>OX377615.1:24873086-26199494 GCA_947397855.1 Thelaira solivaga | reverse complement strand
CACCACACTTATAGCTATTTTTTCGCTCTATACTGTGTGTAAATTTCATTGAAATGTAGCAACGGCTTTTTGAGAAAAGTTGAAATAACCGTAGGTGGCCCTTTTTTTAATTTTTTCTAATAATGAATTGGTTTTTTTATTATACTTCGATAACAGCTGGTCGTAGAGAAATGAAACTCACCACTCTTATAGATATTTTTTAACTCTATATTACCTGTAAATTTCATTGAAATGTAGCAACGGCTTTTTGAGAAAAGTTGAAATAACTATAGGTGGCCCTTTTTTTAATTTTTTCTAATAATGAATTTGTTTTTTTATTATACCTCAATAACAGCTGATCGTAGAGACATGAAACTCACCACACTTATAGCTATTTTTTCACTCTATATTACCTGTAAATTTCATTGAAATGTAGCCACGGCTTTTTGAGAAAAGTTGAAATAACTATAGGTGGCCATTTTTTTAATTTTTTCTAATAATGAATTTGTTTTTTTATTATACTTCGATAACAGCTGGTCGTAGAGAAATGAAACTCACCACTCTTATAGATATTTTTTAACTCTATATTACCTGTAAATTTCATTGAAATGTAGCCACGGCTTTTTGAGAAAAGTTGAAATAACCGTAGGTGGCCCTTTTTTTAATTTTTTCTAATAATGAATTGGTTTTTTTAATATAACTCGATAACAGCTAGTCGTAGAGAAATGAAACTTACCACTCTTATAGCTGTTTTTTCACTCTATATTACCTGTAAATTTCATTGAAATGTAGCCACGGCTTTTTGAGAAAAGTTGAAATAACCGTAGGTGGCCCTTTTTTTATTTTTTCTAATAATGAATTTGTTTTTTTATTATAACTCGTTAACAACTGGTCGTAGAGAAATGAAACTCACCACTCTTGTAGCTATTTTTTCACTCTATATTACCAGTAAATTTCATTGAAATGTAGCAACGCCTTTTTGAGAAAAGTTGAAATAACCATAGGTGGCCCTTTTTTTAATTTTTTCTAATAATGAATTGGTTTTTTTATTATACTTCGATAACAGCTGGTCGTAGAGAAATGAAACTCACCACACTTATAGATATTTTTTAACTCTATATTACCTGTAAATTTCATTGAAATGTAGCAACGGCTTTTTGAGAAAAGTTGAAATAACTATAGGTGGCCCTTTTTTTAATTTTTTCTAATAATGAATTTGTTTTTTTATTATACCTCAATAACAGCTGATCGTAGAGACATGAAACTCACCACACTTATAGCTATTTTTTCACTCTATATTACCTGTAAATTTCATTGAAATGTAGCTACGGCTTTTTGAGAAAAGTTGAAATAACCATAGGTGGCCCTTTTTTTATTTTGTCTAATAATGAATTTGTTTTTTTATTATAACTCGTTAACAACTGGTCGTAGAGAAATGAAACTCACCACTCTTATAGCTATTTTTTCACTCTATATTACCTGTAAATTTCATTGAAATGTAGCCACGGCTTTTTGAGAAAAGTTGAAATAACTATAGGTGGCCCTTTTTTTAATTTTTTCTAATAATGAATTGGTTTTTTTAATATAACTCGATAACAGCTGGTCGTAGAGAAATGAAACTCACCACACTTATAGCTATTTTTTTGTTCTATACTGTGTGTAAATTTCATTGAAATGTAGCCACGGCTTTTTGAGAAAAGTTGAAATAACCGTAGGTGGCCCTTTTTTTATTTTTTCTAATAATGAATTTGTTTTTTTATTATAACTCGATAACAGCTGGTCGTAGAGAAATGAAACTCATCGCTCTTATAGCTATTTTTTCACTCTATATTACCAGTAAATTTCATTGAAATGTAGCAACGCCTTTTTGAGAAAAGTTGAAATAACCGTAGGTGGCCCTTTTTTTAATTTTTTCTAATAATGAATTGGTTTTTTTATTATACTTCGATAACAGCTGGTCGTAGAGAAATGAAACTCACTACTCTTATAGATATTTTTTAACTCTATATTACCTGTAAATTTCATTGAAATGTAGCAACGGCTTTTTGAGAAAAGTTGAAATAACTATAGGTGGCCCTTTTTTTAATTTTTTCTAATAATGAATTTGTTTTTTTATTATACCTCAATAACAGCTGATCGTAGAGACATGAAACTCACCACACTTATAGCTATTTTTTCACTCTATATTACCTGTAAATTTCATTGAAATGTAGCCACGGCTTTTTGAGAAAAGTTAAATTAACCATAGGTGGCCCTTTTTTTATTTTTTCTAATAATGAATTTGTTTTTTTATTATAACTCGTTAACAACTGGTCGTAGAGAAATGAAACTCACCACTCTTATAGCTATTTTTTCACTCTTAATTACCAGTAAATTTTATTGAAATGTAGCAACGCCTTTTTGAGAAAAGTTGAAATAACCGTAGGTGGCCCTTTTTTTAATTTTTTCTAATAATGAATTGGTTTTTTTAATATAACTCGATAACAGCTAGTCGTAGAGAAATGAAACTCACCACTCTTATAGCTGTTTTTTCACTCTATATTACCTGTAAATTTCATTGAAATGTAGCCACGGCTTTTTGAGAAAAGTTGAAATAACCGTAGGTGGCCCTTTTTTTATTTTTTCTAATAATGAATTTGTTTTTTTATTATAACTCGTTAACAACTGGTCGTAGAGAAATGAAACTCACCACTCTTATAGCTATTTTTTCACTCTATATTACCAGTAAATTCCATTGAAATGTAGCAACGCCTTTTTGAGAAAAGTTGAAATAACCATAGGTGGCCCTTTTTTTAATTTTTTCTAATAATGAATTTGTTTTTTTATTATACCTCAATAACAGCTGATCGTAGAGACATGAAACTCACCACACTTATAGCTATTTTTTCACTCTATATTACTTGTAAATTTCATTGAAATGTAGCAACGGCTTTTTGAGAAAAGTTGAAATAACCATAGGTGGCCCTTTTTTTATTTTTTTTCTAATAATGAATTGGTTTTTTGAATAAAACTCGATAACAGCTGGTCGTAGAGAAATGAAACTCACCACACTTATAGCTATTTTTTCGCTCTATACTGTGTGTAAATTTCATTGAAATGTAGCAACGGCTTTTTGAGAAAAGTTGAAATAACCATAGGTGGCCCTTTTTTTAATTTTTTCTAATAATGAATTGGTTTTTTAATATAACTCGATAACAGCTGGTCGTAGAGAAATGAAACTCACAACTCTTATAGCTATTTTTTCTCTCTATACTGTGTGTAAATTTCATTGAAATGTATATACGGATTTTTGAGAAAAGTTGAAATAACCGTAGGTGGCCCTTTTTTTAATTTTTTCTAATAATGAATTGGTTTTTTTAATATTACTCGATAACAGCTGGTCGTAGAGAAATGAAACTCACCACACTTATAGCTATTTTTTCGTTCTATACTGTTTGTAAATGTCATTGAAATGTAGCCACGCCTTTTTGAGAAAAGTTGAAATAACCGTAGGTGGCCCTTTTTTAATTTTTTCTAATAATGAATTGGTTTTTTTATTATACCTCGATAACAGCTGGTCGTAGAGAAATGAAACTCACCACTCTTATAGCTATTTTTTAACTCTATATTACCTGTAAATTTCATTGAAATGTAGCAACGGCTTTTTGAGAAAAGTTGAAATAACCATAGGTGGCCCTTTTTTTAATTTTTTCTAATAATGAATTGGTTTTTTGAATATAACTCGATAACAGCTGGTCGTAGAGAAATGAAACTCACCACTCTTATAGCTATTTTTTAACTCTATATTAATTGTAAATTTCATTGAAATGTAGCAACGGCTTTTTGAGAAAAGTTGAAATAACCATAGGTGGCCCTTTTTTTAATTTTTTCTAATAATGAATTGGTTTTTTTATTATACCTCGATAACAGCTGGTCGTAGAGAAATGAAACTCACCGCAGTTATAGCTATTTTTTCGCTCTATACTGTGTGTAAATTTCATTGAAATGTAGCCACGGCTTTTTGAGAAAAAATGAAATAACCGTAGGTGGCCCTTTTTTTAATTTTTTCTAATAATGAATTGGTTTTTTTAAAATAACTCGATAACAGCTGGTCGTAGAGAAATGAAACTCACCACTCTTATAGCTATTTTTTCACTCTATATTACCTGTAAATTTCATTGAAATGTAGCCACGGCTTTTTGAGAAAAGTTGAAATAACCGTAGGTGGCCCTTTTTTTAATTTTTTCTAATAATGAATTGGTTTTTTTATTATACCTCGATAACAGCTGGTCGTAGAGAAATGAAACTCATCACTCTTATAGCTATTTTTTCGCTCTATACTGTGTGTAAATTTCATTGAAATGTAGAGACGGCTTTTTGCGTAAAGTTGAAGTAACCGTAGGTGGCCCTTTTTTTAATTTTTTCTAATAATGAATTGGTTTTTTTAATATAACTCGATAACAGCTGGTCGTAGAGAAATGAAACTCACCACACTTATAGCTATTTTTTCGTTCTATACTGTGTGTAAATTTCATTGAAATGTAGACACGGCTTTTTGAGAAAAGTTGAAATAACCGTAGGTGGCCCTTTTTTTAATTTTTTCTAATAATGAATTGGTTTTTTGAAAATAATTCGATAACAACTGCTCGTAGAGGCATTAAACTCACCACACTTATAGCAATTTTTTTGCTCTATACTGCGTGTAAATTTCATTGAAATGTAGCCACGGCTTTTAGAGAAAAGTTGAAATAACCGTAGGTGGCCCTTTTTTAATTTTTTCTAATAATGAATTGGTTTTTTTAATATAACTCGATAACAGCTTGTCGCAGAGAAATGAAACTCACCACACTTATAGCCATTTTTTCGCTTTATACTGCGTGTAAATTTCATTGAAATGTAGTCACGGCTTTTTGAGAAAAGTTAAAATAACCGTAGGTGGCCCTTTTTTTAATTTTTTCTAATAATGAATTGGTTTTTTTAATATAACTCGATAACAGCTGGCCGTAGAGGCATTAAACTCACCACACTTATAGCAATTTTTTTGCTTTATACTGTGTGTAGCAACGGCTTTTTGAGAAAAGTTGAAATAACCGTAGGTGGCCCTTTTTTTAATTTTTTCTAATAATGAATTGGTTTTTTTATTATACCTCGATAACAGCTGGTCGTAGAGAAATGAAACTCACCACACTTATAGCTATTTTTTTGCTCTATACTGTGTGTAAATTTCATTGAAATGTAGCAACGGCTTTTTGAGAAAAGTTGAAATAACCATAGGTGGCCCTTTTTTAATTTTTTCTAATAATGAATTGGTTTTTTTATTATACCTCGATAACAGCTGGTCGTAGAGAAATGAAACTCATTACACTTATAGCTATTTTTTTGCTCTATACTGTGTGTAAATTTCTTTGAAATGTAGCAACGGCTTTTTGAGAAAAGTTGAAATAACCATAGGTGGCCCTTTTTTAATTTTTTCTAATAATGAATTGGTTTTTTTAATATAACTCGATAACAGCTTGTCGTAGAGAAATGAAGCTCACCACTCTTATAGCTATTTTTATTTGAGAAAAGTTAAAATAACCATAGGTGGCCCTTTTTTTAATTTTTTCTAATAATGAATTGGTTTTTTTATTATACCTCGATAACAGCTGGTCGTAGAGAAATGAAACTCACCGCACTTATAGTTATTTTTTTCGCTCTATACTGCGTGTAAATTTCATTGAAATGTAGCAACGGCTTTTTGAGAAAAGTTGAAATAACCGTAGGTGGCCCTTTTTTTAATTTTTTCTAATAATGAATTGGTTTTTTTAATATTACTCGATAACAGCTGGTCGTAGAGAAACGAAACTCACCACTCTTATAGCTATTTTTTCGTTCTATACTGTGTGTAAATTTCATTGAAATGTAGCCACGGCTTTTTGAGAAAAGTTGAAATAACCGTAGGTGGCATTTTTTTTAATTTTTTCTAATAATGAATTGGTTTTTTTATTATACCTCGATAACAGCTGGTCGTAGAAAAATGAAACTCACCGCAGTTATAGCTATTTTTTCGCTCTATACTGTGTGTAAATTTCATTGAAATGTAGCCACGGCTTTTTGAGAAAAGTTGAAATAACCGTAGGTGGCCCTTTTTTTAATTTTTTCTAATAATGAATTGGTTTTTTTAATATAACTCGTTAACAGCTGGTCGTAGAGAAATGAAACTCACCACTCTTATAGCTATTTTTTCACTCTATATTACCAGTAAATTTCATTGAAATGTAGCAACGCCTTTTTGAGAAAAGTTGAAATAACCGTAGGTGGCCCTTTTTTTAATTTTTTCTAATAATGAATTGGTTTTTTTATTATACCTCGATAACAGCTGGTCGTAGAGAAATGAAACTCATCACTCTTATAGCTATTTTTTCGCTCTATACTGTGTGTAAATTTCATTGAAATGTAGAGACGGCTTTTTGCGTAAAGTTGAAGTAACCGTAGGTGGCCCTTTTTTTAATTTTTTCTAATAATGAATTGGTTTTTTTAATATAACTCGATAACAGCTGGTCGTAGAGAAATGAAACTCACCACACTTATAGCTATTTTTTCGTTCTATACTGTGTGTAAATTTCATTGAAATGTAGACACGGCTTTTTGAGAAAAGTTGAAATAACCGTAGGTGGCCCTTTTTTTAATTTTTTCTAATAATGAATTGGTTTTTTGAAAATAATTCGATAACAACTGCTCGTAGAGGCATTAAACTCACCACACTTATAGCAATTTTTTTGCTCTATACTGCGTGTAAATTTCATTGAAATGTAGCCACGGCTTTTAGAGAAAAGTTGAAATAACCGTAGGTGGCCCTTTTTTAATTTTTTCTAATAATGAATTGGTTTTTTTAATATAACTCGATAACAGCTTGTCGCAGAGAAATGAAACTCACCACACTTATAGCCATTTTTTCGCTTTATACTGCGTGTAAATTTCATTGAAATGTAGTCACGGCTTTTTGAGAAAAGTTAAAATAACCGTAGGTGGCCCTTTTTTTAATTTTTTCTAATAATGAATTGGTTTTTTTAATATAACTCGATAACAGCTGGCCGTAGAGGCATTAAACTCACCACACTTATAGCAATTTTTTTGCTTTATACTGTGTGTAGCAACGGCTTTTTGAGAAAAGTTGAAATAACCGTAGGTGGCCCTTTTTTTAATTTTTTCTAATAATGAATTGGTTTTTTTATTATACCTCGATAACAGCTGGTCGTAGAGAAATGAAACTCACCACACTTATAGCTATTTTTTTGCTCTATACTGTGTGTAAATTTCATTGAAATGTAGCAACGGCTTTTTGAGAAAAGTTGAAATAACCATAGGTGGCCCTTTTTTAATTTTTTCTAATAATGAATTGGTTTTTTTATTATACCTCGATAACAGCTGGTCGTAGAGAAATGAAACTCATTACACTTATAGCTATTTTTTTGCTCTATACTGTGTGTAAATTTCTTTGAAATGTAGCAACGGCTTTTTGAGAAAAGTTGAAATAACCATAGGTGGCCCTTTTTTAATTTTTTCTAATAATGAATTGGTTTTTTTAATATAACTCGATAACAGCTTGTCGTAGAGAAATGAAGCTCACCACTCTTATAGCTATTTTTATTTGAGAAAAGTTAAAATAACCATAGGTGGCCCTTTTTTTAATTTTTTCTAATAATGAATTGGTTTTTTTATTATACCTCGATAACAGCTGGTCGTAGAGAAATGAAACTCACCGCACTTATAGTTATTTTTTTCGCTCTATACTGCGTGTAAATTTCATTGAAATGTAGCAACGGCTTTTTGAGAAAAGTTGAAATAACCGTAGGTGGCCCTTTTTTTAATTTTTTCTAATAATGAATTGGTTTTTTTAATATTACTCGATAACAGCTGGTCGTAGAGAAACGAAACTCACCACTCTTATAGCTATTTTTTCGTTCTATACTGTGTGTAAATTTCATTGAAATGTAGCCACGGCTTTTTGAGAAAAGTTGAAATAACCGTAGGTGGCATTTTTTTTAATTTTTTCTAATAATGAATTGGTTTTTTTATTATACCTCGATAACAGCTGGTCGTAGAAAAATGAAACTCACCGCAGTTATAGCTATTTTTTCGCTCTATACTGTGTGTAAATTTCATTGAAATGTAGCCACGGCTTTTTGAGAAAAGTTGAAATAACCGTAGGTGGCCCTTTTTTTAATTTTTTCTAATAATGAATTGGTTTTTTTAATATAACTCGTTAACAGCTGGTCGTAGAGAAATGAAACTCACCACTCTTATAGCTATTTTTTCACTCTATATTACCAGTAAATTTCATTGAAATGTAGCAACGCCTTTTTGAGAAAAGTTGAAATAACCGTAGGTGGCCCTTTTTTTAATTTTTTCTAATAATGAATTGGTTTTTTTATTATACCTCGATAACAGCTGGTCGTAGAAAAATGAAACTCACCGCAGTTATAGCTATTTTTTCGCTCTATACTGTGTGTAAATTTCATTGAAATGTAGCCACGGCTTTTTGAGAAAAGTTGAAATAACCGTAGGTGGCCCTTTTTTTAATTTTTTCTAATAATGAATTGGTTTTTTTAATGTAACTCGTTAACAGCTGGTCATAGAAAAATGAAACTCACCACTCTTATAGCTATTTTTTCACTCTATATTACCAGTAAATTTCATTGAAATGTAGCAACGCCTTTTTGAGAAAAGTTGAAATAACCATAGGTGGCCCTTTTTTTAATTTTTTCTAATAATGAATTAGTTTTTTTATTATACCTCAATAACAGCTGATCGTAGAGACATGAAACTCACCACACTTATAGCTATTTTTTTGCTCTATATTACGTTTAAATTTCATTGAAATGTAGCCACGGCTTTTTGAGAAAAGTTGAAATAACCGTAGGTGGCCCTTTTTTTAATTTTTTCTAATAATGAATTGGTTTTTTTAATATAACTCGTTAACAGCTGGTCGTAGAGAAATGAAACTCACCACTCTTATAGCTAATTTTTCACTCTATATTACCAGTAAATTTCATTGAAATGTAGCAACGCCTTTTTGAGAAAAGTTGCAATAACCGTAGGTGGCCCTTTTTTAATTTTTTCTAATAATGAATTGGTTTTTTTAATATAACTCGATAACAGCTAGTCGTAGAGAAATGAAACTCACAACTCTTAAAGCTATTTTTTCACTCTATATTACCAGTAAATTTAATTGAAATGTAGCAACGCCTTTTTGAGAAAAGTTGAAATAACCGTAGGTGGCCCTTTTTTTAATTTTTTCTAATAATGAATTGGTTTTTTTAATATAACTCGATAACAGCTAGTCGTAGAGAAATGAAACTCACCACTCTTATAGCTATTTTTTCACTCTTAATTACCAGTAAATTTCATTGAAATGTCGCAACGCCTTTTTGAGAAAAGTTGAAATAACCATAGGTGGCCCTTTTTTTAATTTTTTCTAATAATGAATTGGTTTTTTTAATATAACTCGATAACAGCTAGTCGTAGAGAAATGAAACTCACAACTCTTAAAGCTATTTTTTCACTCTATATTACCAGTAAATTTCATTGAAATGTAGCAACGCCTTTTTGAGAAAAGTTGAAATAACCGTAGGTGGCCCTTTTTTTAATTTTTTCTAATAATGAATTGGTTTTTTTAATATAACTCGATAACAGCTAGTCGTAGAGAAATGAAACTCACCACTCTTATAGCTATTTTTTCACTCTTAATTACCAGTAAATTTCATTGAAATGTCGCAACGCCTTTTTGAGAAAAGTTGAAATAACCATAGGTGGCCCTTTTTTTAATTTTTTCTAATAATGAATTGGTTTTTTTAATATAACTCGATAACAGCTGGTCATAGAGAAATGAAACTCACCACACTTATAGCTATTTTTTCGCTCTATATTACGTTTAAATTTCATTGAAATGTAGCAACGGCTTTTTGAGAAAAGTTGAAATAACCGTAGGTGGCCCTTTTTTTAATTTTTTCTAATAATGAATTGGTTTTTTTAATATAACTAGTTAACAGCTGGTCGTAGAGAAATGAAACTCACCACTCTTATAGCTATTTTTTTACTCTATATTACCTGTAAATTTCATTGAAATGTAGCAACGGCTTTTTGAGTAAAGTTGAAATAACCGTAGGTGGCCCTTTTTTTAATTTTTTCTAATAATGAATTAGTTTTTTTATTATACCTCAATAACAGCTGATCGTAGAGACATGAAACTCACCACACTTATAGCTATTTTTTTGCTCTATATTACGTTTAAATTTCATTGAAATGTAGCCACGGCTTTTTGAGAAAAGTTGAAATAACCGTAGGTGGCCCTTTTTTTAATTTTTTCTAATAATGAATTGGTTTTTTTAATATAACTCGTTAACAGCTGGTCGTAGAGAAATGAAACTCACCACTCTTATAGCTAATTTTTCACTCTATATTACCAGCAAATTTCATTGAAATGTAGCAACGCCTTTTTGAGAAAAGTTGAAATAACCGTAGGTGGCCCTTTTTTTAATTTTTTCTAATAATGAATTGGTTTTTTTATTATACCTCGATAACAGCTGGTCATAGAGAAATGAAACTCACCACACTTATAGCTATTTTTTCGCTCTATATTACGTTTAAATTTCATTGAAATGTAGCAACGGCTTTTTGAGAAAAGTTGAAATAACCGTAGGTGGCCCTTTTTTTAATTTTTTCTAATAATGAATTGGTTTTTTTAATATAACTCGTTAACAGCTGGTCGTAGAGAAATGAAACTCACCACTCTTATAGCTAATTTTTCACTCTATATTACCAGTAAATTTCATTGAAATGTAGCAACGCCTTTTTGAGAAAAGTTGAAATAACCGTAGGTGGCCCTTTTTTTAATTTTTTCTAATAATGAATTGGTTTTTTTAATATAACTCGATAACAGCTAGTCGTAGAGAAATGAAACTCACCACTCTTATAGCTGTTTTTTCACTCTATATTACCTGTAAATTTCATTGAAATGTAGCCACGGCTTTTTGAGAAAAGTTGAAATAACCATAGGTGGCCCTTTTTTTATTTTTTCTAATAATGAATTTGTTTTTTTATTATAACTCGTTAACAACTGGTCGTAGAGAAAAGAAACTCACCGCTCTTATAGCTATTTTTTCACTCTATATTACCAGTAAATTTCATTGAAATGTAGCAACGCCTTTTTGAGAAAAGTTGAAATAACCATAGGTGGCCCTTTTTTTAATTTTTTCTAATAATGAATTTGTTTTTTTAATTATACCTCAATAACAGCTGATCGTAGAGACATGAAACTCACCACACTTATAGCTATTTTTTCACTCTATATTACCTGTAAATTTCATTGAAATGTAGCAACGGCTTTTTGAGAAAAGTTGAAATAACCATAGGTGGCCCTTTTTTAATTTTTTCTAATAATGATTTGGTTTTTTGAATATAGCTCGATAACAACTGCTCGTAGAGGCATTAAACTCACCACACTTATAGCAATTTTTTTGCTCTATACTGTGCGTAAATTTCATTGCAATGTAGCAACGGCTTTTTGAGAAAAGTTTAAATAACCGTAGGTGGCGCTTTTTTTAATTTTTTCTAATAATGAATTGGTTTTTTTAATATAACTCGATAACAGCTGGTCGTAGAGAAATGAAACTCACCACTCTTATAGCTAATTTTTCACTCTATATTACCAGTAAATTTCATTGAAATGTAGCAACGCCTTTTTGAGAAAAGTTGAAATAACCGTAGGTGGCCCTTTTTTTAATTTTTTCTAATAATGAATTGGTTTTTTTAATATAACTCGATAACAGCTAGTCGTAGAGAAATGAAACTCACCACTCTTATAGCTATTTTTTCACTCTATATTACCTGTAAATTTCATTGAAATGTAGCCACGGCTTTTTGAGAAAAGTTGAAATAACCATAGGTGGCCCTTTTTTTATTTTTTCTAATAATGAATTTGTTTTTTTATTATAACTCGTTAACAACTGGTCGTAGAGAAAAGAAACTCACCGCTCTTATAGCTATTTTTTCACTCTATATTACCAGTAAATTTCATTGAAATGTAGCAACGCCTTTTTGAGAAAAGTTGAAATAACCATAGGTGGCCCTTTTTTTAATTTTTTCTAATAATGAATTTGTTTTTTTAATTATACCTCAATAACAGCTGATCGTAGAGACATGAAACTCACCACACTTATAGCTATTTTTTCACTCTATATTACCTGTAATATTCATTGAAATGTAGCAACGGCTTTTTGAGAAAAGTTGAAATAACCATAGGTGGCCCTTTTTTAATTTTTTCTAATAATGATTTGGTTTTTTGAATATAGCTCGATAACAACTGCTCGTAGAGGCATTAAACTCACCACACTTATAGCAATTTTTTTGCTCTATACTGTGCGTAAATTTCATTGCAATGTAGCAACGGCTTTTTGAGAAAAGTTTAAATAACCGTAGGTGGCGCTTTTTTTAATTTTTTCTAATAATGAATTGGTTTTTTTAATATAACTCGATAACAGCTGGTCGTAGAGAAATGAAACTCATCGCTCTTATAGCTATTTTTTCACTCTATATTACCTGTAAATTTCATTGAAATGTAGCAACGGCTTTTTGAGAAAAGTTGAAATAACCATAGGTGGCCCTTTTTTATTTTTTTTCTAATAATGAATTGGTTTTTTGAATATAACTCGATAACAGCTGGTCGTAGAGAAATGAAACTCACCACACTTATAGCTATTTTTCGCTCTATACTGTGTGTAAATTTCATTGAAATGTAGCAACGGCTTTTTGAGAAAAGTGTAAATAACCATAGGTGGCCCTTTTTTTAATTTTTTCTAATAATGAATTGGTTTTTTTAATATAACTCGATAACAGCTGGTCGTAGAGAAATGAAACTCACAACTCTTATAGCTATTTTTTCTCTCTATACTGTGTGTAAATTTCATTGAAATGTATCCGCGGATTTTTGAGAAAAGTTGAAAAAACCGTAGGTGGCCCTTTTTTTAATTTTTTCTAATAATGAATTGGTTTTTTTAATATTACTCGATAACAGCTGGTCGTAGAGTAATGAAACTCACCACACTTATAGCTATTTTTTCGTTCTATACTGTGTGTAAATTTCATTGAAATGTAGCAACGCTTTTTTGAGAAAAGTTGAAATAACCGTAGGTGGCCCTTTTTTTAATTTTTTCTAATAATGAATTGGTTTTTTTATTATACCTCGATAACAGCTAGTCGTAGAGAAATGAAACTCACCACTCTTATAGCTATTTTTTGACTCTATATTACCTGTAAATTTCATTGAAATGTAGCAACGGCTTTTTGAGAAAAGTTGAAATAACCATAGGTGGCCCTTTTTTTAATTTTTTCTAATAATGAATTGGTTTTTTTAATATTACTCGATAACAGCTGGTCGTAGAGAAATTAAACTCACCACTCTTATAGCTATTTTTTAACTCTATATTAATTGTAAATTTCATTGAAATGTAGCAACGGCTTTTTGAGAAAAGTTGAAATAACCATAGGTGGCCCTTTTTTTAATTTTTTCTAATAATGAATTGGTTTTTTTAATATAACTCGATAACAGCTAGTCGTAGAGAAATGAAACTCACCACTCTTATAGCTATTTTTTCACTCTTAATTACCAGTAAATTTCATTGAAATGTCGCAACGCCTTTTTGAGAAAAGTTGAAATAACCATAGGTGGCCCTTTTTTTAATTTTTTCTAATAATGAATTGGTTTTTTTAATATAACTCGATAACAGCTAGTCGTAGAGAAATGAAACTCACAACTCTTAAAGCTATTTTTTCACTCTATATTACCAGTAAATTTCATTGAAATGTAGCAACGCCTTTTTGAGAAAAGTTGAAATAACCGTAGGTGGCCCTTTTTTTAATTTTTTCTAATAATGAATTGGTTTTTTTAATATAACTCGATAACAGCTAGTCGTAGAGAAATGAAACTCACCACTCTTATAGCTATTTTTTCACTCTTAATTACCAGTAAATTTCATTGAAATGTCGCAACGCCTTTTTGAGAAAAGTTGAAATAACCATAGGTGGCCCTTTTTTTAATTTTTTCTAATAATGAATTGGTTTTTTTAATATAACTCGATAACAGCTAGTCGTAGAGAAATGAAACTCACAACTCTTAAAGCTATTTTTTCACTCTATATTACCAGTAAATTTCATTGAAATGTAGCAACGCCTTTTTGAGAAAAGTTGAAATAACCGTAGGTGGCCCTTTTTTTTAATTTTTTCTAATAATGAATTGGTTTTTTTAATATAACTCGATAACAGCTAGTCGTAGAGAAATGAAACTCACCACTCTTATAGCTATTTTTTCACTCTTAATTACCAGTAAATTTCATTGAAATGTCGCAACGCCTTTTTGAGAAAAGTTGAAATAACCATAGGTGGCCCTTTTTTTAATTTTTTCTAATAATGAATTGGTTTTTTTAATATAACTCGATAGCAGCTGGTCATAGAGAAATGAAACTCACCACACTTATAGCTATTTTTTCGCTCTATATTACGTTTAAATTTCATTGAAATGTAGCAACGGCTTTTTGAGAAAAGTTGAAATAACCGTAGGTGGCCCTTTTTTTAATTTTTTCTAATAATGAATTGGTTTTTTTAATATAACTCGTTAACAGCTGGTCGTAGAGAAATGAAACTCACCACTCTTATAGCTAATTTTTCACTCTATATTACCAGTAAATTTCATTGAAATGTAGCAACGCCTTTTTGAGAAAAGTTGAAATAACCGTAGGTGGCCCTTTTTTTAATTTTTTCTAATAATGAATTGGTTTTTTTAATATAACTCGATAACAGCTAGTCGTAGAGAAATGAAACTCACCACTCTTATAGCTATTTTTTTACTCTATATTACCTGTAAATTTCATTGAAATGTAGCAACGGCTTTTTGAGTAAAGTTGAAATAACCGTAGGTGGCCCTTTTTTAATTTTTTTCTAATAATGAATTGGTTTTTTGAATATAACTCGATAACAGCTGGTCGTAGAGAAATGAAACTCACCACTCTTATAGCTAATTTTTCACTCTATATTAAAAGTAAATTTCATTGAAATGTAGCAACGCCTTTTTGAGAAAAGTTGAAATAACCGTAGGTGGCCCTTTTTTTAATTTTTTCTAATAATGAATTGATTTTTTTATTATACCTCGATAACAGCTGGTCATAGAGAAATGAAACTCACCACACTTATAGCTATTTTTTCGCTCTATATTACGTTTAAATTTCATTGAAATGTAGCAACGGCTTTTTGAGAAAAGTTGAAATAACCGTAGGTGGCCCTTTTTTTAATTTTTTCTAATAATGAATTGGTTTTTTTAATATAACTCGTTAACAGCTGGTCGTAGAGAAATGAAACTCACCACTCTTATAGCTATTTTTTCACTCTTAATTACCAGTAAATTTTATTGAAATGTAGCAACGCCTTTTTGAGAAAAGTTGAAATAACCGTAGGTGGCCCTTTTTTTAATTTTTTCTAATAATGAATTGGTTTTTTTAATATAACTCGATAACAGCTAGTCGTAGAGAAATGAAACTCACCACTCTTATAGCTGTTTTTTCACTCTATATTACCTGTAAATTTCATTGAAATGTAGCCACGGCTTTTTGAGAAAAGTTGAAATAACCATAGGTGGCCCTTTTTTATTTTTTCTAATAATGAATTTGTTTTTTTATTATAACTCGTTAACAACTGGTCGTAGAGAAAAGAAACTCACCGCTCTTATAGCTATTTTTTCACTCTATATTACCAGTAAATTTCATTGAAATGTAGCAACGCCTTTTTGAGAAAAGTTGAAATAACCATAGGTGGCCCTTTTTTTAATTTTTTCTAATAATGAATTGGTTTTTTTATTATACCTCGATAACAGCTGGTCGTAGAGAAATGAAACTCACCGCAGTTATAGCTATTTTTTCGCTCTATACTGTGTGTAAATTTCATTGAAATGTAGCCACAACTTTTTGAGAAAAAATGAAATAACCGTAGGTGGCCCTTTTTTTAATTTTTTCTAATAATGAATTGGTTTTTTTATTATACCTCAATAACAGCTGATCGTAGAGACATGAAACTCACCACACTTATAGCAATTTTTTTGCTCTATACTGTGTGTAAATTTCATTGCAATGTAGCAACGGCTTTTTGAGAAAAGTTTAAATAACCGTAGGTGGCGCTTTTTTTAATTTTTCTAATAATGAATTGGTTTTTTTAATATAACTCGATAACAGCTGGTCGTAGAGAAATGAAACTCATCGCTCTTATAGCTATTTTTTCACTCTATATTACCTGTAAATTTCATTGAAATGTAGCAACGGCTTTTTGAGAAAAGTTGAAATAACCATAGGTGGCCCTTTTTTTATTTTTTTTCTAATAATGAATTGGTTTTTTGAATATAACTCGATAACAGCTGGTCGTAGAGAAATGAAACTCACCACACTTATAGCTATTTTTCGCTCTATACTGTGTGTAAATTTCATTGAAATGTAGCAACGGCTTTTTGAGAAAAGTTCAAATAACCATAGGTGGCCCTTTTTTTAATTTTTTCTAATAATGAATTGGTTTTTTTAATATAACTCGATAACAGCTGGTCGTAGAGAAATGAAACTCACAACTCTTATAGCTATTTTTTCTCTCTATACTGTGTGTAAATTTCATTGAAATGTATCCACGGATTTTTGAGAAAAGTTGAAATAACCGTAGGTGGCCCTTTTTTTAATTTTTTCTAATAATGAATTGGTTTTTTTAATATTACTCGATAACAGCTGGTCGTAGAGTAATGAAACTCACCACACTTATAGCTATTTTTTCGTTCTATACTGTGTGTAAATTTCATTGAAATGTAGCAACGCTTTTTTGAGAAAAGTTGAAATAACCGTAGGTGGCCCTTTTTTTAATTTTTTCTAATAATGAATTGGTTTTTTTATTATACCTCGATAACAGCTGCTCGTAGAGAAATGAAACTCACCACTCTTATAGCTATTTTTTGACTCTATATTACCTGTAAATTTCATTGAAATGTAGCAACGGCTTTTTGAGAAAAGTTGAAATAACCATAGGTGGCCCTTTTTTTAATTTTTTCTAATAATGAATTGGTTTTTTTAATATTACTCGATAACAGCTGGTCGTAGAGAAATTAAACTCACCACTCTTATAGCTATTTTTTAACTCTATATTAATTGTAAATTTCATTGAAATGTAGCAACGGCTTTTTGAGAAAAGTTTAAATAACCATAGGTGGCCCTTTTTTTAATTTTTTCTAATAATGAATTGGTTTTTTTATTATACCTCGATAACAGCTGGTCGTAGAGAAATGAAACTCACCACTCTTATAGCTATTTTTTGACTCTATATTACCTGTAAATTTCATTGAAATGTAGCAACGGCTTTTTGAGAAAAGTTGAAATAACCATAGGTGGCCCTTTTTTTAATTTTTTCTAATAATGAATTGGTTTTTTTATTATACCTCGATAACAGCTGGTCGTAGAGAAATGAAACTCACCACTCTTATAGCTATTTTTTAACTCTATATTACCTGTAAATTTCATTGAAATGTAGCTACGGCTTTTTGAGAAAAGTTGAAATAACCATAGGTGGCCCTTTTTTAATTTTTTTCTAATAATGAATTGGTTTTTTTAATATAACTCGATAACAGCTGGCCGTAGAGGCATTAAACTCACCACACTTATAGCTATTTTTTCGCTCTATACTGTGTGTAAATTTCATTGAAATGTAGCCACGGCTTTTTGAGAAAGGTTGAAATAACCGTAGGTGGCCCTTTTTTTAATTTTTTCTAATAATGAATTGGTTTTTTTAATATAACTCGTTAACAGCTGGTCGTAGAGAAATGAAACTCACCACTCTTATAGCTATTTTTTCACTCTATATTACCGGTAAATTTCATTGAAATGTAGCAACGCCTTTTTGAGAAAAGTTGAAATAACCGTAGGTGGCCCTTTTTTTAATTTTTTCTAATAATGAATTGGTTTTTTTAATATAACTCGATAACAGCTAATCGTAGAGAAATGAAACTCACCACTCTTATAGCTATTTTTTCACTCTATATTACCAGTAAATTCCATTGAAATGTAGCAACGGCTTTCAGAGAAAAGTTGAAATAACCATAGGTGGCCCTTTTTTAATTTTTTTCTAATAATGAATTGGTTTTTTGAATATAACTCGATAACAACTGCTCGTAGAGAAATTAAACTCACCACTCTTATAGCTATTTTTTGACTCTATATTACCTGTAAATTTCATTGAAATGTAGCAACGGCTTTTTGAGAAAAGTTGAAATAACCATAGGTGGCCCTTTTTTTAATTTTTTCTAATAATGAATTGGTTTTTTTAATATAACTCGATAACAGCTGGTCGTAGAGAAATGAAACTCACAACTCTTATAGCTATTTTTTCTCTCTATACTGTGTGTAAATTTCATTGAAATATATCCACGGATTTTTGAGAAAAGTTGAAATAACCGTAGGTGGCCCTTTTTTTAATTTTTTCTAATAATGAATTGGTTTTTTTAATATTACTCGATAACAGCTGGTCGTAGAGTAATGAAACTCACCACACTTATAGCTATTTTTTCGTTCTATACTGTGTGTAAATTTCATTGAAATGTAGCAACGCTTTTTTGAGAAAAGTTGAAATAACCGTAGGTGGCCCTTTTTTTAATTTTTTCTAATAATGAATTGGTTTTTTTATTATACCTCGATAACAGCTGCTCGTAGAGAAATGAAACTCACCACTCTTATAGCTATTTTTTGACTCTATATTACCTGTAAATTTCATTGAAATGTAGCAACGGCTTTTTGAGAAAAGTTGAAATAACCGTAGGTGGCCCTTTTTTTAATTTTTTCTAATAATGAATTGGTTTTTTTAATATAACTCGTTAACAGCTGGTCGTAGAGAAATGAAACTCACCACTCTTATAGCTATTTTTTCACTCTATATTACCGGTAAATTTCATTGAAATGTAGCCACGGCTTTTTGAGAAAAGTTGAAATAACCATAGGTGGCCCTTTTTTTATTTTTTCTAATAATGAATTTGTTTTTTTATTATAACTCGTTAACAACTGGTCGTAGAGAAAAGAAACTCACCGCTCTTATAGCTATTTTTTCACTCTATATTACCAGTAAATTTCATTGAAATGTAGCAACGCCTTTTTGAGAAAAGTTGAAATAACCATAGGTGGCCCTTTTTTTAATTTTTTCTAATAATGAATTGGTTTTTTTATTATACCTCGATAACAGCTGGTCGTAGAGAAATGAAACTCACCGCAGTTATAGCTATTTTTTCGCTCTATACTGTGTGTAAATTTCATTGAAATGTAGCCACGGCTTTTTGAGAAAAAATGAAATAACCGTAGGTGGCCCTTTTTTTAATTTTTTCTAATAATGAATTGGTTTTTTTATTATACCTCAATAACAGCTGATCGTAGAGACATGAAACTCACCACACTTATAGCAATTTTTTTGCTCTATACTGTGTGTAAATTTCATTGCAATGTAGCAACGGCTTTTTGAGAAAAGTTTAAATAACCGTAGGTGGCGCTTTTTTTAATTTTTCTAATAATGAATTGGTTTTTTTAATATAACTCGATAACAGCTGGTCGTAGAGAAATGAAACTCATCGCTCTTATAGCTATTTTTTCACTCTATATTACCTGTAAATTTCATTGAAATGTAGCAACGGCTTTTTGAGAAAAGTTGAAATAACCATAGGTGGCCCTTTTTTTATTTTTTTTCTAATAATGAATTGGTTTTTTGAATATAACTCGATAACAGCTGGTCGTAGAGAAATGAAACTCACCACACTTATAGCTATTTTTCGCTCTATACTGTGTGTAAATTTCATTGAAATGTAGCAACGGCTTTTTGAGAAAAGTTCAAATAACCATAGGTGGCCCTTTTTTTAATTTTTTCTAATAATGAATTGGTTTTTTTAATATAACTCGATAACAGCTGGTCGTAGAGAAATGAAACTCACAACTCTTATAGCTATTTTTTCTCTCTATACTGTGTGTAAATTTCATTGAAATGTATCCACGGATTTTTGAGAAAAGTTGAAATAACCGTAGGTGGCCCTTTTTTTAATTTTTTCTAATAATGAATTGGTTTTTTTAATATTACTCGATAACAGCTGGTCGTAGAGTAATGAAACTCACCACACTTATAGCTATTTTTTCGTTCTATACTGTGTGTAAATTTCATTGAAATGTAGCAACGCTTTTTTGAGAAAAGTTGAAATAACCGTAGGTGGCCCTTTTTTTAATTTTTTCTAATAATGAATTGGTTTTTTTATTATACCTCGATAACAGCTGCTCGTAGAGAAATGAAACTCACCACTCTTATAGCTATTTTTTGACTCTATATTACCTGTAAATTTCATTGAAATGTAGCAACGGCTTTTTGAGAAAAGTTGAAATAACCATAGGTGGCCCTTTTTTTAATTTTTTCTAATAATGAATTGGTTTTTTTAATATTACTCGATAACAGCTGGTCGTAGAGAAATTAAACTCACCACTCTTATAGCTATTTTTTAACTCTATATTAATTGTAAATTTCATTGAAATGTAGCAACGGCTTTTTGAGAAAAGTTTAAATAACCATAGGTGGCCCTTTTTTTAATTTTTTCTAATAATGAATTGGTTTTTTTATTATACCTCGATAACAGCTGGTCGTAGAGAAATGAAACTCACCACTCTTATAGCTATTTTTTGACTCTATATTACCTGTAAATTTCATTGAAATGTAGCAACGGCTTTTTGAGAAAAGTTGAAATAACCATAGGTGGCCCTTTTTTTAATTTTTTCTAATAATGAATTGGTTTTTTTAATATTACTCGATAACAGCTGGTCGTAGAGAAATTAAACTCACCACTCTTATAGCTATTTTTTGACTCTATATTACCTGTAAATTTCATTGAAATGTAGCAACGGCTTTTTGAGAAAAGTTGAAATAACCATAGGTGGCCCTTTTTTTAATTTTTTCTAATAATGAATTGGTTTTTTTAATATTACTCGATAACAGCTGGTCGTAGAGAAATTAAACTCACCACTCTTATAGCTATTTTTTAACTCTATATTAATTGTTAATTTCATTGAAATGTAGCAACGGCTTTTTGAGAAAAGTTGAAATAACCATAGGTGGCCCTTTTTTTAATTTTTTCTAATAATGAATTGGTTTTTTTATTATACCTCGATAACAGCTGGTCGTAGAGAAATGAAACTCACCACTCTTATAGCTATTTTTTGACTCTATATTACCTGTAAATTTCATTGAAATGTAGCAACGGCTTTTTGAGAAAAGTTGAAATAACCATAGGTGGCCCTTTTTTTAATTTTTTCTAATAATGAATTGGTTTTTTTAATATTACTCGATAACAGCTGGTCGTAGAGAAATTAAACTCACCACTCTTATAGCTATTTTTTAACTCTATATTAATTGTAAATTTCATTGAAATGTAGCCACGGCTTTTTGAGAAAAGTTGAAATAACCGTAGGTGGCCCTTTTTTTTAATTTTTTCTAATAATGAATTGGTTTTTTTATTATACCTCGATAACAGCTGGTCGTAGAGAAATGAAACTCACCACTCTTATAGCTATTTTTTAACTCTATATTACCTGTAAATTTCATTGAAATGTAGCAACGGCTTTTTGAGAAAAGTTGAAATAACCATAGGTGGCCCTTTTTTTAATTTTTTCTAATAATGAACTGGTTTTTTTATTATACCTCGATAACAGCTGGTCGTAGAGAAATGAAACTCACCACTCTTATAGCTATTTTTTAACTCTATATTACCTGTAAATTTCATTGAAATGTAGCTACGGCTTTTTGAGAAAAGTTGAAATAACCATAGGTGGCCCTTTTTTAATTTTTTTCTAATAATGAATTGGTTTTTTTAATATAACTCGATAACAGCTGGCCGTAGAGGCATTAAACTCACCACACTTATAGCTATTTTTTCGCTCTATACTGTGTGTAAATTTCATTGAAATGTAGCCACGGCTTTTTGAGAAAAGTTGAAATAACCGTAGGTGGCCCTTTTTTTAATTTTTTCTAATAATGAATTGGTTTTTTTAATATAACTCGTTAACAGCTGGTCGTAGAGAAATGAAACTCACCACTCTTATAGCTATTTTTTCACTCTATATTACCGGTAAATTTCATTGACATGTAGCAACGCCTTTTTGAGAAAAGTTGAAATAACCGTAGGTGGCCCTTTTTTTAATTTTTTCTAATAATGAATTGGTTTTTTTAATATAACTCGATAACAGCTAATCGTAGAGAAATGAAACTCACCACTCTTATAGCTATTTTTTCACTCTATATTACCAGTAAATTTCATTGAAATGTAGCAACGGCTTTCAGAGAAAAGTTGAAATAACCATAGGTGGCCCTTTTTTAATTTTTTTCTAATAATGAATTGGTTTTTTGAATATAACTCGATAACAACTGCTCGTAGAGAAATTAAACTCACCACTCTTATAGCTATTTTTTGACTCTATATTACCTGTAAATTTCATTGAAATGTAGCAACGGCTTTTTGAGAAAAGTTGAAATAACCATAGGTGGCCCTTTTTTTAATTTTTTCTAATAATGAATTGGTTTTTTTAATATAACTCGATAACAGCTGGTCGTAGAGAAATGAAACTCACAACTCTTATAGCTATTTTTTCTCTCTATACTGTGTGTAAATTTCATTGAAAAGTATCCACGGATTTTTGAGAAAAGTTGAAATAACCGTAGGTGGCCCTTTTTTTAATTTTTTCTAATAATGAATTGGTTTTTTTAATATTACTCGATAACAGCTGGTCGTAGAGTAATGAAACTCACCACACTTATAGCTATTTTTTCGTGTGTAAATTTCATTGAAATGTAGCAACGCTTTTTTGAGAAAAGTTGAAATAACCGTAGGTGGCCCTTTTTTTAATTTTTTCTAATAATGAATTGGTTTTTTTAATATAACTCGTTAACAGCTGGTCGTAGAGAAATGAAACTCACCACTCTTATAGCTATTTTTTCACTCTATATTACCGGTAAATTTCATTGAAATGTAGCCACGGCTTTTTGAGAAAAGTTGAAATAACCATAGGTGGCCCTTTTTTTATTTTTTCTAATAATGAATTTGTTTTTTTATTATAACTCGTTAACAACTGGTCGTAGAGAAAAGAAACTCACCGCTCTTATAGCTATTTTTTCACTCTATATTACCAGTAAATTTCATTGAAATGTAGCAACGCCTTTTTGAGAAAAGTTGAAATAACCATAGGTGGCCCTTTTTTTAATTTTTTCTAATAATGAATTGGTTTTTTTATTATACCTCGATAACAGCTGGTCGTAGAGAAATGAAACTCACCGCAGTTATAGCTATTTTTTCGCTCTATACTGTGTGTAAATTTCATTGAAATGTAGCCACGGCTTTTTGAGAAAAAATGAAATAACCGTAGGTGGCCCTTTTTTTAATTTTTTCTAATAATGAATTGGTTTTTTTATTATACCTCAATAACAGCTGATCGTAGAGACATGAAACTCACCACACTTATAGCAATTTTTTTGCTCTATACTGTGTGTAAATTTCATTGCAATGTAGCAACGGCTTTTTGAGAAAAGTTTAAATAACCGTAGGTGGCGCTTTTTTTAATTTTTCTAATAATGAATTGGTTTTTTTAATATAACTCGATAACAGCTGGTCGTAGAGAAATGAAACTCATCGCTCTTATAGCTATTTTTTCACTCTATATTACCTGTAAATTTCATTGAAATGTAGCAACGGCTTTTTGAGAAAAGTTGAAATAACCATAGGTGGCCCTTTTTTTATTTTTTTTCTAATAATGAATTGGTTTTTTGAATATAACTCGATAACAGCTGGTCGTAGAGAAATGAAACTCACCACACTTATAGCTATTTTTCGCTCTATACTGTGTGTAAATTTCATTGAAATGTAGCAACGGCTTTTTGAGAAAAGTTCAAATAACCATAGGTGGCCCTTTTTTTAATTTTTTCTAATAATGAATTGGTTTTTTTAATATAACTCGATAACAGCTGGTCGTAGAGAAATGAAACTCACAACTCTTATAGCTATTTTTTCTCTCTATACTGTGTGTAAATTTCATTGAAATGTATCCACGGATTTTTGAGAAAAGTTGAAATAACCGTAGGTGGCCCTTTTTTTAATTTTTTCTAATAATGAATTGGTTTTTTTAATATTACTCGATAACAGCTGGTCGTAGAGTAATGAAACTCACCACACTTATAGCTATTTTTTGACTCTATATTACCTGTAAATTTCATTGAAATGTAGCAACGGCTTTTTGAGAAAAGTTGAAATAACCGTAGGTGGCCCTTTTTTTAATTTTTTCTAATAATGAATTGGTTTTTTTATTATACCTCGATAACAGCTGCTCGTAGAGAAATGAAACTCACCACTCTTATAGCTATTTTTTGACTCTATATTACCTGTAAATTTCATTGAAATGTAGCAACGGCTTTTTGAGAAAAGTTGAAATAACCATAGGTGGCCCTTTTTTTAATTTTTTCTAATAATGAATTGGTTTTTTTAATATTACTCGATAACAGCTGGTCGTAGAGAAATTAAACTCACCACTCTTATAGCTATTTTTTAACTCTATATTAATTGTAAATTTCATTGAAATGTAGCAACGGCTTTTTGAGAAAAGTTTAAATAACCATAGGTGGCCCTTTTTTTAATTTTTTCTAATAATGAATTGGTTTTTTTATTATACCTCGATAACAGCTGGTCGTAGAGAAATTAAACTCACCACTCTTATAGCTATTTTTTGACTCTATATTACCTGTAAATTTCATTGAAATGTAGCAACGGCTTTTTGAGAAAAGTTGAAATAACCATAGGTGGCCCTTTTTTTAATTTTTTCTAATAATGAATTGGTTTTTTTAATATTACTCGATAACAGCTGGTCGTAGAGAAATTAAACTCACCACTCTTATAGCTATTTTTTGACTCTATATTACCTGTAAATTTCATTGAAATGTAGCAACGGCTTTTTGAGAAAAGTTGAAATAACCATAGGTGGCCCTTTTTTTAATTTTTTCTAATAATGAATTGGTTTTTTTAATATTACTCGATAACAGCTGGTCGTAGAGAAATTAAACTCACCACTCTTATAGCTATTTTTTAACTCTATATTAATTGTAAATTTCATTGAAATGTAGCAACGGCTTTTTGAGAAAAGTTGAAATAACCATAGGTGGCCCTTTTTTTAATTTTTTCTAATAATGAATTGGTTTTTTTATTATACCTCGATAACAGCTGGTCGTAGAGAAATGAAACTCACCACTCTTATAGCTATTTTTTGACTCTATATTACCTGTAAATTTCATTGAAATGTAGCAACGGCTTTTTGAGAAAAGTTGAAATAACCATAGGTGGCCCTTTTTTTAATTTTTTCTAATAATGAATTGGTTTTTTTATTATACCTCGATAACAGCTGGTCGTAGAGAAATGAAACTCACCACTCTTATAGCTATTTTTTGACTCTATATTACCTGTAAATTTCATTGAAATGTAGCAACGGCTTTTTGAGAAAAGTTGAAATAACCATAGGTGGCCCTTTTTTTAATTTTTTCTAATAATGAATTGGTTTTTTTAATATTACTCGATAACAGCTGGTCGTAGAGAAATTAAACTCACCACTCTTATAGCTATTTTTTAACTCTATATTAATTGTAAATTTCATTGAAATGTAGCAACGGCTTTTTGAGAAAAGTTGAAATAACCATAGGTGGCCCTTTTTTTAATTTTTTCTAATAATGAATTGGTTTTTTTATTATACCTCGATAACAGCTGGTCGTAGAGAAATGAAACTCACCACTCTTATAGCTATTTTTTAACTCTATATTACCTGTAAATTTCATTGAAATGTAGCTACGGCTTTTTGAGAAAAGTTGAAATAACCATAGGTGGCCCTTTTTTAATTTTTTTCTAATAATGAATTGGTTTTTTTAATATAACTCGATAACAGCTGGCCGTAGAGGCATTAAACTCACCACACTTATAGCTATTTTTTCGCTCTATACTGTGTGTAAATTTCATTGAAATGTAGCCACGGCTTTTTGAGAAAAGTTGAAATAACCGTAGGTGGCCCTTTTTTTAATTTTTTCTAATAATGAATTGGTTTTTTTAATATAACTCGTTAACAGCTGGTCGTAGAGAAATGAAACTCACCACTCTTATAGCTATTTTTTCACTCTATATTACCAGTAAATTTAATTGAAATGTAGCAACGCCTTTTTGAGAAAAGTTGAAATAACCGTAGGTGGCCCTTTTTTTAATTTTTTCTAATAATGAATTGGTTTTTTTAATATAACTCGATAACAGCTAATCGTAGAGAAATGAAACTCACCATTCTTATAGCTATTTTTTCACTCTATATTACCAGTAAATTTCATTGAAATGTAGCCACGGCTTTTTGAGAAAAGTTGAAATAACCATAGGTGGCCCTTTTTTTATTTTTTCTAATAATGAATTTGTTTTTTTATTATAACTCGTTAACAACTGGTCGTAGAGAAATAAAACTCACCACTCTTATAGCTATTTTTTCACTCTTAATTACCAGTAAATTTTATTGAAATGTAGCAACGCCTTTTTGAGAAAAGTTGAAATAACCGTAGGTGGCCCTTTTTTTAATTTTTTCTAATAATGAATTGGTTTTTTTAATATAACTCGATAACAGCTAGTCGTAGAGAAATGAAACTCACCACTCTTATAGCTGTTTTTTCACTCTATATTACCTGTAAATTTCATTGAAATGTAGCCACGGCTTTTTGAGAAAAGTTGAAATAACCGTAGGTGGCCCTTTTTTTATTTTTTCTAATAATGAATTTGTTTTTTTATTATAACTCGTTAACAACTGGTCGTAGAGAAATGAAACTCACCACTCTTATAGCTATTTTTTCACTCTATATTACCAGTAAACTTCATTGAAATGTAGCAACGCCTTTTTGAGAAAAGTTGAAATAACCATAGGTGGCCCTTTTTTTAATTTTTTCTAATAATGAATTTGTTTTTTTATTATACCTCAATAACAGCTGATCGTAGAGACATGAAACTCACCACACTTATAGCTATTTTTTCACTCTATATTACCTGTAAATTTCATTGAAATGTAGCAACGGCTTTTTGAGAAAAGTTGAAATAACCATAGGTGGCCCTTTTTTAATTTTTTTCTAATATTGATTTGGTTTTTTGAATATAACTCGATAACAACTGCTCGTAGAGGCATTAAACTCACCACACTTATAGCAATTTTTTTGCTCTATACTGTGTGTAAATTTCATTGCAATGTATCCACGGATTTTTGAGAAAAGTTGAAATAACCGTAGGTGGCCCTTTTTTTAATTTTTTCTAATAATGAATTGGTTTTTTTAATATTACTCGATAACAGCTGGTCGTAGAGTAATGAAACTCACCACACTTATAGCTATTTTTTCGTTCTATACTGTTTGTAAATTTCATTGAAATGTAGCTACGCCTTTTTGAGAAAAGTTGAAATAACCGTAGGTGGCCCTTTTTTAATTTTTTCTAATAATGAATTGGTTTTTTATTATACCTCGATAACAGCTGGTCGTAGAGAAATGAAACTCACCACTCTTATAGCTATTTTTTAACTCTATATTACCTGTAAATTTCATTGAAATGTAGCAACGGCTTTTTGAGAAAAGTTGAAATAACCATAGGTGGCCCTTTTTTTAATTTTTTCTAATAATGAATTGGTTTTTTTAATATTACTCGATAACAGCTGGTCGTAGAGAAATGAAACTCACCACTCTTATAGCTATTTTTTAACTCTATATTAATTGTAAATTTCATTGAAATGTAGCAACGGCTTTTTGAGAAAAGTTGAAATAACCATAGGTGGCCCTTTTTTTAATTTTTTCTAATAATGAATTGGTTTTTTTATTATACCTCGATAACAGCTGGTCGTAGAGAAATGAAACTCACCACTCTTATAGCTATTTTTTCGCTCTATACTGTGTGTAAATTTCATTGAAATGTAGCCACGGCTTTTTGAGAAAAGTTGAAATAACCATAGGTGGCCCTTTTTTTAATTTTTTCTAATAATGAATTGGTTTTTTTATTATACCTCGATAACAGCTGGTCGTAGAGAAATGAAACTCACCACACTTATAGCTATTTTTTCACTCTATATTACCTGTAAATTTCATTGAAATGTAGCCACGGCTTTTTGAGAAAAGTTGAAATAACCATAGGTGGCCCTTTTTTTATTTTTTCTAATAATGAATTTGTTTTTTTATTATAACTCGTTAAAAACTGGTCGTAGAGAAATGAAACTCACCACTCTTATAGCTATTTTTTCACTCTTAATTACCAGTAAATTTTATTGAAATGTATCAACGCCTTTTTGAGAAAAGTTGAAATAACCGTAGGTGGCCCTTTTTTTAATTTTTTCTAATAATGAATTGGTTTTTTTATTATACCTCGATAACAGCTGGTCGTAGAGAAATGAAACTCACCACTCTTATAGCTATTTTTTAACTCTATATTACCTGTAAATTTCATTGAAATGTAGCTACGGCTTTTTGAGAAAAGTTGAAATAACCATAGGTGGCCCTTTTTTAATTTTTTTCTAATAATGAATTGGTTTTTTTAATATAACTCGATAACAGCTGGCCGTAGAGGCATTAAACTCACCACACTTATAGCTATTTTTTCGCTCTATACTGTGTGTAAATTTCATTGAAATGTAGCCACGGCTTTTTGAGAAAAGTTGAAATAACCGTAGGTGGCCCTTTTTTTAATTTTTTCTAATAATGAATTGGTTTTTTTAATATAACTCGTTAACAGCTGGTCGTAGAGAAATGAAACTCACCACTCTTATAGCTACTTTTTCACTCTATATTACCGGTAAATTTCATTGAAATGTAGCAACGCCTTTTTGAGAAAAGTTGAAATAACCGTAGGTGGCCCTTTTTTTAATTTTTTCTAATAATGAATTGGTTTTTTTAATATAACTCGATAACAGCTAATCGTAGAGAAATGAAACTCACCACTCTTATAGCTATTTTTTCACTCTATATTACCAGTAAATTTCATTGAAATGTAGCAACGGCTTTCAGAGAAAAGTTGAAATAACCATAGGTGGCCCTTTTTTAATTTTTTTCTAATAATGAATTGGTTTTTTGAATATAACTCGATAACAACTGCTCGTAGAGAAATTAAACTCACCACTCTTATAGCTATTTTTTGACTCTATATTACCTGTAAATTTCATTGAAATGTAGCAACGGCTTTTTGAGAAAAGTTGAAATAACCATAGGTGGCCCTTTTTTTAATTTTTTCTAATAATGAATTGGTTTTTTTAATATAACTCGATAACAGCTGGTCGTAGAGAAATGAAACTCACAACTCTTATAGCTATTTTTTGACTCTATATTACCTGTAAATTTCATTGAAATGTAGCAACGGCTTTTTGAGAAAAGTTGAAATAACCATAGGTGGCCCTTTTTTTAATTTTTTCTAATAATGAATTGGTTTTTTTAATATAACTCGATAACAGCTGGTCGTAGAGAAATGAAACTCACAACTCTTATAGCTATTTTTTCACTCTATATTACCAGTAAATTTCATTGAAATGTAGCAACGAATTTTTGAGAAAAGTTGAAATAACCGTAGGTGGCCCTTTTTTTAATTTGTTCTAATAATGAATTGGTTTTTTAATATAACTCGATAACAGCTAATCGTAGAGAAATGAAACTCACCACTCTTATAGCTATTTTTTCACTCTATATTACCAGTAAATTTCATTGAAATGTAGCAACGGCTTTCAGAGAAAAGTTGAAATAACCATAGGTGGCCCTTTTTTTAATTTTTTCTAATAATGAATTGGTTTTTTTATTATACCTCGATAACAGCTGGTCGTAGAGAAATGAAACTCACCACTCTTATAGCTATTTTTTCGCTCTATACTGTGTGTAAATTTCATTGAAATGTAGCCACGGCTTTTTGAGAAAAGTTGAAATAACCATAGGTGGCCCTTTTTTTAATTTTTTCTAATAATGAATTGGTTTTTTTATTATACCTCGATAACAGCTGGTCGTAGAGAAATGAAACTCACCACACTTATAGCTATTTTTTCACTCTATATTACCTGTAAATTTCATTGAAATGTAGCCACGGCTTTTTGAGAAAAGTTGAAATAACCATAGGTGGCCCTTTTTTTATTTTTTCTAATAATGAATTTGTTTTTTTATTATAACTCGTTAAAAACTGGTCGTAGAGAAATGAAACTCACCACTCTTATAGCTATTTTTTCACTCTTAATTACCAGTAAATTTTATTGAAATGTATCAACGCCTTTTTGAGAAAAGTTGAAATAACCGTAGGTGGCCCTTTTTTTAATTTTTTCTAATAATGAATTGGTTTTTTTAATATAACTCGATAACAGCTGGTCGTAGAGAAATGAAACTCACCACTCTTATAGCTATTTTTTCACTCTATATTACCAGTAAATTTCATTGAAATGTAGCAACGCCTTTTTGAGAAAAGTTGAAATAACCATAGGTGGCCCTTTTTTTAATTTTTTCTAATAATGAATTTGTTTTTTTATTATACCTCAATAACAGCTGATCGTAGAGACATGAAACTCACCACACTTATAGCTATTTTTTCACTCTATATTACCAGTAAATTTCATTGAAATGTAGCAACGAATTTTTGAGAAAAGTTGAAATAACCGTAGGTGGCCCTTTTTTTAATTTGTTCTAATAATGAATTGGTTTTTTAATATAACTCGATAACAGCTAATCGTAGAGAAATGAAACTCACCACTCTTATAGCTATTTTTTCACTCTATATTACCAGTAAATTTCATTGAAATGTAGCAACGGCTTTCAGAGAAAAGTTGAAATAACCATAGGTGGCCCTTTTTTAATTTTTTTCTAATAATGAATTGGTTTTTTGAATATAACTCGATAACAACTGGTCGTAGAGAAATGAAACTCACCACTCTTATAGCTATTTTTTTGCTCTATATTACGTTTAAATTTCATTGAAATGTAGCCACGGCTTTTTGAGAAAAGTTGAAATAACCGTAGGTGGCCCTTTTTTTAATTTTTTCTAATAATGAATTGGTTTTTTTAATATAACTCGTTAACAGCTGGTCGTAGAGAAATGAAACTCACCACTCTTATAGCTATTTTTTCACTCTATATTACCAGTAAATTTCATTGAAATGTAGCAACGAATTTTTGAGAAAAGTTGAAATAACCGTAGGTGGCCCTTTTTTTAATTTGTTCTAATAATGAATTGGTTTTTTAATATAACTCGATAACAGCTAATCGTAGAGAAATGAAACTCACCACTCTTATAGCTATTTTTTCACTCTATATTACCAGTAAATTTCATTGAAATGTAGCAACGGCTTTCAGAGAAAAGTTGAAATAACCATAGGTGGCCCTTTTTTAATTTTTTTCTAATAATGAATTGGTTTTTTGAATATAACTCGATAACAACTGGTCGTAGAGGCATTAAACTCACCACACTTATAGCAATTTTTTTGCTCTATACTGTGTGTAAATTTCATTGAAATGTAGCCACGGCTTTTTGAGAAAAGTTGAAATAACCGTAGGTGGCCCTTTTTTTAATTTTTTCTAATAATGAATTGGTTTTTTTAATATAACTCGTTAACAACTGGTCGTAGAGAAATAAAACTCACCACTCTTATAGCTATTTTTTCACTCTATATTACCAGTAAATTTCATTGAAATGTAGCAACGGCTTTTTGAGAAAAGTTGAAATAACTATAGGTGGCCCTTTTTTTATTTTTTCTAATAATGAATTTGTTTTTTTATTATAACTCGTTAACAACTGGTCGTAGAGAAATGAAACTCACCACTCTTATAGCTATTTTTTCACTCTATACTATGTGTAAATTTCATTGAAATGTAGCAACGCCTTTTTGAGAAAAGTTGAAATAACCGTAGGTGGCCCTTTTTTTAATTTTTTCTAATAATGAATTGGTTTTTTTAATATAACTCGATAACAGCTAGCCGTAGAGAAATGAAACTCACCACTCTTATAGCTGTTTCTTCACTCTATATTACCTGTAAATTTCATTGAAATGTAGCCACGGCTTTTTGAGAAAAGTTGAAATAACCGTAGGTGGCCCTTTTTTTATTTTTTCTAATAATGAATTTGTTTTTTTATTATAACTCGTTAACAACTGGTCGTAGAGAAATGAAACTCACCACTCTTATAGCTATTTTTTCATTCTATATTACCAGTAAATTTCATTGAAATGTAGCAACGCCTATTTGAGAAAAGTTGAAATAACCATAGGTGGCCCTTTTTTTAATTTTTTCTAATAATGAATTTGTTTTTTTATTATACCTCAATAACAGCTGATCGTAGAGACATGAAACTCACCACACTTATAGCTATTTTTTCACTCTATATTACCTGTAAATTTTATTGAAATGTAGCAACGGCTTTTTGAGAAAAGTTGAAATAACCATAGGTGGCCCTTTTTTTATTTTTTTTCTAATAATGAATTGGTTTTTTGAATAAAACTCGATAACAGCTGGTCGTAGAGAAATGAAACTCACCACACTTATAGCTATTTTTTTGCTCTATACTGTGTGTAAATTTCATTGCAATGTAGCCACGGCTTTTTGAGAAAAGTTTAAATAACCGTAGGTGGCGCTTTTTTTAATTTTTTCTAATAATGAATTGGTTTTTTTAATATAACTCGATAACAGCTGGTCGTAGAGAAATGAAACTCATCGCTCTTATAGCTATTTTTTTACTCTATATTACCTGTAAATTTCATTGAAATGTAGCAACGGCTTTTTGAGAAAAGTTGAAATAACCATAGGTGGCCCTTTTTTTATTTTTTTTCTAATAATGAATTGGTTTTTTGAATAAAACTCGATAACAGCTGGTCGTAGAGAAATGAAACTCACCACACTTATAGCTATTTTTTCGCTCTATACTGTGTGTAAATTTCATTGAAATGTAGCAACGGCTTTTTGAGAAAAGTTGAAATAACCGTAGGTGGCCCTTTTTTTAATTTTTTCTAATAATGAATTGGTTTTTTTATTATACTTCGATAACAGCTGGTCGTAGAGAAATGAAACTCACCACTCTTATAGATATTTTTTAACTCTATATTACCTGTAAATTTCATTGAAATGTAGCAACGGCTTTTTGAGAAAAGTTGAAATAACTATAGGTGGCCCTTTTTTTAATTTTTTCTAATAATGAATTTGTTTTTTTATTATACCTCAATAACAGCTGATCGTAGAGACATGAAACTCACCACACTTATAGCTATTTTTTCACTCTATATTACCTGTAAATTTCATTGAAATGTAGCCACGGCTTTTTGAGAAAAGTTGAAATAACTATAGGTGGCCATTTTTTTAATTTTTTCTAATAATGAATTTGTTTTTTTATTATACTTCGATAACAGCTGGTCGTAGAGAAATGAAACTCACCACTCTTATAGATATTTTTTAACTCTATATTACCTGTAAATTTCATTGAAATGTAGCAACGGCTTTTTGAGAAAAGTTGAAATAACCGTAGGTGGCCCTTTTTTTAATTTTTTCTAATAATGAATTGGTTTTTTTAATATAACTCGATAACAGCTAGCCGTAGAGAAATGAAACTTACCACTCTTATAGCTGTTTTTTCACTCTATATTACCTGTAAATTTCATTGAAATGTAGCCACGGCTTTTTGAGAAAAGTTGAAATAACCGTAGGTGGCCCTTTTTTTATTTTTTCTAATAATGAATTTGTTTTTTTATTATAACTCGTTAACAACTGGTCGTAGAGAAATGAAACTCACCACTCTTATAGCTATTTTTTCACTCTATATTACCAGTAAATTTCATTGAAATGTAGCAACGCCTTTTTGAGAAAAGTTGAAATAACCATAGGTGGCCCTTTTTTTAATTTTTTCTAATAATGAATTGGTTTTTTTATTATACTTCGATAACAGCTGGTCGTAGAGAAATGAAACTCACCACTCTTATAGATATTTTTTAACTCTATATTACCTGTAAATTTCATTGAAATGTAGCAACGAATTTTTGAGAAAAGTTGAAATAACCGTAGGTGGCCCTTTTTTTAATTTGTTCTAATAATGAATTGGTTTTTTAATATAACTCGATAACAGCTAATCGTAGAGAAATGAAACTCACCACTCTTATAGCTATTTTTTCACTCTATATTACCAGTAAATTTCATTGAAATGTAGCAACGGCTTTCAGAGAAAAGTTGAAATAACCATAGGTGGCCCTTTTTTAATTTTTTTCTAATAATGAATTGGTTTTTTGAATATAACTCGATAACAACTGGTCGTAGAGAAATGAAACTCACCACTCTTATAGCTATTTTTTTGCTCTATATTACGTTTAAATTTCATTGAAATGTAGCCACGGCTTTTTGAGAAAAGTTGAAATAACCGTAGGTGGCCCTTTTTTTAATTTTTTCTAATAATGAATTGGTTTTTTTAATATAACTCGTTAACAGCTGGTCGTAGAGAAATGAAACTCACCACTCTTATAGCTATTTTTTCACTCTATATTACCGGTAAATTTCATTGAAATGTAGCAACGCCTTTTTGAGAAAAGTTGAAATAACCGTAGGTGGCCCTTTTTTTAATTTTTTCTAATAATGAATTGGTTTTTTTAATATAACTCGATAACAGCTAATCGTAGAGAAATGAAACTCACCACTCTTATAGCTATTTTTTCACTCTATATTACCAGTAAATTTCATTGAAATGTAGCAACGGCTTTCAGAGAAAAGTTGAAATAACCATAGGTGGCCCTTTTTTAATTTTTTTCTAATAATGAATTGGTTTTTTGAATATAACTCGATAACAACTGCTCGTAGAGAAATTAAACTCACCACTCTTATAGCTATTTTTTGACTCTATATTACCTGTAAATTTCATTGAAATGTAGCAACGGCTTTTTGAGAAAAGTTGAAATAACCATAGGTGGCCCTTTTTTTAATTTTTTCTAATAATGAATTGGTTTTTTTAATATAACTCGATAACAGCTGGTCGTAGAGAAATGAAACTCACAACTCTTATAGCTATTTTTTGACTCTATATTACCTGTAAATTTCATTGAAATGTAGCAACGGCTTTTTGAGAAAAGTTGAAATAACCATAGGTGGCCCTTTTTTTAATTTTTTCTAATAATGAATTGGTTTTTTTAATATAACTCGATAACAGCTGGTCGTAGAGAAATGAAACTCACAACTCTTATAGCTATTTTTTCACTCTATATTACCAGTAAATTTCATTGAAATGTAGCAACGAATTTTTGAGAAAAGTTGAAATAACCGTAGGTGGCCCTTTTTTTAATTTGTTCTAATAATGAATTGGTTTTTTAATATAACTCGATAACAGCTAATCGTAGAGAAATGAAACTCACCACTCTTATAGCTATTTTTTCACTCTATATTACCAGTAAATTTCATTGAAATGTAGCAACGGCTTTCAGAGAAAAGTTGAAATAACCATAGGTGGCCCTTTTTTTAATTTTTTCTAATAATGAATTGGTTTTTTTATTATACCTCGATAACAGCTGGTCGTAGAGAAATGAAACTCACCACTCTTATAGCTATTTTTTCGCTCTATACTGTGTGTAAATTTCATTGAAATGTAGCCACGGCTTTTTGAGAAAAGTTGAAATAACCATAGGTGGCCCTTTTTTTAATTTTTTCTAATAATGAATTGGTTTTTTTATTATACCTCGATAACAGCTGGTCGTAGAGAAATGAAACTCACCACACTTATAGCTATTTTTTCACTCTATATTACCTGTAAATTTCATTGAAATGTAGCCACGGCTTTTTGAGAAAAGTTGAAATAACCATAGGTGGCCCTTTTTTTATTTTTTCTAATAATGAATTTGTTTTTTTATTATAACTCGTTAAAAACTGGTCGTAGAGAAATGAAACTCACCACTCTTATAGCTATTTTTTCACTCTTAATTACCAGTAAATTTTATTGAAATGTATCAACGCCTTTTTGAGAAAAGTTGAAATAACCGTAGGTGGCCCTTTTTTTAATTTTTTCTAATAATGAATTGGTTTTTTTAATATAACTCGATAACAGCTAGTCGTAGAGAAATGAAACTCACCACTCTTATAGCTATTTTTTCACTCTTAATTACCAGTAAATTTCATTGAAATGTAGCAACGGCTTTTTGAGAAAAGTTGAAATAACCATAGGTGGCCCTTTTTTAATTTTTTTCTAATAATGAATTGGTTTTTTTAATATAACTCGATAACAGCTGGCCGTAGAGGCATTAAACTCACCACACTTATAGCTAATTTTTCGCTCTATACTGTGTGTAAATTTCATTGAAATGTAGCCACGGCTTTTTGAGAAAAGTTCAAATAACCGTAGGTGGCCCTTTTTTTAATTTTTTCTAATAATGAATTGGTTTTTTTAATATAACTCGTTAACAGCTGGTCGTAGAGAAATGAAACTCACCACTCTTATAGCTATTTTTTCACTCTATATTACCAGTAAATTTCATTGAAATGTAGCAACGCCTTTTTGAGAAAAGTTGAAATAACCATAGGTGGCCCTTTTTTTAATTTTTTCTAATAATGAATTTGTTTTTTTATTATACCTCAATAACAGCTGATCGTAGAGACATGAAACTCACCACACTTATAGCTATTTTTTCACTCTATATTACCAGTAAATTTCATTGAAATGTAGCAACGAATTTTTGAGAAAAGTTGAAATAACCGTAGGTGGCCCTTTTTTTAATTTGTTCTAATAATGAATTGGTTTTTTAATATAACTCGATAACAGCTAATCGTAGAGAAATGAAACTCACCACTCTTATAGCTATTTTTTCACTCTATATTACCAGTAAATTTCATTGAAATGTAGCAACGGCTTTCAGAGAAAAGTTGAAATAACCATAGGTGGCCCTTTTTTAATTTTTTTCTAATAATGAATTGGTTTTTTGAATATAACTCGATAACAACTGGTCGTAGAGAAATGAAACTCACCACTCTTATAGCTATTTTTTTGCTCTATATTACGTTTAAATTTCATTGAAATGTAGCCACGGCTTTTTGAGAAAAGTTGAAATAACCGTAGGTGGCCCTTTTTTTAATTTTTTCTAATAATGAATTGGTTTTTTTAATATAACTCGTTAACAGCTGGTCGTAGAGAAATGAAACTCACCACTCTTATAGCTATTTTTTCACTCTATATTACCAGTAAATTTCATTGAAATGTAGCAACGAATTTTTGAGAAAAGTTGAAATAACCGTAGGTGGCCCTTTTTTTAATTTGTTCTAATAATGAATTGGTTTTTTAATATAACTCGATAACAGCTAATCGTAGAGAAATGAAACTCACCACTCTTATAGCTATTTTTTCACTCTATATTACCAGTAAATTTCATTGAAATGTAGCAACGGCTTTCAGAGAAAAGTTGAAATAACCATAGGTGGCCCTTTTTTAATTTTTTTCTAATAATGAATTGGTTTTTTGAATATAACTCGATAACAACTGGTCGTAGAGGCATTAAACTCACCACACTTATAGCAATTTTTTTGCTCTATACTGTGTGTAAATTTCATTGAAATGTAGCCACGGCTTTTTGAGAAAAGTTGAAATAACCGTAGGTGGCCCTTTTTTTAATTTTTTCTAATAATGAATTGGTTTTTTTAATATAACTCGTTAACAACTGGTCGTAGAGAAATAAAACTCACCACTCTTATAGCTATTTTTTCACTCTATATTACCAGTAAATTTCATTGAAATGTAGCAACGGCTTTTTGAGAAAAGTTGAAATAACTATAGGTGGCCCTTTTTTTATTTTTTCTAATAATGAATTTGTTTTTTTATTATAACTCGTTAACAACTGGTCGTAGAGAAATGAAACTCACCACTCTTATAGCTATTTTTTCACTCTATACTATGTGTAAATTTCATTGAAATGTAGCAACGCCTTTTTGAGAAAAGTTGAAATAACCGTAGGTGGCCCTTTTTTTAATTTTTTCTAATAATGAATTGGTTTTTTTAATATAACTCGATAACAGCTAGCCGTAGAGAAATGAAACTCACCACTCTTATAGCTGTTTCTTCACTCTATATTACCTGTAAATTTCATTGAAATGTAGCCACGGCTTTTTGAGAAAAGTTGAAATAACCGTAGGTGGCCCTTTTTTTATTTTTTCTAATAATGAATTTGTTTTTTTATTATAACTCGTTAACAACTGGTCGTAGAGAAATGAAACTCACCACTCTTATAGCTATTTTTTCATTCTATATTACCAGTAAATTTCATTGAAATGTAGCAACGCCTTTTTGAGAAAAGTTGAAATAACCATAGGTGGCCCTTTTTTTAATTTTTTCTAATAATGAATTTGTTTTTTTATTATACCTCAATAACAGCTGATCGTAGAGACATGAAACTCACCACACTTATAGCTATTTTTTCACTCTATATTACCTGTAAATTTTATTGAAATGTAGCAACGGCTTTTTGAGAAAAGTTGAAATAACCATAGGTGGCCCTTTTTTTATTTTTTTTCTAATAATGAATTGGTTTTTTGAATAAAACTCGATAACAGCTGGTCGTAGAGAAATGAAACTCACCACACTTATAGCTATTTTTTTGCTCTATACTGTGTGTAAATTTCATTGCAATGTAGCAACGGCTTTTTGAGAAAAGTTTAAATAACCGTAGGTGGCGCTTTTTTTAATTTTTTCTAATAATGAATTGGTTTTTTTAATATAACTCGATAACAGCTGGTCGTAGAGAAATGAAACTCATCGCTCTTATAGCTATTTTTTTACTCTATATTACCTGTAAATTTCATTGAAATGTAGCAACGGCTTTTTGAGAAAAGTTGAAATAACCATAGGTGGCCCTTTTTTTATTTTTTTTCTAATAATGAATTGGTTTTTTGAATAAAACTCGATAACAGCTGGTCGTAGAGAAATGAAACTCACCACACTTATAGCTATTTTTTCGCTCTATACTGTGTGTAAATTTCATTGAAATGTAGCAACGGCTTTTTGAGAAAAGTTGAAATAACCGTAGGTGGCCCTTTTTTTAATTTTTTCTAATAATGAATTGGTTTTTTTATTATACTTCGATAACAGCTGGTCGTAGAGAAATGAAACTCACCACTCTTATAGATATTTTTTAACTCTATATTACCTGTAAATTTCATTGAAATGTAGCAACGGCTTTTTGAGAAAAGTTGAAATAACTATAGGTGGCCCTTTTTTTAATTTTTTCTAATAATGAATTTGTTTTTTTATTATACCTCAATAACAGCTGATCGTAGAGACATGAAACTCACCACACTTATAGCTATTTTTTCACTCTATATTACCTGTAAATTTCATTGAAATGTAGCCACGGCTTTTTGAGAAAAGTTGAAATAACTATAGGTGGCCATTTTTTTAATTTTTTCTAATAATGAATTTGTTTTTTTATTATACTTCGATAACAGCTGGTCGTAGAGAAATGAAACTCACCACTCTTATAGATATTTTTTAACTCTATATTACCTGTAAATTTCATTGAAATGTAGCAACGCCTTTTTGAGAAAAGTTGAAATAACCGTAGGTGGCCCTTTTTTTATTTTTTCTAATAATGAATTTGTTTTTTTATTATAACTCGTTAACAACTGGTCGTAGAGAAATGAAACTCACCACTCTTATAGCTATTTTTTCACTCTATATTACCAGTAAATTTCATTGAAATGTAGCAACGCCTTTTTGAGAAAAGTTGAAATAACCATAGGTGGCCCTTTTTTTAATTTTTTCTAATAATGAATTGGTTTTTTTATTATACTTCGATAACAGCTGGTCGTAGAGAAATGAAACTCACCACTCTTATAGCTATTTTTTCACTCTATATTACCAGTAAATTTCATTGAAATGTAGCAACGCCTTTTTGAGAAAAGTTGAAATAACCATAGGTGGCCCTTTTTTTAATTTTTTCTAATAATGAATTGGTTTTTTTATTATACTTCGATAACAGCTGGTCGTAGAGAAATGAAACTCACCACTCTTATAGATATTTTTTAACTCTATATTACCTGTAAATTTCATTGAAATGTAGCAACGAATTTTTGAGAAAAGTTGAAATAACCGTAGGTGGCCCTTTTTTTAATTTGTTCTAATAATGAATTGGTTTTTTAATATAACTCGATAACAGCTAATCGTAGAGAAATGAAACTCACCACTCTTATAGCTATTTTTTCACTCTATATTACCAGTAAATTTCATTGAAATGTAGCAACGGCTTTCAGAGAAAAGTTGAAATAACCATAGGTGGCCCTTTTTTAATTTTTTTCTAATAATGAATTGGTTTTTTGAATATAACTCGATAACAACTGGTCGTAGAGAAATGAAACTCACCACTCTTATAGCTATTTTTTTGCTCTATATTACGTTTAAATTTCATTGAAATGTAGCCACGGCTTTTTGAGAAAAGTTGAAATAACCGTAGGTGGCCCTTTTTTTAATTTTTTCTAATAATGAATTGGTTTTTTTAATATAACTCGTTAACAGCTGGTCGTAGAGAAATGAAACTCACCACTCTTATAGCTATTTTTTCACTCTATATTACCAGTAAATTTCATTGAAATGTAGCAACGAATTTTTGAGAAAAGTTGAAATAACCGTAGGTGGCCCTTTTTTTAATTTGTTCTAATAATGAATTGGTTTTTTAATATAACTCGATAACAGCTAATCGTAGAGAAATGAAACTCACCACTCTTATAGCTATTTTTTCACTCTATATTACCAGTAAATTTCATTGAAATGTAGCAACGGCTTTCAGAGAAAAGTTGAAATAACCATAGGTGGCCCTTTTTTAATTTTTTTCTAATAATGAATTGGTTTTTTGAATATAACTCGATAACAACTGGTCGTAGAGGCATTAAACTCACCACACTTATAGCAATTTTTTTGCTCTATACTGTGTGTAAATTTCATTGAAATGTAGCCACGGCTTTTTGAGAAAAGTTGAAATAACCGTAGGTGGCCCTTTTTTTAATTTTTTCTAATAATGAATTGGTTTTTTTAATATAACTCGTTAACAACTGGTCGTAGAGAAATAAAACTCACCACTCTTATAGCTATTTTTTCACTCTATATTACCAGTAAATTTCATTGAAATGTAGCAACGGCTTTTTGAGAAAAGTTGAAATAACTATAGGTGGCCCTTTTTTTATTTTTTCTAATAATGAATTTGTTTTTTTATTATAACTCGTTAACAACTGGTCGTAGAGAAATGAAACTCACCACTCTTATAGCTATTTTTTCACTCTTAATTACCAGTAAATTTTATTGAAATGTAGCAACGCCTTTTTGAGAAAAGTTGAAATAACCGTAGGTGGCCCTTTTTTTAATTTTTTCTAATAATGAATTGGTTTTTTTAATATAACTCGATAACAGCTAGCCGTAGAGAAATGAAACTCACCACTCTTATAGCTGTTTCTTCACTCTATATTACCTGTAAATTTCATTGAAATGTAGCCACGGCTTTTTGAGAAAAGTTGAAATAACCGTAGGTGGCCCTTTTTTTATTTTTTCTAATAATGAATTTGTTTTTTTATTATAACTCGTTAACAACTGGTCGTAGAGAAATGAAACTCACCACTCTTATAGCTATTTTTTCATTCTATATTACCAGTAAATTTCATTGAAATGTAGCAACGCCTTTTTGAGAAAAGTTGAAATAACCATAGGTGGCCCTTTTTTTAATTTTTTCTAATAATGAATTTGTTTTTTTATTATACCTCAATAACAGCTGATCGTAGAGACATGAAACTCACCACACTTATAGCTATTTTTGCACTCTATATTACCTGTAAATTTTATTGAAATGTAGCAACGGCTTTTTGAGAAAAGTTGAAATAACCATAGGTGGCCCTTTTTTTATTTTTTTTCTAATAATGAATTGGTTTTTTGAATAAAACTCGATAACAGCTGGTCGTAGAGAAATGAAACTCACCACACTTATAGCTATTTTTTTGCTCTATACTGTGTGTAAATTTCATTGCAATGTAGCAACGGCTTTTTGAGAAAAGTTTAAATAACCGTAGGTGGCGCTTTTTTTAATTTTTTCTAATAATGAATTGGTTTTTTTAATATAACTCGATAACAGCTGGTCGTAGAGAAATGAAACTCATCGCTCTTATAGCTATTTTTTCACTCTATATTACCAGTAAATTTCATTGAAATGTAGCAACGGCTTTTTGAGAAAAGTTGAAATAACTATAGGTGGCCCTTTTTTTATTTTTTCTAATAATGAATTTGTTTTTTTATTATAACTCGTTAACAACTGGTCGTAGAGAAATGAAACTCACCACTCTTATAGCTATTTTTTCACTCTTAATTACCAGTAAATTTTATTGAAATGTAGCAACGCCTTTTTGAGAAAAGTTGAAATAACCGTAGGTGGCCCTTTTTTTAATTTTTTCTAATAATGAATTGGTTTTTTTAATATAACTCGATAACAGCTAGCCGTAGAGAAATGAAACTCACCACTCTTATAGCTGTTTCTTCACTCTATATTACCTGTAAATTTCATTGAAATGTAGCCACGGCTTTTTGAGAAAAGTTGAAATAACCGTAGGTGGCCCTTTTTTTATTTTTTCTAATAATGAATTTGTTTTTTTATTATAACTCGTTAACAACTGGTCGTAGAGAAATGAAACTCACCACTCTTATAGCTATTTTTTCATTCTATATTACCAGTAAATTTCATTGAAATGTAGCAACGCCTTTTTGAGAAAAGTTGAAATAACCATAGGTGGCCCTTTTTTTAATTTTTTCTAATAATGAATTTGTTTTTTTATTATACCTCAATAACAGCTGATCGTAGAGACATGAAACTCACCACACTTATAGCTATTTTTTCACTCTATATTACCTGTAAATTTTATTGAAATGTAGCAACGGCTTTTTGAGAAAAGTTGAAATAACCATAGGTGGCCCTTTTTTTATTTTTTTTCTAATAATGAATTGGTTTTTTGAATAAAACTCGATAACAGCTGGTCGTAGAGAAATGAAACTCACCACACTTATAGCTATTTTTTTGCTCTATACTGTGTGTAAATTTCATTGCAATGTAGCAACGGCTTTTTGAGAAAAGTTTAAATAACCGTAGGTGGCGCTTTTTTTAATTTTTTCTAATAATGAATTGGTTTTTTTAATATAACTCGATAACAGCTGGTCGTAGAGAAATGAAACTCATCGCTCTTATAGCTATTTTTTCACTCTATATTACCTGTAAATTTCATTGAAATGTAGTAACGGCTTTTTGAGAAAAGTTGAAATAACCATAGGTGGCCCTTTTTTTATTTTTTTTCTAATAATGAATTGGTTTTTTGAATAAAACTCGATAACAGCTGGTCGTAGAGAAATGAAACTCACCACACTTATAGCTATTTTTTCGCTCTATACTGTGTGTAAATTTCATTGAAATGTAGCAACGGCTTTTTGAGAAAAGTTGAAATAACCGTAGGTGGCCCTTTTTTTAATTTTTTCTAATAATGAATTGGTTTTTTTATTATACTTCGATAACAGCTGGTCGTAGAGAAATGAAACTCACCACTCTTATAGATATTTTTTAACTCTATATTACCTGTAAATTTCATTGAAATGTAGCAACGGCTTTTTGAGAAAAGTTGAAATAACTATAGGTGGCCCTTTTTTTAATTTTTTCTAATAATGAATTTGTTTTTTTATTATACCTCAATAACAGCTGATCGTAGAGACATGAAACTCACCACACTTATAGCTATTTTTTCACTCTATATTACCTGTAAATTTCATTGAAATGTAGCCACGGCTTTTTGAGAAAAGTTGAAATAACTATAGGTGGCCATTTTTTTAATTTTTTCTAATAATGAATTTGTTTTTTTATTATACTTCGATAACAGCTGGTCGTAGAGAAATGAAACTCACCACTCTTATAGATATTTTTTAACTCTATATTACCTGTAAATTTCATTGAAATGTAGCAACGGCTTTTTGAGAAAAGTTGAAATAACCGTAGGTGGCCCTTTTTTTAATTTTTTCTAATAATGAATTGGTTTTTTTAATATAACTCGATAACAGCTAGCCGTAGAGAAATGAAACTCACCACTCTTATAGCTATTTTTTCACTCTATATTACCAGTAAATTTCATTGAAATGTAGCAACGCCTTTTTGAGAAAAGTTGAAATAACCATAGGTGGCCCTTTTTTTAATTTTTTCTAATAATGAATTGGTTTTTTTATTATACTTCGATAACAGCTGGTCGTAGAGAAATGAAACTCACCACTCTTATAGATATTTTTTAACTCTATATTACCTGTAAATTTCATTGAAATGTAGCAACAGCTTTTTGAGAAAAGTTGAAATAACTATAGGTGGCCCTTTTTTTAATTTTTTCTAATAATGAATTTGTTTTTTTATTATACCTCAATAACAGCTGATCGTAGAGACATGAAACTCACCACACTTATAGCTATTTTTTCACTCTATATTACCTGTAAATTTCATTGAAATGTAGCCACGGCTTTTTGAGAAAAGTTGAAATAACCATAGGTGGCCCTTTTTTTATTTTTTCTAATAATGAATTTGTTTTTTTATTATAACTCGTTAACAACTGGTCGTAGAGAAATGAAACTCACCACTCTTATAGCTATTTTTTCACTCTATATTACCTGTAAATTTCATTGAAATGTAGCCACGGCTTTTTGAGAAAAGTTGAAATAACTATAGGTGGCCCTTTTTTTAATTTTTTCTAATAATGAATTGGTTTTTTTAATATAACTCGATAACAGCTGGTCGTAGAGAAATGAAACTCACCACACTTATAGCTATTTTTTTGTTCTATACTGTGTGTAAATTTCATTGAAATGTAGCCACGGCTTTTTGAGAAAAGTTGAAATAACCGTAGGTGGCCTTTTTTTATTTTTTCTAATAATGAATTTGTTTTTTTATTATAACTCGATAACAGCTGGTCGTAGAGAAATGAAACTCATCGCTCTTATAGCTATTTTTTCACTCTATATTACCAGTAAATTTCATTGAAATGTAGCAACGCCTTTTTGAGAAAAGTTGAAATAACCATAGGTGGCCCTTTTTTTAATTTTTTCTAATAATGAATTGGTTTTTTTAATATACTTCGATAACAGCTGGTCGTAGAGAAATGAAACTCACCACTCTTATAGATATTTTTTAACTCTATATTACCTGCAAATTTCATTGAAATGTAGCAACGGCTTTTTGAGAAAAGTTGAAATAACTATAGGTGGCCCTTTTTTTAATTTTTTCTAATAATGAATTTGTTTTTTTATTATACCTCAATAACAGCTGATCGTAGAGACATGAAACTCACCACACTTATAGCTATTTTTTCACTCTATATTACCTGTAAATTTCATTGAAATGTAGCCACGGCTTTTTGAGAAAAGTTAAATTAACCATAGGTGGCCCTTTTTTTATTTTTTCTAATAATGAATTTGTTTTTTTATTATAACTCGTTAACAACTGGTCGTAGAGAAATGAAACTCACCACTCTTATAGCTATTTTTTCACTCTTAATTACCAGTAAATTTTATTGAAATGTAGCCACGGCTTTTTGAGAAAAGTTGAAATAACCGTAGGTGGCCCTTTTTTTAATTTTTTCTAATAATGAATTGGTTTTTTTAATATAACTCGATAACAGCTAGTCGTAGAGAAATGAAACTCACCACTCTTATAGCTGTTTTTTCGCTCTATATTACCTGTAAATTTCATTGAAATGTAGCCACGGCTTTTTGAGAAAAGTTGAAATAACTGTACGTGGCCCTTTTTTTATTTTTTCTAATAATGAATTTGTTTTTTTATTATAACTCGTTAACAACTGGACGTAGAGAAATGAAACTCACCACTCTTATAGCTATTTTTTCACTCTATATTACCAGTAAATTTCATTGAAATGTAGCAACGCCTTTTTGAGAAAAGTTGAAATAACCATAGGTGGCCCTTTTTTTAATTTTTTTCTAATAATGAATTGGTTTTTTTAATATAACTCGATAACAGCTGGCCGTAGAGGCATTAAACTCACCACACTTATAGCTATTTTTTCGCTCTATACTGTGTGTAAATTTCATTGAATTGTAGCCACGGCTTTTTGAGAAAAGTTGAAATAACCGTAGGTGGCCCTTTTTTAAATTTTTTCTAATAATGAATTGGTTTTTTTAATATAACTCGTTAACAGCTGGTCGTAGAGAAATGAAACTCACCACTCTTATAGCTATTTTTTCACTCTATATTACCAGTAAATTTCATTGAAATGTAGCAACGCCTTTTTGAGAAAAGTTGAAATAACCGTAGGTGGCCCTTTTTTTAATTTTTTCTAATAATGAATTGGTTTTTTTAATATAACTCGATAACAGCTAATCGTAGAGAAATGAAACTCACCACTCTTATAGCTATTTTTTCACTCTATATTACCAGTAAATTTCATTGAAATGTAGCAACGGCTTTCAGAGAAAAGTTGAAATAACCATAGGTGGCCCTTTTTTAATTTTTTTCTAATAATGAATTGGTTTTTTGAATATAACTCGATAACAACTGCTCGTAGAGGCATTAAACTCACCACACTTATAGCAATTTTTTTGCTCTATACTGTGTGTAAATTTCATTGCAATGTAGCAACGGCTTTTGGAGAAAAGTTTAAATAACCGTAGGTGGCGCTTTTTTTAATTTTTTCTAATAATGAATTGGTTTTTTTAATATAACTCGATAACAGCTGGTCGTAGAGAAATGAAACTCATCGCTCTTATAGCTATTTTTTCACTCTATATTACCTGTAAATTTCATTGAAATGTAGCAACGCCTTTTTGAGAAAAGTTGAAATAACCGTAGGTGGCCCTTTTTTTAATTTTTTCTAATAATGAATTGGTTTTTTTATTATACTTCGATAACAGCTGGTCGTAGAGAAATGAAACTCATCGCTCTTATAGCTATTTTTTAACTCTATATTACCTGTAAATTTCATTGAAATGTAGCCACGGCTTTTTGAGAAAAGTTGAAATAACCATAGGTGGCCCTTTTTTTATTTTTTCTAATAATGAATTTGTTTTTTTATTATAACTCGTTAACAACTGGTCGTAGAGAAATGAAACTCACCACTCTTATAGCTATTTTTTCACTCTTAATTACCAGTAAATTTTATTGAAATGTAGCAACGCCTTTTTGAGAAAAGTTGAAATAACCGTAGGTGGCCCTTTTTTTAATTTTTTCTAATAATGAATTGGTTTTTTTAATATAACTCGATAACAGCTAGTCGTAGAGAAATGAAACTCACCACTCTTATAGCTGTTTTTTCACTCTATATTACCTGTAAATTTCATTGAAATGTAGCCACGGCTTTTTGAGAAAAGTTGAAATAACCGTAGGTGGCCCTTTTTTTATTTTTTCTAATAATGAATTTGTTTTTTTATTATAACTCGTTAACAACTGGTCGTAGAGAAATGAAACTCACCACTCTTATAGCTATTTTTTCACTCTATATTACCAGTAAATTTCATTGACATGTAGCAACGCCTTTTTGAGAAAAGTTGAAATAACCATAGGTGGCCCTTTTTTTAATTTTTTCTAATAATGAATTTGTTTTTTTATTATACCTCAATAACAGCTGATCGTAGAGACATGAAACTCACCACACTTATAGCTATTTTTTCACTCTATATTACCTGTAAATTTCATTGAAATGTAGCAACGGCTTTTTGAGAAAAGTTGAAATAACCATAGGTGGCCCTTTTTTAATTTTTTTCTAATAATGATTTGGTTTTTTGAATATAACTCGATAACAACTGCTTGTAGAGGCATTAAACTCACCACACTTATAGCAATTTTTTTGCTCTATACTGTGTGTAAATTTCATTGAAATGTAGCAACGGCTTTTTGAGAAAAGTTGAAATAACCATAGGTGGCCCTTTTTTTAATTTTTTCTAATAATGAATTGGTTTTTTTAATATAACTCGATAACAGCTGGTTGTAGAGAAATGAAACTCACAACTCTTATAGCTATTTTTTCTCTCTATACTGTGTGTAAATTTCATTGAAATGTATCCACGGATTTTTGAGAAAAGTTGAAATAACCGTAGGTGGCCCTTTTTTTAATTTTTTCTAATAATGAATTGGTTTTTTTAATATTACTCGATAACAGCTGGTCGTAGAGTAATGAAACTCACCACACTTATAGCTATTTTTTCGTTCTATACTGTTTGTAAATTTCATTGAAATGTATCCACGGATTTTTGAGAAAAGTTGAAATAACCGTAGGTGGCCCTTTTTTAATTTTTTCTAATAATGAATTGGTTTTTTATTATACCTCGATAACAGCTGGTCGTAGAGAAATGAAACTCACCACTCTTATAGCTATTTTTTAACTCTATATTACCTGTAAATTTCATTGAAATGTAGCAACGGCTTTTTGAGAAAAGTTGAAATAACCATAGGTGGCCCTTTTTTTAATTTTTTCTAATAATGAATTGGTTTTTTTAATATTACTCGATAACAGCTGGTCGTAGAGAAATGAAACTCACCACTCTTATAGCTATTTTTTAACTCTATATTAATTGTAAATTTCATTGAAATGTAGCAACGGCTTTTTGAGAAAAGTTGAAATAACCATAGGTGGCCCTTTTTTTAATTTTTTCTAATAATGAATTGGTTTTTTTATTATACCTCGATAACAGCTGGTCGTAGAGAAATGAAACTCACCACACTTATAGCTATTTTTTAACTCTATATTACGTGTAAATTTCATTGAAATGTAGCCACGGCTTTTTGAGAAAAGTTGAAATAACCATAGGTGGCCCTTTTTTTAATTTTTTCTAATAATGAATTGGTTTTTTTATTATACCTCGATAACAGCTGGTCGTAGAGAAATGAAACTCACCACACTTATAGCTATTTTTTAACTCTATATTACGTGTAAATTTCATTGAAATGTAGCCACGGCTTTTTGAGAAAAGTTGAAATAACCATAGGTGGCCCTTTTTTTATTTTTTCTAATAATGAATTTGTTTTTTTATTATAACTCGTTAAAAACTGGTCGTAGAGAAATGAAACTCACCACTCTTATAGCTATTTTTTCACTCTTAATTACCAGTAAATTTTATTGAAATGTATCAACGCCTTTTTGAGAAAAGTTGAAATAACCGTAGGTGGCCCTTTTTTTAATTTTTTCTAATAATGAATTGGTTTTTTTAATATAACTCGATAACAGCTAGTCGTAGAGAAATGAAACTCACCACTCTTATAGCTATTTTTTAACTCTATATTACCTGCAAATTTCATTGAAATGTAGCAACGGCTTTTTGAGAAAAGTTGAAATAACCATAGGTGGCCCTTTTTTAATTTTTTTCTAATAATGAATTGGTTTTTTTAATATAACTCGATAACAGCTGGCCGTAGAGGCATTAAACTCACCACACTTATAGCTATTTTTTTGCTCTATACTGTGTGTAAATTTCATTGAAATGTAGCCACGGCTTTTTGAGAAAAGTTGAAATAACCGTAGGTGGCCCTTTTTTTAATTTTTTCTAATAATGAATTGGTTTTTTTAATATAACTCGTTAACAGCTGGTCGTAGAGAAATGAAACTCACCACTCTTATAGCTATTTTTTCACTCTATATTACCAGTAAATTTAATTGAAATGTAGCAACGCCTTTTTGAGAAAAGTTGAAATAACCATAGGTGGCCCTTTTTTTAATTTTTTCTAATAATGAATTTGTTTTTTTATTATACCTCAATAACAGCTGATCGTAGAGACATGAAACTCACCACACTTATAGCTATTTTTTCACTCTATATTACCAGTAAATTTCATTGAAATGTAGCAACGAATTTTTGAGAAAAGTTGAAATAACCGTAGTTGGCCCTTTTTTTAATTTGTTCTAATAATGAATTGGTTTTTTAATATAACTCGATAACAGCTAATCGTAGAGAAATGAAACTCACCACTCTTATAGCTATTTTTTCACTCTATATTACCAGTAAAATTCATTGAAATGTAGCAACGGCTTTCAGAGAAAAGTTGAAATAACCATAGGTGGCCCTTTTTTAATTTTTTTCTAATAATGAATTGGGTTTTTGAATATAACTCGATAACAACTGGTCGTAGAGAAATGAAACTCACCACTCTTATAGCTATTTTTTCACTCTATATTACCAGTAAATTTCATTGAAATGTAGCCACGGCTTTTTGAGAAAAGTTGAAATAACCGTAGGTGGCCCTTTTTTTAATTTTTTCTAATAATGAATTGGTTTTTTTAATATAACTCGTTAACAGCTGGTCGTAGAGAAATGAAACTCACCACTCTTATAGCTATTTTTTCACTCTATATTACCAGTAAATTTCATTGAAATGTAGCACCGAATTTTTGAGAAAAGTTGAAATAACCGTAGGTGGCCCTTTTTTTAATTTGTTCTAATAATGAATTGGTTTTTTAATATAACTCGATAACAGCTAATCGTAGAGAAATGAAACTCACCACTCTTATAGCTATTTTTTCACTCTATATTACCAGTAAATTTCATTGAAATGTAGCAACGGCTTTCAGAGAAAAGTTGAAATAACCATAGGTGGCCCTTTTTTAATTTTTTTCTAATAATGAATTGGTTTTTTGAATATAACTCGATAACAACTGGTCGTAGAGGCATTAAACTCACCACACTTATAGCAATTTTTTTGCTCTATACTGTGTGTAAATTTCATTGAAAGGTAGCCACGGCTTTTTGAGAAAAGTTGAAATAACCGTAGGTGGCCCTTTTTTTAATTTTTTCTAATAATGAATTGGTTTTTTTAATATTACTCGATAACAGCTGGTCGTAGAGAAATTAAACTCACCACTCTTATAGCTATTTTTTCACTCTATATTACCAGTAAATTTCATTGAAATGTAGCAACGCTTTTTTGAGAAAAGTTGAAATAACCGTAGGTGGCCCTTTTTTTAATTTTTTCTAATAATGAATTGGTTTTTTTATTATACTTCGATAACAGCTGGTCGTAGAGAAATGAAACTCACCACTCTTATAGATATTTTTTAACTCTATATTACCTGTAAATTTCATTGAAATGTAGCAACGGCTTTTTGAGAAAAGTTGAAATAACTATAGGTGGCCCTTTTTTAAATTTTTTCTAATAATGAATTTGTTTTTCTATTATACCTCAATAACAGCTGATCGTAGAGACATGAAGCTCACCACACTTATAGCTATTTTTTCACTCTATATTACCTGTAAATTTCATTGAAATGTAGCCACGGCTTTTTGAGAAAAGTTGAAATAACCATAGGTGGCCCTTTTTTTATTTTTTCTAATAATGAATTTGTTTTTTTATTATAACTCGTTAACAACTGGTCGTAGAGAAATGAAACTCACCACTCTTATAGCTATTTTTTCACTCTTAATTACCAGTAAATTTTATTGAAATGTAGCAACGCCTTTTTAAGAAAAGTTGAAATAACCGTAGGTGGCCCTTTTTTTAATTTTTTCTAATAATGAATTGGTTTTTTTAATATAACTCGATAACAGCTGGTCGTAGAGAAATGAAACTCACCACTCTTATAGCTGTTTTTTCACTCTATATTACCTGTAAATTTCATTGAAATGTAGCCACGGCTTTTTGAGAAAAGTTGAAATAACCGTAGGTGGCCCTTTTTTTATTTTTTCTAATAATGAATTTGTTTTTTTATTATAACTCGTTAACAACTGGTCGTAGAGAAATGAAACTCACCACACTTATAGCTATTTTTTCACTCTATATTACCTGTAAATTTCATTGAAATGTAGCCACGGCTTTTTGAGAAAAGTTGAAATAACCGTAGGTGGCCCTTTTTTTAATTTTTTCTAATAATGAATTGGTTTTTTTAATATAACTCGTTAACAACTGGTCGTAGAGAAATAAAACTCACCACTCTTATAGCTATTTTTTCACTCTATATTACCAGTAAATTTCATTGAAATGTAGCAACGCCTTTTTGAGAAAAGTTGAAATAACCGTAGGTGGCCCTTTTTTTAATTTTTTCTAATAATGAATTGGTTTTTTTATTATACTTCGATAACAGCTGGTCGTAGAGAAATGAAACTCACCACTCTTATAGATATTTTTTAACTCTATATTACCTGTAAATTTCATTGAAATGTAGCAACGGCTTTTTGAGAAAAGTTGAAATAACTATAGGTGGCCCTTTTTTAAATTTTTTCTAATAATGAATTTGTTTTTTTATTATACCTCAATAACAGCTGATCGTAGAGACATGAAGCTCACCACACTTATAGCAATTTTTTTGCTCTATACTGTGTGTAAATTTCATTGAAATGTAGCCACGGCTTTTTGAGAAAAGTTGAAATAACCGTAGGTGGCCCTTTTTTTAATTTTTTCTAATAATGAATTGGTTTTTTTAATATAACTCGTTAACAACTGGTCGTAGAGAAATAAAACTCACCACTCTTATAGCTATTTTTTCACTCTATATTACCAGTAAATTTCATTGAAATGTAGCAACGGCTTTTTGAGAAAAGTTGAAATAACTATAGGTGGCCCTTTTTTTAATTTTTTCTAATAATGAATTTGTTTTTTTATTATACCTCAATAACAGCTGATCGTAGAGACATGAAACTCACCACACTTATAGCTATTTTTTCACTCTATATTACCTGTAAATTTCATTGAAATGTAGCCACGGCTTTTTGAGAAAAGTTGAAATAACTATAGGTGGCCATTTTTTTAATTTTTTCTAATAATGAATTTGTTTTTTTATTATACTTCGATAACAGCTGGTCGTAGAGAAATGAAACTCACCACTCTTATAGATATTTTTTAACTCTATATTACCTGTAAATTTCATTGAAATGTAGCAACGGCTTTTTGAGAAAAGTTGAAATAACCGTAGGTGGCCCTTTTTTTTAATTTGTTCTAATAATGAATTGGTTTTTTAATATAACTCGATAACAGCTAATCGTAGAGAAATGAAACTCACCACTCTTATAGCTATTTTTTCACTCTATATTACCAGTAAATTTCATTGAAATGTAGCAACGGCTTTCAGAGAAAAGTTGAAATAACCATAGGTGGCCCTTTTTTAATTTTTTTCTAATAATGAATTGGTTTTTTGAATATAACTCGATAACAACTGGTCGTAGAGGCATTAAACTCACCACACTTATAGCAATTTTTTTGCTCTATACTGTGTGTAAATTTCATTGAAATGTAGCCACGGCTTTTTGAGAAAAGTTGAAATAACCGTAGGTGGCCCTTTTTTTAATTTTTTCTAATAATGAATTGGTTTTTTTAATATAACTCGTTAACAACTGGTCGTAGAGAAATAAAACTCACCACTCTTATAGCTATTTTTTCACTCTATATTACCAGTAAATTTCATTGAAATGTAGCAACGCCTTTTTGAGAAAAGTTGAAATAACCGTAGGTGGCCCTTTTTTTAATTTTTTCTAATAATGAATTGGTTTTTTTATTATACTTCGATAACAGCTGGTCGTAGAGAAATGAAACTCACCACTCTTATAGATATTTTTTAACTCTATATTACCTGTAAATTTCATTGAAATGTAGCAACGGCTTTTTGAGAAAAGTTGAAATAACTATAGGTGGCCCTTTTTTAAATTTTTTCTAATAATGAATTTGTTTTTTTATTATACCTCAATAACAGCTGATCGTAGAGACATGAAGCTCACCACACTTATAGCAATTTTTTTGCTCTATACTGTGTGTAAATTTCATTGAAATGTAGCCACGGCTTTTTGAGAAAAGTTGAAATAACCGTAGGTGGCCCTTTTTTTAATTTTTTCTAATAATGAATTGGTTTTTTTAATATAACTCGTTAACAACTGGTCGTAGAGAAATAAAACTCACCACTCTTATAGCTATTTTTTCACTCTATATTACCAGTAAATTTCATTGAAATGTAGCAACGCCTTTTTGAGAAAAGTTGAAATAACCGTAGGTGGCCCTTTTTTTATTTTTTCTAATAATGAATTTGTTTTTTTATTATAACTCGTTAACAACTGGTCGTAGAGAAATGAAACTCACCACTCTTATAGCTATTTTTTAACTCTATGTTACCTGTAAATTTCATTGAAATGTAGCAACGGCTTTTTGAGAAAAGTTGAAATAACTATAGGTGGCCCTTTTTTTAATTTTTTCTAATAATGAATTTGTTTTTTTATTATACCTCAATAACAGCTGATCGTAGAGACATGAAACTCACCACACTTATAGCTATTTTTTCACTCTATATTACCTGTAAATTTCATTGAAATGTAGCCACGGCTTTTTGAGAAAAGTTGAAATAACTATAGGTGGCCATTTTTTTAATTTTTTCTAATAATGAATTTGTTTTTTTATTATACTTCGATAACAGCTGGTCGTAGAGAAATGAAACTCACCACTCTTATACATATTTTTTAACTCTAAATTACCTGTAAATTTCATTGAAATGTAGCAACGGCTTTTTGAGAAAAGTTGAAATAACCGTAGGTGGCCCTTTTTTTAATTTTTTCTAATAATGAATTGGTTTTTTTAATATAACTCGATAACAGCTAGTCGTAGAGAAATGAAACTTACCACTCTTATAGCTGTTTTTTCACTCTATATTACCTGTAAATTTCATTGAAATGTAGCCACGGCTTTTTGAGAAAAGTTGAAATAACCGTAGGTGGCCCTTTTTTTATTTTTTCTAATAATAAATTTGTTTTTTTATTATAACTCGTTAACAACTGGTCGTAGAGAAATGAAACTCACCACTCTTATAGCTATTTTTTCACTCTATATTACCAGTAAATTTCATTGAAATGTAGCAACGCCTTTTTGAGAAAAGTTGAAATAACCATAGGTAGCCCTTTTTTTAATTTTTTCTAATAATGAATTGGTTTTTTTATTATACTTCGATAACAGCTAGTCGTAGAGAAATGAAACTCACCACTCTTATAGATATTTTTTAACTCTATATTACCTGTAAATTTCATTGAAATGTAGCAACAGCTTTTTGAGAAAAGTTGAAATAACTATAGGTGGCCCTTTTTTTAATTTTTTCTAATAATGAATTTGTTTTTTTATTATACCTCAATAACAGCTGATCGTAGAGACATGAAACTCACCACACTTATAGCTATTTTTTCACTCTATATTACCTGTAAATTTCATTGAAATGTAGCCACGGCTTTTTGAGAAAAGTTGAAATAACCATAGGTGGCCCTTTTTTTATTTTTTCTAATAATGAATTTGTTTTTTTATTATAACTCGTTAACAACTGGTCGTAGAGAAATGAAACTCACCACTCTTATAGCTATTTTTTCACTCTATATTACCTGTAAATTTCATTGAAATGTAGCCACGGCTTTTTGAGAAAAGTTGAAATAACTATAGGTGGCCCTTTTTTTAATTTTTTCTAATAATGAATTGGTTTTTTTAATATAACTCGATAACAGCTGGTCGTAGAGAAATGAAACTCACCACACTTATAGCTATTTTTTTGTTCTATACTGTGTGTAAATTTCATTGAAATGTAGCCACGGCTTTTTGAGAAAAGTTGAAATAACCGTAGGTGGCCCTTTTTTTATTTTTTCTAATAATGAATTGGTTTTTTTATTATACTTCGATAACAGCTGGTCGTAGAGAAATGAAACTCACCACTCTTATAGATATTTTTTAACTCTATATTACCTGTAAATTTCATTGAAATGTAGCAACGGCTTTTTGAGAAAAGTTGAAATAACTATAGGTGGCCCTTTTTTTAATTTTTTCTAATAATGAATTTGTTTTTTTATTATACCTCAATAACAGCTGATCGTAGAGACATGAAACTCACCACACTTATAGCTATTTTTTCACTCTATATTACCTGTAAATTTCATTGAAATGTAGCCACGGCTTTTTGAGAAAAGTTGAAATAACCGTAGGTGGCCCTTTTTTTATTTTTTCTAATAATGAATTGGTTTTTTTATTATACTTCGATAACAGCTGGTCGTAGAGAAATGAAACTCACCACTCTTATAGCTATTTTTTCACTCTATATTACCAGTAAATTTCATTGAAATGTAGCAACGCCTTTTTGAGAAAAGTTGAAATAACCGTAGGTGGCCCTTTTTTTAATTTTTTCTAATAATGAATTGGTTTTTTTATTATACTTCGATAACAGCTGGTCGTAGAGAAATGAAACTCACCACTCTTATAGATATTTTTTAACTCTATATTACCTGTAAATTTCATTGAAATGTAGCAACGGCTTTTTGAGAAAAGTTGAAATAACTATAGGTGGCCCTTTTTTTAATTTTTTCTAATAATGAATTTGTTTTTTTATTATACCTCAATAACAGCTGATCGTAGAGACATGAAACTCACCACACTTATAGCTATTTTTTCACTCTATATTACCTGTAAATTTCATTGAAATGTAGCCACGGCTTTTTGAGAAAAGTTAAATTAACCATAGGTGGCTCTTTTTTTATTTTTTCTAATAATGAATTTGTTTTTTTATTATAACTCGTTAACAACTGGTCGTAGAGAAATGAAACTCACCACTCTTATAGCTATTTTTTCACTCTTAATTACCAGTAAATTTTATTGAAATGTAGCCACGGCTTTTTGAGAAAAGTTGAAATAACCGTAGGTGGCCCTTTTTTTAATTTTTTCTAATAATGAATTGGTTTTTTTAATATAACTCGATAACAGCTAGTCGTAGAGAAATGAAACTCACCACTCTTATAGCTGTTTTTTCACTCTATATTACCTGTAAATTTCATTGAAATGTAGCCACGGCTTTTTGAGAAAAGTTGAAATAACCGTACGTGGCCCTTTTTTTATTTTTTCTAATAATGAATTTGTTTTTTTATTATAACTCGTTAACAACTGGTCGTAGAGAAATGAAACTCACCACTCTTATAGCTATTTTTTCACTCTATATTACCAGTAAATTTCATTGAAATGTAGCAACGCCTTTTTGAGAAAAGTTGAAATAACTATAGGTGGCCCTTTTTTTAATTTTTTCTAATAATGAATTTGTTTTTTTATTATACCTCAATAACAGCTGATCGTAGAGACATGAAACTCACCACACTTATAGCTATTTTTTCACTCTATATTACCTGTAAATTTTATTGAAATGTAGCTACGGCTTTTTGAGAAAAGTTGAAATAACCATAGGTGGCCCTTTTTTAATTTTTTTCTAATCATGATTTGGTTTTTTGAATATAACTCGATAACAACTACTCGTAGAGGCATTAAACTCACCACTCTTATAGATATTTTTTAACTCTATATTACCTGTAAATTTCATTGAAATGTAGCAACGGCTTTTTGAGAAAAGTTGAAATAACTATAGGTGGCCCTTTTTTAATTTTTTCTAATAATGAATTTGTTTTTTTAATATACCTCAATAACAGCTGATCGTAGAGACATGAAACTCACCACACTTATAGCTATTTTTTCACTCTATATTACCTGTAAATTTCATTGAAATGTAGCCACGGCTTTTTGAGAAAAGTTAAATTAACCATAGGTGGCCCTTTTTTTATTTTTTCTAATAATGAATTTGTTTTTTTATTATAACTCGTTAACAACTGGTCGTAGAGAAATGAAACTCACCACTCTTATAGCTATTTTTTCACTCTTAATTACCAGTAAATTTTATTGAAATGTAGCCACGGCTTTTTGAGAAAAGTTGAAATAACCGTAGGTGGCCCTTTTTTTAATTTGTTCTAATAATGAATTGGTTTTTTAATATAACTCGATAACAGCTAATCGTAGAGAAATGAAACTCACCACTCTTATAGCTATTTTTTCACTCTATATTACCAGTAAATTTCATTGAAATGTAGCAACGGCTTTCAGAGAAAAGTTGAAATAACCATAGGTGGCCCTTTTTTAATTTTTTTCTAATAATGAATTAGTTTTTTGAATATAACTCGATAACAACTGGTCGTAGAGGCATTAAACTCACCACACTTATAGCAATTTTTTTGCTCTATACTGTGTGTAAATTTCATTGAAATGTAGCCACGGCTTTTTGAGAAAAGTTGAAATAACCGTAGGTGGCCCTTTTTTTAATTTTTTCTAATAATGAATTGGTTTTTTTAATATAACTCGTTAACAACTGGTCGTAGAGAAATAAAACTCACCACTCTTATAGCTATTTTTTCACTCTATATTACCAGTAAATTTCATTGAAATGTAGCAACGCCTTTTTGAGAAAAGTTGAAATAACCGTAGGTGGCCCTTTTTTTAATTTTTTCTAATAATGAATTGGTTTTTTTATTATACTTCGATAACAGCTGGTCGTAGAGAAATGAAACTCACCACTCTTATAGATATTTTTTAACTCTATATTACCTGTAAATTTCATTGAAATGTAGCAACGGCTTTTTGAGAAAAGTTGAAATAACTATAGGTGGCCCTTTTTTAAATTTTTTCTAATAATGAATTTGTTTTTTTATTATACCTCAATAACAGCTGATCGTAGAGACATGAAGCTCACCACACTTATAGCTATTTTTTCACTCTATATTACCTGTAATTTTCATTGAAATGTAGCCACGGCTTTTTGAGAAAAGTTGAAATAACCATAGGTGGCCCTTTTTTTATTTTTTCTAATAATGAATTTGTTTTTTTATTATAACTCGTTAACAACTGGTCGTAGAGAAATGAAACTCACCACTCTTATAGCTATTTTTTCACTCTTAATTACCAGTAAATTTTATTGAAATGTAGCAACGCCTTTTTGAGAAAAGTTGAAATAACCGTAGGTGGCCCTTTTTTTAATTTTTTCTAATAATGAATTGGTTTTTTTAATATAACTCGATAACAGCTAGTCGTAGAGAAATGAAACTCACCACTCTTATAGCTGTTTTTTCACTCTATATTACCTGTAAATTTCATTGAAATGTAGCCACGGCTTTTTGAGAAAAGTTGAAATAACCGTAGGTGGCCCTTTTTTTATTTTTTCTAATAATGAATTTGTTTTTTTATTATAACTCGTTAACAACTGGTCGTAGAGAAATGAAACTCACCACTCTTATAGCTATTTTTTCACTCTATATTACCAGTAAATTTAATTGAAATGTAGCAACGCCTTTTTGAGAAAAGTTGAAATAACCATAGGTGGCCCTTTTTTTAATTTTTTCTAATAATGAATTTGTTTTTTTATTATACCTCAATAACAGCTGATCGTAGAGACATGAAACTCACCACACTTATAGCTATTTTTTCACTCTATATTACCTGTAAATTTTATTGAAATGTAGCAACGGCTTTTTGAGAAAAGTTGAAATAACCATAGGTGGCCCTTTTTTAATTTTTTTCTAATCATGATTTGGTTTTTTGAATATAACTCGATAACAACTGCTCGTAGAGGCATTAAACTCACCACACTTATAGCAATTTTTTTGCTCTATACTGTGTGTAAATTTCATTGCAATGTAGCAACGGCTTTTTGAGAAAAGTTTAAATAACCGTAGGTGGCGCTTTTTTTAATTTTTTCTAATAATGAATTGGTTTTTTTAATATAACTCGATAACAGCTGGTCGTAGAGAAATGAAACTCATCGCTCTTATAGCTATTCTTTCACTCTATATTACCTGTAAATTTCATTGAAATGTAGCAACGGCTTTTTGAGAAAAGTTGAAATAACCATAGGTGGCCCTTTTTTTATTTTTTTTCTAATAATGAATTGGTTTTTTGAATAAAACTCGATAACAGCTGGTCGTAGAGAAATGAAACTCACCACACTTATAGCTATTTTTTCGCTCTATACTGTGTGTAAATTTCTTTGAAATGTAGCAACGGCTTTTTGAGAACAGTTGAAATAACCGTAGGTGGCCCTTTTTTTAATTTTTTCTAATAATGAATTGGTTTTTTTATTATACTTCGATAACAGCTGGTCGTAGAGAAATGAAACTCACCACTCTTATAGATATTTTTTAACTCTATATTACCTGTAAATTTCATTGAAATGTAGCAACGGCTTTTTGAGAAAAGTTGAAATAACTATAGGTGGCCCTTTTTTTAATTTTTTCTAATAATGAATTTGTTTTTTTATTATACCTCAATAACAGCTGATCGTAGAGACATGAAACTCACCACACTTATAGCTATTTTTTCACTCTATATTACCTGTAAATTTCATTGAAATGTAGCCACGGCTTTTTGAGAAAAGTTGAAATAACCGTAGGTGGCCCTTTTTTTATTTTTTCTAATAATGAATTTGTTTTTTTATTATACTTCGATAACAGCTGGTCGTAGAGAAATGAAACTCACCACTCTTATAGATATTTTTTAACTCTATATTACCTGTAAATTTCATTGAAATGTAGCAACAGCTTTTTGAGAAAAGTTGAAATAACTATAGGTGGCCCTTTTTTTAATTTTTTCTAATAATGAATTTGTTTTTTTATTATACCTCAATAACAGCTGATCGTAGAGACATGAAACTCACCACACTTATAGCTATTTTTTCACCCTATATTACCTGTAAATTTCATTGAAATGTAGCCACGGCTTTTTGAGAAAACTTGAAATAACCATAGGTGGCCCTTTTTTTATTTTTTCTAATAATGAATTTGTTTTTTTATTATAACTCGTTAACAACTGGTCGTAGAGAAATGAAACTCACCACTCTTATAGATATTTTTTAACTCTATATTACCTGTAAATTTCATTGAAATATAGCAACGGCTTTTTGAGAAAAGTTGAAATAACTATAGGTGGCCATTTTTTTAATTTTTTCTAATAATGAATTTGTTTTTTTATTATACTTCGATAACAGCTGGTCGTAGAGAAATGAAACTCACCACTCTTATAGATATTTTTTAACTCTATATTACCTGTAAATTTCATTGAAATGTAGCAACGGCTTTTTGAGAAAAGTTGAAATAACCGTAGGTGGCCCTTTTTTTAATTTTTTCTAATAATGAATTGGTTTTTTTAATATAACTCGATAACAGCTAGTCGTAGAGAAATGAAACTTACCACTCTTATAGCTGTTTTTTCACTCTATATTACCTGTAAATTTCATTGAAATGTAGCCACGGCTTTTTGAGAAAAGTTGAAATAACCGTAGGTGGCCCTTTTTTTATTTTTTCTAATAATGAATTTGTTTTTTTATTATAACTCGTTAACAACTGGTCGTAGAGAAATGAAACTCACCACTCTTATAGCTATTTTTTCACTCTATATTACCAGTAAATTTCATTGAAATGTAGCAACGCCTTTTTGAGAAAAGTTGAAATAACCATAGGTGGCCCTTTTTTTAATTTTTTCTAATAATGAATTGGTTTTTTTATTATACTTCGATAACAGCTGGTCGTAGAGAAATGAAACTCACCACTCTTATAGATATTTTTTAACTCTATATTACCTGTAAATTTCATTGAAATGTAGCAACAGCTTTTTGAGAAAAGTTGAAATAACTATAGGTGGCCCTTTTTTTAATTTTTTCTAATAATGAATTTGTTTTTTTATTATACCTCAATAACAGCTGATCGTAGAGACATGAAACTCACCACACTTATAGCTATTTTTTCACTCTATATTACCTGTAAATTTCATTGAAATGTAGCCACGGCTTTTTGAGAAAAGTTGAAATAACCATAGGTGGCCCTTTTTTTATTTTTTCTAATAATGAATTTGTTTTTTTATTATAACTCGTTAACAACTGGTCGTAGAGAAATGAAACTCACCACTCTTATAGCTATTTTTTCACTCTATATTACCTGTAAATTTCATTGAAATGTAGCCACGGCTTTTTGAGAAAAGTTGAAATAACTATAGGTGGCCCTTTTTTTAATTTTTTCTAATAATGAATTGGTTTTTTTAATATAACTCGATAACAGCTGGTCGTAGAGAAATGAAACTCACCACACTTATAGCTATTTTTTTGTTCTATACTGTGTGTAAATTTCATTGAAATGTAGCCACGGCTTTTTGAGAAAAGTTGAAATAACCGTAGGTGGCCCTTTTTTTATTTTTTCTAATAATGAATTTGTTTTTTTATTATAACTCGATAACAGCTGGTCGTAGAGAAATGAAACTCATCGCTCTTATAGCTATTTTTTCACTCTATATTACCAGTAAATTTCATTGAAATGTAGCAACGCCTTTTTGAGAAAAGTTGAAATAACCGTAGGTGGCCCTTTTTTTAATTTTTTCTAATAATGAATTGGTTTTTTTATTATACTTCGATAACAGCTGGTCGTAGAGAAATGAAACTCACCACTCTTATAGATATTTTTTAACTCTATATTACCTGTAAATTTCATTGAAATGTAGCAACGGCTTTTTGAGAAAAGTTGAAATAACTATAGGTGGCCCTTTTTTTAATTTTTTCTAATAATGAATTTGTTTTTTTATTATACCTCAATAACAGCTGATCGTAGAGACATGAAACTCACCACGCTTATAGCTATTTTTTCACTCTATATTACCTGTAAATTTCATTGAAATGTAGCCACGGCTTTTTGAGAAAAGTTGAAATAACTATAGGTGGCCCTTTTTTTAATTTTTTCTAATAATGAATTGGTTTTTTTATTATACTTCGATAACAGCTGGTCGTAGAGAAATGAAACTCACCACTCTTATAGATATTTTTTAACTCTATATTACCTGTAAATTTCATTGAAATGTAGCAACAGCTTTTTGAGAAAAGTTGAAATAACTATAGGTGGCCCTTTTTTTAATTTTTTCTAATAATGAATTTGTTTTTTTATTATACCTCAATAACAGCTGATCGTAGAGACATGAAACTCACCACACTTATAGCTATTTTTTCACTCTATATTACCTGTAAATTTCATTGAAATGTAGCGACGGCTTTTTGAGAAAAGTTGAAATAACCATAGGTGGCCCTTTTTTTATTTTTTCTAATAATGAATTTGTTTTTTTATTATAACTCGTTAACAACTGGTCGTAGAGAAATGAAACTCACCACTCTTATAGCTATTTTTTCACTCTATATTACCTGTAAATTTCATTGAAATGTAGCCACGGCTTTTTGAGAAAAGTTGAAATAACTATAGGTGGCCTTTTTTTTAATTTTTTCTAATAATGAATTGGTTTTTTTAATATAACTCGATAACAGCTGGTCGTAGAGAAATGAAACTCACCACACTTATAGCTATTTTTTTGTTCTATACTGTGTGTAAATTTCATTGAAATGTAGCCACGGCTTTTTGAGAAAAGTTGAAATAACCGTAGGTGGCCCTTTTTTTATTTTTTCTAATAATGAATTTGTTTTTTTATTATAACTCGATAACAGCTGGTCGTAGAGAAATGAAACTCATCGCTCTTATAGCTATTTTTTCACTCTATATTACCAGTAAATTTCATTGAAATGTAGCAACGCCTTTTTGAGAAAAGTTGAAATAACCGTAGGTGGCCCTTTTTTTAATTTTTTCTAATAATGAATTGGTTTTTTTATTATACTTCGATAACAGCTGGTCGTAGAGAAATGAAACTCACCACTCTTATAGATATTTTTTAACTCTATATTACCTGTAAATTTCATTGAAATGTAGCAACGGCTTTTTGAGAAAAGTTGAAATAACTATAGGTGGCCCTTTTTTTAATTTTTTCTAATAATGAATTTGTTTTTTTATTATACCTCAATAACAGCTGATCGTAGAGACATGAAACTCACCACGCTTATAGCTATTTTTTCACTCTATATTACCTGTAAATTTCATTGAAATGTAGCCACGGCTTTTTGAGAAAAGTTAAATTAACCGTAGGTGGCCCTTTTTTTATTTTTTCTAATAATGAATTTGTTTTTTTATTATAACTCGTTAACAACTGGTCGTAGAGAAATGAAACTCACCACTCTTATAGCTATTTTTTCACTCTTAATTACCAGTAAATTTTATTGAAATGTAGCCACGGCTTTTTGAGAAAAGTTGAAATAACCGTAGGTGGCCCTTTTTTTTAATTTTTTCTAATAATGAGTTGGTTTTTTTAATATAACTCGATAACAGCTAGTCGTAGAGAAATGAAACTCACCACTCTTATAGCTGTTTTTTCACTCTATATTACCTGTAAATTTCATTGAAATGTAGCCACGGCTTTTTGAGAAAAGTTGAAATAACCGTACGTGGCCCTTTTTTTATTTTTTCTAATAATGAATTTGTTTTTTTATTATAACTCGTTAACAACTGGTCGTAGAGAAATGAAACTCACCACTCTTATAGCTATTTTTTCACTCTATATTACCAGTAAATTTCATTGAAATGTAGCAACGCCTTTTTGAGAAAAGTTGAAATAACCATAGGTGGCCCTTTTTTTAATTTTTTTCTAATCATGATTTGGTTTTTTTAATTTATAACTCGATAACAACTGCTCGTAGAGGCATTAAACTCACCACACTTATAGCAATTTTTTTGCTCTATACTGTGTGTAAATTTCATTGCAATGTAGCAACGGCTTTTTGAGAAAAGTTTAAATAACCGCAGGTGGCGCTTTTTTTAATTTTTTCTAATAATGAATTGGTTTTTTTAATATAACTCGATAACAGCTGGTCGTAGAGAAATGAAACTCATCGCTCTTATAGCTTTTTTTTCACTCTATGTTACCTGTAAATTTCATTGAAATGTAGCAACGGCTTTTTGAGAAAAGTTGTAATAACCATAGGTGGCCCTTTTTTTATTTTTTTTCTAATAATGAATTGGTTTTTTGAATAAAACTCGATAACAGCTGGTCGTAGAGAAATGAAACTCACCACACTTATAGCTATTTTTTCGCTCTATACTGTGTGTAAATTTCATTGAAATGTAGCAACGGCTTTTTGAGAAAAGTTGAAATAACCATAGGTGGCCCTTTTTTTAATTTTTTCTAATAATGAATTGGTTTTTTTAATATAACTCGATAACAGCTGGTCGTAGAGAAATGAAACTCACAACTCTTATAGCTATTTTTTCTCTCTATACTGTGTGTAAATTTCATTGAAATGTATCCACGGATTTTTGAGAAAAGTTGAAATAACCGTAGGTGGCCCTTTTTTTAATTTTTTCTAATAATGAATTGGTTTTTTTAATATTACTCGATAACAGCTGGTCGTAGAGAAATGAAACTCACCACACTTATAGCTATTTTTTCGTTCTATACTGTTTGTAAATTTCATTGAAATGTAGCCACGCCTTTTTGAGAAAAGTTGAAATAACCGTAGGTGGCCCTTTTTTAATTTTTTCTAATAATGCATTGGTTTTTTTATTATACCTCGATAACAGCTGGTCGTAGAGAAATGAAACTCACCACTCTTATAGCTATTTTTTAACTCTATATTACCTGTAAATTTCATTGCAATGTAGCAACGGCTTTTTGAGAAAAGTTGAAATAACCATAGGTGGCCCTTTTTTTAATTTTTTCTAATAATGAATTGGTTTTTTTAATATTACTCGATAACAGCTGGTCGTAGAGAAATGAAACTCACCACTCTTATAGCTATTTTTTAACTCTATATTAATTGTAAATTTCATTGAAATGTAGCAACGGCTTTTTGAGAAAAGTTGAAATAACCATAGGTGGCCCTTTTTTTAATTTTTTCTAATAATGAATTTGTTTTTTTATTATACCTCGATAACAGCTGGTCGTAGAGAAATGAAACTCACCACACTTATAGCTATTTTTTCGCTCTATACTGTGTGTAAATTTCATTGAAATGTAGCCACGGCTTTTTGAGAAAAGTTGAAATAACCGTAGGTGGCCCTTTTTTTAATTTTTTCTAATAATGAATTGGTTTTTTTAATATAACTCGATAACAGCTGGTCGTAGAGAAATGAAACTCACCACTCTTATAGCTATTTTTTCACTCTATATTACCAGTAAATTTCATTGAAATGTAGCAACGCCTTTTTGAGAAAAGTTGAAATAACCGTAGGTGGCCCTTTTTTTAATTTTTTCTAATAATGAATTGGTTTTTTTAATATAACTCGATAACAGCTAGTCGTAGAGAAATGAAACTCACCTCTCTTATAGCTATTTTTTCACTCTATGTTACCAGTAAATTTCATTGAAATGTAGCAACGCCTTTTTGAGAAAAGTTGAAATAACCGTAGGTGGCCCTTTTTTTAATTTTTTCTAATAATGAATTGGTTTTTTTAATATAACTCGATAACAGCTGGTCGTAGAGAAATGAAACTCACCACTCTTATAGCTATTTTTTCACTCTATACTGTGTGTAAATTTCATTGAAATGTAGCTACGGCTTTTTGAGAAAAGTTGAAATAACCATAGGTGGCCCTTTTTTTAATTTTTTCTAATAATGAATTGGTTTTTTTAATATAACTCGATAACAGCTGGTCGTAGAGAAATGAAACTCACAACTCTTATAGCTATTTTTTCTCTCTATACTGTGTGTAAATTTCATTGAAATGTATCCACGGATTTTTGAGAAAAGTTGAAATAACCGTAGGTGGCCCTTTTTTTAATTTTTTCTAATAATGAATTGGTTTTTTTAATATAACTCGTTAACAGCTGGTCGTAGAGAAATGAAACTCACCACTCTTATAGCTATTTTTTCACTCTATATTACCAGTAAATTTCATTGAAATGTAGCAACGCCTTTTTGAGAAAAGTTGAAATAACCATAGGTGGCCTTTTTTTTAATTTTTTCTAATAATGAATTTGTTTTTTTATTATACCTCAATAACAGCTGATCGTAGAGACATGAAACTCACCACACTTATAGCTATTTTTTTGCTCTATATTACGTTTAAATTTCATTGAAATGTAGCCACGGCTTTTTGAGAAAAGTTGAAATAACCGTAGGTGGCCCTTTTTTTAATTTTTTCTAATAATGAATTGGTTTTTTTAATATAACTCGTTAACAGCTGGTCGTAGAGAAATGAAACTCACCACTCTTATAGCTATTTTTTCACTCTATATTACCAGTAAATTTCATTGAAATGTAGCAACGAATTTTTAAGAAAAGTTGAAATAACCGTAGGTGGCCCTTTTTTTAATTTGTTCTAATAATGAATTGGTTTTTTTAATATAACTCGTTAACAGCTGGTCGTAGAGAAATGAAACTCACCACTCTTATAGCTATTTTTTCACTCTATATTACCAGTAAATTTCATTGAAATGTAGCAACGCCTTTTTGAGAAAAGTTGAAATAACCATAGGTGGCCCTTTTTTTAATTTTTTCTAATAATGAATTTGTTTTTTTATTATACCTCAATAACAGCTGATCGTAGAGACATGAAACTCACCACACTTATAGCTATTTTTTTGCTCTATATTACGTTTAAATTTCATTGAAATGTAGCCACGGCTTTTTTAAAAAATTTGAAATAACCATAGGTGGCCCTTTTTTTATTTTTTCTAATAATGAATTTGTTTTTTTATTATAACTCGTTAACAACTGGTCGTAGAGAAATGAAACTCACCACTCTTATAGCTATTTTTTCACTCTTAATTACCAGTAAATTTTATTGAAATGTAGCAACGCCTTTTTGAGAAAAGTTGAAATAACCGTAGGTGGCCCTTTTTTTAATTTTTTCTAATAATGAATTGGTTTTTTTAATATTACTCGATAACAGCTGGTCGTAGAGAAATGAAACTCACCACACTTATAGCTATTTTTTCGTTCTATACTGTTTGTAAATTTCATTGAAATGTAGCCACGCCTTTTTGAGAAAAGTTGAAATAACCGTAGGTGGCCCTTTTTTAATTTTTTCTAATAATGAATTGGTTTTTTTATTATACCTCGATAACAGCTGGTCGTAGAGAAATGAAACTCACCACTCTTATAGCTAATTTTTAACTCTATATTACCTGTAAATTTCATTGAAATGTAGCAACGGCTTTTTGAGAAAAGTTGAAATAACCATAGGTGGCCCTTTTTTTAATTTTTTCTAATAATGAATTGGTTTTTTTAATATTACTCGATAACAGCTGGTCGTAGAGAAATGAAACTCACCACTCTTATAGCTATTTTTTAACTCTATATTAATTGTAAATTTCATTGAAATGTAGCAACGGCTTTTTGAGAAAAGTTGAAATAACCATAGGTGGCCCTTTTTTTAATTTTTTCTAATAATGAATAGGTTTTTTTATTATACCTCGATAACAGCTGGTCGTAGAGAAATGAAACTCACCGCAGTTATAGCTATTTTTTCGCTCTATACTGTGTGTAAATTTCATTGAAATGTAGCCACGGCTTTTTGAGAAAAGTTGAAATAACCGTAGGTGGCCCTTTTTTTAATTTTTTCTAATAATGAATTGGTTTTTTTAATATAACTCGTTAACAGCTGGTCGTAGAGAAATGAAACTCACCACTCTTATAGCTATTTTTTCACTCTATATTACCAGTAAATTTCATTGAAATGTAGCAACGAATTTTTAAGAAAAGTTGAAATAACCGTAGGTGGCCCTTTTTTTAATTTGTTCTAATAATGAATTGGTTTTTTTAATATAACTCGTTAACAGCTGGTCGTAGAGAAATGAAACTCACCACTCTTATAGCTATTTTTTCACTCTATATTACCAGTAAATTTCATTGAAATGTAGCAACGAATTTTTAAGAAAAGTTGAAATAACCGTAGGTGGCCCTTTTTTTAATTTGTTCTAATAATGAATTGGTTTTTTTAATATAACTCGTTAACAGCTGGTCGTAGAGAAATGAAACTCACCACTCTTATAGCTATTTTTTCACTCTATATTACCAGTAAATTTCATTGAAATGTAGCAACGCCTTTTTGAGAAAAGTTGAAATAACCATAGGTGGCCCTTTTTTTAATTTTTTCTAATAATGAATTTGTTTTTTTATTATACCTCAATAACAGCTGATCGTAGAGACATGAAACTCACCACACTTATAGCTATTTTTTTGCTCTATATTACGTTTAAATTTCATTGAAATGTAGCCACGGCTTTTTTAAAAAATTTGAAATAACCATAGGTGGCCCTTTTTTTATTTTTTCTAATAATGAATTTGTTTTTTTATTATAACTCGTTAACAACTGGTCGTAGAGAAATGAAACTCACCATTCTTATAGCTATTTTTTCACTCTTAATTACCAGTAAATTTTATTGAAATGTAGCAACGCCTTTTTGAGAAAAGTTGAAATAACCGTAGGTGGCCCTTTTTTTAATTTTTTCTAATAATGAATTGGTTTTTTTAATATTACTCGATAACAGCTGGTCGTAGAGAAATGAAACTCACCACACTTATAGCTATTTTTTCGTTCTATACTGTTTGTAAATTTCATTGAAATGTAGCCACGCCTTTTTGAGAAAAGTTGAAATAACCGTAGGTGGCCCTTTTTTAATTTTTTCTAATAATGAATTGGTTTTTTTATTATACCTCGATAACAGCTGGTCGTAGAGAAATGAAACTCACCACTCTTATAGCTAATTTTTAACTCTATATTACCTGTAAATTTCATTGAAATGTAGCAACGGCTTTTTGAGAAAAGTTGAAATAACCATAGGTGGCCCTTTTTTTAATTTTTTCTAATAATGAATTGGTTTTTTTAATATTACTCGATAACAGCTGGTCGTAGAGAAATGAAACTCACCACTCTTATAGCTATTTTTTAACTCTATATTAATTGTAAATTTCATTGAAATGTAGCAACGGCTTTTTGAGAAAAGTTGAAATAACCATAGGTGGCAATTTTTTTAATTTTTTCTAATAATGAATAGGTTTTTTTATTATACCTCGATAACAGCTGGTCGTAGAGAAATGAAACTCACCGCAGTTATAGCTATTTTTTCGCTCTATACTGTGTGTAAATTTCATTGAAATGTAGCCACGGCTTTTTGAGAAAAGTTGAAATAACCGTAGGTGGCCCTTTTTTTAATTTTTTCTAATAATGAATTGGTTTTTTTAATATAACTCGTTAACAGCTGGTCGTAGAGAAATGAAACTCACCACTCTTATAGCTATTTTTTTACTCTATATTACCAGTAAATTTCATTGAAATGTAGCAACGCCTTTTTGAGAAAAGTTGAAATAACCATAGGTGGCCCTTTTTTTAATTTTTTCTAATAATGAATTGGTTTTTTTAATATAACTCGATAACAGCTGGTCGTAGAGAAATGAAACTCACCACTCTTATAGCTATTTTTTCACTCTATATTACCAGTAAATTTCATTGAAATGTAGCAACGCCTTTTTGAGAAAAGTTGAAATAACCGTAGGTGGCCCTTTTTTTAATTTTTTCTAATAATGAATTGGTTTTTTTAATATAACTCGATAACAGCTAGTGTGATCGTAGAGACATGAAACTCACCACGCTTATAGCTATTTTTTCACTCTATATTACCTGTAAATTTCATTGAAATGTAGCCACGGCTTTTTGAGAAAAGTTAAATTAACCATAGGTGGCCCTTTTTTTATTTTTCTAATAATGAATTTGTTTTTTTATTATAACTCGTTAACAACTGGTCGTAGAGAAATGAAACTCACCACTCTTATAGCTATTTTTTCACTCTTAATTACCAGTAAATTTTATTGAAATGTAGCCACGGCTTTTTGAGAAAAGTTGAAATAACCGTAGGTGGCCCTTTTTTTAATTTTTTCTAATAATGAATTGGTTTTTTTAATATAACTCGATAACAGCTGGTCGTAGAGAAATGAAACTCATCGCTCTTATAGCTATTTTTTCACTCTATGTTACCTGTAAATTTCATTGAAATGTAGCCACGGCTTTTTGAGAAAAGTTGAAATAACCATAGGTGGCCCTTTTTTTAATTTTTTCTAATAATGAATTGGTTTTTTTAATATTACTCGATAACAGCTGGTCGTAGAGAAATGAAACTCACCACACTTATAGCTATTTTTTCGTTCTATACTGTTTGTAAATTTCATTGAAATGTAGCCACGCCTTTTTGAGAAAAGTTGAAATAACCGTAGGTGGCCCTTTTTTAATTTTTTCTAATAATGAATTGGTTTTTTTATTATACCTCGATAACAGCTGGTCGTAGAGAAATGAAACTCACCACACTTATAGCTATTTTTTCGCTCTATACTGTGTGTAAATTTCATTGAAATGTAGCAACGGCTTTTTGAGAAAAGTTGAAATAACCATAGGTGGCCCTTTTTTTAATTTTTTCTAATAATGAATTGGTTTTTTAATATAACTCGATAACAGCTGGTCGTAGAGAAATGAAACTCACAACTCTTATAGCTATTTTTTCTCTCTATACTGTGTGTAAATTTCATTGAAATGTATAAACGGATTTTTGAGAAAAGTTGAAATAACCGTAGGTGGCCCTTTTTTTAATTTTTTCTAATAATGAATTGGTTTTTTTAATATTACTCGATAACAGCTGGTCGTAGAGAAATGAAACTCACCACACTTATAGCTATTTTTTCGTTCTATACTGTTTGTAAATTTCATTGAAATGTAGCCACGCCTTTTTGAGAAAAGTTGAAATAACCGTAGGTGGCCCTTTTTTAATTTTTTCTAATAATGAATTGGTTTTTTTATTATACCTCGATAACAGCTGGTCGTAGAGAAATGAAACTCACCACTCTTATAGCTATTTTTTAACTCTATATTACCTGTAAATTTCATTGAAATGTAGCAACGGCTTTTTGAGAAAAGTTGAAATAACCATAGGTGGCCCTTTTTTTAATTTTTTCTAATAATGAATTGGTTTTTTTAATATTACTCGATAACAGCTGGTCGTAGAGAAATGAAACTCACCACTCTTATAGCTATTTTTTAACTCTATATTAATTGTAAATTTCATTGAAATGTAGCAACGGCTTTTTGAGAAAAGTTGAAATAACCATAGGTGGCCCTTTTTTTAATTTTTTCTAATAATGAATTGGTTTTTTTATTATACCTCGATAACAGCTGGTCGTAGAGAAATGAAACTCACCGCAGTTATAGCTATTTTTTCGCTCTATACTGTGTGTAAATTTCATTGAAATGTAGCCACGGCTTTTTGAGAAAAGTTGAAATAACCGTAGGTGGCCCTTTTTTTAATTTTTTCTAATAATGAATTGGTTTTTTTAATATAACTCGTTAACAGCTGGTCGTAGAGAAATGAAACTCACCACTCTTATAGCTATTTTTTTACTCTATATTACCAGTAAATTTCATTGAAATGTAGCAACGCCTTTTTGAGAAAAGTTGAAATAACCATAGGTGGCCCTTTTTTTAATTTTTTCTAATAATGAATTGGTTTTTTTAATATAACTCGATAACAGCTGGTCGTAGAGAAATGAAACTCACCACTCTTATAGCTATTTTTTCACTCTATATTACCAGTAAATTTCATTGAAATGTAGCAACGCCTTTTTGAGAAAAGTTGAAATAACCGTAGGTGGCCCTTTTTTTAATTTTTTCTAATAATGAATTGGTTTTTTTAATATAACTCGATAACAGCTAGTCGTAGAGAAATGAAACTCACCTTTCTTATAGCTATTTTTTCACTCTATGTTACCAGTAAATTTCATTGAAATGTAGCAACGCCTTTTTGAGAAAAGTTGAAATAACCGTAGGTGGCCCTTTTTTTAATTTTTTCTAATAATGAATTGGTTTTTTTAATATAACTCGATAACAGCTGGTCGTAGAGAAATGAAACTCACCACTCTTATAGCTATTTTTTCACTTTATATTACCTGTAAATTTCATTGAAATGTAGCAACGGCTTTTTGAGAAAAGTTGAAATAACCATAGGTGGCCCTTTTTTTATTTTTTTTCTAATAATGAATTGGTTTTTTGAATATAACTCGATAACAGCTGGTCGTAGAGAAATGAAACTCACCACACTTATAGCTATTTTTTCGCTCTATACTGTGTGTAAATTTCATTGAAATGTAGCTACGGCTTTTTGAGAAAAGTTGAAATAACCATAGGTGGCCCTTTTTTTAATTTTTTCTAATAATGAATTGGTTTTTTTAATATAACTCGATAACAGCTGGTCGTAGAGAAATGAAACTCACAACTCTTATAGCTATTTTTTCTCTCTATACTGTGTGTAAATTTCATTGAAATGTATCCACGGATTTTTGAGAAAAGTTGAAATAACCGTAGGTGGCCCTTTTTTTAATTTTTTCTAATAATGAATTGGTTTTTTTTAAATAACTCGTTAACAGCTGGTCGTAGAGAAATGAAACTCATCACTCTTATAGCTATTTTTTCACTCTATATTACCAGTAAATTTCATTGAAATGTAGCAACGCCTTTTTGAGAAAAGTTGAAATAACCATAGGTGGCCTTTTTTTTAATTTTTTCTAATAATGAATTTGTTTTTTTATTATACCTCAATAACAGCTGATCGTAGAGACATGAAACTCACCACACTTATAGCTATTTTTTTGCTCTATATTACGTTTAAATTTCATTGAAATGTAGCCACGGCTTTTTGAGAAAAGTTGAAATAACCGTAGGTGGCCCTTTTTTTAATTTTTTCTAATAATGAATTGGTTTTTTTAATATAACTCGTTAACAGCTGGTCGTAGAGAAATGAAACTCACCACTCTTATAGCTATTTTTTCACTCTATATTACCAGTAAATTTCATTGAAATGTAGCAACGAATTTTTAAGAAAAGTTGAAATAACCGTAGGTGGCCCTTTTTTTAATTTGTTCTAATAATGAATTGGTTTTTTTAATATAACTCGTTAACAGCTGGTCGTAGAGAAATGAAACTCACCACTCTTATAGCTATTTTTTCACTCTATATTACCAGTAAATTTCATTGAAATGTAGCAACGCCTTTTTGAGAAAAGTTGAAATAACCATAGGTGGCCTTTTTTTTAATTTTTTCTAATAATGAATTTGTTTTTTTATTATACCTCAATAACAGCTGATCGTAGAGACATGAAACTCACCACACTTATAGCTATTTTTTTGCTCTATATTACGTTTAAATTTCATTGAAATGTAGCCACGGCTTTTTGAAAAAATTTGAAATAACCATAGGTGGCCCTTTTTTTATTTTTTCTAATAATGAATTTGTTTTTTTATTATAACTCGTTAACAACTGGTCGTAGAGAAATGAAACTCACCACTCTTATAGCTATTTTTTCACTCTTAATTACCAGTAAATTTTATTGAAATGTAGCAACGCCTTTTTGAGAAAAGTTGAAATAACCGTAGGTGGCCCTTTTTTTAATTTTTTCTAATAATGAATTGGTTTTTTTAATATAACTCGATAACAGCTAGTCGTAGAGAAATGAAACTCACCACTCTTATAGCTGTTTTTTCACTCTATATTACCTGTAAATTTCATTGAAATGTAGCCACGGCTTTTTGAGAAAAGTTGAAATAACCGTAGGTGGCCCTTTTTTTATTTTTTCTAATAATGAATTTGTTTTTTTATTATAACTCGTTAACAACTGGTCGTAGAGAAATGAAACTCACCACTCTTATAGCTATTTTTTCACTCTATATTACCAGTAAATTTCATTGAAATGTAGCAACGCCTTTTTGAGAAAAGTTGAAATAACCATAGGTGGCCCTTTTTTTAATTTTTTCTAATAATGAATTTGTTTTTTTATTATACCTCAATAACAGCTGATCGTAGAGACATGAAACTCACCACACTTATAGCTATTTTTTCACTCTATATTACCTGTAAATTTCATTGAAATGTAGCAACGGCTTTTTGAGAAAAGTTGAAATAACCATAGGTGGCCCTTTTTTAATTTTTTTCTAATCATGATTTGGTTTTTTGAATATAACTCGATAACAACTGCTCGTAGAGGCATTAAACTCACCACACTTATAGCAATTTTTTTGCTCTATACTGTGTGTAAATTTCATTGCAATGTAGCAACGGCTTTTTGAGAAAAGTTTAAATAACCGTAGGTAGCGCTTTTTTTAATTTTTTCTAATAATGAATTGGTTTTTTTAATATAACTCGATAACAGCTGGTCGTAGAGAAATGAAACTCATCGCTCTTATAGCTATTTGTTCACTCTATATTACCTGTAAATTTAATTGAAATGTAGCAACGGCTTTTTGAGAAAAGTTGAAATAACCATAGGTGGCCCTTTTTTTATTTTTTTTCTAATAATGAATTGGTTTTTTGAATAAAACTCGATAACAGCTGGTCGTAGAGAAATGAAACTCACCACACTTATAGCTATTTTTTCGCTCTATACTGTGTGTAAATTTCATTGAAATGTAGCAACGGCTTTTTGAGAAAAGTTGAAATAACCATAGGTGGCCCTTTTTTTAATTTTTTCTAATAATGAATTGGTTTTTTTATTATACTTCGATAACAGCTGGTCGTAGAGAAATGAAACTCACCACTCTTATAGATATTTTTTAACTCTATATTACCTGTAAATTTCATTGAAATGTAGCAACGGCTTTTTGAGAAAAGTTGAAATAACTATAGGTGGCCCTTTTTTTAATTTTTTCTAATAATGAATTTGTTTTTTTATTATACCTCAATAACAGCTGATCGTAGAGACATGAAACTCACCACACTTATAGCTATTTTTTCACTCTATATTACCTGTAAATTTCATTGAAATGTAGCCACGGCTTTTTGAGAAAAGTTGAAATAACCGTAGGTGGCCCTTTTTTTATTTTTTCTAATAATGAATTTGTTTTTTTTTTATAACTCGTTAACAACTAGTCGTAGAGAAATGAAACTCACCACTCTTATAGCTATTTTTTCACTCTATATTACCAGTAAATTTCATTGAAATGTAGCAACGCCTTTTTGAGAAAAGTTGAAATAACCATAGGTGGCCCTTTTTTTAATTTTTTCTAATAATGAATTGGTTTTTTTATTATACTTCGATAACAGCTCGTCGTAGAGAAATGAAACTCACCACTCTTATAGATATTTTTTAACTCTATTTTACCTGTAAATTTCATTGAAATGTAGCCACGGCTTTTTGAGAAAAGTTGAAATAACTATAGGTGGCCCTTTTTTTAATTTTTTCTAATAATGAATTTGTTTTTTTATTATACCTCAATAACAGCTGATCGTAGAGACATGAAACTCACCACACTTATAGCAATTTTTTCGTTCTATACTGTGTGTAAATTTCATTGAAATGTAGCCACGGCTTTTTGAGAAAAGTTGAAATAACCATAGGTGGCCCTTTTTTTATTTTTTCTAATAATGAATTTGTTTTTTTATTATAACTCGTTAACAACTGGTCGTAGAGAAATGAAACTCACCACTCTTATAGCTATTTTTTCACTCTATATTACCTGTAAATTTCATTGAAATGTAGACACGGCTTTTTGAGAAAAGTTGAAATAACTATAGGTGGCCCTTTTTTTAATTTTTTCTAATAATGAATTGGTTTTTTTAATATAACTCGATAACAGCTGGTCGTAGAGAAATGAAACTCACCACACTTATAGCTATTTTTTCTCTCTATACTGTGTGTAAATTTCATTGAAATGTATCCACGGATTTTTGAGAAAAGTTGAAATAACCGTAGGTGGCCCTTTTTTTAATTTTTTCTAATAATGAATTGGTTTTTTTAATATAACTCGTTAACAGCTGGTCGTAGAGAAATGAAACTCACCACTCTTATAGCTATTTTTTCACTCTATATTACCAGTAAATTTCATTGAAATGTAGCAACGCCTTTTTGAGAAAAGTTGAAATAACCATAGGTGGCCTTTTTTTTAATTTTTTCTAATAATGAATTTGTTTTTTTATTATACCTCAATAACAGCTGATCGTAGAGACATGAAACTCACCACACTTATAGCTATTTTTTTGCTCTATATTACGTTTAAATTTCATTGAAATGTAGCCACGGCTTTTTGAGAAAAGTTGAAATAACCGTAGGTGGCCCTTTTTTTAATTTTTTCTAATAATGAATTGGTTTTTTTAATATAACTCGTTAACAGCTGGTCGTAGAGAAATGAAACTCACCACTCTTATAGCTATTTTTTCACTCTATATTACCAGTAAATTTCATTGAAATGTAGCAACGAATTTTTAAGAAAAGTTGAAATAACCGTAGGTGGCCCTTTTTTTAATTTGTTCTAATAATGAATTGGTTTTTTTAATATAACTCGTTAACAGCTGGTCGTAGAGAAATGAAACTCACCACTCTTATAGCTATTTTTTCACTCTATATTACCAGTAAATTTCATTGAAATGTAGCAACGCCTTTTTGAGAAAAGTTGAAATAACCATAGGTGGCCCTTTTTTTAATTTTTTCTAATAATGAATTTGTTTTTTTATTATACCTCAATAACAGCTGATCGTAGAGACATGAAACTCACCACACTTATAGCTATTTTTTTGCTCTATATTACGTTTAAATTTCATTGAAATGTAGCCACGGCTTTTTGAAAAAATTTGAAATAACCATAGGTGGCCCTTTTTTTATTTTTTCTAATAATGAATTTGTTTTTTTATTATAACTCGTTAACAACTGGTCGTAGAGAAATGAAACTCACCACTCTTATAGCTATTTTTTCACTCTTAATTACCAGTAAATTTTATTGAAATGTAGCAACGCCTTTTTGAGAAAAGTTGAAATAACCGTAGGTGGCCCTTTTTTTAATTTTTTCTAATAATGAATTGGTTTTTTTAATATAACTCCATAACAGCTAGTCGTAGAGAAATGAAACTCACCTCTCTTATAGCTATTTTTTCACTCTATGTTACGAGTAAATTTCATTGAAATGTAGCAACGCCTTTTTGAGAAAAGTTGAAATAACCGTAGGTGGCCCTTTTTTTAATTTTTTCTAATAATGAATTGGTTTTTTTAATATAACTCGATAACAGCTGGTCGTAGAGAAATGAAACTCACCACTCTTATAGCTATTTTTTCACTCTATATTACCTGTAAATTTCATTGAAATGTAGCAACGGCTTTTTGAGAAAAGTTGAAATAACCATAGGTGGCCCTTTTTTTATTTTTTTTCTAATAATGAATTGGTTTTTTGAATATAACTCGATAACAGCTGGTCGTAGAGAAATGAAACTCACCACACTTATAGCTATTTTTTCGCTCTATACTGTGTGTAAATTTCATTGAAATGTAGCTACGGCTTTTTGAGAAAAGTTGAAATAACCGTAGGTGGCCCTTTTTTTAATTTTTTCTAATAATGAATTGGTTTTTTTATTATACTTCGATAACAGCTGGTCGTAGAGAAATGAAACTCACCACTCTTATAGATATTTTTTAACTCTATATTACCTGTAAATTTCATTGAAATGTAGCAACGGCTTTTTGAGAAAAGTTGAAATAACTATAGGTGGCCCTTTTTTTAATTTTTTCTAATAATGAATTTGTTTTTTTATTATACCTCAATAACAGCTGATCGTAGAGACATGAAACTCACCACACTTATAGCTATTTTTTCACTCTATATTACCTGTAAATTTCATTGAAATGTAGCAACGGCTTTTTGAGAAAAGTTGAAATAACTATAGGTGGCCCTTTTTTTAATTTTTTCTAATAATGAATTTGTTTTTTTATTATACTTCGATAACAGCTGGTCGTAGAGAAATGCAACTCACCACTCTTATAGATATTTTTTAACTCTATATTACCTGTAAATTTCATTGAAATGTAGCAACGGCTTTTTGAGAAAAGTTGAAATAACCATAGTTGGCCCTTTTTTTAATTTTTTCTAATAATGAATTGGTTTTTTTAATATAACTCGATAACAGCTAGTCGTAGAGAAATGAAACTCACCACTCTTATAGCTGTTTTTTCACTCTATATTACCTGTAAATTTCATTGAAATGTAGCCACGGCTTTTTGAGAAAAGTTGAAATAACCGTAGGTGGCCCTTTTTTTATTTTTTCTAATAATGAATTTGTTTTTTTTTTATAACTCGTTAACAACTAGTCGTAGAGAAATGAAACTCACCACTCTTATAGCTATTTTTTCACTCTATATTACCAGTAAATTTCATTGAAATGTAGCAACGCCTTTTTGAGAAAAGTTGAAATAACCATAGGTGGCCCTTTTTTTAATTTTTTCTAATAATGAATTGGTTTTTTTATTATACTTCGATAACAGCTGGTCGTAGAGAAATGAAACTCACCACTCTTATAGATATTTTTTAACTCTATATTACCTGTAAATTTCATTGAAATGTAGCAACGGCTTTTTGAGAAAAGTTGAAATAACTATAGGTGGCCCTTTTTTTAATTTTTTCTAATAATGAATTTGTTTTTTTATTATACCTCAATAACAGCTGATCGTAGAGACATGAAACTCACCACACTTATAGCAATTTTTTCGTTCTATACTGTGTGTAAATTTCATTGAAATGTAGCAACGGCTTTTTGAGAAAAGTTGAAATAACCATAGGTGGCCCTTTTTTTATTTTTTCTAATAATGAATTTGTTTTTTTATTATAACTCGTTAACAACTGGTCGTAGAGAAATGAAACTCACCACTCTTATAGCTATTTTTTCACTCTATATTACCTGTAAATTTCATTGAAATGTAGCCACGGCTTTTTGAGAAAAGTTGAAATAACTATAGGTGGCCCTTTTTTTAATTTTTTCTAATAATGAATTGGTTTTTTTAATATAACTCGATAACAGCTGGTCGTAGAGAAATGAAACTCACCACACTTATAGCTATTTTTTTGTTCTATACTGTGTGTAAATTTCATTGAAATGTAGCCACGGCTTTTTGAGAAAAGTTGAAATAACCGTAGGTGGCCCTTTTTTTATTTTTTCTAATAATGAATTGGTTTTTTTAATATAACTCGATAACAGCTAGTCGTAGAGAAATGAAACTCACCTCTCTTATAGCTATTTTTTCACTCTATGTTACCAGTAAATTTCATTGAAATGTAACAACGCCTTTTTGAGAAAAGTTGAAATAACCGTAGGTGGCCCTTTTTTTAATTTTTTCTAATAATGAATTGGTTTTTTCAATATAACTCGATAACAGCTGGTCGTAGAGAAATGAAACTCACCACTCTTATAGCTATTTTTTCACTCTATATTACCTGTAAATTTCATTGAAATGTAGCAACGGCTTTTTGAGAAAAGTTGAAATAACCATAGGTGGCCCTTTTTTTATTTTTTTTCTAATAATGAATTGGTTTTTTGAATATAACTCGATAACAGCTGGTCGTAGAGAAATGAAACTCACCACACTTATAGCTATTTTTTCGCTCTATACTGTGTGTAAATTTCATTGAAATGTAGCTACGGCTTTTTGAGAAAAGTTGAAATAACCATAGGTGGCCCTTTTTTTAATTTTTTCTTATAATGAATTGGTTTTTTTAATATAACTCGATAACAGCTGGTCGTAGAGAAATGAAACTCACCACACTTATAGCTATTTTTTCTCTCTATACTGTGTGTAAATTTCATTGAAATGTATCCACGGATTTTTGAGAAAAGTTGAAATAACCGTAGGTGGCCCTTTTTTTAATTTTTTCTAATAATGAATTGGTTTTTTTAATATAACTCGTTAACAGCTGGTCGTAGAGAAATGAAACTCACCACTCTTATAGCTATTTTTTCACTCTATATTACCAGTAAATTTCATTGAAATGTAGCAACGCCTTTTTGAGAAAAGTTGAAATAACCATAGGTGGCCTTTTTTTTAATTTTTTCTAATAATGAATTTGTTTTTTTATTATACCTCAATAACAGCTGATCGTAGAGACATGAAACTCACCACACTTATAGCTATTTTTTTGTTCTATATTACGTTTAAATTTCATTGAAATGTAGCCACGGCTTTTTAAAAAAAAATTGAAATAACCGTAGGTGGCCCTTTTTTTAATTTTTTCTAATAATGAATTGGTTTTTTTAATATAACTCGTTAACAGCTGGTCGTAGAGAAATGAAACTCACCACTCTTATAGCTATTTTTTCACTCTATATTACCAGTAAATTTCATTGAAATGTAGCAACGAATTTTTGAGAAAAGTTGAAATAACCGTAGGTGGCCCTTTTTTTAATTTGTTCTAATAATGAATTGGTTTTTTTAATATAACTCGTTAACAGCTGGTCGTAGAGAAATGAAACTCACCACTCTTATAGCTATTTTTTCACTCTATATTACCAGTAAATTTCATTGAAATGTAGCAACGCCTTTTTGAGAAAAGTTGAAATAACCATAGGTGGCCCTTTTTTTAATTTTTTCTAATAATGAATTTGTTTTTTTATTATACCTCAATAACAGCTGATCGTAGAGGCATGAAACTCACCACACTTATAGCTATTTTTTTGCTCTATATTACGTTTAAATTTCATTGAAATGTAGCCACGGCTTTTTTAAAAAATTTGAAATAACCATAGGTGGCCCTTTTTTTATTTTTTCTAATAATGAATTTGTTTTTTTATTATAACTCGTTAACAACTGGTCGTAGAGAAATGAAACTCACCACTCTTATAGCTATTTTTTCACTCTTAATTACCAGTAAATTTTATTGAAATGTAGCAACGCCTTTTTGAGAAAAGTTGAAATAACCGTAGGTGGCCCTTTTTTTAATTTTTTCTAATAATGAATTGGTTTTTTTAATATAACTCGATAACAGCTAGTCGTAGAGAAATGAAACTCACCACTCTTATAGCTGTTTTTTCACTCTATATTACCTGTAAATTTCATTGAAATGTAGCCACGGCTTTTTGAGAAAAGTTGAAATAACCGTAGGTGGCCCTTTTTTTATTTTTTCTAATAATGAATTTGTTTTTTTATTATAACTCGTTAACAACTGGTCGTAGAGAAATGAAACTCACCACTCTTATAGCTATTTTTTCACTCTATATTACCAGTAAATTTCATTGAAATGTAGCAACGGCTTTTTGAGAAAAGTTGAAATAACCATAGGTGGCCCTTTTTTTAATTTTTTCTAATAATGAATTTGTTTTTTTATTATACCTCAATAACAGCTGATCGTAGAGGCATGAAACTCACCACACTTATAGCTATTTTTTTGCTCTATATTACGTTTAAATTTCATTGAAATGTAGCCACGGCTTTTTTAAAAAATTTGAAATAACCATAGGTGGCCCTTTTTTTATTTTTTCTAATAATGAATTTGTTTTTTTATTATAACTCGTTAACAACTGGTCGTAGAGAAATGAAACTCACCACTCTTATAGCTATTTTTTCACTCTATATTACCTGTAAATTTCATTGAAATGTAGCCACGGCTTTTTGAGAAAAGTTGAAATAACTATAGGTGGCCCTTTTTTTAATTTTTTCTAATAATGAATTGGTTTTTTTAATATAACTCGATAACAGCTGGTCGTAGAGAAATGAAACTCACCACACTTATAGCTATTTTTTTGTTCTATACTGTGTGTAAATTTCATTGAAATGTAGCCACGGCTTTTTGAGAAAAGTTGAAATAACCGTAGGTGGCCCTTTTTTTATTTTTTCTAATAATGAATTTGTTTTTTTATTATAACTCGATAACAGCTGGTCGTAGAGAAATGAAACTCATCGCTCTTATAGCTATTTTTTCACTCTATATTACCAGTAAATTTCATTGAAATGTAGCAACGCCTTTTTGAGAAAAGTTGAAATAACCGTAGGTGGCCCTTTTTTTAATTTTTTCTAATAATGAATTGGTTTTTTTAATATAACTCGTTAACAGCTGGTCGTAGAGAAATGAAACTCACCACTCTTATAGCTATTTTTTCACTCTATATTACCAGTAAATTTCATTGAAATGTAGCAACGCCTTTTTGAGAAAAGTTGAAATAACCATAGGTGGCCCTTTTTTTAATTTTTTCTAATAATGAATTGGTTTTTTTAATATAACTCGTTAACAGCTGGTCGTAGAGAAATGAAACTCACCACTCTTATAGCTATTTTTTCACTCTATATTACCAGTAAATTTCATTGAAATGTAGCAACGTCTTTTTGAGAAAAGTTGAAATAACCATAGGTGGCCCTTTTTTTAATTTTTTCTAATAATGAATTTGTTTTTTTATTATACCTCAATAACAGCTGATCGTAGAGGCATGAAACTCACCACACTTATAGTTTTTTTTTTGCTCTATATTACGTTTAAATTTCATTGAAATGTAGCCACGGCTTTTTTAAAAAATTTGAAATAACCATAGGTGGCCCTTTTTTTATTTTTTCTAATAATGAATTTGTTTTTTTATTATAACTCGTTAACAACTAGTCGTAGAGAAATGAAACTCACCACTCTTATAGCTATTTTTTCACTCTATATTACCAGTAAATTTCATTGAAATGTAGCAACGCCTTTTTGAGAAAAGTTGAAATAACCATAGGTGGCCCTTTTTTTAATTTTTTCTAATAATGAATTGGTTTTTTTATTATACTTCGATAACAGCTGGTCGTAGAGAAATGAAACTCACCACTCTTATAGATATTTTTTAACTCTATATTACCTGTAAATTTCATTGAAATGTAGCAACGGCTTTTTGAGAAAAGTTGAAATAACTATAGGTGGCCCTTTTTTTAATTTTTTCTAATAATGAATTTGTTTTTTTATTATACCTCAATAACAGCTGATCGTAGAGACATGAAACTCACCACACTTATAGCTATTTTTTCACTCTATATTACCAGTAAATTTCATTGAAATGTAGCAACGCCTTTTTGAGAAAAGTTGAAATAACCATAGGTGGCCTTTTTTTTAATTTTTTCTAATAATGAATTTGTTTTTTTATTATACCTCAATAACAGCTGATCGTAGAGACATGAAACTCACCACACTTATAGCTATTTTTTTGTTCTATATTACGTTTAAATTTCATTGAAATGTAGCCACGGCTTTTTAAAAAAAAATTGAAATAACCGTAGGTGGCCCTTTTTTTAATTTTTTCTAATAATGAATTGGTTTTTTTAATATAACTCGTTAACAGCTGGTCGTAGAGAAATGAAACTCACCACTCTTATAGCTATTTTTTCACTCTATATTACCAGTAAATTTCATTGAAATGTAGCAACGAATTTTTGAGAAAAGTTAAAATAACCGTAGGTGGCCCTTTTTTTAATTTGTTCTAATAATGAATTGGTTTTTTTAATATAACTCGTTAACAGCTGGTCGTAGAGAAATGAAACTCACCACTCTTATAGCTATTTTTTCACTCTATATTACCAGTAAATTTCATTGAAATGTAGCAACGCCTTTTTGAGAAAAGTTGAAATAACCATAGGTGGCCCTTTTTTTAATTTTTTCTAATAATGAATTTGTTTTTTTATTATACCTCAATAACAGCTGATCGTAGAGGCATGAAACTCACCACACTTATAGCTATTTTTTTGCTCTATATTACGTTTAAATTTCATTGAAATGTAGCCACGGCTTTTTTAAAAAATTTGAAATAACCATAGGTGGCCCTTTTTTTATTTTTTCTAATAATGAATTTGTTTTTTTATTATAACTCGTTAACAACTGGTCGTAGAGAAATGAAACTCACCACTCTTATAGCTATTTTTTCACTCTTAATTACCAGTAAATTTTATTGAAATGTAGCAACGCCTTTTTGAGAAAAGTTGAAATAACCGTAGGTGGCCCTTTTTTTAATTTTTTCTAATAATGAATTGGTTTTTTTAATATAACTCGATAACAGCTAGTCGTAGAGAAATGAAACTCATCGCTCTTATAGCTATTTTTTCACTCTATATTACCAGTAAATTTCATTGAAATGTAGCAACGCCTTTTTGAGAAAAGTTGAAATAACCGTAGGTGGCCCTTTTTTTAATTTTTTCTAATAATGAATTGGTTTTTTTAATATAACTCGTTAACAGCTGGTCGTAGAGAAATGAAACTCACCACTCTTATAGCTATTTTTTCACTCTATATTACCTGTAAATTTCATTGAAATGTAGCCACGGCTTTTTGAGAAAAGTTGAAATAACTATAGGTGGCCCTTTTTTTAATTTTTTCTAATAATGAATTGGTTTTTTTAATATAACTCGATAACAGCTGGTCGTAGAGAAATGAAACTCACCACACTTATAGCTATTTTTTTGTTCTATACTGTGTGTAAATTTCATTGAAATGTAGCCACGGCTTTTTGAGAAAAGTTGAAATAACCGTAGGTGGCCCTTTTTTTATTTTTTCTAATAATGAATTTGTTTTTTTATTATAACTCGATAACAGCTGGTCGTAGAGAAATGAAACTCATCGCTCTTATAGCTATTTTTTCACTCTATATTACCAGTAAATTTCATTGAAATGTAGCAACGCCTTTTTGAGAAAAGTTGAAATAACCGTAGGTGGCCCTTTTTTTAATTTTTTCTAATAATGAATTGGTTTTTTTAATATAACTCGTTAACAGCTGGTCGTAGAGAAATGAAACTCACCACTCTTATAGCTATTTTTTCACTCTATATTACCAGTAAATTTCATTGAAATGTAGCAACGCCTTTTTGAGAAAAGTTGAAATAACCATAGGTGGCCCTTTTTTTAATTTTTTCTAATAATGAATTGGTTTTTTTAATATAACTCGTTAACAGCTGGTCGTAGAGAAATGAAACTCACCACTCTTATAGCTATTTTTTCACTCTATATTACCAGTAAATTTCATTGAAATGTAGCAACGCCTTTTTGAGAAAAGTTGAAATAACCATAGGTGGCCCTTTTTTTAATTTTTTCTAATAATGAATTTGTTTTTTTATTATACCTCAATAACAGCTGATCGTAGAGGCATGAAACTCACCACACTTATAGCTATTTTTTTGCTCTATATTACGTTTAAATTTCATTGAAATGTAGCCACGGCTTTTTTAAAAAATTTGAAATAACCATAGGTGGCCCTTTTTTTATTTTTTCTAATAATGAATTTGTTTTTTTATTATAACTCGTTAACAACTAGTCGTAGAGAAATGAAACTCACCACTCTTATAGCTATTTTTTCACTCTATATTACCAGTAAATTTCATTGAAATGTAGCAACGCCTTTTTGAGAAAAGTTGAAATAACCATAGGTGGCCCTTTTTTTAATTTTTTCTAATAATGAATTGGTTTTTTTATTATACTTCGATAACAGCTGGTCGTAGAGAAATGAAACTCACCACTCTTATAGATATTTTTTAACTCTATATTACCTGTAAATTTCATTGAAATGTAGCAACGGCTTTTTGAGAAAAGTTGAAATAACTATAGGTGGCCCTTTTTTTAATTTTTTCTAATAATGAATTTGTTTTTTTATTATACCTCAATAACAGCTGATCGTAGAGACATGAAACTCACCACACTTATAGCTATTTTTTCACTCTATATTACCTGTAAATTTCATTGAAATGTAGCCACGGCTTTTTGAGAAAAGTTGAAATAACCATAGGTGGCCCTTTTTTTATTTTTTCTAATAATGAATTTGTTTTTTTATTATAACTCGTTAACAACTGGTCGTAGAGAAATGAAACTCACCACTCTTATAGCTATTTTTTCACTCTATATTACCTGTAAATTTCATTGAAATGTAGCCACGGCTTTTTGAGAAAAGTTGAAATAACTATAGGTGGCCCTTTTTTTAATTTTTTCTAATAATGAATTGGTTTTTTTAATATAACTCGATAACAGCTGGTCGTAGAGAAATGAAACTCACCACACTTATAGCTATTTTTTTGTTCTATACTGTGTGTAAGTTTCATTGAAATGTAGCCACGGCTTTTTGAGAAAAGTTGAAATAACCGTAGGTGGCCCTTTTTTTATTTTTTCTAATAATGAATTTGTTTTTTTATTATAACTCGATAACAGCTGGTCGTAGAGAAATGAAACTCATCGCTCTTATAGCTATTTTTTCACTCTATATTACCAGTAAATTTCATTGAAATGTAGCAACGCCTTTTTGAGAAAAGTTGAAATAACCGTAGGTGGCCCTTTTTTTAATTTTTTCTAATAATGAATTGGTTTTTTTATTATACTTCGATAACAGCTGGTCGTAGAGAAATAAAACTCACCACTCTTATAGATATTTTTTAACTCTATATTACCTGTAAATTTCATTGAAATGTAGCAACGGCTTTTTGAGAAAAGTTGAAATAACTATAGGTGGCCCTTTTTTTAATTTTTTCTAATAATGAATTTGTTTTTTTATTATACCTCAATAACAGCTGATCGTAGAGACATGAAACTCACCACACTTATAGCTATTTTTTCACTCTATATTACCTGTAAATTTCATTGAAATGTAGCAACGACTTTTTGAGAAAAGTTGAAATAACCATAGGTGGCCCTTTTTTTATTTTTTCTAATAATGAATTTGTTTTTTTATTATAACTCGTTAACAACTGGTCGTAGAGAAATGAAACTCACCACTCTTATAGCTATTTTTTCACTCTATATTACCAGTAAATTTCATTGAAATGTAGCAACGCCTTTTTGAGAAAAGTTGAAATAACCGTAGGTGGCCCTTTTTTTAATTTTTTCTAATAATGAATTGGTTTTTTTAATATAACTCGATAACAGCTAGTCGTAGAGAAATGAAACTCACCACTCTTATAGCTGTTTTTTCACTCTATATTACCTGTAAATTTCATTGAAATGTAGCAACGGCTTTTTGAGAAAAGTTTAAATAACCATAGGTGGCCCTTTTTTAATTTTTTTCTAATCATGATTTGGTTTTTTGAATATAACTCGATAACAACTGCTCGTAGAGGCATTAAACTCACCACACTTATAGCAATTTTTTTGCTCTATACTGTGTGTAAATTTCATTGCAATGTAGCAACGGATTTTTGAGAAAAGTTTAAATAACCGTAGGTGGCGCTTTTTTTAATTTTTTCTAATAATGAATTGGTTTTTTTAATATAACTCGATAACAGCTGGTCGTAGAGAAATGAAACTCATCACTCTTATAGCTATTTTTTCACTCTATATTACCTGTAAATTTCATTGAAATGTAGCAACGGCTTTTTGAGAAAAGTTGAAATAACCATAGGTGGCCCTTTTTTTATTTTTTTTCTAATAATGAATTGGTTTTTTGAATAAAACTCGATAACAGCTGGTCGTAGAGAAATGAAACTCACCACACTTATAGCTATTTTTTCGTTCTATACTGTGTGTAAATTTCATTGAAATGTAGCCACGGCTTTTTGAGAAAAGTTGAAATAACCGTAGGTGGCCCTTTTTTTAATTTTTTCTAATAATGAATTGGTTTTTTTATTATACCTCGATAACAGCTGGTCGTAGAGAAATGAAACTCACCTCTCTTATAGCTATTTTTTAACTCTATATTACCTGTAAATTTTATTGAAATGTAGCAACGGCTTTTTGAGAAAAGTTGAAATAACCATAGGTGGCCCTTTTTTTAATTTTTTCTAATAATGAATTTGTTTTTTTATTATACCTCAATAACAGCTGATCGTAGAGACATGAAACTCACCACACTTATAGCTATTTTTTAACTCTATATTACCTGTAAATTTTATTGAAATGTAGCCACGGCTTTTTGAGAAAAGTTGAAATAACCGTAGGTGGCCCTTTTTTTAATTTTTTCTAATAATGAATTGGTTTTTTTATTATACCTCGATAACAGCTGGTCGTAGAGAAATGAAACTCACCTCTCTTATAGCTATTTTTTCACTCTATATTACCTGTAAATTTCATTGAAATGTAGCAACGGCTTTTTGAGAAAAGTTTAAATAACCATAGGTGGCCCTTTTTTAATTTTTTTCTAATCATGATTTGGTTTTTTGAATATAACTCGATAACAACTGCTCGTAGAGGCATTAAACTCACCACACTTATAGCAATTTTTTTGCTCTATACTGTGTGTAAATTTCATTGCAATGTAGCAACGGCTTTTTGAGAAAAGTTTAAATAACCGTAGGTGGCGCTTTTTTTAATTTTTTCTAATAATGAATTGGTTTTTTTAATATAACTCGATAACAGCTGGTCGTAGAGAAATGAAACTCATCACTCTTATAGCTATTTTTTCACTCTATATTACCTGTAAAGTTCATTGAAATGTAGCAACGGCTTTTTGAGAAAAGTTGAAATAACCATAGGTGGCCCTTTTTTTATTTTTTTTCTAATAATGAATTGGTTTTTTGAATAAAACTCGATAACAGCTGGTCGTAGAGAAATGAAACTCACCACACTTATAGCTATTTTTTCGTTCTATACTGTGTGTAAATTTCATTGAAATGTAGCCACGGCTTTTTGAGAAAAGTTGAAATAACCGTAGGTGGCCCTTTTTTTAATTTTTTCTAATAATGAATTGGTTTTTTTATTATACCTCGATAACAGCTGGTCGTAGAGAAATGAAACTCACCTCTCTTATAGCTATTTTTTCACTCTATATTACCTGTAAATTTCATTGAAATGTAGCAACGGCTTTTTGAGAAAAGTTGAAATAACCATAGGTGGCCCTTTTTTTATTTTTTTTCTAATAATGAATTGGTTTTTTGAATAAAACTCGATAACAACTGGTCGTAGAGAAATGAAACTCACCACACTTATAGCTATTTTTTCGTTCTATACTGTGTGTAAATTTCATTGAAATGTAGCAACGGCTTTTTGAGAAAAGTTTAAATAACCGTAGGTGGCGCTTTTTTTAATTTTTTCTAATAATGAATTGGTTTTTTTAATATTACTCGATAACAGCTGGTCGTAGAGAAATGAAACTCACCACACTTATAGCTATTTTTTTGCTCTATATTACGTGTAAATTTCATTGAAATGTAGCCACGGCTTTTTGAGAAAAGTTGAAATAACCATAGGTGGCCCTTTTTTTAATTTTTTCTAATAATGAATTGGTTTTTTTAATATAACTCGATAACAGCTGGTCGTAGAGAAATGAAACTCACCACACTTATAGCTATTTTTTCACTCTATATTACCTGTAAATTTCATTGAAATGTAGCAACGGCTTTTTGAGAAAAGTTGAAATAACCGTAGGTGGCCCTTTTTTAATTTTTTTCTAATAATGATTTGGTTTTTTTAATATAACTCGATAACAACTGCTCGTAGAGGCATTAAACTCACCACACTTATAGCAATTTTTTTGCTCTATACTGTGTGTAAATTTCATTGCAATGTAGCAACGGCTTTTTGAGAAAAGTTTAAATAACCGTAGGTGGCGCTTTTTTTAATTTTTTCTAATAATGAATTGGTTTTTTTAATATAACTCGATAACAGCTGGTCGTAGAGAAATGAAACTCACCACTCTTATAGCTATTTTTTCACTCTATATTACCAGTAAATTTCATTGAAATGTAGCAACGACTTTTTGAGAAAAGTTGAAATAACCATAGGTGGCCCTTTTTTTATTTTTTTTCTAATAATGAATTGGTTTTTTGAATATAACTCGATAACAGCTGGTCGTAGAGAAATGAAACTCACAACTCTTATAGCTATTTTTTCGCTCTATACTGTGTGTAAATTTCATTGAAATGTAGCCACGGCTTTTTGAGAAAAGTTGAAATAACCGTAGGTGGCCCTTTTTTTAATTTTTTCTAATAATGAATTGGTTTGTTTAATATAACTCGATAACAGCTTTTTGAGAAAAGTTGAAATAACCATAGGTGGCCCTTTTTTAATTTTTTCTAATAATGAATTGGTTTTTTTAATATTACTCGATAACAGCTGGTCGTAGAGAAATGAAACTCACCACTCTTATAGCTATTTTTTCACTCTATATTACCAGTAAATTTCATTGAAATGTAGCAACGACTTTTTGAGAAAAGTTGAAATAACCATAGGTGGCCCTTTTTTTAATTTTTTCTAATAATGAATTTGTTTTTTTATTATACCTCAATAACAGCTGATCGTAGAGACATGAAACTCACCACACTTATAGCTATTTTTTCACTCTATATTACCTGTAAATTTCATTGAAATGTAGCAACGCCTTTTTGAGAAAAGTTGAAATAACCGTAGGTGGCCCTTTTTTTAATTTTTTCTAATAATGAATTGGTTTTTTTAATATAACTCGATAACAGCTGGTCGTAGAGAAATGAAACTCACAACTCTTATAGCTATTTTTTCTCTCTATACTGTGTGTAAATTTCATTGAAATGTATCCACGGATTTTTGAGAAAAGTTGAAATAACCGTAGGTGGCCCTTTTTTTAATTTTTTCTAATAATGAATTAGTTTTTTTAATATTACTCGATAACAGCTGGTCGTAGAGAAATGAAACTCACCACATTTATAGCTATTTTTTCGTTCTATACTGTGTGTAAATTTCATTGAAATGTAGCCACGGCTTTTTGAGAAAAGTTGAAATAACCGTAGGTGGCCCTTTTTTTAATTTTTTCTAATAATGAATTGGTTTTTTTATTATACCTCGATAACAGCTGGTCGTAGAGAAATGAAACTCACCTCTCTTATAGCTATTTTTTAACTCTATATTACCTGTAAATTTTATTGAAATGTAGCCACGGCTTTTTGAGAAAAGTTGAAATAACCATAGGTGGCCCTTTTTTAATTTTTTCTAATAATGAATTGGTTTTTTTAATATTACTCGATAACAGCTGGTCGTAGAGAAATGAAACTCACCACTCTTATAGCTATTTTTTCACTCTATATTACCAGTAAATTTCATTGAAATGTAGCAACGACTTTTTGAGAAAAGTTGAAATAACCATAGGTGGCCCTTTTTTTAATTTTTTTCTAATAATGAATTTGTTTTTTTATTATACCTCAATAACAGCTGATCGTAGAGACATGAAACTCACCACACTTATAGCTATTTTTTCACTCTATATTACCTGTAAATTTCATTGAAATGTAGCAACGGCTTTTTGAGAAAAGTTGAAATAACCGTAGGTGGCCCTTTTTTATTTTTTTTCTAATAATGATTTGGTTTTTTGAATATAACTCGATAACAACTGCTCGTAGAGGCATTAAACTCACCACACTTATAGCAATTTTTTTGCTCTATACTGTGTGTAAATTTCATTGCAATGTAGCAACGGCTTTTTGAGAAAAGTTTAAATAACCGTAGGTGGCGCTTTTTTTAATTTTTTCTAATAATGAATTGGTTTTTTTAATATAACTCGATAACAGCTGGTCGTAGAGAAATGAAACTCACCACTCTTATAGCTATTTTTTCACTCTATATTACCTGTAAATTTCATTGAAATGTAGCAACGGCTTTTTGAGAAAAGTTGAAATAACCATAGGTGGCCCTTTTTTTATTTTTTTTCTAATAATGAATTGGTTTTTTGAATATAACTCGATAACAGCTGGTCGTAGAGAAATAAAACTCACAACTCTTATAGCTATTTTTTCGCTCTATACTGTGTGTAAATTTCATTGAAATGTAGCCACGGCTTTTTGAGAAAAGTTGAAATAACCGTAGGTGGCCCTTTTTTTAATTTTTTCTAATAATGAATTGGTTTTTTTAATATAACTCGATAACAGCTTTTTGAGAAAAGTTGAAATAACCATAGGTGGCCCTTTTTTAATTTTTTCTAATAATGAATTGGTTTTTTTAATATGACTCGATAACAGCTGGTCGTAGAGAAATGAAACTCACCACTCTTATAGCTATTTTTTCACTCTATATTACCAGTAAATTTCATTGAAATGTAGCAACGACTTTTTGAGAAAAGTTGAAATAACCATAGGTGGCCCTTTTTTTAATTTTTTCTAATAATGAATTTGTTTTTTTATTATACCTCAATAACAGCTGATCGTAGAGACATGAAACTCACCACACTTATAGCTATTTTTTCACTCTATATTACCTGTAAATTTCATTGAAATGTAGCAACGGCTTTTTGAGAAAAGTTGAAATAACCATAGGTGGCCCTTTTTTTATTTTTTTTCTAATAATGAATTGGTTTTTTGAATATAACTCGATAACAGCTGGTCGTAGAGAAATGAAACTCACCACTCTTATAGCTATTTTTTCGCTCTATACTGTCTGTAAATTTCATTGAAATGTAGCCACGGCTTTTTGAGAAAAGTTGAAATAACCATAGGTGGCCCTTTTTTTAATTTTTTCTAATAATGAATTGGTTTTTTTAATATAACTCGATAACAGCATGTCGTAGAGAAATGAAGCTCACAACTCTTATAGCTATTTTTTCTCTCTATACTGTGTGTAAATTTCATTGAAATGTATCCACGGATTTTTGAGAAAAGTTGAAATAACCGTAGGTGGCCCTTTTTTTAATTTTTTCTAATAATGAATTGGTTTTTTTATTATACCTTGATAACAGCTGGTCGTAGAGACATCAAACTCACCACACTTATAGCTATTTTTTCGCTCTATATTAGGTGTAAATTTTAGTGAAATGTAGCCACGGCTTTTTGAGAAAAGTTGAAATAACCATAGGTGGCCCTTTTTTTAATTTTTTCTAATAATGAATTGGTTTTTTTAATATAACTCGATAACAGCTGGTCGTAGAGACATTAAACTCACCACACTTATAGCTATTTTTTTGCTCTATACTGTGTGTAAATTTCATTGAAATGAAGCAACGGCTTTTTGAGAAAAGTTGAAATAACCATAGGTGGCCCTTTTTTAAATTTTTTTCTAATAATGAAAATTTTTTTACCAACCATACCAACCTTACCAACCATGCCAACCATACCAACCATACCAACCATACCAACCATGCCAACCATACCAACCTTACCAACCATGCCAACCATACTAAACATACCAACCATACCAACCATGCCAACCATACCAACCATGTCAACCTTACCAACCACATCAACCATACCAACCATGCCAACCATATCAACCATACCAAGCTTACGAACCATGACAACCATACCAACCATACCAACCTTACCAACCGTGTCAACCATACCAACCATACCAACCATACCAACCATGTCAACCATATCAACCATACTAACCATGTCAACCATGCCAACCATACCAACCACACCAACCATACCAACCATACCAACTTCACCAACCATGCCAACCATGCCAACCATGCCAACCATACCAACCACACCAACCATACCAACCATACCAACTTCACCAACCATACCAACCTTACCAACCATGCCAACCATGTCAACAATGCCAACCATACCAACCACACCAACCATACCAACCTTACCAACTTCACCAACCATGCCAACCATACCAAGCTTACCAACCATGACAACCATACCAACCATACCAACCTTACCAACCGCGTCAACCATACCAACCATACCAACCATACCAACCATACCAACCATAGCAACCATACCAACCATGTCAACCTTACCAACCACATCAACCATACCAACCATACCAACCACACCAATCATACCAACCATACCAACCACACCAACCATACCAACCATACCAACCACACCACCCATACCAAACATACCAACCATACCAACCTTACCAACCATGCCAACCATACTAAACATACCAACCATACCAACCATGCTAACCATACCAACCATACCAACCATGTCAACCATGCCAACCATACCAACCACAACAACTTCACCAACCATGCCAACCATACCAACCATACCAAGCTTACCAACCATGACAACCATACCAACCATACCAACCATACTAACCTTACCAACCGTGTCAACCATACCAACCATACCAACCATACCAACCATACCAACCATACCACCCATACCAACCATGTCAACCTTACCAACCACATCAACCATACCAACCATACCAACCACAACAACCATACCAACCACACCAACCATACCAACCATACCAACCACACCACCCATACCAAACATACCAACCATACCAACGTTACCAACCATGCCAACCATACTAAACATACCAACCATACCAACCATGCTAACCATACTAACCATGTCAACCATACCAACCACATCAACCATACCAACCATACCAAACATACCAGCCATACCAACCATACCAACCATACCAACCACGCCAACCATACTAAACATACCAACCATACCAACCATGCCAACCATACCAACCATGCCAATTATACCAACCATGCCAACCATGTCAAGCTTACCAACCACATCAACCATACCAACCACATCAACCATACCAACTTCACCAACCATACCAACCATACCAAGCTTACCAACCATGACAACCATGCCAACCTTACCAACCATGTCAACCTTACCAACCATGTCAACCATGTCAACCATACCAACCACACCAACCACACCAACCACACCAACCACACCAAAAATACCAACCATACCAACCATACCAACCATACCAACCATACCAACCATACCAACCATACCAACCATACCAACCATACCAACCATACCAACTTCACCAACCATACCAATCTTACCAACCATGCCAACCATACCAACCATGTCAACCAGACCAACCATACCAACCTTACCAACCATGTCAACTATGTCAACCATACCAACCACACCAACCATACCAACAATACCAACCATACCAACCATACCAACCATACCAACCATACCAACCATGGCAACCATACCAGCCATACCAACCATACCAACCTTACCAACCATGCCAACCATACCAACCATACCAACCATGCCAACCATACCAACCTTACCAACCATGCCAACCATACTAAACATACCAACCATACCAACCATGCCAACCATACCAACCATGTCAACCTTACCAACCACATCAACCATACCAACCATACCAACCATGCCAACCATATCAACCATACCAAGCTTACCAACCATGACAACCATACCAACCATGCCAACCATAACAACCATGTCAACCTTACCAACCACATCAACCATACCAACCATACCAACCATGCAAACCATATCAACCATACCAAGCTTACCAACCATGACAACCATACCTACCATGCCAACCATATCAACCATACCAACCATGTCAACCATGCCAACCATACCAACCACACCAACCATACCAGAAATACCAACCATACCAATCTTACCAACCATGCCAACCATATCAACCATACCAACAATGTCAACCATGCCAACCATACCAAGCTTACCAACAATGACAACAATACCAACCATGCCAACCATATCAACCATACCAACCATGTCAACCACAACAACCATACCAACAATACCAACCATACCAACCATGGCAACCATACCAGCCATACCAACCATATCAACCTTACCAACCATGCCAACCATACCAACCATACCAACCATACCAACCATGCCAACCATACCAACCTTACCAACCATGGCAACCATACTAAACATACCAACCATGCCAACCATGCCAACCATACCAACCATGTCAACCTTACCAACCACATCAACCATACCAACCATACCAACCATGCCAACCATATCAACCATACCAAGCTTACCAACCATGACAACCATACCAACCATGCCAACCATATCAACCATACCAACCATGTCAACCATGCCAACTATACCAACCACACCAACCATACCAACCATACCAACTTCACCAACCATGCCAACCATGCCAACCATAAAAACCATGTCAACCATGCCAACCATACCAACCACACCAACCATACCAACCATACCAACTTCACCAACCATGCCAACCATGCCAACCATGCCAACCATACCAAGCTTACCAACCATGACAACCATACCAACCATACCAACTTTACCAACCATGTCAACCATACCAACCATGTCAACCTTACCAACCACATCAACCATACCAACCACACCAACCATACCAACCATATCAACCATGTCAACCATACCAACCATGTCAACCTTACCAACCACATCAACCATACCAACCATACCAAATATGCCAACCATATCAACCATGCCAACCATGTCAATAATGCCAACCATACCAACCACACCAACCATACCAACCATACCAGCCACACCAACCATACCAACCTTACCAACCATGCCAACCATACCAAGCTTACCAACCATGACAACCATACAAACCATGCCAACCATATCAACCATACCAAGCTTACCAACCATGACAACCATACCAACCATGCCAACCATATCAACCATACCAACCATGTCAACCATGCCAACCATACCAACCATAACAACCATACCAACTTCACCAACCATGCCAACCATACCAAGCTTACCAACCTTGACAACCATACCAACCATGCCAACCATACCAACCACAACAACCATAGCAACCATACCAACTTCACAAACCATGCCAACCATACCAACCATACCAAGCTTACCAACCATGACAACCATACCAACCATACCAACCATGTCAACCACACCACCCATACCTACCATACCAACCTTACCAACCATGCCAACCATACTAAACATACCAACCATACCAACCATGCTAACCATACCAACCATGCCAACCATGTCAACCATACCAACCACATCAACCATACCAACCATACCAACCATGCCAACCATATCAACCATATCAACCATACCAAGCTTACCAACCATGACAACCATACCAACCATGAAAACCAAATCAACCATACCAACCATGTCAATCATGCCAACCATTTCAACCATGCCAACCATACCAACCACAACAACCATACCAACCATACCAACTTCACCAACCATGCCAACCATACCAACCATACCAAGCTTACCAACCATGACAACCATACCAACCATACCAACCATACCAACCATGTCAACCACACCACCCATACCAAACATACCAACCATACCAACCTTACCAACCATGCCAACCATACTAAACATACCAACCATACCAACCATGTCAACCACACCACCCATACCAAACATACCAACCATACCAACCTTACCAACCATGCCAACCATACTAAACATACCAACCATGCCAACCATATCAACCATACCAACCATGTCAACCATGCCAACCACACCACCCATACCAAACATACCAACCATACCAACCTTACCAACCATGCCAACCATACCAACCATGCCAACCATATCAACCATACCAACCATGTCAACCATGCCAACCATACCAACCATACTAACCATGCCAACCTTAACAACCATGCTAACCATACCAATCTTACCAACCATACCAACCATACCAACCATGTCAACCACACCACCCATACCAAACATACCAACCATACCAACCTTACCAACCATGCCAACCATACTAAACATACCAACCATACCAACCATGTCAACCACAAAACCCATACCAAACATACCAACCATACCAACCTTACCAACCATGCCAACCATACTAAACATACCAACCATGCCAACCATATCAACCATACCAACCATGTCAACCATGCCAACCATACCAACCATACTAACCATGCCAACCTTAGCAACCATGCTAACCATACCAATCTTACCAACCATGCCAACCATACCAACCATGTCAACCAGACCAACCATACCAACCTTACCAACCATGTCAACCATGTCAACCATGTCAACCATACCAACCACACTAACCATACCTACAATACCAACCATACCAACCATACCAACCATTTCAACCATACCAGCCATACCAACCATACCAACCTTACCAACCATGCCAACCATACCAACCATACCAACCATACCAACCATACCAACCATGCCAACCATACCAACCTTACCAACCATGCCAACCATACTAAACATACCAACCATACCAACCATGCCAACCATACCAACCATGTCAACCTTACCAACCACATCAACCATATCAACCATACCAACCATGTCAACCACACCAACCATACCTACCATATCAACCACACCACCCATACCAAACATACCAAACATACCAACCTTACCAACCATGCCAACCATACTAAACATACCAACCATACCAACCATGCTAACCATACCAACCATGCGAACCATGTCAACCATACCAACCACATCAACCATACAGACCATACCAAACATACCAGCCATACCTACCATACCAACCATACCAACCTTACCAACCATGCCAACCATACTAAACATACCAACCATACCAACCATGCCAACCATACCAACCATTCCAACCATACCAACCATGCCAACCATACCTATCATGCCAACCATGTCAAGCTTACCAACCACATCAACAATACCAACCACACCAACCATACCAACTTCACCGATCATGCCAACCATACCAACCATACCAAGCTTACTAACCATGACAACCATACCAACCATGCCAACCATATCAAACATACCAACCATGTCAAACATGCCAACCAAAGCAACCACACCAACCTTACCAACCATACCAACCATACCAACCTTACCAACCATGCCAACCATACCAACCATACCAACCACACAAACCATACCAACTTCACCAACCATACCAACCATACCAAGCTTACCAACCATTAAAACCATACAAACCATACCAACCTTACCAACCATGTCAACCTTACCAACCATGTCAACCATGTCAACCATACCAACCACACCAACCACACCAACCACACCAACCATACCAAAAATACCAACCATACCAACCATACCAACCATGCCAACCATACCAACCTTACCAACCATGCCAACCATACTAAACATACCAACCATAAAAACCATGCCAACCATACCAACCATTCCAACCATACCAACCATGCCAACCATACCTACCATGCCAACCATGTCAAGCTTACCAACCACATCAACCATACCAACCACACCAACCATACCAACTTCACCAACCATGCCAACCATACCAACCATACCAAGCTTACTAACCATGACAACCATACCAACCATGCCAACCATATCAAACATACCAACAATGTCAACCATGCCAATCATACCAACCACACCAACCTTACAACCATACCCACCATACCAACCACACCAACCATACCAATTTCACCAACCATACCAACCATACCAAGCTTACCGACCATGACAACCATACCAACCATACCAACCTTACCAACCATGTCAACCTTACCAACCATGTCAACCATGTCAACCATACTAACCACACCAACCACACCAACCACACCAACCATACCAAAAAAACCAACCATACCAACCATACCAACCATGCCAACAATACCAACCATGTCAACTATGCCAACCATACCAACCATACTAACCATGCCAACCTTAACAACCATGCTAACCATACCAATCTTACCAACCATGCCAACCATACCAACCATGTCAACCAGACCAACCATACCAACCTTACCAACCATACCAACCACACTAACCATACCCACAATACCAACCATACCAACCATACCAACCATGGCAACCATACCAGCCATACCAACCATACCAACCTTACCAACCATGCCAACCATACCAACCATACCAACCATACCAACCATACCAACCATACCAACCATGCCAACCATACCAACCTTACCAACCATGCCAACCATACTAAACATACCAACCATACCAACCATGCCAACCATACCAACCATGTCAACCTTACCAACCACATCAACCATATCAACCATACCAACCATGTCAACCACACCAACCATACCTACCATATCAACCACACCACCCATACCAAACATACCAAACATACCAACCTTACCAACCATGCCAACCATACTAAACATACCAACCATACCAACCATGCTAACCATACCAACCATGCGAACCATGTCAACCATACCAACCACATCAACCATACAGACCATACCAAACATACCAGCCATACCTACCATACCAACCATACCAACCTTACCAACCATGCCAACCATACTAAACATACCAACCATACCAACCATGCCAACCATACCAACCATTCCAACCAAATCAACCATGCCAACCATACCTATCATGCCAACCATGTCAAGCTTACCAACCACATCAACCATACCAACCACACCAACCATACCAACTTCACCGATCATGCCAACCATACCAACCATACCAAGCTTACTAACCATGACAACCATACCAACCATGCCAACCATATCAAACATACCAACCATGTCAAACATGCCAACCAAACCAACCACACCAACCTTACCAACCATACCAACCATACCAACCTTACCAACCATGCCAACCATACCAACCATACCAACCACACAAACCATACCAACTTCACCAACCATACCAACCATACCAAGCTTACCAACCATTAAAACCATACCAACCATACCAACCTTACCAACCATGTCAACCTTACCAACCATGTCAACCATGTCAACCATACCAACCACACCAACCACACCAACCACACCAACCACACCAACCACACCAACCATACCAAAAATACCAACCATACCAACCATACCAACCATGCCAACCATACCAACCTTACCAACCATGCCAACCATACTAAACATACCAACCATACCAACCATGCCAACCATACCAACCATTCCAACCATACCAACCATGCCAACCATGTCAAGCTTACCAACCACATCAACCATACCAACCACACCAACCATACCAACTTCACCAACCATGCCAACCATACCAACCATACCAAGCTTACTAACCATGACAACCATACCAACCATGCCAACCATATCAAACATACCAACAATGTCAACCATGCCAACCATACCAACCACACCAACCTTACAACCATACCCACCATACCAACCACACCAACCATACCAATTTCTCCAACCATACCAACCATAAAAAACTTACCAACCAAGACAACCATACCAACCATACCAACCTTACCAACCATGTCAACCTTACCAACCATGTCAACCATACTAACCACACCAACCACACCAACCACACCAACCACACCAACCATACCAAAAAAACCAACCATACCAACCATACCAACCATGCCAACCATACCAACCATGTCAACTATGCCAACCATACCAACCATACTAACCATGCCAACCTTAACAACCATGCTAACCATACCAATCTTACCAACCATGCCAACCATACCAACCATGTCAACCAGACCAACCATACCAACCTTACCAACCATGTCAACCATGTCAACCATACCAACCATACCAACCACACTAACCATACCCACAATACCAACCATACCAACCATACCAACCATGGCAACCATACCAGCCATACCAACCATACCAACCTTACCAACCATGCCAACCATACCAACCATACCAACCATACCAACCATACCAACCATACCAACCATGCCAACCATACCAACCTTACCAACCATACTAAACATACCAACCATATCAACCATGCCAACCATACCAACCATGTCAACCTTACCAAACACATCAACCATACCAACCATACCAACCATGCCAACCCTATCAACCATACCAAGCTTACCAACCATGACAACCATACCAACAATGCCAACCATATCAACCATACCAACCATGTCAAAAATGCCAACCATACCAAGCTTACCAACAATGACAACCATACCAACCATGTCAACCAGACCAACCATACCAACCTTACCAACCATGTCAACCATGTCAACCATACCAACCACACTAACCATACCCACAATACCAACCATATCAACCATACCAACCATGTCAACCACACCAACCATACCAACAATACCAAACATACCAACCATACCAACCATGGCAACCATACCAGCCATACCAACCATACCAACCTTACCAACCATGCCAACCATACCCACCATACCAACCATACCAACCATGCCAACCATACCAAAATTACCAACCATGCCAACCATACTAAACATACCAACCATGCCAACCATACCAACCATGTCAACCTTACCAACCACATCAACCATACCAACCATACCAACCCTGCCAAACATATCAACCATACCAAGCTTACGAACCATGACAACCATACCAACCATACCAACCTTACCAACCGTGTCAACCATACAAACCATACCAACCATACCAACCTTATCAACCATGCCAACCATACCAACCACACCAACCATACCAACTTCACCAACCATACCAACCATACCAACCATTAAAACCATACCAACCATACCAACCTTACCAACCATGTCAACTTAACAAACCATGTCAACCATGTCAACCATACCAACCACACCAACCACACCAACCACACCAACCATACCAAAAATACCAACCATACCAACCATACCAACCATGCCAACCATACCAACCTTACCAACCATGCCAACCATACTAAACATACCAACCTTACCAACCGTGTCAACCATACCAACCATTCCAACCATACCAACCATGCCAACCATACCTACCATGCCAACCATGTCAAGCTTACCAACCACATCAACCATACCAACCACACCAACCATACCAACTTCACCAACCATGCCAACCATACCAACCATACCAATTTCACCAACCATACCAACCATACCAAGCTTACCAACCATGACAACCATACCAACCATACCAACCTTACCAACCATGACAACCATACCAACCATGCCAACCATATCAAACATACCAACAATGTCAACCATGCCAACCATACCAACCACACCAACCTTACAACCATACCCACCATACCAACCACACCAACCCTACCAATTTCACCAACCATACCAACCATACCAAGCTTACCAACCATTAAAACCATACCAACCATACCAACCTTACCAACCATGTCAACCTTACCAACCATGTCAACCATGTCAACCATACTAACCAAACCAACCACACCAACCACACCAACCACACCAACCATACCAAAAAAACCAACCATACCAACCATGCCAACCATACCAACCATGTCAACTATGCCAACCATACCAACCATACTAACCATGCCAACCTTAACAACCATGCTAACCATACCAATCTTACCAACCATGCCAACCATACCAACCATGTCAACCAGACCAACCATACCAACCTTACCAACCATGTCAACCATGTCAACCATACCAACCACACTAACCATACCCACAATACCAACCATACCAACCATACCAACCATGGCAACCATACCAGCCATACCAACCATACCAACCTTACCAACCATGCCAACCATACCAACCATACCAACCATACCAACCATGCCAACCATACCAACCTTACCAACCATACTAAACATACCAACCATACCAACCATGCCAACCATACCAACCATGTCAACCTTACCAACCACATCAACCATACCAACCATACCAACCATGCCAACCCTATCAACCATACCAAGCTTACCAACCATGACAACCATACCAACAATGCCAACCATATCAACCATACCAACCATGTCAACCATGCCAACCATACCAAGCTTACCAACAATGACAACCATACCAACCATGTCAACCAGACCAACCATACCAACCTTACCAACCATGTCAACCATGTCAACCATACCAACCACACTATCCATACCCACAATACCAACCATATCAATCATACCAACCATGTCAACCACACCAACCATACCAACAATACCAAACATACCAACCATACCAACCATGGCAACCATACCAGCCATACCAACCATACCAACCTTACCAACCATGCCAACCATACCAACCATACCAACCATGTCAACCTTACCAACCACATCAACCATACCAACCATACCAACCCTGCCAACCATATCAACCATACCAAGCTTACGAACCATGACAACCATACCAACCTTACCAACCGTGTCAACCATACCAACCATACCAAACATGTCAACCATATCAACCATGTCAACCATGTCAACCATGCCAACCATACCAACCACACCAACCATACCAACCATACCAACTTCACCAACCATGCCAACCATGCCAACCATGCCAACCATACCAAGCTTACCAACCATGACAACCATACCAACCATACCAACCTTACCAACCATGCCAACCATGTCAACAATGCCAACCATACCAACCACACCAACCATACCAACCTTACCAACTTCACCAACCATGCCAACCATACCAAGCTTACCAACCATGACAACCATACCAACCATACCAACCTTACCAACCGTGTCAACCATACCAACCATTTCAACCATACCAACCATACCACCCATACCAACCATGTCAACCTTACCAACCACATCAACCATACCAACCATACCAACCATACCAACCATACCAACCATACCAACCTTACCAACCACATCAACCATACCAACCACACCAACCATACCAACTTCACCAACCATGCCAATCATGCCAACCATACCAAGCTTACCAACCATGACAACCATACCAACCATGCCAACCATATCAAACATACCAACCATGTCAACCATGCCAAACATACCAACCACACCAACCTTACCAACCACAGCAACCATACCAACTTCACCAACCATACCAACCATACAAAGCTTAAAAACCATGACAACCATACCAACCTTACCAACCATGTCAACCTTACCAACCATGTCAACCATGTCAACCATACCAACCACACCAACCACACCAACCACACCAAAAATACCAACCAAACCAACCATACCAACCACACCAACCACACCAAAAATACCAACCATACCAACCATACCAACCATACCAACCATACCAACCTTACCAACCATGCCAACCATACCAACCATACCAACCACACCAACCATACCAACTTCACCAACCATACCAACCATACCAAGCTTACCAACCATTAAAACCATACCAACCATACCAACCTTACCAACCATGTCAACCTTACCAACCATGTCAACCATGTCAACCATACCAACCACACCAACCACACCAACCATACCAAAAATACCAACCATACCAACCATACCAACCATACCAACCATGCCAACCATAGCAACCATACCAACCATGCCAACCATACCAACCTTACCAACCATGCCAACCATACTAAACATACCAACCAGACCAACCATGCCAACCATAGCAACCTATCCAACCATACCAACCATGCCAACCATACCTACCATGCCAACCATGTCAAGCTTACCAACCACATCAACCATACCAACCACACCAACCATACCAACTTCACCAACCATGCCAACCATACCAACCATAACAAGCTTACTAACCATGACAACCATACCAACCATATCAAACATACCAACAATGTCAACCATGCCAACCATACCAACCACACCAACCTTACAACCATACCCACCATACCAACCACACCAATCATACCAATTTCACCAACCATACCAACCATACCAAGCTTACCAACCATGACAACCATACCAACCATACCAACCTTACCAACCATGTCAACCTTACCAACCATGTCAACCATGTCAACCATACCAACCACACCAACCACACCAACCACACCAACCATACCAAAAATACCAACCATACCAACCATGCCAACCATACCAACCATGTCAACTATGCCAACCATACCAACCATACTAACCATGCCAACCTTAACAACCATGCTAACCATACCAATCTTACCAACCATACCAACCTTACCAACCGTGTCAACCATAGCAACCATATCAACCATACCAACCACGTCAACCATATCAACCATACCAACCATGTCAACCATGCCAACCATACCAACCACACCAACCATACCAACTTCACCAACCATGCCAACCATGCCAACCATACCAAGCTTACCAACCATTACAACCATACCAACCATACCAACCTTACCAACCATGCCAACCATGTCAACAATGCCAACCATACCAACCACACCAACCATACCAACCTTACCAACTTCACCAACCATGCCAACCATACCAAGCTTACCAACCATGACAACCATACCAACCATACCAACCTTACCAACCGTGTCAACCATAGCAACCATTTCAACCATACCAACCATACCACCCATACCAACCATGTCAACCTTACCAACCACATCAACCATACCAACCATACCAACCATACCAACCTTACCAACCACATCAACCATACCAACCACACCAACCAAACCAACTTCACCAACCATGCCAATCATACCAACCATACCAAGCTTACCAAGCATGACAACCATACCAACCATGCCAACCATATCAAACATACCAACCATGTCAACCTTGCCAAACATACCAACCACACCAACCTTACCAACCATACCAACCATACCAACCACACCAACCATACCAACTTCACCAACCATGCCAACCATACCAAGCTTACCAACCATGACAACCATACCAACCTTACCAACCATGTCAACCTTACCAACCATGTCAACTATGCCAACCATACCAACCATACTAACCATGCCAACCTTAACAACCATGCTAACCATACCAATCTTACCAACCATGCCAACCATACCAACCATGTCAACCAGACCAACCATACCAACCATACCAAGCTTACGAACCATGACAACCATACCAACCTTACCAACCGTGTCAACCATACCAACCATACCAACCATGTCAACCATATCAACCATGTCAACCATGTCAACCATGCCAACCATACCAACCACACCAACCATACCAACCATACCAACTTCACCAACCATGCCAACCATGCCAACCATGCCAACCATACCAAGCTTACCAACCATGACAACCATACCAACCATACCAACCTTACCAACCATGCCAACCATGTCAACCATGCCAACCATACCAACCACACCAACCATACCAACCATACCAACTTCACCAACCATGCCAACCATGCCAACCATGCCAACCATACCAAGCTTACCAACCATGACAACCATACCAACCATACCAACCTTACCAACCATGCCAACCATGTCAACAATGCCAACCATACCAACCACACCAACCATACCAACCTTACCAACTTCACCAACCATGCCAACCATACCAAGCTTACCAACCATGACAACCATACCAACCATACCAACCTTACCAACCGTGTCAACCATACCAACCATTTCAACCATACCAACCATACCACCCATACCAACCATGTCAACCTTACCAACCACATCAACCATACCAACCATACCAACCATACCAACCATACCAACCATACCAACCTTACCAACCACATCAACCATACCAACCACACCAACCATACCAACTTCACCAACCATGCCAATCATGCCAACCATACCAAGCTTACCAACCATGACAACCATACCAACCATGCCAACCATATCAAACATACCAACCATGTCAACCATGCCAAACATACCAACCACACCAACCTTACCAACCACAGCAACCATACCAACTTCACCAACCATACCAACCATACAAAGCTTAAAAACCATGACAACCATACCAACCTTACCAACCATGTCAACCTTACCAACCATGTCAACCATGTCAACCATACCAACCACACCAACCACACCAACCACACCAAAAATACCAACCAAACCAACCATACCAACCACACCAACCACACCAAAAATACCAACCATACCAACCATACCAACCATACCAACCATACCAACCTTACCAACCATGCCAACCATACCAACCATACCAACCACACCAACCATACCAACTTCACCAACCATACCAACCATACCAAGCTTACCAACCATTAAAACCATACCAACCATACCAACCTTACCAACCATGTCAACCTTACCAACCATGTCAACCATGTCAACCATACCAACCACACCAACCACACCAACCATACCAAAAATACCAACCATACCAACCATACCAACCATACCAACCATGCCAACCATAGCAACCATACCAACCATGCCAACCATACCAACCTTACCAACCATGCCAACCATACTAAACATACCAACCATACCAACCATGCCAACCATAGCAACCTATCCAACCATACCAACCATGCCAACCATACCTACCATGCCAACCATGTCAAGCTTACCAACCACATCAACCATACCAACCACACCAACCATACCAACTTCACCAACCATGCCAACCATACCAACCATAACAAGCTTACTAACCATGACAACCATACCAACCATATCAAACATACCAACAATGTCAACCATGCCAACCATACCAACCACACCAACCTTACAACCATACCCACCATACCAACCACACCAACCATACCAATTTCACCAACCATACCAACCATACCAAGCTTACCAACCATGACAACCATACCAACCATACCAACCTTACCAACCATGTCAACCTTACCAACCATGTCAACCATGTCAACCATACCAACCACACCAACCACACCAACCACACCAACCATACCAAAAATACCAACCATACCAACCATGCCAACCATACCAACCATGTCAACTATGCCAACCATACCAACCATACTAACCATGCCAACCTTAACAACCATGCTAACCATACCAATCTTACCAACCATACCAACCTTACCAACCGTGTCAACCATAGCAACCATATCAACCATACCAACCACGTCAACCATATCAACCATACCAACCATGTCAACCATGCCAACCATACCAACCACACCAACCATACCAACTTCACCAACCATGCCAACCATGCCAACCATACCAAGCTTACCAACCATGACAACCATACCAACCATACCAACCATACCAACCTTACCAACCATGCCAACCATGTCAACAATGCCAACCATACCAACCACACCAACCATACCAACCTTACCAACTTCACCAACCATGCCAACCATACCAAGCTTACCAACCATGACAACCATACCAACCATACCAACCTTACCAACCGTGTCAACCATAGCAACCATTTCAACCATACCAACCATACCACCCATACCAACCATGTCAACCTTACCAACCACATCAACCATACCAACCATACCAACCATACCAACCTTACCAACCACATCAACCATACCAACCACACCAACCAAACCAACTTCACCAACCATGCCAATCATACCAACCATACCAAGCTTACCAAGCATGACAACCATACCAACCATGCCAACCATATCAAACATACCAACCATGTCAACCTTGCCAAACATACCAACCACACCAACCTTACCAACCATACCAACCATACCAACCACACCAACCATACCAACTTCACCAACCATGCCAACCATACCAAGCTTACCAACCATGACAACCATACCAACCTTACCAACCATGTCAACCTTACCAACCATGTCAACTATGCCAACCATACCAACCATACTAACCATGCCAACCTTAACAACCATGCTAACCATACCAATCTTACCAACCATGCCAACCATACCAACCATGTCAACCAGACCAACCATACCAACCTTACCAACCATGTCAACTATGTCAACCATACCAACCACACCAACCATACCAACAATACCAACCATACCAACCATACCAACCATGGCAACCATACCAGCCATACCAAATATACCAACCTTACCAACCATACCAACAATACCAACCATACCAACCATACCAACCATGTCAACCTTACCAACCACATCAACCATACCAACCATACCAACCACACCAACCATACCAACCATACCAACCACACCAACCATGTCAACCTTACCAACCACATCAACCATACCAACCATGCCAACCATATCAACCATACCAAGCTTACCAACCATACCAACTTCACCAACCATGCCAACCATGCCAACACTGCCAACCATACCAAGCTTACCAACCATGCCAACCATACCAACAATACCAAGCTTACCAACCATGACAACCATACCAACCACACCAACCATGTCAACCTTACCAACCACATCAACCATACCACCCATACCAAACATAAAAACCATACCAACCTTACCAACCATGTCAACCAAACCAACCATGCCAAATATATCAACCATATCAACCATGTCAACCATGCCAACCATACCAACCACACCAACCATACCAACTTCACCAACCATGCCAACCATGCCAACCATGCCAACCATACCAAGCTTACCAACCATGCCAACCATATAAACCATACCAACCATGTCAACCATGCCAACCATACCAACCATAACAACCATACCAACCATACCAACTTCACCAACCATGCCAACCATACCAACCATACCAAGCTTACCAACCTTGACAACCATACCAACCATGTCAACCATGCCAACCATAAAAACCACAACAACCATACCAACCATACCAACTTCACCAACCATGCCAACCATACCAACCATACCAAGCTTACCAACCATGACAACCATACCAACCATGAAAACCATATCAACCATGCCAACCATGTCAACCATACCAACCACATCAACCATACCAACCATACCAACTTCACCAACCATGCCAACCATACCAACCATACCAAGCATACCAACCATGACAACCATACCAACCATACCAAGCATACCAACCATGACAACCATACCAACCATACCAACCATACCAACCATACCAACCATACCAAGCATACCAACCATGACAACCATACCAACCATACCAACCATACCAACCATGTCAACCACACCACCCATACCAAACATACCAACCATACCAACCTTACCAACCATGCCAACCATACTAAACATACCAACCATACCAACCATGTCAACCACACCACCCATACCAAACATACCAACCATACCAACCTTACCAACCATACCAAGCATACCAACCATGACAACCATACCAACCATACCAACCATACCAACCATACCAACCATGTCAACCACACCACCCATACCAAACATACCAACCATACCAACCTTACCAACCATGCCAACCATACTAAACATACCAACCATACCAACCATGTCAACCACACCACCCATACCAAACATACCAACCATACCAACCTTACCAACCATGCCAACCATACTAAACATACCAACCATGCCAATCATATCAACCATACCAACCATGTCAACCATGCCAACCATACCAAGCTTACCAACCATGACAACCATACCAACCATGTCAACCACACCACCCATACCAAACATACTAACCATACCAACATTACCAACCATGCCAACCATACTAAACATACCAACCATACCAACCATGCTAACCATACCAACCATGCCAACCATGTCAACCATACCAACCACATCAACCATACCAACCATACAAACTTCACCAACCATGCCAACCATACCAACCATACCAAGCATACCAACCATGACAACCATACCAACCATACCAACCATACCAACCATACCAACTATGTCAACCACACCACCCATACCAAACATACTAACCATACCAACCTTACCAACCATGCCAACCATACTAAACATACCAACCATACCAACCATGCTAACCATACCAACCATGCCAACCATGTCAACCATACCAACCACATCAACCATACCAACCATACCAACTTCACCAACCATGCCAACCATACCAACCATACCAAGCATACCAACCATGACAACCATACCAACCATACCAACCATACCAACCATACTAACCATACCAACCATACCAACCATGTCAACCACACCACCCATACCAAACATACTAACCATACCAACCTTACCAACCATGCCAACCATACTAAACATACCAACCATACCAACCATGCTAACCATACCAACCATGCCAACCATGTCAACCATACCAACCACATCAACCATACCAACCATACCAACTTCACCAACCATGCCAACCATACCAACCATACCAAGCATACCAACCATGACAACCATACCAACCATACCAACCATACCAACCATACCAACCATGTCAACCACACCACCCATACCAAACATACCAACCATACCAACCTTACCAACCATGCCAACCATACTAAACATACCAACCATGCCAATCATATCAACCATACCAACCATGTCAACCATGCCAACCATACCAAGCTTACCAACCATGACAACCATACCAACCATGAAAACCATATCAACCATACCAACCATGTCAATCATGCCAACCATGTCAACCATGCCAACCATACCAACCACAACAACCATACCAACCATACCAACTTCACCAACCATGCCAACCATACCAACCATACCAAGCATACCAACCATGACAACCATACCAACCATACCAACCATACCAACCATACCAACCATACCAACCATGTCAACCACACCACCCATACCAAACATACCAACCATACCAACCTTACCAACCATGCCAACCATACTAAACATACCAACCATACCAACCATGTTAACCACACCACCCATACCAAACATACCAACCATACCAACCTTACCAACCATGCCAACCATACTAAACATACCAACCATGCCAATCATATCAACCATACCAACCATGTCAACCATGCCAACCATACCAAGCTTACCAACAATGACAACCATAATAACCATGCCAACCATATCAACCATACCAACCATGTCAACCACACCAACCATACCTACCATATCAACCACACCACCCATACCAAACATACCAACCATACCAACCTTACCAAACATGCCAACCATACCAAGCTTACTAACCATGACAACCATACCAACCATGCCAACCATATCAAACATACCAACCATGTCAAACATGCCAACCATACCAACCACACCAACCTTACCAAAAATACCAACCATACCAACCTTACCAACCATGCCAACCATACCAACCATACCAACCACACCAACCATACCAACTTCACCAACCATACCAACCATACCAAGCTTACCAACCATGACAACCATACCAACCATACCAACCTTACCAACCATGTCAACCTTACCAACCATGTCAACCATTTCAACCATACCAACCACACCAACCACACCAACCACACCAACCATACCAAAAATACCAACCATACCAACCATACCAACCATACCAACCATACCAACCATGCCAACCATAGCAACCATACCAACCATACCAACCATGCCAACCATACCAACCTTACCAACCATGCCAACCATACTAAACATACCAACCATACCAACCATGCCAACCATACCAACCATTCCAACCATACCAACCATGCCAACCATACCTACCATGTCAAGCTTACCAACCACATCAACCATACCAACTTCACCAACCATGCCAACCATACCAACCTTACCAACCATGCCAACCATACTAAACATACCAACCATACCAACCATGCCAACCATACCAACCATTCCAACCATACCAAACATGCCAACCATACCTACCATGCCAACCATGTCAAGCTTACCAACCACATCAACCATACCAACCACACCAACCATACCAACTTCACCAACCATGCCAACCATACCAACCATACCAACCATACCAACCATGCCAACCATACCAACCTTACCAACCATGCCAACCATACTAAACATACCAACTATGCCAACCATAGCAACCATACCAACCATACCAATCATGCCAACCATACCAACCTTACCAACCTTACCAACCATGCCAACCATACTAAACATACCAACCATACCAACCATACCAACCATGCCAACCAGAGCAACCATACCAACCATACCAACCATACCAACCATGCCAACCATACCAACCTTACCAACCATGCCAACCATACTAAACATACCAACCATACCAACCATGCCAACCATACCAACCATTCCAACCATACCAACCATGACAACCATACCAACCATGCCAACCATATCAAACATACCAACAATGTCAACCATGCCAACCATACCAACCACACCAACCTTACAACCATTCCCACCATGCCAACCACACCAACCATACCAATTTCACCAACCATACCAACCACACCAAGTTTACCAACCAAGACAACCATACCAACCATACCAACCTTACCAACCATGTCAACCTTACCAACCATATCAACCATGTCAACCATACCAACCACACCAACCACACCAACCACACCAAAAATACCAACCATACCAACCATACCAACCATGTCAACTATGCCAACCATACAAACCATACTAACCATGCCAACCTTAACAACCATGCTAACTATACCAACCATGTCAACCATGTCAACCATACCAACCACACTAACCATACCCACAATACCAACCATACCAACCATACCAACCATGGCAACCATACCAGCCATACCAACCATACCAACCTTACCAACCATACCAACCATACCAACCATGTCAACTATGCCAACCATACCAACCATACTAACCATGCCAACCTTAACAACCATGCTAACCATACCAACCATGTCAACCATGACAACCATACCAACCATACCAACCTTACCAACCATGTCAACCTTACCAACCATGTCAACCATGTCAACCATACCAACCACACCAACCACACCAACCACACCAACCATACCAAAAATACCAACCATACCAACCATACCAACCATGTCAACTATGCCAACCATACCAACCATACTAACCATGTCAACCAGACCAACCATACCAACCTTACCAACCATGTCAACCATACCAACCACACTAACCATACCCACAATACCAACCATACCAACCATACCAACCATACCAACCATGGCAACCATACCAGCTATACCAACCATACCAACCTTACCAACCATGCCAACCATACTAAACATACCAACCATACCAACCATGCTAACCATACCAACCATGCCAACCATGTCAACCATACCAACCATGCCAACCATACCAACCATGCCAACCATACCAACTATACTAACCATGCCAACCTTAACAACCATGCTAACCATACCAATCTTACCCACCATGTCAACCAGACCAACCATACCAACCTTACCAACCATGTCAACCATGTCAACCATACCAACCACACTAACCATACCCACAATACCAACCATACCTACCTTAACGACCATGTCAACCGTACCAACCGTACCAACCATGCCAACCATACCAACCTTACCAACCATGTCAACCGTACCAACCATACCAACCATGCCAACCATACCAACCATACCAACCATACCAACCATACCAACCATGCCAACCATACCAACTATACCAACCTTACCAACCATGTCAACCGTACCAACCATACCAACCATGCCAACCATACCAACCTTACCAACCATGCCAACCATACCAACCATGTCAACCTTACTAACCATGCCAACCATACTAACCATGCCAACCATCCAACCATGCCAACCATACCAACAATACCGACCATATCAAGCATACCAAGCATACCAACCATGCCAACTATACTAAACATACCAACCATACCAACCATGCCAACCATACCAACCATGTCAACCTTACCAACCACATCAACCATACCAACCATACCAACCATACCAACCATGCCAACCCTATCAACCATACCAAGCTTACCAACCATGACAACCATACCAACAATGCCAACCATATCAACCATACCAACCATGTCAACCATGCCAACCATACCAAGCTTACCAACAATGACAACCATACCAACCATGTCAACCAGACCAACCATACCAACCTTACCAACTCTGTCAACCATGTCAACCATACCAACCACACCAACCACACCAACCATACCAAAAATACCAACCATAACAACCATACCAACCATACCGACCATGCCAACCATACCAACCTTACCAACCATGCCAACCATACTAAACATACCAACCATACCAACCATACCAACCACACCAACCATACCAACTTCACCAACCATACCAAGCTTACCAACCATTAAAACCATACCAACCATACCAACCTTACCAACCATGTCAACCTTACCAACCATGTCAACCATGTCAACCATACCAACCACAAAAACCACACCAACCACACCAACCATACCAAATATACCAACCATACCAACCATACCAACCATGCCAACCATACCAACCTTACCAACCATGCCAACCATACTAAACATACCAACCATACCAACCATGCACACCATACCAACCATGCCAACCATACCTTCCATGCCAACCATGTCAAGCTTACCAACCACATCAACCATACCAACCACACCAACCATACCAACTTCACCAACCATGCCAACCATACCAACCATACCAAGCTTACTAACCATGACAACCATACCAACCATGCCAACCATATCAAACATACCAACAATGTCAACCATGCCAACCATACCAACCACACCAACCTTACAACCATAACCACCATACCAACCACACCAACCATACCAATTTCACCAACCATACCAAGCTTACCAACAATGACAACCATACCAACCATGTCAACCAGACCAACCATACCAACCTTACCAACCATGTCAACCATGTCAACCATACCAACCACACCAACCACACCAACCACACCAACCACACCAACCACACCAACCATACCAAAAATACCAACCATACCAACCATAACAAACCATAACAACCATGCCAACCATAGCAACCATACCAACCATACCAACCATGCCAACCATACCAACCTTACCAACCATGCCAACCATACTAAACATACCAACCATACCAACCATACCAACCATACCAACCATACCAACTTCACCAACCATACCAAGCTTACCAACCATTAAAACCATACCAACCATACCAACCTTACCAACCATGTCAACCTTACCAACCATGTCAACCACGTCAACCATACCAACCACACCAACCATACCAAAAATACCAACCATACCAACCATACCAACCATGCCAACCATACCAACCTTACCAACCATGCCAACCATACTAAACATACCAACCATACCAACCATGCCAACCATACCAACCATTCCAACCATACCAACCATGCCAACCATACCTACCATGCCAACCATGTCAAGCTTACCAACCACATCAACCATACCAACCACACCAACCATACCAACTTCACCAACCATGCCAACCATACCAACCATACCAAGCTTACTAACCATGACAACCATACCAACCATGCCAACCATATCAAACATACCAACAATGTCAACCATGCCAACCATACCAACCACACCAACCTTAAAACCATACCCACCATACCAACCACACCAACCATACCAATTTCACCAACCATACCAACCATACCAAGCTTACCAACCATGCCAACCCTATCAACCATACCAAACTTACCAACCATGACAACCATACCAACAATGCCCACCATATCAACCATACCAACCATGTCAACCATGCCAACCATACCAAGCTTACCAACAATGACAACCATACCAACCATGTCAACCAGACCAACCATACCAACCTTACCAACCATGTCAACCATGTCAACCATACCAACCACACTAACCATACCCACAATACCAACCATATCAACCATACCAACCATACCAACCATGTCAACCACACCAACCATACCAACAATACTAAACATACCAACCATACCAACCAAGGCAACCATACCAGCCATACCAACCATACCAACCTTACCAACCATGCCAACCATACCAACCATACCAACCATACCAACCATGCCAACCATACCAAAATTACCAACCATGCCAACCATACTAAACATACCAACCATACCAACCATGCCAACCATACCAACCATGTCAACCTTACCAACCACATCAACCATACCAACCATACCAACCCTGCCAACCATATCAACCATACCAAGCTTACGAACCATGACAACCATACCAACCATAACAACCTTACCAACCGTGTCAACCATACCAACCATACCAACCATACCAACCATACCAACCTTACCAACCATGCCAACCATACCAACCATACCAACCACACCAACCATACCAACTTCACCAACCATACCAACCATACCAAGCTTACCAACCATTAAAACCATACCAACCATACCAACCATACCAACCTTACCAACCATGTCAACCTTACCAACCATGTCAACCATGTCAACCATACCAACCACACCAACCACACCAACCACACCAACCATACCAAAAATACCAACCATACCAACCATACCAACCATGCCAACCATACCAACCTTACCAACCATGCCAACCATACTAAACATACCAACCTTACCAGCCGTGTCAACCATACCAACCATTCCAACCATACCAACCATGCCAACCATACCTACCATGCCAACCATGTCAAGCTTACCAACCACATCAACCATACCAACCACACCAACCATACCAACTTCACCAACCATGCCAACCATACCAAGCTTACTAACCATGACAACCATACCAACCATGCCAACCATATCAAACATACCAACAATGTCAACCATGGCAACCATACCAACCACACCAACCTTACAACCATACCCACCATACCAACCACACCAACTATACCAATTTCACCAACCATACCAACCATACCAAGCTTACCAACCATGACAACCATACCAACCATACCAACCTTACCAACCATGTCAACCTTACCAACCATGCCAACCATACTAAACATACCAACCATACCAACCATGCCAACCATACCAACCATTCCAACCATACCAACCATGCCAACCATACCTACCATGCCAACCATGTCAAGCTTACCAACCACATCAACCATACCAACTTCACCAACCATGCCAACCATACCAACCTTACCAACCATGCCAACCATACTAAACATACCAACCATACCAACCATGCCAACCATACCAACCATTCCAACCATACCAACCATGCCAACCATACCTACCATGCCAACCATGTCAAGCTTACCAACCACATCAACCATACCAACCACACCAACCATACCAACTTCACCAACCATGCCAACCATACCAACCATACCAACCATACCAACCATGCCAACCATACCAACCTTACCAACCATGCCAACCATACTAAACATACCAACTATGCCAACCATAGCAACCATACCAACCACACTAACCATACCCACCATACCAACCACACCAACCATACCAATTTCACCAACCATACCAACCACACCAAGCTTACCAACCATGACAACCATACCAACCATACCAACCTTACCAACCATGTCAACCTTACCAACCATATCAACCATGTCAACCATGTCAACCATACCAACCACAACCTTACCAACCATGCCAACCATACTAAACATACCAACCATGCCAACCATACCAACCATTCCAACCATACCAACCATGACAACCATACCAACCATGCCAACCATATCAAACATACCAACAATGTCAACCATGCCAACCATACCAACCACACCAACCTTACAACCATACCCACCATACCAACCACACCAACCATACCAATTTCACCAACCATACCAACCACACCAAGCTTACCAACCATGACAACCATACCAACCATACCAACCTTACCAACCATGTCAACCTTACCAACCATATCAACCATGTCAACCATGTCAACCATACCAACCACACCAACCACACCAACCACACCAACCACACCAACCACACCAAAAATACCAACCATACCAACCATACCAACCATGTCAACTATGCCAACCATACCAACCATACTAACCATGCCAACCTTAACAACCATGCTAACCATACCAACCATGTCAACCATGTCAACCATACCAACCACACTAACCATACCCACAATACCAACCATACCAACCATACCAACCATGGCAACCATACCAGCCATACCAACCATACCAACCTTACCAACCATACCAACCATACTAACCATGCCAACCTTAACAACCATGCTAACCATACCAACCATGTCAACCATGTCAACCATACCAACCACACTAACCATACCCACAATACCAACCATACCAACCATACCAACCATGGCAACCATACCAGCCATACCAACCATACCAACCTTACCAACCATACCAACCATACTAACCATGCCAACCTTAACAACCATGCTAACCATACCAACCATGTCAACCATGTCAACCATACCAACCACACTAACCATACCCACCATACCAACCACACCAACCATACCAATTTCACCAACCATACCAACCACACCAAGCTTACCAACCATGACAACCATACCAACCATACCAACCTTACCAACCATGTCAACCTTACCAACCATATCAACCATGTCAACCATGTCAACCATACCAACCACACCAACCACACCAACCACACCAACCACACCAACCACACCAAAAATACCAACCATACCAACCATACCAACCATGTCAACTATGCCAACCATACCAACCATACTAACCATGCCAACCTTAACAACCATGCTAACCATACCAACCATGTCAACCATGTCAACCATACCAACCACACTAACCATACCCACAATACCAACCATACCAACCATACCAACCATGGCAACCATACCAGCCATACCAACCATACCAACCTTACCAACCATACCAACCATACTAACCATGCCAACCTTAACAACCATACTAAACATACCAACCATGCCAACCATACCAACCATTCCAACCATACCAACCATGACAACCATACCAACCATGCCAACCATATCAAACATACCAACAATGTCAACCATGCCAACCATACCAACCACACCAACCTTACAACCATACCCACCATACCAACCACACCAACCATACCAATTTCACCAACCATACCAACCACACCAAGCTTACCAACCATGACAACCATACCAACCATACCAACCTTACCAACCATGTCAACCTTACCAACCATATCAACCATGTCAACCATGTCAACCATACCAACCACACCAACCACACCAACCACACCAACCACACCAAAAATACCAACCATACCAACCATACCAACCATGTCAACTATGCCAACCATACCAACCATACTAACCATGCCAACCTTAACAACCATGCTAACCATACCAACCATGTCAACCATGACAACCATACCAACCATACCAACCTTACCAACCATGTCAACCTTACCAACCATGTCAACCATGTCAACCATACCAACCACACCAACCACACCAACCACACCAACCATACCAAAAATACCAACCATACCAACCATACCAACCATGTCAACTATGCCAACCATACCAACCATACTAACCATGTCAACCAGACCAACCATACCAACCTTACCAACCATGTCAACCATGTCAACCATACCAACCACACTAACCATACCCACAATACCAACCATACCAACCATACCAACCATGGCAACCATACCAGCCATACCAACCATACCAACCTTACCAACCATGCCAACCATACTAAACATACCAACCATACCAACCATGCTAACCATACCAACCATGCCAACCATGTCAACCATACCAACCATGCCAACCATACCAACCATGCCAACCATACCAACTATACTAACCATGCCAACCTTAACAACCATGCTAACCATACCAATCTTACCCACCATGTCAACCAGACCAACCATACCAACCTTACCAACCATGTCAACCATGTCAACCATACCAACCACTCTAACCATACCCACAATACCAACCATACCAACCTTAACGACCATGTCAACCGTACCAACCGTACCAACCATGCCAACCATACCAACCTTACCAACCATGTCAACCGTACCAACCATACCAACCATGCCAACCATACCAACCATACCAACCATACCAACCATACCAACCATACCAACCATGCCAACCATACCAACTATACCAACCTTACCAACCATGTCAACCGTACCAACAATACCAACCATGCCAACCATACCAACCTTACCAACCATGCCAACCATACCAACCATGTCAACCTTACTAACCATGCCAACCATACTAACCATGCCAACCATCCAACCATGCCAACCATACCAACCATACCAACCATATCAAGCATACCAAGCATACCAACCATGCCAACCATACTAAACATACCAACCATACCAACCATGCCAACCATACCAACCATGTCAACCTTACCAACCACATCAACCATACCAACCATACCAACCATACCAACCATGCCAACCCTATCAACCATACCAAGCTTACCAACCATGACAACCATACCAACAATGCCAACCATATCAACCATACCAACCATGTCAACCATGCCAACCATACCAAGCTTACCAACAATGACAACCATACCAACCATGTCAACCAGACCAACCATACTAACCTTACCAACTCTGTCAACCATGTCAACCATACCAACCACACCAACCACACCAACCATACCAAAAATACCAACCATACCAACCATGTCAACCTTACCAACCATGCCAACCATACTAAACATACCAACCATACCAACCATACCAACCACACCAACCATACCAACTTCACCAACCATACCAACCATACCAAGCTTACCAACCATTAAAACCATACCAACCATACCAACCTTACCAACCATGTCAACCTTACCAACCATGTCAACCATACCAACCACAAAAACCACACCAACCACACCAACCATACCAAATATACCAACCATACCAACCATACCAACCATGCCAACCATACCAACCTTACCAACCATGCCAACCATACTAAACATACCTACCATACCAACCATGCCAACCATACCAACCATTCCAACCATACCAACCATGCCAACCATACCTTCCATGCCAACCATGTCAAGCTTACCAACCACATCAACCATACCAACCACACCAACCATACCAACTTCACCAACCATGCCAACCATACCAACCATACCAAGCTTACTAACCATGACAACCATACCAACCATGCCAACCATATCAAACATACCAACAATGTCAACCATGCAAACCATACCAACCACACCAACCTTACAACCATACCCACCATACCAACCACACCAACCATACCAATTTCACCAACCATACCAAGCTTACCAACAATGACAACCATACCAACCATGTCAACCAGACCAACCATACCAACCTTACCAACCATGTCAACCATGTCAACCATACCAACCACACCAACCACACCAACCACACCAACCATACCAAAAATACCAACCATACCAATCATAACAAACCATAACAACCATGCCAACCATAGCAACCATACCAACCATACCAACCATGCCAACCATACCAACCTTACCAACCATGCCAACCATACTAAACATACCAACCATACCAACCATACCAACCACACCAACCATACCAACTTCACCAACCATACCAACCATACCAAGCTTACCAACCATTAAAACCATACCAACCATACCAACCTTACCAACCATGTCAACCTTACCAACCATGTCAACCACGTCAACCATACCAACCACACCAACCACACCAACCATACCAAAAATACCAACCATACCAACCATACCAACCATGCCAACCATACCAACCTTACCAACCATGCCAACCATACTAAACATAACAACCATACCAACCATGCCAACCATACCAACCATTCCAACCATACCAACCATGCCAACCATACCTACCATGCCAACCATGTCAAGCTTACCAACCACATCAACCATACCAACCACACCAACCATACCAACTTCAACAACCATGCCAACCATACCAACCATACCAAGCTTACTAACCATGACAACCATACCAACCACACCAACCATACCAATTTCACCAACCATACCAACCATACCAAGCTTACCAACCATGCCAATTTCACCAACCATACCAACCATACCAAGTTTACCAACCATGCCAACCCTATCAACCATACCAAGCTTACCAACCATGTCAACCTTACCAACCATGTCAACCATATCAACCATACTAACCACACCAACCACACCAACCACACCAACCACACCAACCATACCAAAAAAACCAACCATACCAACCATACCAACCATGCCAACCATACCAACCATGTCAACTATGCCAACAATACCAACCATACTAACCATGCCAACCTTAACAACCATGCTAACCATACCAATCTTACCAACCATGCCAACCATACCAACCATGTCAACCAGACCAACCATACCAACCTTACCAACCATGTCAACCATGTCAACCATACCAACCACACTAACCATACCCACAATACCAACCATACCAACCATACCAACCATGGCAACCATACCAGCCATACCAACCATACCAACCTTACCAACCATGCCAACCATACCAACCATACCAACCATACCAGCCACACCAACCTTACAACCATACCCACCATACCAACCACACCAACCATACCAATTTCACCAACCATACCAACCATACCAAGCTTACCAACCATGCCAACCCTATCAACCATACCAAGCTTACCAACCATGACAACCATACCAACAATGCCAACCATATCAACCATACCAATCATGTCAACCATGCCAACCATACCAAGCTTACCAACAATGACAACCATACCAACCATGTCAACCAGACCAACCATACCAACCTTACCAACCATGTCAACCATGTCAACCATACCAACCACACTAACCATACCCACAATACCAACCATATCAACCATACCAACCATACCAACCATGTCAACCACACCAACCATACCAACAATACTAAACATACCAACCATACCAACCATGGCAACCATACCAGCCATACCAACCATACCAACCTTACCAACCATGCCAACCATACCAACCATACCAACCATACCAACCATGCCAACCATACCAAAATTACCAACCATGCCAGCCATACTAAACATACCAACCATACCAACCATGCCAACCATACCAACCATGTCAACCTTACCAACCACATCAACCATACCAACCATACCAACCCTGCCAACCATATCAACCATACCAAGCTTACGAACCATGACAACCATACCAACCATAACAACCTTACCAACCGTGTCAACCATACCAACCATACCAACCATACCAACCTTACCAACCATGCCAACCATACCAATCATACCAACCACACCAACCATACCAACTTCACCAACCATACCAACCATACCAACCATACCAAGCTTACCAACCATTAAAACCATACCAACCATACCAACCTTACCAACCATGTCAACCTTACCAACCATGTCAACCATGTCAACCATACCAACCACACCAACCACACCAACCACACCAACCATACCAAAAATACCAACCATACCAACCATACCAACCATGCCAACCATACCAACCTTACCAACCATGCCAACCATACTAAACATACCAACCTTACCAGCCGTGTCAACCATACCAACCATTCCAACCATACCAACCATGCCAACCATACCTACCATGCCAACAATGTCAAGCTTACCAACCACATCAACCATACCAACCACACCAACCATACCAACTTCACCAACCATACCAACCATACCAAGCTTACCAACCATGACAACCATACCAACCTTACCAACCATGTCAACCTTACCAACCATGTCAACCATGTCAACCATGTCAACCATACCAACCACACCAACCACACCAACCACACCAACCACACCAACCACACCAACCACACCAAAAATACCAACCATACAAACCATACCAACCATACCAACCATACCAACCATACCAACCATAAAAACCATGCCAACCATACCAACCATGTCAACTATGCCAACCATACCAACCATACTAACCATGCCAACCTTAACAACCATGCCAACCATATCAAACATACCAACCATGTCAAACATGCCAACCATACCAACCACACCAACCTTACCAACCATACCAACCATACCAACCATACCAACCATACCAACCTTACCAACCATGCCAACCATACCAACCATACCAACCACACCAACCATACCAACTTCACCAACCATACCAACCATACCAAGCTTACCAACCATTAAAACCATACCAACCATACCAACCTTACCAACCATGTCAACCTTACCAACCATGTCAACCATGTCAACCATACCAACCACACCAACCACACCAACCATACCAAAAATACCAACCATACCAACCATACCAACCAATCCAACCATGCCAATCCAACCTTACCAACCATGCCAACCATACTAAACATACCAACCATACCAACCATGCTAACCATAAAAACCTATCCAACCATACCAACCATGCCAACCACACCTACCATGCCTACCATGTCAAGCTTACCAACCACATCAACCATACCAACCACACCAACCATACCAACTTCACCAACCATGCCAACCATACCAACCATAACAAGCTTACTAACCATGACAACCATACCAACCATGCCAACCATATCAAACATACCAACAATGCCAACCATGCCAACCATACCAACCACACCAACCTTACAACCATACCCACCATACCAACCACACCAACCATACCAATTTCACCAACCATACCAACCATACCAAGCTTACCAACCATGACAACCATACCAACCATACCAACCTTACCACCCATGTCAACCTTACCAACCATGTCAACCATGTCAACCATACCAACCACAACAACCACACCAACCACACCAACCACACCAACCATACCAAAAATACCAACCATACCAACCATGCCAACCATACCAACCATGTCAACTATGCCAACCATACCAACCATACTAACCATGCCAACCTTAACAACCATGCTAACCATACCAATCTTACCAACCATACCAACCTTACCAACCGTGTCAACCATACCAACCATATCAACCATACCAACCATGTCAACCATATCAACCATACCAACCATGTCAACCATGCCAACCATACCAACCACACCAACCATACCAACCATACCAACTTCACCAACCATGCCAACCATGCCAACCATACCAAGCTTACCAACCATGACAACCATACCAACCATACCAACCATACCAACCTTACCAACCATGCCAACCATGTCAACAATGCCAACCATACCAACCACACCAACCATACCAACCTTACCAACTTCACCAACCATGCCAACCATACCAAGCTTACCAACCATGACAACCATACCAACCATACCAACCTTACCAACCGTGTCAACCATACCAACCATTTCAACCATACCAACCATACCACCCATATCAACCATGTCAACCTTACCAACCACATCAACCATACCAACCATACCAACCTTACCAACCACATCAACCATACCAACCACACCAACCATACCAACTTCACCAACCATGCCAATCATACCAACCATACCAAGCTTACCAACCATGACAACCATACCAACCATGCCAACCATATCAAACATACCAACCATGTCAACCATGCCAAACATACCAACCATACCAACCTTACCAACCATACCAACCATACCAACCATACCAACCACACCAACCATACCAACTTCACCAACCATACCAAGCTTACCAACCATGACAACCATACCAACCTTACCAACCATGTCAACCTTACCAACCATGTCAACCATGTCAACCATACCAACCACACCAACCACACCAACCACACCAACCACACCAAAAATACCAACCATACCAACCATACCAACCATACCAACCATACCAACCATGCCAACCATACCAACCATGTCAACTATGCCAACCATACCAACCATACTAACCATGCCAACCTTAACAACCATGCTAACCATACCAATCTTACCAACCATGCCAACCATACCAACCATGTCAACCAGACCAACCATACCAACCTTACCAACCATGTCAACTATGTCAACCATACCAACCACACCAACCATACCAACAATACCAACCATACCAACCATACCAACCAAACCAACCATGGCAACCATACCAGCCATACCAACCATACCAACCTTACCAACCATACCAACCATACCAACCACACCAACCATGTCAAACTTACCAACCACATCAACCATACCAACCACACCAACCATACCAACCAAACCAACCACACCAACCATGTCAACCTTACCAACCACATCAACCATACCAACCATACCAACCATGCCAACCATATCAACCATACCAAGCTTACCAACCATGACAACCATACCAACCATGCCAACCACATCAACCATACCAACCATGTCAACTATGCCAACCATACCAACCACACCAACCATACCAGAAATACCAACCATGCCAACTTCACCAACCATGCCAACCATACCAAGCTTACCAACCATGACAACCATACCAACCATGCCAACCATACCAACCACACCAACCATACCAACCATACCAACTTCACCAACCATGCCAACCATGCCAACACTGCCAACCATACCAAGCTTACCAACCATGCCAACCATACCAACAATACCAAGCTTACCAACCATGACAACCATACCAACCACACCAACCATGTCAACCTTACCAACCACATCAACCATACCACCCATACCAAACATACCAACCATACCAACCTTACCAACCATGTCAACCATACCAACCATGCCAAATATATCAACCATACCAACCATGTCAACCATGCCAACCATACCAACCACACCAACCATACCAACTTCACCAACCATGCCAACCATGCCAACCATACCAAGCTTACCAACCATGACAACCATACCAACCATACCAACCTTACCAACAATGTCAACCATACCAACCATGTCAACCTTACCAACCACATCAACCATGCCAACCATACCAGCCATACCAACCATACCAACCTTACCAACCATGCCAACTTCACCAACCATGCCAACCATACCAAGCTTACCAACCATGACAACCATACCAACCATGCCAACCATATCAACCATACCAAGCTTACCAACCATGACAACCATACCAACCATGCCAACCATATCAACCATACCAACCCTGTCAACCATGCCAACCATACCAACCACAACAACCATACCAACTTCACCAACCATGCCAACCATACCAACCATACCAAGCTTACCAACCATACCAACCATGTCAACCTTACCAACCACATAAACCATACCAACCATACCAACCACACCAACCATACCAACCATACCAACCACAGCAACCATACCAACCACACCACCCATACCAAACATACCAAACATACCAACCACAACAACCATACCAACCATACCAACTTCACCAACCATGCCAACCATACCAAACATACCAAGCTTACCAACAATGACAACCATACCAACCTTACCAACCATGTCAACCATTTCAACCATACCAACCATACCAACCATGTCAACCTTACCAACCACATCAACCATACCAACCATACCAACCACACCAACCATACCAACCATACCAACCACACCACCCATACCAAACATACCAGCCATACCAACCTTACCAACCACATCAACCATACCAACCATGCCAACCATGTCAATAATGCCAACCATACCAACCACACCAACCATACCAACCATACTAACTTCACCAACCATACCAACCTTACGAACCATGCCAACCATACTAAACATACCAACCATACCAACCATGCCAACCATACCAACCATGCCAACCATACCAACCATACTAACCATGTCAACCATACCAACCACATGAACCATACCAACCATACCAAACATACCAACCATACCAACCATACCAACCTTACCAACCATGCCAACCATACTAAGCATACCACCCATACCAACCATGCCAACCATACCAACCATACCAACCATGTCAACCATACCAACCACATGAACCATACCAACCATACCAACCATGCCAACCATACCAACCACACCAACCATACCAACTTCACCAACCATGCCAACACTGCCAACCATACCAAGCTTACCAACCATGCCAACCATATCAACCATACCAACCATGTCAACCATGCCAACCATACCAACCATAACAACCATACCAACCATACCAACTTCACCAACCATGCCAACCATACCAACCATACCAAGCTTACCAACCTTGACAACCATACCAACCATGTCAACCATGCCAACCATAAAAACCACAACAACCATACCAACCATACCAACTTCACCAACCATGCCAACCATACCAACCATACCAAGCTTACCAACCATGACAACCATACCAACCATACCAACCATGTCAACCACACCACCCATACCAAACATACCAACCATACCAACCTTACCAACCATGCCAACCATACTAAACATACCAACCATACCAACCATGCTAACCATACCAACCATGCCAACCATGTCAACCATACCAACCACATCAACCATACCAACCATACCAACCATGCCAACCATATCAACCATATCAACCATACCAAGCTTACCAATCATTACAACCATAAAAACCATGAAAACCATATCAACCATACCAACCATGTCAATCATGCCAACCATGTCAACCATGCCAACCATACCAACCACAACAACCATACCAACCATACCAACTTCACCAACCATGCCAACCATACCAACCATACCAAGCTTACCAACCATGACAACCATACCAACCATACCAACCATACCAACCATGTCAACCACACCACCCATACCAAACATACCAACTATACCAACCTTACCAACCATGCCAACCATACTAAACATACCAACCATACCAACCATGTCAACCACACCACCCATACCAAACATACCAACCATACCAACCTTACCAACCATGCCAACCATACTAAACATACCAACCATGCCAATCATATCAACCATACCAACCATGTCAACCATGCCAACCATACCAAGCTTACCAACAATAACAACCATACCAACCATGCCAACCATATCAAAAATACCAACCATGTCAACCACACCAACCATACCTACCATATCAACCACACCACCCATACCAAACATACCAACCATACCAACCTTACCAACCATGCCAACCATACTAAACATACCAACCATACCAACCATGCTAACCATACCAACCATGCGAACCATGTCAACCGTACCAACCACATCAACCATACAGACCATACCAACTTCACCAACCATGCCAACCATACCAACCATACCAAGCTTACCAACCATGACAACCATACCAACCATACCAACCATACCAACCATACCAACCATGTCAACCACACCACCCATACCAAACATACCAACCATACCAACCTTACCAGCCATGCCAACCATACCAACCATTCCAACCATACCAACCATGCCAACCATACCTACCATGCCAACCATGTCAAGCTTACCAACCACATCAACCATACCAACCACACCAACCATACCAACTTCACCAACCATGCCAACCATACCAAGCTTACTAACCATGACAACCATACCAACCATGCCAACCATATCAAACATACCAACCATGTCAAACATGCCAACCATACCAACCACACCAACCTTACCAAAAATACCAACCATACCAACCTTACCAACCATGCCAACCATACCAACCATACCAACCACACCAACCATACCAACTTCACCAACCATACCAACCATACCAAGCTTACCAACCATGACAACCATACCAACCATACCAACCTTACCAACCATGTCAACCTTACCAACCATGTCAACCATGTCAACCATACCAACCACACCAACCACACCAACCACACCAACCATACCAAAAATACCAACCATACCAATCACACCAACCATGACAACCATACCAACCATACCAACCATACCAACCATACCAACCATGTCAACCACACCACCCATACCAAACATACCAACCATACCAAACATACCAACCATACCAACCTTACCAACCATGCCAACCATACTAAACATACCAACCATACCAACCATGTCAACCACACCACCCATACCAAACATACCAACCATACCAACCTTACCAACCATGCCAACCATACTAAACATACCAACCATGCCAATCATATCAACCATACCAACCATGTCAACCATGCCAACCATACCAAGCTTACCAACCATGACAACCATACCAACCATGAAAACCATATCAACCATACCAACCATGTCAATCATGCCAACCATGTCAACCATGCCAACCATACCAACCACAACAACCATACCAACCATACCAACTTCACCAACCATGCCAACCATACCAACCATACCAAGCATACCAACCATGACAACCATACCAACCATACCAACCACACCAACCATACCAACCATGTCAACCACACCACCCATACCAAACATACCAACCATACCAACCTTACCAACCATGCCAACCATACTAAACATACCAACCATACCAACCATGTTAACCACACCACCCATACCAAACATACCAACCATACCAACCTTACCAACCATGCCAACCATACTAAACATACCAACCATGCCAATCATATCAACCATACCAACCATGTCAACCATGCCAACCATACCAAGCTTACCAACAATGACAACCATACCAACCATGCCAACCATATCAACCATACCAACCATGTCAACCACACCAACCATACCTACCATATCAACCACACCACCCATACCAAACATACCAACCATACCAACCTTACCAACCATGCCAACCATACCAAGCTTACTAACCATGACAACCATACCAACCATGCCAACCATATCAAACATACCAACCATGTCAAACATGCCAACCATACCAACCACACCAACCTTACCAAAAATACCAACCATACCAACCTTACCAACCATGCCAACCATACCAACCATACCAACCACACCAACCATACCAACTTCACCAACCATACCAACCATACCAAGCTTACCAACCATGACAACCATACCAACCATACCAACCTTACCAACCATGTCAACCTTACCAACCATGTCAACCATTTCAACCATACCAACCACACCAACCACACCAACCACACCAACCATACCAAAAATACCAACCATACCAACCATACCAACCATACCAACCATACCAACCATACCAACCATGCCAACCATAGCAACCATACCAACCATACCAACCATGCCAACCATACCAACCTTACCAACCATGCCAACCATACTAAACATACCAACCATACCAACCATGCCAACCATACCAACCATTCCAACCATACCAACCATGCCAACCATACCTACCATGCCAACCATGTCAAGCTTACCAACCACATCAACCATACCAACTTCACCAACCATGCCAACCATACCAAACTTACCAACCATGCCAACCATACTAAACATACCAACCATACCAACCATGCCAACCATACCAACCATTTCAACCATACCAACCATGCCAACCATACCTACCATGCCAACCATGTCAAGCTTACCAACCACATCAACCATACCAACCACACCAACCATACCAACTTCACCAACCATGCCAACCATACCAACCATACCAACCATACCAACCATGCCAACCATACCAACCTTACCAACCATGCCAACCATACTAAACATACCAACTATGCCAACCATAGCAACCATACCAACCATACCAACCATGCCAACCATACCAACCTTACCAACCTTACCAACCATGCCAACCATACTAAACATACCAACCATACCAACCATACCAACCATGCCAACCAGAGCAACCATACCAACCATACCAACCATGAAAACCATACCAACCTTACCAACCATGCCAACCATACTAAACATACCAACCATACCAACCATGCCAACCATACCAACCATTCCAACCATACCAACCATGACAACCATACCAACCATGCCAACCATATCAAACATACCAACAATGTCAACCATGCCAACCATACCAACCACACCAACCTTACAACCATACCCACCATACCAACCACACCAACCATACCAATTTCACCAACCATACCAACCACACCAAGTTTACCAACCATGACAACCATACCAACCATACCAACCTTACCAACCATGTCAACCTTACCAACCATATCAACCATGTCAACCATACCAACCACACCAACCACACCAACCACACCAACCACACCAAAAATACCAACCATACCAACCATACCAACCATGTCAACTATGCCAACCATACCAACCATACTAACCATGCCAACCTTAACAACCATGCTAACCATACCAACCATGTCAACCATGTCAACCATACCAACCACACTAACCATACCCACAATACCAACCATACCAACCATACCAACCATGGCAACCATACCAGCCATACCAACCATACCAACCTTACCAACCATACCAACCATACCAACCATGTCAACTATGCCAACCATACCAACCATACTAACCATGCCAACCTTAACAACCATGCTAACCATACCAACCATACCAACCATGTCAACCATGACAACCATGACAACCATACCAACCATACCAACCTTACCAACCATGTCAACCTTACCAACCATGTCAACCATGTCAACCATACCAACCACACCAACCACACCAACCACACCAACCATACCAAAAATACCAACCATACCAACCATACCAACCATGTCAACTATGCCAACCATACCAACCATACTAACCATGTCAACCAGACCAACCATACCAACCTTACCAACCATGTCAACCATGTCAACCATACCAACCACACTAACCATACCCACAATACCAACCATACCAACCATACCAACCATGGCAACCATACCAGCCATACCAACCATACCAACCTTACCAACCATGCCAACCATACTAAACATACCAACCATACCAACCATGCTAACCATACCAACCATGCCAACCATGTCAACCATACCAACCATGCCAACCATACCAACCATGCCAACCATACCAACTATACTAACCATGCCAACCTTAACAACCATGCTAACCATACCAATCTTACCCACCATGTCAACCAGACCAACCATACCAACCTTACCAACCATGTCAACCATGTCAACCATACCAACCACACTAACCATACCCACAATACCAACCATACCAACCTTAACGACCATGTCAACCGTACCAACCGTACCAACCATGCCAACCATACCAACCTTACCAACCATGTCAACCGTACCAACCATACCAACCATGCCAACCATACCAACCATACCAACCATACCAACCATACCAACCATGCCAACCATACCAACTATACCAACCTTACCAACCATGTCAACCGTACCAACCATACCAACCATGCCAACCATACCAACCTTACCAACCATGCCAACCATACCAACCATGTCAACCTTACTAACCATGCCAATCATACTAACCATGCCAACCATCCAACCATGCCAACCATACCAACCATACCAACCATATCAAGCATACCAAGCATACCAACCATGCCAACTATACTAAACATACCAACCATACCAACCATGCCAACCATACCAACCATGTCAACCTTACCAACCACATCAACCATACCAACCATACTAACCATACCAACCATACCAACCATGCCAACCCTATCAACCATACCAAGCTTACCAACCATGACAACCATACCAACAATGCCAACCATATCAACCATACCAACCATGTCAACCATGCCAACCATACCAAGCTTACCAACAATGACAACCATACCAACCATGTCAACCAGACCAACCATACCAACCTTACCAACTCTGTCAACCATGTCAACCATACCAACCACACCAACCACACCAACCATACCAAAAATACCAACCATAACAACCATACCAACCATACCGACCATGCCAACCATACCAACCTTACCAACCATGCCAACCATACTAAACATACCAACCATACCAACCATACCAACCACACCAACCATACCAACTTCACCAACCATACCAACCATACCAAGCTTACCAACCATTAAAACCATACCAACCATTCCAACCTTACCAACCATGTCAACCTTACCAACCATGTCAACCATGTCAACCATACCAACCACAAAAACCACACCAACCACACCAACCATACCAAATATACCAACCATACCAACCATGCCAACCATACCAACCTTACCAACCATGCCAACCATACTAAACATACCAACCATACCAACCATGCCAACCATACCAACCATTCCAACCATACCAACCATGCCAACCATACCTTCCATGCCAACCATGTCAAGCTTACCAACCACATCAACCATACCAACCACACCAGCCATACCAACTTCACCAACCATGCCAACCATACCAACCATACCAAGCTTACTAACCATGACAACCATACCAACCATGCCAACCATATCAAACATACCAACAATGTCAACCATGCCAACCATACCAACCACACCAACCTTACAACCATACCCACCATACCAACCACACCAACCATACCAATTTCACCAACCATACCAAGCTTACCAACAATGACAACCATACCAACCATGTCAACCAGACCAACCATACCAACCTTACCAACCATGTCAACCATGTCAACCATACCAACCACACCAACCACACCAACCACACCAACCACACCAACCATACCAAAAATACCAACCATACCAACCATAACAAACCATAACAACCATGCCAACCATAGCAACCATACCAACCATACCAACCATGCCAACCATACCAACCTTACCAACCATGCCAACCATACTAAACATACCAACCATACCAACCATACCAACCACACCAACCATACCAACTTCACCAACCATACCAACCATACCAAGCTTACCAACCATTAAAACCATACCAACCATACCAACCTTACCAACCATGTCAACCTTACCAACCATGTCAACCACGTCAACCATACCAACCACACCAACCATACTAAAAATACCAACCATACCAACCATACCAACCATGCCAACCATACCAACCTTATCAACCATGCCAACCATACTAAACATACCAACCATACCAACCATGCCAACCATACCAACCATTCCAACCATACCAACCATGCCAACCATACCTACCATGCCAACCATGTCAAGCTTACCAACCACATCAACCATACCAACCACACCAACCATACCAACTTCACCAACCATGCCAACCATACCAACCATACCAAGCTTACTAACCATGACAACCATACCAACCATGCCAACCATATCAAACATACCAACAATGTCAACCATGCCAACCATACCAACCACACCAACCTTAAAACCATACCCACCATACCAACCACACCAACCATACCAATTTCACCAACCATACCAACCATACCAACCATACCAAGCTTACCAACCATGCCAACCCTATCAACCATACCAAGCTTACCAACCATGACAACCATACCAACAATGCCAACCATATCAACCATACCAACCATGTCAACCATGCCAACCATACCAAGCTTACCAACAATGACAACCATACCAACCATGTCAACCAGACCAACCATACCAACCTTACCAACCATGTCAACCTTACCAACCACATCAACCATACCAAAATTACCAACCATGCCAACCATACTAAACATACCAACCACACTAACCATACCCACAATACCAACCATATCAACCATACCAACCATACCAACCATGTCAACCACACCAACCATACCAACAATACTAAACATACCAACCATACCAACCATGGCAAATATACCAGCCATACCAACCATACCAACCTTACCAACCATGCCAACCATACCAACCATACCAACCATACCAACCATGCCAACCATACCAAAATTACCAACCATGCCAACCATACTAAACATACCAACCATACCAACCATGCCAACCATACCAACCATGTCAACCTTACCAACCACATCAACCATACCAACCATACCAACCCTGCCAACCATATCAACCATACCAAGCTTACGAACCATGACAACCATACCAACCATAACAACCTTACCAACCGTGTCAACCATACCAACCATACCAACCATACCAACCATACCAACCTTACCAACCATGCCAACCATACCAACCATACCAACCATACCAACCACACCAACCATACCAACTTCACAAACCATACCAACCATACCAAGCTTACCAACCATTAAAACCATACCAACCATACCAACCTTACCAACCATGTCAACCTTACCAACCATGTCAACCATGTCAACCATACCAACCACACCAACCACACCAACCACACCAACCATACCAAAAATACCAACCATACCAACCATACCAACCATGCCAACCATACCAACCTTACCAACCATGCCAACCATACTAAACATACCAACCTTACCAGCCGTGTCAACCATACCAACCATTCCAACCATACCAACCATGCCAACCATACCTACCATGCCAACCATGTCAAGCTTACCAACCACATCAACCATACCAACCACACCAACCATACCAACTTCACCAACCATGCCAAACATACCAACCATACCAAGCTTACTAACCATGACAACCATACCAACCATGCCAACCATATCAAACATACCAACAATGTCAACCATGCCAACCATACCAACCACACCAACCTTACAACCATACCCACCATACCAACCACACCAACCATACCAATTTCACCAACCATACCAACCATACCAAGCTTACCAACCATGACAACCATACCAACCATACCAACCTTACCAACAATGTCAACCTTACCAACCATGCCAACCATACTAAACATACCAACCATACCAACCATGCCAACCATACCAACCATTCCAACCATACCAACCATGCCAACTATACCTACCATACCAACCATGTCAAGCTTACCAACCACATCAACCATAAAAACTTCACCAACCATGCCAACCATACCAACCTTACCAACCATGCCAACCATACTAAACATACCAACCATACCAACCATGCCAACCATACCAACCATTCCAACCATACCAACCATGCCAACCATACCTACCATGCCAACCATGTCAAGCTTACCAACCACATCAACCATACCAACCACACCAACCATACCAACTTCACCAACCATGCCAACCATACCAACCATACCAACCATGCCAACCATACCAACCTTACCAACCATGCCAACCATACTAAACATACCAACTATGCCAACCATAGCAACTATACCAACCATACCAACCATGCCAACCATACCAACCTTACCAACCTTACCAACCATGCCAACCATACTAAACATACCAACCATACCAACCATACCAACCATGCCAACCAGAGCAACCATATCAACCATACCAACCATGCCAACCATACCAACCTTACCAACCATGCCAACCATACTAAACATACCAACCATGCCAACCATACCAACCATTCCAACCATACCAACCATGACAACCATACCAACCATGCCAACCATATCAAACATACCAACAATGTCAACCATGCCAACCATACCAACCACACCAACCTTACAACCATACCCACCATACCAACCACACCAACCATACCAATTTCACCAACCATACCAACCACACCAAGCTTACCAACCATGACAACCATACCAACCATACCAACCTTACCAACCATGTCAACCTTACCAACCATATCAACCATGTCAAACATACCAACCACACCAACCACACCAACCACACCAACCACACCAACCACACCAACCACACCAACCACACCAAAAATACCAACCATACCAACCATACCAACCATGTCAACTATGCCAACCATACCAACCATACTAACCATGCCAACCTTAACAACCATGCTAACCATACCAACCATGTCAACCATGTCAACCATACCAACCACACTAACCATACCCACAATACCAACCATACCAACCATACCAACCATGGCAACCATACCAGCCATACCAACCATACCAACCTTACCAACCATACCAACCATACCAACCATGTCAACTATGCCAACCATACCAACCATACTAACCATGCCAACCTTAACAACCATGCTAACCATACCAACCATGTCAACCATGACAACCATACCAACCATACCAACCTTACCAACCATGTCAACCTTACCAACCATGTCAACCATGTCAACCATACCAACCACACCAACCACACCAACCACACCAACCATACCAAAAATACCAACCATACCAACCATACCAACCATGTCAACTATGCCAACCATACCAACCATACTAACCATGTCAACCAGACCAACCATACCAACCTTACCAACCATGTCAACCATGTCAACCATACCAACCACACTAACCATACCCACAATACCAACCATACCAACCATACCAACCATGGCAACCATACCAGCCATACCAACCATACCAACCTTACCAACCATGCCAACCATACTAAACATACCAACCATACCAACCATGCTAACCATACCAACCATGCCAACCATGTCAACCATACCAACCATGCCAACCATACCAACCATGCCAACCATACCAACTATACTAACCATGCCAACCTTAACAACCATGCTAACCATACCAATCTTACCCACCATGTCAACCAGACCAACCATACCAACCTTACCAACCATGTCAACCATGTCAACCATGTCAACCATACCAACCACACTAACCATACCCACAATACCAACCATACCAACCTTAACGACCATGTCAACCGTACCAACCGTACCAACCATGCCAACCATACCAACCTTACCAACCATGTCAACCGTACCAACCATACCAACCATGCCAACCATACCAACTATACCAACCATACCAACCATACCAACCATACCAACCATGCCAACCATACCAACTATACCAACCTTACCAACCATGTCAACCGTACCAACCATACCAACCATGCCAACCATACCAACCTTACCAACCATGCCAACCATACCAACCATGTCAACCTTACTAACCATGCCAACCATACTAACCATGCCAACCATCCAACCATGCCAACCATACCAACCATACCAACCATATCAAGCATACCAAGCATACCAACCATGCCAACCATACTAAACATACCAACCATACCAACCATGCCAACCATACCAACCATGTCAACCTTACCAACCACATCAACCATACCAACCATACCAACCATACCAACCATGCCAACCCTATCAACCATACCAAGCTTACCAACCATGACAACCATTCCAACAATGCCAACCATATCAACCATACCAACCATGTCAACCATGCCAACCATACCAAGCTTACCAACAATGACAACCATACCAACCATGTCAACCAGACCAACCATACCAACCTTACCAACTCTGTCAACCATGTCAACCATACCAACCACACCAACCACACCAACCATACCAAAAATACCAACCATAACAACCATACCAACCATACCGACCATGCCAACCATACCAACCTTACCAACCATGCCAACCATACTAAACATACCAACCATACCAACCATACCAACCACACCAACCATACCAACTTCACCAACCATACCAACCATACCAAGCTTACCAACCATTAAAACCATACCAACCATACCAACCTTACCAACCATGTCAACCTTACCAACCATGTCAACCATACCAACCACAAAAACCACACCAACCACACCAACCATACCAAATATACCAACCATACCAACCATACCAACCATGCCAACCATACCAACCTTACCAACCATGCCAACCATACTAAACATACCAACCATACCAACCATGCCAACCATACCAACCATTCCAACCATACCAACCATGCCAACCATACCTTCCATGCCAACCATGTCAAGCTTACCAACCACATCAACCATACCAACCACACCAACCATACCAACTTCACCAACCATGCCAACCATACCAACCATACCAAGCTTACTAACCATGACAACCATACCAACCATGCCAACCATATCAAACATACCAACAATGTCAACCATGCCAACCATACCAACCACACCAACCTTACAACCATACCCACCATACCAACCACACCAACCATACCAATTTCACCAACCATACCAAGCTTACCAACAATGACAACCATACCAACCATGTCAACCAGACCAACCATACCAACCTTACCAACCATGTCAACCATGTCAACCATAACAACCACACCAACCACACCAACCACACCTACCATACCAAAAATACCAACCATACCAACCATAACAAACCATAACAACCATGCCAACCATAGCAACCATACCAACCATACCAACCATGCCAACCATACCAACCTTACCAACCATGCCAACCATACTAAACATACCAACCATACCAACCATACCAACCACACCAACCATACCAACTTCACCAACCATACCAACCATACCAAGCTTACCAACCATTAAAACCATACCAACCATACCAACCTTACCAACCATGTCAACCACGTCAACCATACCAACCACACCAACCACACCAACCATACCAAAAATACCAACCATACCAACCATACCAACCATGCCAACCATACCAACCTTACCAACCATGTCAACCATGTCAACCATACCAACCACACTAACCATACCCACAATACCAACCATATCAACCATACCAACCATGTCAACCACACCAACCATACCAACAATACCAAACATACCAACCATACCAACCATGGCAACCATACCAGCCATACCAACCATACCAACCTTACCAACCATGCCAACCATACCAACCATACCAACCATACCAACCATGCCAACCATACCAAAATTACCAACCATGCCAACCATACTAAACATACCAACCATACCAAGCATGCCAACCATACCAACCATGTCAACCTTTCCAACCACATCAACCATACCAACCATACCAACCCTGCCAACCATATCAACCATACCAAGCTTACGAACCATGACAACCATACCAACCATACCAACCTTACCAACCGTGTCAACCATACCAACCATACCAACCATGTCAACCATATCAACCATACCAACCATGTCAACCATGCCAACCATACCAACCACACCAACCATACCAACTTCACCAACCATGCCAACCATGCCAACCATACCAAGCTTACCAACCATGACAACCATACCAACCTTACCAACCATGCCAACCATGTCAATAATGCCAACCATACCAACTACACCAACCATACCAACCTTACCAACTTCACCAACCATGCCAACCATACCAAGCTTACCAACCATGACAACCATACCAACCTTACCAACCGTGTCAACCATACCAACCATTTCAACCATACCAACCATACCACCCATACCAACCATGTCAACCTTACCAACCACATCAACCATACCAACCATACCAACCATACCAACCTTACCAACCACATCAACCATACCAACCACACCAACCATACCAACTTCACCAACCATGCCAATCATGCCAACCATACCAAGCTTACCAACCATGACAACCATACCAACCATGCCAACCATATCAAACATACCAACCATGTCAACCATGCCAAACATACCAACCACACCAACCTTACCAACCATACCAACCATACCAACCACACCAACCATACCAACTTCACCAACCATACCAACCATACCAAGCTTACCAACCATGACAACCATACCAACCTTACCAACCATGTCAACCTTACCAACCATGTCAACCATGTCAACCATGTCAACCATACTAACCACACCAACCACACCAACCACACCAACCACACCAAAAATACCAACCATACAAACCATATCAACCATACCAACCGTACCAACCATACCAACCATACCAACCATAAAAACCATGCCAACCATACCAACCATGTCAACTATGCCAACCATACCAACCATACTAACCATGCCAACCTTAACAACCATGCCAACCATATCAAACATACCAACCATGTCAAACATGCCAACCATACCAACCACACCAACCTTACCAACCATACCAACCATACCAACCATACCAACCATACCAACCATACCAACCTTACCAACCATGCCAACCATAAAAACCATACCAACCACACCAACCGTACCAACTTCACCAACCATACCAACCATACCAAGCTTACCAACCATTAAAACCATACCAACCATACCAACCTTACCAACCATGTCAACCTTACCAACCATGTCAACCATGTCAACCATACCAACCACACCAACCACACCAACCATACCAAAAATACCAACCATACCAACCATACCAACCAATCCAACCATGCCAACCATGCCAACCATACCAACCTTACCAACCATGCCAACCATACTAAACATACCAAATATACCAACCATGCCAACCATACTAAACATACCAACCATACCAACCACACCAACCATACCAACTTCACCAACCATACCAACCATACCAAGCTTACCAACCATTAAAACCATACCAACCATACCAACCTTACCAACCATGTCAACCACGTCAACCATACCAACCACACCAACCACACCAACCATACCAAAAATACCAACCATACCAACCATGGCAACCATACCAGCCATACCAACCATACCAACCTTACCAACCATGCCAACCATACCAACCAATCCAACCATACCAACCATACTAACCATGCCAACCTTAACAACCATGCCAACCATATCAAACATACCAACCATGTCAAACATGCCAACCATACCAACCACACCAACCTTACCAACCATACCAACCATACCAACCATACCAACCATACCAACTTTACCAAACATGCCAACCATAAAAACCATACCAACCACACCAACCGTACCAACTTCACCAACCATACCAACCATACCAAGCTTACCAGCCATTAAAACCATACCAACCATACCAACCTTACCAACCATGTCAACCTTACCAACCATGTCAACCATGTCAACCATACCAACCACACCAACCACACCAACCATACCAAAAATACCAACCATACCAACCATACCAACCAATCCAACCATGCCAACCATGCCAACCATACCAACCTTACCAACCATGCCAACCATACTAAACATACCAAATATACCAACCATGCTAACCATACCAACCTATCCAACCATACCAACCACACCAACCATACCAACTTCACCAACCATGCCAACCATACCAACCATAACAAGCTTACTAACCATGACAACCATACCAACCATGCCAACCATATCAAACATACCAACAATGTCAACCATGCCAACCATACCAACCACACCAACCTTACAACCATACCCACCATACCAACCACACCAACCATACCAATTTCACCAACCATACCAACCATACCAAGCTTACCAACCATGACAACCATACCAACCATACCAACCTTACCAACCATGTCAACCTTACCAACCATGTCAACCATGTCAACCATACCAACCACAACAACCACACCAACCACACCAACCACACCAACCATACCAAAAATACCAACCATACCAACCATGCCAACCATACCAACCATGTCAACTATGCCAACCATACCAACCATACTAACCATGCCAACCTTAACAACCATGCTAACCATACCAATCTTACCAACCATACCAACCTTACCAACCGTGTCAACCATACCAACCATATCAACCATACCAACCATGTCAACCATATCAACCATACCAACCATGTCAACCATGCCAACCATACCAACCACACCAACCATACCAACTTCACCAACCATGCCAAACATGCCAACCATACCAAGCTTACCAACCATGACAACCATACCAACCATACCAACCATACCAACCTTACCAACCATGCCAACCATGTCAACAATGCCAACCATACCAACCACACCAACCATACCAACCTTACCAACTTCACCAACCATGCCAACCATACCAAGCTTACCAACCATGACAACCATACCAACCATACCAACCTTACCAACCGTGTCAACCATACCAACCATTTCAACCATACCAACCATACCACCCATATCAACCATGTCAACCTTACCAACCACATCAACCATACCAACCATACCAACCATACCAACCTTACCAACCACATCAACCATACCAACCACACCAACCATACCAACTTCACCAACCATGCCAATCATACCAACCATACCAAGCTTACCAACCATGACAACCATACCAACCATGCCAACCATATCAAACATACCAACCATGTCAACCATGCCAAACATACCAACCATACCAACCTTACCAACCATACCAACCATACCAACCACACCAACCATACCAACTTCACCAACCATACCAACCATACCAAGCTTACCAACCATGACAACCATACCAACCTTACCAACCATGTCAACCTTACCAACCATGTCAACCATGTCAACCATACCAACCACACCAACCACACCAACCACACCAACCACACCAACCACACCAAAAATACCAACCATACCAACCATACCAACCATACCAACCATACCAACCATACCAACCATGCCAACCATACCAACCATGTCAACTATGCCAACCATACCAACCATACTAACCATGCCAACCTTAACAACCATGCTAACCATACCAATCTTACCAACCATGCCAACCATACCAACCATGTCAACCAGACCAACCATACCAACCTTACCAACCATGTCAACTATGTCAACCATACCAACCACACCAACCATACCAACAATACCAACCATACCAACCATACCAACCAAACCAACCATGGCAACCATACCAGCCATACCAACCATACCAACCTTACCAACCATACCAACCATACCAACCACACCAACCATGTCAAACTTACCAACCACATCAACCATACCAACCATACCAACCACACCAACCATACCAACCATACCAACCATACCAACCACACCAACCATGTCAACCTTACCAACCACATCAACCATACCAACCATACCAACCATGCCAACCATATCAACCATACCAAGCTTACCAACCATGACAACCATACCAACCATGCCAACCATATCAACCATACCAACCATGTCAACCATGCCAACCATACCAACCACACCAACCATACCAGAAATACCAACCATGCCAACTTCACCAACCATGCCAACCATACCAAGCTTACCAACCATGACAACCATACCAACCATGCCAACCATACCAACCACACCAACCATACCAACCATACCAACTTCACCAACCATGCCAACCATGCCAACACTGCCAACCATACCAAGCTTACCAACCATGCCAACAATACCAAGCTTACCAACCATGACAACCATACCAACCACACCAACCATGTCAACCTTACCAACCACATCAACCATACCACCCATACCAAACATACCAACCATACCAACCTTACCAACCATGTCAACCATACCAACCATGCCAAATATATCAACCATACCAACCATGTCAACCATGCCAACCATACCAACCACACCAACCATACCAACTTCACCAACCATGCCAACCATGCCAACCATACCAAGCTTACCAACCATGACAACCATACCAACCATACCAACCTTACCAACAATGTCAACCATACCAACCATGTCAACCTTACCAACCACATCAACCATGCCAACCATACCAGCCATACCAACCATACCAACCTTACCAACCATGCCAACTTCACCAACCATGCCAACCATACCAAGCTTACCAAACATGACAACCATACCAACCATGCCAACCATATCAACCATACCAAGCTTACCAACCATGACAACCATACCAACCATGCCAACCATATCAACCATACCAACCCTGTCAACCATGCCAACCATACCAACCACAACAACCATACCAACTTCACCAACCATGCCAACCATACCAACCATACCAAGCTTACCAACCATGACAACCATACCAACCATGTCAACCTTACCAACCACATAAACCATACCAACCATACCAACCACAAAAACCATACCATCCATACCAACCACAGCAACCATACCAACCACACCACCCATACCAAACATACCAAACATACCAACCACAACAACCATACCAACCATACCAACTTCACCAACCATGCCAACCATACCAAACATACCAAGCTTACCAACAATGACAACCATACCAACCTTACCAACCATGTCAACCATACCAACCATACCAACCATACCAACCATACCAACCATGTCAACCTTACCAACCACATCAACCATACCAACCATACCAACCACACCAACCATACCAACCATACCAACCACACCACCCATACCAAACATACCAGCCATACCAACCTTACCAACCATATCAACCATACCAACCATGCCAACCATGTCAATAATGCCAACCATACCAACCACACCAACCATACCAACCATACCAACTTCACCAACCATACCAACCTTACGAACCATGCCAACCATACTAAACATACCAACCATACCAACCATGCCAACCATACCAACCATGCCAACCATACCAACCATACTAACCATGTCAACCATACCAACCACATGAACCATACCAACCATACTAAACATACCAACCATACCAACCATGCCAACCATACTAAGCATACCACCCATACCAACCATGCCAACCATACCAACCATACCAACCATGTCAACCATACCAACCACATGAACCATACCAACCATACCAACCATGCCAACCATACCAACCACACCAACCATACCAACCATACCAACTTCACCAACCATGCCAACACTGCCAACCATACCAAGCTTACCAACCATGCCAACCATATCAACCATACCAACCATGTCAACCATGCCAACAATACCAACCATAACAACCATACCAACCATACCAACTTCACCAACCATGCCAACCATACCAACCATACCAAGCTTACCAACCTTGACAACCATACCAACCATGTCAACCATGCCAACCATAAAAACCACAACAACCATACCAACCATACCAACTTCACCAACCATGCCAACCATACCAACCATACCAAGCTTACCAACCATGACAACCATACCAACCATACCAACCATGTCAACCACACCACCCATACCAAACATACCAACCATACCAACCTTACCAACCATGCCAACCATACTAAACATACCAACCATACCAACCATGCTAACCATACCAACCATGCCAACCATGTCAACCATACCAACCACATCAACCATACCAACCATACCAACCATGCCAACCATATCAACCATATCAACCATACCAAGCTTACCAACCATGACAACCATACCAACCATGAAAACCATATCAACCATACCAACCATGTCAATCATGCCAACCATGTCAACCATGCCAACCATACCAACCACAACAACCGTACCAACCATACCAACTTCACCAACCATGCCAACCATACCAACCATACCAAGCTTACCAACCATGACAACCATACCAACCATACCAACCATATTAACCATGTCAACCACACCACCCATACCAAACATACCAACCATACCAACCTTACCAACCATGCCAACCATACTAAACATACCAACCATGCCAATCATATCAACCATACCAACCATGTCAACCATGCCAACCATACCAAGCTTACCAACAATGACAACCATACCAACCATGCCAACCATATCAACCATACCAACCATGTCAACCACACCAACCATACCTACCATATCAACCACACCACCCATACCAAACATACCAACCATACCAACCTTACCAACCATGCCAACCATACTAAACATACCAACCATACCAACCATGCTAACCATACCAACCATGCGAACCATGTCAACCATACCAACCACATCAACCTACAGACCATACCAACTTCACCAACCATGCCAACCATACCAACCGTACCAAGCTTACCAACCATGACAACCATACCAACCATACCAACCATGTCAACCACACCACCCATACCAAACATACCAACCATACCAACCTTACCAGCCATGCCAACCATACCAACCATTCCAACCATACCAACCATGCCAACCATACCTACCATGCCAACCATGTCAAGCTTACCAACCACATCAACCATACCAACCACACCAACCATACCAACTTCACCAACCATGCCAACCATACCAACCATGTCAAGCTTACCAACCACATCAACCATACCAACCACACCAACCATACCAACTTCACCAACCATGCCAACCATACCAACCATACCAAGCTTACTAACCATGACAACCATACCAACCATGCCAACCATATCAAACATACCAACCATGTCAAACATGCCAACCATACCAACCACACCAACCTTACCAAAAATACCAACCATACCAACCTTACCAACCATGCCAACCATACCAACCATACCAACCACACCAACCATACCAACTTAACCAACCATACCAACCATACCAAGCTTACCAACCATGACAACCATACCAACCATACCAACCTTACCAACCATGTCAACCTTACCAACCATGTCAACCATGTCAACCATACCAACCACACCAACCACACAAACCACACCAACCATACCAAAAATACCAACCATACCAATCATACCAACCATACCAACCATGCCAACCATAACAACCATACCAACCATACCAACCATGCCAACCATACCAACCTTACCAACCATGCCAACCATACTAAACATACCAACCATACCAACCATGCCAACTATACCAACCATTCCAACCATACCAACCATGCCAACCATGTCAAGCTTACCAACCACATCAACCATACCAACCACACCAACCATACCAACTTCACCAACCATGCCAACCATACCAACCATACCAAGCTTACTAACCATGACAACCATACCAACCATGCCAACCATATCAAACATACCAACAATGTCAACCATGCCAACCATACCAACCACACCAACCTTACAACCATACCCACCATACCAACCACACCAACCATACCAATTTCACCAACCATACCAACCACACCAAGCTTACCAACCATGTCAACCATACCAACCATACCAACCTTACCAACCATGTCAACCTTACCAACCATGTCAACCATGTCATCCATACCAACCTTACCAACCATGTCAACCATACCAACCACACTAACCATACCCACAATACCAACCATACCAACCATACCAACCATGGCAGCCATACCAGCCATACCAACCATACCAACCTTACCAACCATGCCAACCATACTAAACATACCAACAATGCTAACCATACCAACCATGCCAACCATGTCAACCATACCAACCATGCCAACCATACCAACCATGTCAACTATGCCAACCATACCAACCATACTAACCATGCCAACCTTAACAACCATGCTAACCATACCAATCTTACCAACCATGTCAACCAGACCAACCATACCAACCTTACCAACCATGTCAACCATACCAACCACACTAACCATACCCACAATACCAACCATACCAACCTTACCGACCATGTCAACCGTACCAACCATACCAACCATGCCAACCATAAGAACCTTACCAACCATGTCAACCGTACCAACCATACCAACCATGCCAACCATAACAACCATACCAACCATACCAACCATGCCAACCATACCAACCATACCAACCTTACCAACCATGTCAACCGTACCAACCATACCAACCATGCCAACCATACCAACCTTACCAACCATGCCAACCATGCCAACCATACCAACCATGTCAACCTTACTAACCATGCCAACCATACCAACCATGCCAACCATCCAACCATGCCAACCATACCAACCATACCAACCATATCAAGCATACCAAGCATACCAACCATGCCAACCATACTAAACATACCAACCATACCAACCATGCCAACGATACCAACCATGTCAACCTTACCAACCACATCAACCATACCAACCATGCCAACCCTATCAACCATACCAAGCTTACCAACCATGACAACCATACCAACAATGCCAACCATATCAACCATACCAATCATGTAAACCATGCCAACCATACCAAGCTTACCAACAATGACAACCATACCAACCATGTCAACCGGACCAACCATGCCAACCTTACCAACCATGTCAACCATGTCAACCATACCAACCACACCAACCACACCAACCACACCAACCACACCAACCACACCAACCATACCAAAAATACCAACCATACCAACCATACCAACCATACCAACCATGCCAACCATAGCAACCATACCAACCATACCAACCATGCCAACCATACCAACCTTACCAACCATGCCAACCATACTAAACATACCAACCATACCAACCATACCAACCATGCCAACCATACCAACCATTCCAACCATACCAACCATGCCAACCATACCTACCATGCCAACCATGTCAAGCTTACCAACCACATCAACCATACCAACCACACCAACCATACCAACTTCACCAACTTCACCAACCATGAAAACCATACCAACCATACCAAGCTTACTAACCATGACAACCATACCAACCATGCCAACCATATCAAACATACCAACAATGTCAACCATGCCAACCATACCAACCACACCAACCTTACAACCATACCCACCATACCAACCACACCAACCATACCAATTTCACCAACCATACCAAGCTTACCAACAATGACAACCATACCAACCATGTCAACCAGACCAACCATACCAACCTTACCAACCATGTCAACCATGTCAACCATACCAACCACACCAACCACACCAACCACATCAACCATACCAAAAATACCAACCATACCAACCATACCAACCATACCAACCATACCAACCATGCCAACCATAGCAACCATACCAACCATACCAACCATGCCAACCATACCAACCTTACCAACCTTGCCAACCATACTAAACATACCAACCATACCAACCATACCAACTTCACCAACCATACCAACCATACCAAGCTTACCAACCATGACAACCATACCAACCTTACCAACCATGCCAACCATACCAACCATACCAACCATGCCAACCATACCAACCTTACCAACCATGCCAACCATACTAAACATACCAACCATACCAACCATGGCAACCATACCAGCCATACCAACCATACCAACCTTACCAACCATGCCAACCATACCAACCATACCAACCATGCCAACCATACCAACCTTACCAACCATGCCAACCATACTAAACATACCAACCATACCAACCATACCAACCATGTCAATCTTACCAACCACATCAACCATACCAACCATACCAACCATGCCAACCATATCAACCATACCAAGCTTACCAACCATGACAACCATACCAACCATGCCAACCATATCAACCATACCAACCATGTCAACCATGCCAACCATACCAACCACACCAACCATACCAGAAATACCAACCATGCCAACTTCACTAACCATGCCAACCATACCTAGCTTACCAACCATGACAACCATACCAACCATGCCAACCATACCAACCACACCAACCATACCAACCATACCAACCATACCAACCATTCCAACTTCACCAACCATGCCAACCATACCAAGCTTACCAACCATGACAACCATACCAACCATGCCAACCATATCAAACATACCAAGCTTACCAACCATGATAACCATACCAACCATGCCAACCATATCAACCATACCAACCATGTCAACCATGCCAACCATACCAACCACAACAACCATACCAACCATACCAACTTCACCAACCATGCCAACCATACCAACCATACCAAGCTTACCAACCATGACAACCATACCAACCATACCAACCATGTCAACCTTACCAACCACATCAACCATACCAACCATACCAACCACACCAACCATACCAACCATACCAACCACAGCAACCATACCAACCACACCACCCATACCAAACATACCAAACATACCAACCACAACAACCATACCAACCATACCAACTTCACCAACCATGCCAACCATACCAAACATACCAAGCTTACCAACCATGACAACCATACCAACCTTACCAACCATGTCAACAATACCAATCATACCAACCATACCAACCATACCAACCATACCAACCATACCAACCATACCAACCACAGCAACCATACCAACCACACCACCCATACCAAACATACCAAACATACCAACCACAACAACCACACCAACCATACCAACCATGTCAACCTTACCAACCACATCAACCATACCAACCATACCAACCACACCAACCATACCAACCATACCAACCACAGCAACCATACCAACCACACCACCCATACCAAACATACCAAACATACCAACCACAACAACCACACCAACCATACCAACTTCACCAACCGTGCCAACCATACCAAACCATACCAAGCTTACTAACCATGACAACCATACCAACCATGCCAACTATATCAAACATACCAACAATGTCAACCATGCCAACCATACGAAGCTTACCAACCATGACAACCATACCAACCATGAAAACCATATCAACCATACCAACCATGTCAATCATGCCAACCATGTCAACCATGCCAACCATACCAACCACAACAACCGTACCAACCATACCAACTTCACCAACCATGCCAACCATACCAACCATACCAAGCTTACCAACCATGACAACCATACCAACCATACCAACCATACCAACCATGTCAACCACACCACCCATACCAAACATACCAACCATACCAACCTTACCAACCATGCCAACCATACTAAACATACCAACCATACCAACCATGTCAACCACACCACCCATACCAAACATACCAACCATACCAACCTTACCAACCATGCCAACCATACTAAACATACCAACCATGCCAATCATATCAACCATACCAACCATGTCAACCATGCCAACCATACCAAGCTTACCAACAATGACAACCATACCAACCATGCCAACCATATCAACCATACCAACCATGTCAACCACACCAACCATACCTACCATATCAACCACACCACCCATACCAAACATACCAACCATACCAACCTTACCAACCATGCCAACCATACTAAACATACCAACCATACCAACCATGCTAACCATACCAACCATGCGAACCATGTCAACCATACCAACCACATCAACCTACAGACCATACCAACTTCACCAACCATGCCAACCATACCAACCATACCAAGCTTACCAACCATACCAAGCTTACTAACCATGACAACCATACCAACCATGCCAACCATATCAAACATACCAACCATGTCAAACATGCCAACCATACCAACCACACCAACCTTACCAAAAATACCAACCATAAAAACCTTACCAACCATGCCAACCATACCAACCATACCAACCACACCAACCATACCAACTTCACCAACCATACCAACCATACCAAGCTTACCAACCATGACAACCATACCAACCATACCAACCTTACCAACCATGTCAACCTTACCAACCATGTCAACCATGTCAACCATACCAACCACACCAACCACACAAACCACACCAACCATACCAAAAATACCAACCATACCAATCATACCAACCATACCAACCATGCCAACCATAACAACCATACCAACCATACCAACCATGCCAACCATGTCAAGCTTACCAACCACATCAACCATACCAACCACACCAACCATACCAACTTCACCAACCATGCCAACCATACCAACCATGTCAAGCTTACCAACCACATCAATTATACCAACCACACCAACCATACCAACTTCACCAACCATGCCAACCATACCAACCATACCAAGCTTACTAACCATGACAACCATACCAACCATGCCAACCATATCAAACATACCAACCATGTCAAACATGCCAACCATACCAACCACACCAACCTTACCAAAAATACCAACCATAAAAACCTTACCAACCATGCCAACCATACCAACCATACCAACCACACCAACCATACCAACTTCACCAACCATACCAACCATACCAAGCTTACCAACCATGACAACCATACCAACCATACCAACCTTACCAACCATGTCAACCTTACCAACCATGTCAACCATGTCAACCATACCAACCACACCAACCACACAAACCACACCAACCATACCAAAAATACCAACCATACCAATCATACCAACCATACCAACCATGCCAACCATAACAACCATACCAACCATACCAACCATGCCAACCATACCAACCTTACCAACCATGCCAACCATACTAAACATACCAACCATACCAACCATGCCAACTATACCAACCATTCCAACCATACCAACCATGCCAACCATGTCAAGCTTACCAACCACATCAACCATACCAACCACACCAACCATACCAACTTCACCAACCATGCCAACCATACCAACCATACCAAGCTTACTAACCATGACAACCATACCAACCATGCCAACCATATCAAACATACCAACAATGTCAACCATGCCAACCATACCAACCACACCAACCTTACAACCATACCCACCATACCAACCACACCAACCATACCAATTTCACCAACCATACCAACCACACCAAGCTTACCAACCATGTCAACCATACCAACCATACCAAGCTTACCAACCATGTCAACCTTACCAACCATGTCAACCATGTCATCCATACCAACCACACCAACCACACCAACCACACCAACCACACCAACCATACCAAAAATACCAACCATACCAACCATACCAACCATGTCAACAATGCCAACCATACCAACCATACTAACCATGCCAACCTTAACAACCATGCTAACCATACCAATCTTACCAACCATGCCAACCATACCAACCATGTCAACCAGACCAACCATACCAACCTTACCAACCATGTCAACCATACCAACCACACTAACCATACCCACAATACCAACCATACCAACCATACCAACCATGGCAGCCATACCAGCCATACCAACCATACCAACCTTACCAACCATGCCAACCATACTAAACATACCAACCATACCAACAATGCTAACCATACCAACCATGCCAACCATGTCAACCATACCAACCATGCCAACCATACCAACCATGTCAACTATGCCAACCATACCAACCATACTAACCATGCCAACCTTAACAACCATGCTAACCATACCAATCTTACCAACCATGTCAACCAGACCAACCATACCAACCTTACCAACCATGTCAACCATACCAACCACACTAACCATACCCACAATACCAACCATACCAACCTTACCGACCATGTCAACCGTACCAACCATACCAACCATGCCAACCATAAGAACCTTACCAACCATGTCAACCGTACCAACCATACCAACCATGCCAACCATAACAACCATACCAACCATACCAACCATGCCAACCATACCAACCATACCAACCTTACCAACCATGTCAACCGTACCAACCATACCAACCATGCCAACCATACCAACCTTACCAACCATGCCAACCATACCAACCATGTCAACCTTACTAACCATGCCAACCATACCAACCATGCCAACCATCCAACCATGCCAACCATACCAACCATACCAACCATATCAAGCATACCAAGCATACCAACCATGCCAACCATACTAAACATACCAACCATACCAACCATGCCAACGATACCAACCATGTCAACCTTACCAACCACATCAACCATACCAACCATGCCAACCCTATCAACCATACCAAGCTTACCAACCATGACAACCATACCAACAATGCCAACCATATCAACCATACCAACCATGTAAACCATGCCAACCATACCAAGCTTACCAACAATGACAACCATACCAACCATGTCAACCGGACCAACCATGCCAACCTTACCAACCATGTCAACCATGTCAACCATACCAACCACACCAACCACACCAACCACACCAACCACACCAACCACACCAACCATACCAAAAATACCAACCATACCAACCATACCAACCATACCAACCATGCCAACCATAGCAACCATACCAACCATACCAACCATGCCAACCATACCAACCTTACCAACCATGCCAACCATACTAAACATACCAACCATACCAACCATACCAACCATGCCAACCATACCAACCATTCCAACCATACCAACCATGCCAACCATACCTACCATGCCAACCATGTCAAGCTTACCAACCACATCAACCATACCAACCACACCAACCATACCAACTTCACCAACTTCACCAACCATGAAAACCATACCAACCATACCAAGCTTACTAACCATGACAACCATACCAACCATGCCAACCATATCAAACATACCAACAATGTCAACCATGCCAACCATACCAACCACACCAACCTTACAACCATACCCACCATACCAACCACACCAACCATACCAATTTCACCAACCATACCAAGCTTACCAACAATGACAACCATACCAACCATGTCAACCAGACCAACCATACCAACCTTACCAACCATGTCAACCATGTCAACCATACCAACCACACCAACCACACCAACCACATCAACCATACCAAAAATACCAACCATACCAACCATACCAACCATACCAACCATACCAACCATGCCAACCATAGCAACCATACCAACCATACCAACCATGCCAACCATACCAACCTTACCAACCATGCCAACCATACTAAACATACCAACCATACCAACCATACCAACCATACCAACTTCACCAACCATACCAACCATACCAAGCTTACCAACCATGACAACCATACCAACCTTACCAACCATGCCAACCATACCAACCATACCAACCATGCCAACCATACCAACCTTACCAACCATGCCAACCATACTAAACATACCAACCATACCAACCATGGCAACCATACCAGCCATACCAACCATACCAACCTTACCAACCATGCCAACCATACCAACCATACCAACCATGCCAACCATACCAACCTTACCAACCATGCCAACCATACTAAACATACCAACCATACCAACCATACCAACCATGTCAATCTTACCAACCACATCAACCATACCAACCATACCAACCATGCCAACCATATCAACCATACCAAGCTTACCAACCATGACAACCATACCAACCATGCCAACCATATCAACCATACCAACCATGTCAACCATGCCAACCATACCAACCACACCAACCATACCAGAAATACCAACCATGCCAACTTCACTAACCATGCCAACCATACCTAGCTTACCAACCATGACAACCATACCAACCATGCCAACCATACCAACCACACCAACCATACCAACCATACCAACCATTCCAACTTCACCAACCATGCCAACCATACCAAGCTTACCAACCATGACAACCATACCAACCATGCCAACCATATCAAACATACCAAGCTTACCAACCATGATAACCATACCAACCATGCCAACCATATCAACCATACCAACCATGTCAACCATGCCAACCATACCAACCACAACAACCATACCAACCATACCAACTTCACCAACCATGCCAACCATACCAACCATACCAAGCTTACCAACCATGACAACCATACCAACCATACCAACCATGTCAACCTTACCAACCACATCAACCATACCAACCATACCAACCACACCAACCATACCAACCATACCAACCACAGCAACCATACCAACCACACCACCCATACCAAACATACCAAACATACCAACCACAACAACCATACCAACCATACCAACTTCACCAACCATGCCAACCATACCAAACATACCAAGCTTACCAACCATGACAACCATACCAACCTTACCAACCATGTCAACAATACCAACCATACCAACCATACCAACCATACCAACCATACCAACCATACCAACCATACCAACCATACCAACCACAGCAACCATACCAACCACACCACCCATACCAAACATACCAAACATACCAACCACAACAACCACACCAACCATACCAACCATGTCAACCTTACCAACCACATCAACCATACCAACCATACCAACCACACCAACCATACCAACCATACCAACCACAGCAACCATACCAACCACACCACCCATACCAAACATACCAAACATACCAACCACAACAACCACACCAACCATACCAACTTCACCAACCGTGCCAACCATACCAAACCATACCAAGCTTACTAACCATGACAACCATACCAACCATGCCAACTATATCAAACATACCAAAAATGTCAACCATGCCAACCATACCAACCACACCAACCTTACAACCATACCCACCATACCAACCACACCAACCATACCAATTTCACCAACCATACCAAGCTTACCAACAATGACAACCATACCAACCATGTCAACCAGACCAACCATACCAACCATACCAACCATGCCAACCATACCAACCACAACAATCATACCAAAAATACCAACCATACCAACCATACCAACCATACCAACCATACCAACCATACCAACCATGCCAACCATAGCAACCATACCAACCATACCAACCATGCCAACCATACCAACCTTACCAACCATGCCAACCATACTAAACATACCAACCATACCAACCATGCCAACCATACCAACCATTCCAACCATAAAAACCATGCCAACCATACCTAACATGCCAACCATGTCAAGCTTACCAACCACATCAACCATACCAACCACACCAACCATACCAACTTCACCAACCATGCCAACCATACCAACCATACCAAGCTTACTAACCATGACAACCATACCAACCATGACAACTATATCAAACATACCAACAATGTCAACCATGCCAACCATGCCAACCACACCAACCTTACAACCATACCCACCATACCAACCACACCAACCATACCAATTTCACCAACCATACCAAGCTTACCAACAATGACAACCATACCAACCATGTCAACCAGACCAACCATACCAACCATACCAACCATGCCAACCATACCAACCATTCCAACCATACCAACCATGCCAACCATACCTACCATGCCAACCATGTCAAGCTTACCAACCACATCAACCATACCAACCATACCAACCATACCAACTTCACCAACCATGCCAACCATACCAACCATACCAAGCTTACTAACCATGACAACCATACCAACCATGACAACTATATCAAACATACCAACAATGTCAACCATGCCAACCATGCCAACCACACCAACCTTACAACCATACCCACCATACCAACCACACCAACCATACCAATTTCACCAACCATACCAAGCTTACCAACAATGACAACCATACCAACCATGTCAACCAGACCAACCATACCAACCTTACCAACCATGTCAACCATGTCAACCATACCAACCACACCAACCACACCAACCACATCAACCATACCAAAAATACCAACCATACCAACCATACCAACCATACCAACCATGCCAACCATACCAACCATACCAACCATACCAACCATGCCAACCATACCAACCTTACCAACCATGCCAACCATACTAAACATACCAACTTCACCAACCATACCAACCATACCAAGCTTACCAACCATGACAACCATACCATGTCAACCGTACCAACCATACCAACCATGCCAACCATACCAACCATACCAACCATACCAACCATGCCAACCATACCAACCATACCAACCATGTCAACCGTACCAACCATACCAACCATGCCAACCATACCAACCTTACCAACCATGCCAACCATACCAACCATGTCAACCTTACTAACCATGCCAACCATACCAACCATACCAACCATACTAACCATGTCAACCATACCAACCACATGAACCATACCAACCATACCAAACATACCAACCATACCAACTTCACCAACCATGCCAACACTGCCAACCATACCAAGCTTACCAACCATGCCAACCATATCAACCATACCAACCATGTCAACCATGCCAACCATACCAACCATAACAACCATACCAACCTTACCAACCATGTCAACCATGTCAACCATGTCAACCATACCAACCACACTAACCATACCCACAATACCAACCATACCAACCTTACCGACCATGTCAACCGTACCAACCATACCAACCATGCCAACCATACCAACCTTACCAACCATGTCAACCGTACCAACCATACCAACCATGCCAACCATACCAACCATACCAACCATATCAAGCATACCAAGCATACCAACCATGCCAACCATACTAAACATACCAACCATACCAACCATGCCAACCATACCAACCATGTCAACCTTACCAACCACATCAACCATACCAACCATACCAACCATGCCAACCCTATCAACCATACCAAGCTTACCAAGCATGACAACCATACCAACAATGCCAACCATATCAACCATACCAACCATGTAAACCATGCCAACCATACCAAGCTTACCAACAATGACAACCATACCAACCATGTCAACCGGACCAACCATACCAACCTTACCAACCATGTCAACCATGTCAACCATACCAACCACACCAACCACACCAACCACACCAACCATACCAACCATACCAACCATACCAACCATGCCAACCATAGCAACCATACCAACCATACCAACCATGCCAACCATACCAACCTTACCAACCATGCCAACCATACTAAACATACCAACCATACCAACCATACCAACCATGCCAACCATACCAACCATTCCAACCATACCAACCATGCCAACCATACCTACCATGCCAACCATGTCAAGCTTACCAACCACATCAACCATACCAACCACACCAACCATACCAACTTCACCAACCATGCCAACCATACCAACCATACCAAGCTTACTAACCATGACAACCATACCAACCATGCCAACCATATCAAACATACCAACAATGTCAACCATGCCAACCATACCAACCACACCAACCTTACAACCATACCCACCATACCAACCACACCAACCATACCAATTTCACCAAACATACCAAGCTTACCAACAATGACAACCATACCAACCATGTCAACCAGACCAACCATACCAACCTTACCAACCATGTCAACCATGTCAACCATACCAACCACACCAACCACACCAACCACATCAACCATACCAAAAATACCAACCATACCAACCATACCAACCATACCAACCATGCCAACCATAGCAACCATACCAACCATACCAACCATGCCAACCATACCAACCTTACCAACCATGCCAACCATACTAAACATACCAACCATACCAACCATACCAACTTCACCAACCATACCAACCATACCAAGCTTACCAACCATGACAACCATACCAACCTTACCAACCATGCCAACCATACCAACCATACCAACCATGCCAACCAGACCAACCTTACCAACCATGCCAACCATACTAAACATACCAATCATACCAACCATATCAACCATGGCAACCATAACAGCCATACCAACCATACCAACCTTACCAACCATGCCAACCATACCAACCATACCAACCACCAACCATACCAACCTTACCAACCATGCCAACCATACTAAACATACCAACCATACCAACCATACCAACCATGTCAACCATGCCAACCATATCAACCATACCAAGCTTACCAACCATGACAACCATACCAACCATGCCAACCATATCAACCATACCAACCATGTCAACCATGCCAACCATACCAACCACACCAACCATACCAGAAATACCAACCATGCCAACTTCACCAACCATGCCAACCATACCAAGCTTACCAACCATGACAACCATACCAACCTTACCAACCATGCCAACCATACTAAACATACCAACCATACCAACCATACCAACCATGGCAACCATACCAGCCATATCAACCATACCAACCTTACCAACCATGCCAACCATACCAACCATACCAACCATGCCAACCATACCAACCTTACCAACCATGCCAACCATACTAAACATACCAACCATACCAACCATACCAACCATGTCAACCTTACCAACCACATCAACCATACCAACCACACCAACCATACCAACCATACCAACCATACCAACTTCACCAACCATGCCGACACTGCCAACCATACCAAGCTTACCAACCATGCCAACCATACCAACAATACCAAGCTTACCAACCATGACAACCATACCAACCACACCAACCATGCCAACCTTACCAACCACATCAACCATACCACCCATACCAACCATACCAACCTTACCAACCATGTCAACCATACCAACCATGCCAAATATATCAACCATACCAACCATGTCAACCATGCCAACCATACCAACCACACCAACCATACCAACTTCACCAACCATGCCAACCATGCCAACCATACCAAGCTTACCAACCATGACAACCATACCAACCATACCAACCTTACCAACAATGTCAACCATACCAACCATGTCAACCTTACCAACCACATCAACCATGCCAACCATACCAGCCATACCAAAGATACCAACCTTACCAACCATGCCAACTTCACCAACCATGCCAACCATACCAAGCTTACCAACCATGACAACCATACCAACCATGCCAACCATACCAACCACACCAACCATACCAACTTCACACACCATGCCAACACTGCCAACCATACAAAGCTTACCAACCATGCCAACCATAACAACCATACCAACCATGTCAACCATGCCAACCATACCAACCATAACAACCATACCAACCATACCAACTTCACCAACCATGCCAACCATACCAACCATACCAAGCTTACCAACCTTGACAACCATACCAACCATGTCAACCATGCCAACCATACCAACCACAACAACCATACCAAAAATACCAACCATACCAACCATACCAACCATACCAACCATACCAACCATGCCAACCGTAGCAACCATACCAACCATACCAACCATGCCAACCATACCAACCTTACCAACCATGCCAACCATACTAAACATACCAACCATACCAACCATGCCAACCATACCAACCATTCCAACCATAAAAACCATGCCAACCATACCTAACATGCCAACCATGTCAAGCTTACCAACCACATCAACCATACCAACCACACCAACCATACCAACTTCACCAACCATGCCAACCATACCAAACCATACCAAGCTTACTAACCATGACAACCATACCAACCATGCCAACCATATCAAACATACCAACAATGTCAACCATGCCAACCATACCAACCACACCAACCTTACAACCATACCCACCATACCAACCACACCAACCATACCAATTTCACCAACCATACCAACCACACCAAGCTTACCAACCATGACAACCATACCAACCATACCAACCTTACCAACCATGTCAACCTTACCAACCATGTCAACCATGTCAACCATACCAACCACACCAACCACACCAACCACACCAACCACACCAACCATACCAAAAATACCAACCATACCAACCATACCAACCATGCCAACCATACCAACCATGCCAACCATGTCAACTATGCCAACCATACCAACCATACTAACCATGCCAACCTTAACAACCATGCTAACCATACCAATCTTACCAACCATGCCAACCATACCAACCATGTCAACCAGACCAACCATACCAACCTTACCAACCATGTCAACCATGTCAACCATACCAACCACACTAACCATACCCACAATACCAACCATACCAACCATGGCAACCATACCAGCCATACCAACCATACCAACCATACCAACCATACCAACCTTACCAACCATGCCAACCATACTAAACATACCAACCATACCAACCATGCTAACCATACCAACCATGCCAACCATGTCAACCATACCAACCATGCCAACCATACCAACCATGTCAACTATGCCAACCATACCAACCATACTAACCATGCCAACCTTAACAACCATGCTAACCATACCAATCTTACCAACCATGCCAACCATACCAACCATGTCAACCAGACCAACCATACCAACCTTACCAACCATGTCAACCATGTCAACCATACCAACCACACTAACCATACCCACAATACCAACCATACCAACCTTACCGACCATGTCAACCGTACCAACCATACCAACCATGCCAACCATACCAACCTTACCAACCATGTCAACCGTACCAACCATACCAACCATGCCAACCATACCAACCATACCAACCATACCAACCATGCCAACCATACCAACCATACCAACCATGTCAACCGTACCAACCATACCAACCATGCCAACCATACCAACCTTACCAACCATGCCAACCATACCAACCATGTCAACCTTACTAACCATGCCAACCATACCAACCATACCAACCATACTAACCATGTCAACCATACCAACCACATGAACCATACCAACCATACCAAACATACCAACCATACCAACTTCACCAACCATGCCAACACTGCCAACCATACCAAGCTTACCAACCATGCCAACCATATCAACCATACCAACCATGTCAACCATGCCAACCATACCAACCATAACAACCATACCAACCTTACCAACCATGTCAACCATGTCAACCATACCAACCACACTAACCATACCCACAATACCAACCATACCAACCTTACCGACCATGTCAACCGTACCAACCATACCAACCATGCCAACCATACCAACCTTACCAACCATGTCAACCGTACCAACCATACCAACCATGCCAACCATACCAACCATACCAACCATATCAAGCATACCAAGCATACCAACCATGCCAACCATACTAAACATACCAACCATACCAACCATGCCAACCATACCAACCATGTCAACCTTACCAACCACATCAACCATACCAACCATACCAACCATGCCAACCCTATCAACCATACCAAGCTTACCAAGCATGACAACCATACCAACAATGCCAACCATATCAACCATACCAACCATGTAAACCATGCCAACCATACCAAGCTTACCAACAATGACAACCATACCAACCATGTCAACCGGACCAACCATACCAACCTTACCAACCATGTCAACCATGTCAACCATACCAACCACACCAACCACACCAACCACACCAACCATACCAACCATACCAACCATACCAACCATGCCAACCATAGCAACCATACCAACCATACCAACCATGCCAACCATACCAACCTTACCAACCATGCCAACCATACTAAACATACCAACCATACCAACCATGCCAACCATACCAACCATTCCAACCATACCAACCATGCCAACCATACCTACCATGCCAACCATGTCAAGCTTACCAACCACATCAACCATACCAACCACACCAACCATACCAACTTCACCAACCATGCCAACCATACCAACCATACCAAGCTTACTAACCATGACAACCATACCAACCATGCCAACCATATCAAACATACCAACAATGTCAACCATGCCAACCATACCAACCACACCAACCTTACAACCATACCCACCATACCAACCACACCAACCATACCAATTTCACCAAACATACCAAGCTTACCAACAATGACAACCATACCAACCATGTCAACCAGACCAACCATACCAACCTTACCAACCATGTCAACCATGTCAACCATACCAACCACACCAACCACACCAACCACATCAACCATACCAAAAATACCAACCATACCAACCATACCAACCATACCAACCATACCAACCATGCCAACCATAGCAACCATACCAACCATACCAACCATGCCAACCATACCAACCCTACCAACCATGCCAACCATACTAAACATACCAACCATACCAACCATACCAACTTCACCAACCATACCAACCATACCAAGCTTACCAACCATGACAACCATACCAACCTTACCAACCATGCCAACCATACCAACCATACCAACCATGCCAACCATACCAACCTTACCAACCATGCCAACCATACTAAACATACCAACCATACCAACCATACCAACCATGGCAACCATACCAGCCATACCAACCATACCAACCTTACCAACCATACCAACCATACCAACCATACCAACCATGCCAACCATACCAACCTTACCAACCATGCCAACCATACTAAACATACCAACCATACCAACCATGTCAACCTTACCAACCACATCAACCATACCAACCATACCAACCATGCCAACCATATCAACCATACCAAGCTTACCAACCATGACAACCATACCAACCATGCCAACCATATCAACCATACCAACCATGTCAACCATGCCAACCATACCAACCACACCAACCATACCAGAAATACCAACCATGCCAACTTCACCAACCATGCCAACCATACCAAGCTTACCAACCATGACAACCATACCAACCATGCCAACCATACCAACCACACCAACCATACCAACCATACCAACCATACCAACTTCACCAACCATGCCAACACTGCCAACCATACCAAGCTTACCAACCATGCCAACCATACCAACAATACCAAGCTTACCAACCATGACAACCATACCAACCACACCAACCATGTCAACCTTACCAACCACATCAACCATACCACCCATACCAAACATACCAACCATACCAACCTTACCAACCATGTCAACCATACCAACCACACCAACCATACCAACTTCACCAACCATGCCAACCATGCCAACCATACCAACCATACCAACCATGCCAACCATACCAACCTTACCAACCATGCCAACCATACTAAACATACCAACCATACCAACCATACCAACCATGTCAACCTTACCAACCACATCAACCATACCAACCATACCAACCATGCCAACCATACCAACCATGCCAACCATACCAACCATACTAACCATGTCAACCATACCAACCACATGAACCATACCAAAAATACCAAACATACCAACCATACCAACTTCACCAACCATGCCAACACTGCCAACCATACCAAGCTTACCAACCATGCCAACCATATCAACCATACCAACCATGTCAACCATGCCAACCATACCAACCATAACAACCATACCAACCATACCAACTTCACCAACCATGCCAACCATACCAACCATACCAAGCTTACCAACCTTGACAATCATACCAACCATGTCAACCATGCCAACCATATAAACCACAACAACCATACCAAAAATACCAACCATACCAACCATACCAACCATGCCAACCATAGCAACCATACCAACCATACCAACCATGCCAACCATACCAACCTTACCAACTATGCCAACCATACTAAACATACAAACCATACCAACCATACCAACCATACCAGCCATACCAACCATACCAACCTTACCAACCATGCCAACCATACCAACCATACCAACCATACCAACCATGCCAACCATACCAACCTTACCAACCATGCCAACCATACTAAACATACCAACCATACCAACCATACCAACCATGTCAACCTTACCAACCACATCAACCATACCAACCATACCAACCATGCCAACCATACCAACCATAGCAACCATACCAACCATACCAACTTCACCAACCATGCCAACCATACCAACCATACCAAGCTTACCAACCTTGACAATCATACCAACCATGTCAACCATGCCAACCATATAAACCACAACAATCATACCAAAAATACCAACCATACCAACCATACCAACCATACCAACCATGCCAACCATAGCAACCATACCAACCATACCAACCATGCCAACCATCCCAACCTTACCAACCATGCCAACCATACTAAACATACAAACCATACCAACCATGCCAACCATACCAACCATTCCAACCATACCAACCATGCCAACCATACCTAACATGCCAACCATGTCAAGCTTACCAACCACATCAACCATACCAACCACACCAACCATACCAACTTCACCAACCATGCCAACCATACCAACCATACCAAGCTTACTAACCATGACAACCATACCAACCATGCCAACCATATCAAACATACCAACAATGTCAACCATGCCAACCATACCAACCACACCAACCTTACAACCATACCCACCATACCAACCACACCAACCATACCAATTTCACCAACCATACCAACCACACCAAGCTTACCAACCATGACAACCATACCAACCATACCAACCTTACCAACCATGTCAACCTTACCAACCATGTCAACCATGTCAACCATACCAACCACACCAACCACACCAACCACACCAACCACACCAACCATACCAAAAATACCAACCATACCAACCATACCAACCATGCCAACCATACCAACCATGTCAACTATGCCAACCATACCAACCATACTAACCATGCCAACCTTAACAACCATGCTAACCATACCAATCTTACCAACCATGCCAACCATACCAACCATGTCAACCAGACCAACCATACCAACCTTACCAACCATGTCAACCATGTCAACCATACCAACCACACTAACCATACCCACAATACCAACCATACCAACCATGGCAACCATACCAGCCATACCAACCATACCAACCATACCAACCATACCAACCTTACCAACCATGCCAACCATACTAAACATACCAACCATACCAACCATGCTAACCATACCAACCATGCCAACCATGTCAACCATACCAACCATGCCAACCATACCAACCATGTCAACTATGCCAACCATACCAACCATACTAACCATGCCAACCTTAACAACCATGCTAACCATACCAATCTTACCAACCATGCCAACCATACCAACCATGTCAACCAGACCAACCATACCAACCTTACCAACCATGTCAACCATGTCAACCATACCAACCACACTAACCATACCCACAATACCAACCATACCAACCTTACCGACCATGTCAACCGTACCAACCATACCAACCATGCCAACCATACCAACCTTACCAACCATGTCAACCGTACCAACCATACCAACCATGCCAACCATACCAACCATACCAACCATACCAACCATACCAACCATGCCACCCATACCAACCATACCAACCTTACCAACCATGTCAACCGTACCAACCATACCAACCATGCCAACCATACCAACCTTACCAACCATGCCAACCATACCAACCATGTCAACCTTACTAACCATGCCAACCATACCAACCATGCCAACCATCCAACCATGCCAACCATACCAACCATATCAAGCATACCAAGCATACCAACCATGCCAACCATACTAAACATACCAACCATACCAACAATGCCAACCATACCAACCATGTCAACCTTACCAACCACATCAACCATACCAACCATACCAACCATGCCAACCCTATCAACCATACCAAGCTTACCAACCATGACAACCATACCAACAATGCCAACCATATCAACCATACCAACCATGTCAACCATGCCAACCATACCAAGCTTACCAACAATGACAACCATACCAACCATGTCAACCAGACCAACCATACCAACCTTAACAACCATGTCAACCATGTCAACCATACCAACCACACCAACCACACCAACCACACCAACCACACCAACCACACCAACCATACCAAAAATACCAACCATACCAACCATACCAACCATACCAACCATGCCAACCATAGCAACCATACCAACCATACCAACCATACCAACCATGCCAACCATACCAACCTTACCAACCATGCCAACCATACTAAACATACCAACCATACAAACCATGCCAACCATACCAACCATTCCAACCATACCAACCATGCCAACCATACCTACCATGCCAACCATGTCAAGCTTACCAACCACATCAACCATACCAACCACACCAACCATACCAACTTCACCAACCATGCCAACCATACCAACCATACCAAGCTTACTAACCATGACAACCATACCAACCATGCCAACCATATCAAACATACCAACAATGTCAACCATGCTAACCATACCAACCACACCAACCTTACAACCATACCCACCATACCAACCACACCAACCATACAAATTTCACCAACCATACCAACCATACCAAGCTTACCAACCATGACAACCATACCAACCATACCAACCTTACCAACCATGTCAACCCTACCAACCATGTCAACCATGTCAACCATACCAACCACACCAACCACACCAACCATACCAAAAATACCAACCATACCAACCATACCAACCATGCCAACCATACCAACCATGTAAACTATGCCAACCATACCAACCATACTAACCATGCCAACCATACTAACCATGCCAACCATACCAACCATACTAACCATGCCAACCATACTAACCATGCCAACCTTAACAACCATGCTAACCATACCAATCTTACCAACCATGCCAACCATACCAACCATGTCAACCAGACCAACCATACCAACCTTACCAACCATGTCAACCATGTCAACCATACCAACCACACTAACCATACCCACAATACCAACCATACCAACCATGCCAACCATACCAACCTTACCAACCATGCCAACCATACCAACCATACCAACCATGCCAAAAATACCAACCTTACCAACCATGCCAACCATACTAAACATACCAACCATATCAACCATGCCAACCATACCAACCAGGTCAACCTTACCAACCACATCAACCATACCAACCATAAAAACCATGCCAACCCTATCAACCATACCAAGCTTACCAACCATGACAACCATACCAACAATGCAAACCATATCAACCATACCAACCATGTCAACCATGCCAACCATACCAAGCTTACCAACAATGACAACCATACCAACCATGTCAACCAGACCAACCATACCAACCATACCAACCATACCAACTTCACCAACAACCATGCTAACCATACCAATCTTACCAACCATGCCAACCATACCAACCATGTCAACCATACCAACCATACCAACCATGCCAACCATACCAACCATACCAACCATGTAAACTATGCCAACCATACCAACCATACTAACCATGCCAACCTTAACAACCATGCTAACCATACCAATCTTACCAACCATGCCAACCATACCAACCATGTCAACCAGACCAACCATACCAACCTTACCAACCATGTCAACCATACCAACCACACTAACCATACCCACAATACCAACCATACCAACCATGCCAACCATACCAACCTTACCAACCCTATCAACCATACCAAGCTTACCAACTATGACAACCATACCAACAATGCAAACCATATCAACCATACCAACCATGTCAACCATGCCAACCATACCAAGCTTACCAACAATGACAACCATACCAACCATGTCAACCAGACCAACCATACCAACCTTACCAACCATGTCAACCATACCAACCACACTAACCATACCCACAATACCAACCATATCAACCATACCAACCATGTCAACTACACCAACCATACCAACTTCACCAACCATGCCAACCATGCCAACCATACCAAGCTTACCAACCATGACAACCATACCTACCATACCAACCTTACCAATCATGCCAACCATGTCAACAATGCCAACCATACCAACCACACCAACCATACCAACCTTACCAACTTCACCAACCATGCCAACCATACCAAGCTTACCAACCATGACAACCATAAAAACCTTACCAACCGTGTCAACCATACCAACCATACCAACCATACCAACCATACCAACCATGTCAACCATATCAACCATACCAACCATACCAACCATGTCAACCATGCCAACCATACCAACCACAACAACCATACAAACCATACCAACTTCACCAACCATGCCAACCATGCCAACCATGCCAAGCTTACCAACCTTGACAACCATACCTACCATACCAACCTTACCAACCATGCCAACCATGTCAACAATGCCAACCATACCAACCACACCAACCATACCAACCTTACCAACTTCACCAACCATGCCAACCATACCAAGCTTACCAACCATGACAACCATACCAACCACAACAACCATACCAACCATACCAACTTCACCAACCATGCCAACCATACCAAGCTTACCAACCATGACAACCATACCAACCATACCAACCTTACCAACCGTGTCAACCATACCAACCATGCCAACCATATCAAACATACCAACCATGTCAACCATGCCAAACATACCAACCACACCAACCTTACCAACCATACCAACCATACCAACAACACCAACCATACCAACTTCACCAACCATACCAAAAGTACCAAGCTTACCAACCATGACAACCATAACAAACCTTACCAACCATGTCAACCTTACCAACCATGTCAACCATGTCAACCATACCAACCACACCAACCACACCAAAAATACCAACCATACCAACCATACCAACCATACCAACCATACCAACCATACCAACCATACCAACCATACCAACCATGCCAACCATACCAACCATGTCAACTATGCCAACCATACCAACCATACTAACCATGCCAACCTTAACAACCATGCTAACCATACCAATCTTACCAACCATGCCAACCATACCAACCATGTCAACCAGACCAACATACCAACCTTACCAACCATGTCAACTATGTCAACCATACCAACCACACCAACCATACCAACAATACCAACCATACCAACCATACCAACCATACCAACCATGGCAACCATACCAGCCATACCAACCATACCAACCTTACCAACCATGCCAACCATACCAACCATACCAACCATGCCAACCATACCAACCTTACCAACCATGCCAACCATACTAAACATACCAACCATACCAACCATGCCAACCATACCAACCATGTCAACCTTACCAACCACATCAACCATACCAACCATACCAACCATGCCAACCATATCAACCATACCAAGCTTACCAACCATGACAACCATACCAACCATGCCAACCATACCAACCATGTCAACCTTACCAACCACATCAACCATACCAACCATACCAACCATGCCAACCATATCAACCATACCAAGCTTACCAACCATGACAACCATACCAACCATGCCAACCATATCAACCATACCAACCATGTCAACCATGCCAACCATACCAACCACACCAACCATACCAGAAATACCAACCATACCAACCTTACCAACCATGAAAACCATATCAATCATACCAACCATGTCAACCATGCCAACCATACCAAGCTTACCAACAATGACAACAATACCAACCATGCCAACCATATCAACCATACCAACCATGTCAACCACACCAACCATACCAACAATACCAACCATACCAACCATACCAACCATGGCAACCATACCAGCCATACCAACCATATCAACCTTACCAACCATGCCAACCATACCAACCATGCCAACCATACCAACCATACCAACCATACCAACCATGCCAACCATACCAACCATGCCAACCATACTAAACATACCAACCATACCAACCATTCCAACCATACCAACCATGTCAACCTTACCAACCACATCAACCATACCAACCATACCAACCATGCCAACCATATCAACCATACCAAGCTTACCAACCATGACAACCATACCAACCATATCAACCATACCAACCATACCACCCATACCAACCATACCAACCATGCCAACCATACCACCCATACCAACCATGTCAACCTTACCAACCACACCAACCATACCAACCATACCAACTTCACCAACCATGCCAACCATGCCAACCATACCAACCATGTCAACCATGCCAACCATACCAACCACACCAACCATTCCAACCATACCAACTTCACCAACCATGCCAACCATGCCAACCATACCAAGCTTACCAACCATGACAACCATACCAACCATACCAACTTTACCAACCATGTCAACCATACCAACCATACCAAACATACCAACCATACCAACCTTACCAACCATGTCAACCATACCAACCATACCAACCATGTCAACCTTACCAACCACATCAACCATACCAACCATACCAACCACACCAACCATACCAACCATATCAACCATGTCAACCATACCAACCATGTCAACCTTACCAACCACATCAAACATACCAACCATACCAACCATGCCAACCATATCAACCATGCGAACCATGTCAATAATGCCAACCATACCAACCACACCAACCATACCAACTATACTAGCCATACCAACCATATCAACCTTACCAACCATGCCAACTTCACCAACCATGCCAACCATACCAAGCTTACCAACCATGACAACCATACAAACCATACCAACCACGTCAACCATGCCAACCATACCAACCATAACAACCATACCAACCATACCAACTTCACCAACCATGCCAACCATACCAACCATACCAAGCTTACCAACCTAAACAACCATACCAACCATGTCAACCATGCCAACCATACCAACCACAACAACCATACCAACCATACCAACTTCACCAACCATGCCAACCATACCAACCATACCAAGCTTACCAACCATGACAACCATACCAACCATACCAACCATACCAACCATGTCAACCACACCACCCATACCAAACATACCAACTATAACAACCTTACCAACCATGCCAACCGTACTAAACATAAAAACCATACCAACCATGCTAACCATACCAACCATGCCAACCATGTCAACCATACCAACCACATCAACCATACCAACCATACCAACCATGTCAACCATGCCAACCATACCAAGCTTACCAACAATGACAACCATACCAATCATGTCAACCAGACCAACCATACCAAGCTTACCAACCATGACAACCATACAAACCATACCAACCATACCAACCATACCAACCTTACCAACCGTGTCAACCATACCAACCATACCACCCATACCAACCATGTCAACCTTACCAACCACATCAACCATACCAACCATACCAACCACAACAACCATACCAACCATACCAACCACACCAACCATACCAACCATACCAACCACACCACCCATACCAAACATACCAACCATACCAACCTTACCAACCATGCCAACCATACTAAACATACCAACCATACCAACCATGCTAACCATACCAACCATGCCAACCATGTCAACCATACCAACCACATCAACCATACCAACCATACCAAACATACCAGCCATACCAACCATACCAACCATACCAACATTACCAACCATGCCAACCATACTAAACATACACCCCATACCAACCATACCAACCATGCCAACCATACCAACCATGCCAACCATGTCAAGCTTACCAACCACATCAACCATACCAACCACACCAACCATACCAACTTCACCAACCATGCCAATCATACCAACCATACCAAGCTTACCAACCATGACAACCATACCAACCATGCCAACCATATCAAACATACCAACCATGTCAACCATGCCAAACATACCAACCACACCAACCTTACCAACCATACCAACCATACCAACCACACCAACCATACCAACTTCACCAACCATACCAACCATACCAAGCTTACCAACCATGACAACCATACCAACCTTACCAACCATGTCAACCTTACCAACCATGTCAACCATGTCAACCATACCAACCACACCAACCACACCAACCACACCAAAAATACCAACCATACCAACCATACCAACCATACCAACCATACCAACCATACCAACCATACCAACCATGTCAACTATGCCAACCATACCAACCATACTAACCATGCCAACCTTAACAACCATGCTAACCATACCAATCTTACCAACCATGCCAACCATACCAACCATGTCAACCAGACCAACCATACCAACCTTACCAACCATGTCAACTATGTCAACCATACCAACCACACCAACCATACCAACCATACCAACAATACCAACCATACCAACCATACCAACCATACCAACCATGGCAACCATACCAGCCATACCAACCATACCAACCTTACCAACCACATCAACCATACCAACCATACCAACCATGCCAACCATATCAACCATACCAAGCTTACCAACCATGACAACCATACCAACCATGACAACCATTCCAACCATGCCAACCATATCAACCATACCAACCATGTCAACCATGCCAACCTTACACACCACACCAACCATACCAGAAATACCAACCATACCAACCTTACCAACCATGAAAACCATATCAATCATACCAACCATGTCAACCATGCCAACCATACCAAGCTTAACAACAATGACAACAATACCAACCATGCCAACCATATCAACCATACCAACCATGTCAACCACACCAACCATACCAACAATACCAACCATACCAACCATACCAACCATGGCAACCATACCAGCCATACCAACCATATCAACCTTACCAACCATGCCAACCATACAACCATACCAACCATACCAACCATGCCAACCATACCAACCATGCCAACCATACTAAACATACCAACCATACCAACCATACCAACCATACCAACCATTCCAACCATACCAACCATGTCAACCTTACCAACCACATCAACCATACCAACCATACCAACCATGCCAACCATATCAACCATACCAAGCTTACCAACCATGACAACCATACCAACCATACCAACCATATCAACCATACCAACCATACCACCCATACCAACCATACCAACCATACCAACCATGCCAACCATACCACCCATACCAACCATGTCAACCTTACCAACCACACCAACCATACCAACCATACCAACTTCACCAACCATGCCAACCATGCCAACCATACCAACCATGTCAACCATGCCAACCATACCAACCACACCAACCATTCCAACCATACCAACTTCACCAACCATGCCAACCATGCCAACCATACCAAGCTTACCAACCATGACAACCATACCAACCATACCAACTTTACCAACCATGTCAACCATACCAACCATACCAAACATACCAACCATACCAACCTTACCAACCATGTCAACCATACCAACCATACCAACCATGTCAACCTTACCAACCACATCAACCATACCAACCATACCAACCACACCAACCATACCAACCATATCAACCATGTCAACCATACCAACCATGTCAACCTTACCAACCACATCAAACATACCAACCATACCAACCATGCCAACCATATCAACCATGCGAACCATGTCAATAATGCCAACCATACCAACCACACCAACCATACCAACTATACTAGCCATACCAACCATATCAACCTTACCAACCATGCCAACTTCACCAACCATGCCAACCATACCAAGCTTACCAACCATGACAACCATACAAACCATGCCAACCATATCAACCATACCAAGCTTACCAACCATACCAAGCATACCAACCATGCCAACCATATCAACCATACCAACCACGTCAACCATGCCAACCATACCAACCATAACAACCATACCAACCATACCAACTTCACCAACCATGCCAACCATACCAACCATACCAAGCTTACCAACCTTCACAACCATACCAACCATGTCAACCATGCCAACCATACCAACCACAACAACCATACCAACCATACCAACTTCACCAACCATGCCAACCATACCAACCATACCAAGCTTACCAACCATGACAACCATACCAACCATACCAACCATACCAACCATGTCAACCACACCACCCATACCAAACATACCAACTATACCAACCTTACCAACCATGCCAACCGTACTAAACATAAAAAGCATACCAACCATGCTAACCATACCAACCATGCCAACCATGTCAACCATACCAACCACATCAACCATACCAACCATACCAACCATGTCAACCATGCCAACCATACCAAGCTTACCAACAATGACAACCATACCAATCATGTCAACCAGACCAACCATACCAAGCTTACCAACCATGACAACCATACAAACCATACCAACCATACCAACCATACCAACCTTACCAACCGTGTCAACCATACCAACCATACCACCCATACCAACCATGTCAACCTTACCAACCACATCAACCATACCAACCATACCAACCACAACAACCATACCAACCATACCAACCACACCAACCATACCAACCATACCAACCACACCACCCATACCAAACATACCAACCATACCAACCTTACCAACCATGCCAACCATACTAAACATACCAACCATACCAACCATGCTAACCATACCAACCATGCCAACCATGTCAACCATACCAACCACATCAACCATACCAACCATACCAAACATACCAGCCATACCAACCATACCAACCATACCAACATTACCAACCATGCCAACCATACTAAATATACACCCCATACCAACCATGCCAACCATACCAACCATGCCAACCATACCAACCATGCCAACCATGTCAAGCTTACCAACCACATCAACCATACCAACCACACCAACCATACCAACTTCACCAACCATGCCAATCATACCAACCATACCAAGCTTACCAACCATGACAACCATACCAACCATGCCAACCATATCAAACATACCAACCATGTCAACCATGCCAAACATACCAACCACACCAACCTTACCAACCATACCAACCATACCAACCACACCAACCATACCAACTTCACCAACCATACCAAGCTTACCAACCATGACAACCATACCAACCTTACCAACCATGTCAACCTTACCAACCATGTCAACCATGTCAACCATACCAACCACACCAACCACACCAACCACACCAAAAATACCAACCATACCAACCATACCAACCATACCAACCATACCAACCATGTCAACTATGCCAACCATACCAACCATACTAACCATGCCAACCTTAACAACCATGCTAACCATACCAATCTTACCAACCATGCCAACCATACCAACCATGTCAACCAGACCAACCATACCAACCTTACCAACCATGTCAACTATGTCAACCATACCAACCACACCAACCATACCAACAATACCAACCATACCAACCATACCAACCATACCAACCATGGCAACCATACCAGCCATACCAACCATACCAACCTTACCAACCATGCCAACCATACCAACCATACCAAATATGCCAACCATACCAACCTTACCAACCATGCCAACCATACTAAACATACCAACCATACCAACCATGCCAACCATACCAACCATGTCAACCTTACCAACCACATCAACCATACCAACCATACCAACCATGCCAACCATATCAACCATACCAAGCTTACCAACCATGACAACCATACTAACCATGCCAACCATACCAACCATGTCAACCTTACCAACCACATCAATCATACCAACCATGCCAACCATGCCAACCATATCAACCATACCAAGCTTACCAACCATGACAACCATACCAACCATGCCAACCATATCAACCATACCAACCATGTCAACCATGCCAACCATACCAACCACACCAACCATACCAGAAATACCAACCATACCAACCTTACCAACCATGCCAACCATATCAACCATACCAACCATGTCAACCATACCAACAATGACAACAATACCAACCATGCCAACCATATCAACCATACCAACCATGTCAACCACACCAACCATACCAACAATAGCAACCATACCAACCATGGCAACCATACCAGCCATACCAACCATATCAACCTTACCAACCATGCCAACCATACCAACCATACCAACCATACCAACCATGTCAACCTTACCAACCACATCAACCATACCAACCATACCAACCATGCCAACCATATCAACCATACCAAGCTTACCAACCATGACAACCATACCAACCATGCCAACCATATCAACCATACCAACCATGTCAACCATGCCAACCATACCAACCACACCAACCATACCAACCATACCAACTTCACCAACCATGCCAACCATGCCAACCATACCAACCATGTCAACCATGCCAACCATACCAACCACACCAACCATACCAACCATACCAACTTTACCAACCATATCAACCATACCAAGCTTACCAACCATGACAACCATACCAACCATGCCAACCATATCAACCATACCAACCATGTCAACCATGCCAACCATACCAACCACACCAAACATACCAACCATACCAACTTCACCAACTATGCCAACCATGCCAACCATACCAACCATGTCAACCATGCCAAACATACCAACCATAACAACCATACCAACCATGTCAACCACACCACCCATACCAAACATACCAACCTTACCAACCATGGCAACCATACTAAACATACCAACCATACCAACCATACCAACCATGTCAACCTTACCAACCACATCAACCATACCAACCATACCAACCATGCCAACCATATCAACCACACCAAGCTTACCAACCATGACAACCATACCAACCATACCAACTTTACCAACCATGTCAACCATACCAACCATACCAACCATACCAACCATGTCAACCTTACCAACCACATCAACCATACCACCCATACTAAACATACCAACCATGCCAACCTTACCAACCATGTCAACCATACCAACCATGTCAACCTTACCAACCACATCAACCATACCAACCATACCAACCACACCAACCATACCAACCATATCAACCATGTCAACCATACCAACCATACCAACCATGTCAACCTTACCAACCACATCAACCATACCAACCATACCAACCATGCCAACCATATCAACCATGCCAACCATGTCAATAATGCCAACCATACCAACCACACCAACCATACCAACCATACCAGCCATACCAACCATACCAACCTTACCAACCATGCCAACTTCACCAACCATGCCAACCATACCAAGCTTACCAACCATGACAACCATACCAACCATGCCAACCATATCAACCATACCAAGCTTACCAACCATGACAACCATACCAACCATGCCAACCATATCAACCATACCAACCATGTCAACCATGCCAACCATACCAACCATAACAACCATACCAACCATACCAACTTCACCAACCTTGAAAACCATACCAACCATGTCAACCATGCCAACCATACCAACCACAACAACCATACCAACCATACCAACTTCACCAACCATGCCAACCATACCAACCATACCAAGCTTACCAACCATGACAACCATACCAACCATACCAACCATGTCAACCACACCACCCATACCAACCATACCAACCTTACCAACCATGCCAACCATACTAAACATATCAACCATACCAACCATGCTAACCATACCAACCATGCCAACCATGTCAACCATACCAACCACATCAACCATACCAACCATACCAACCATGCCAACCATATCAACCATATCAACCATACCAAGCTTACCAACAATGACAACCATACCAACCATGAAAACCATATCAACCATACCAACCATGTCAATCATTCCAACCATTTCAACCACGCCAACCATACCAACCACAACAACCATACCAACCATACCAACTTCACCAACCATGCCAACCATACCAACCATACCAAGCTTACCAACCATGACAACCATACCAACCATACCAACCATGTCAACCACACCACCCATACCAAACATACCAACCATACCAACCTTACCAACCATGCCAACCATACTAAACATACCAACCATACCAACCATACCAACCATGTCAACCACACCACCCATACCAAACATACCAACCATACCAACCTTACCAACCATGCCAACCATACTAAACATACCAACCATGCCAACCATATCAACCATACCAACCATGTCAACCATGCGAACCATACCAACCATACTAACCATGCCAACCTTAGCAACCATGCTAACCATACCAATCTTACCAACCATGCCAACCATACCAACCATGTCAACCAGACCAACCATACCAACCTTACCAACCATGTCAACCATGTCAACCATACAAACCACACTAACCATACCCACAATACCAACCATACCAACCATACCAACCATGGCAACCATACTAAACATACCAACCATACCAACCATGCCAACCATACCAACCATGTCAACCTTACCAACCACATCAACCATGCCAACCATATCAACCATACCAACCATGTCAACCACACCAACCATACCTACCATATCAACCACACCACCCATACCAAACATACCAAACATACCAACATTACCAACCATGCTAACCATACAAACCATGCGAACCATGTCAACCATATTAACCACATCAACCATACAGACCATACCAAACATACCAGCCATACCTACCATACCAACCATACCAACCTTACCAACCATGCCAACCATACTAAACATACCAACCATACCAACCATACCAACCATGTCAACCTTACCAACCACATCAACCATACCAACCATACCAACCATGCCAACCATATCAACCATACCAAGCTTACCAACCATGACAACCATACCAACCATGCCAACCATATCAACCATACCAACCATGTCAACCATGCCAACCATACCAACCACACCAACCATACCAACCATACCAACTTCACCAACCATGCCAACCATGCCAACCATACCAACCATGTCAACCATGCCAACCATACCAACCACACCAACCATACCAACCATACCAACTTTACCAACCATATCAACCATACCAAGCTTACCAACCATGACAACCATACCAACCATGCCAACCATATCAACCATACCAACCATGTCAACCATGCCAACCATACCAACCACACCAACCATACCAACCATACCAACTTCACCAACTATGCCAACCATGCCAACCATACCAACCATGTCAACCATGCCAAACATACCAACCATAACAACCATACCAACCATGTCAACCACACCACCCATACCAAACATACCAACCTTACCAACCATGGCAACCATACTAAACATACCAACCATACCAACCATACCAACCATGCCAACCATGTCAACCTTACCAACCACATCAACCATACCAACCATACCAACTATGCCAACCATATCAACCATACCAAGCTTACCAACCATGACAACCATACCAACCATGCCAACCATATCAACCATACCAACCATGTCAACCATGCCAACTATACCAACCACACCAACCATACCAACCATACCAACTTTACCAACCATGCCAACCCTGCCAACCATACCAAGCTTACCAACCATGACAACCATACCAACCATACCAACTTTACCAACCATGTCAACCATACCAACCATACCAACCATACCAACCATGTCAACCTTACCAACCACATCAACCATACCACCCATACTAAACATACCAACCATGCCAACCTTACCAACCATGTCAACCATACCAACCATGTCAACCTTACCAACCACATCAACCATACAAACCATACCAACCACACCAACCATACCAACCATATCAACCATGTCAACCATACCAACCATACCAACCATGTCAACCTTACCAACCACATCAACCATACCAACCATACCAACCATGCCAACCATATCAACCATGCCAACCATGTCAATAATGCCAACCATACCAACCACACCAACCATACCAACCATACCAGCCATACCAACCATACCAACATTACCAACCATGCCAACTTCACCAACCATGCCAACCATACCAAGCTTACCAACCATGACAACCATACCAACCATGCCAACCATGTCAACCATACCAAGCTTACCAACCATGACAACCATACCAACCATGCCAACCATATCAACCATACCAACCATGTCAACCATGCCAACCATACCAACCATAACAACCATACCAACCATACCAACTTCACCAACCATGCCAACCATACCAACCATACCAAGCTTACCAACCTTGAAAACCATACCAACCATGTCAACCATGCCAACCATACCAACCACAACAACCATACCAACCATACCAACTTCACCAACCATGCCAACCATACCAACCATACCAAGCTTACCAACCATGACAACCATACCAACCATACCAACCATGTCAACCACACCACCCATACCAACCATACCAACCTTACCAACCATGCCAACCATACTAAACATATCAACCATACCAACCATGCTAACCATACCAAAAATGCCAACCATGTCAACCATACCAACCACATCAACCATACCAACCATACCAACCATGCCAACCATATCAACCATATCAACCATACCAAGCTTACCAACAATGACAACCATACCAACCATGAAAACCATATCAACCATACCAACCATGTCAATCATGCCAACCATTTCAACCACGCCAACCATACCAACCACAACAACCATACCAACCATACCAACTTCACCAACCATGCCAACCCTGCCAACCATACCAAGCTTACCAACCATGACAACCATACCAACCATACCAACCATACCAACCATGTCAACCTTACCAACCACATCAACCATACCACCCATACTAAACATACCAACCATGCCAACCTTACCAACCATGTCAACCATACCAACCATGTCAACCTTACCAACCACATCAACCATACAAACCATACCAAACACAACAACCATACCAACCATATCAACCATGTCAACCATACCAACCATACCAACCATGTCAACCTTACCAACCACATCAACCATACCAACCATACCAACCATGCCAACCATATCAACCATGCCAACCATGTCAATAATGCCAACCATACCAACCACACCAACCATACCAACCATACCAGCCATACCAACCATACCAACCTTACCAACCATGCCAACTTCACCAACCATGCCAACCATACTAAACATACCAACCATGCCAACCATATCAACCATACCAACCATGTCAACCATGCGAACCATACCAACCATACTAACCATGCCAACCTTAGCAACCATGCTAACCATACCAATCTTACCAACCATGCCAACCATACCAACCATGTCAACCAGACCAACCATACCAACCTTACCAACCATGTCAACCATGTCAACCATACAAACCACACTAACCATACCCACAATACCAACCATACCAACCATACCAACCATGGCAACCATACTAAACATACCAACCATACCAACCATGCCAACCATACCAACCATGTCAACCTTACCAACCACATCAACCATGCCAACCATATCAACCATACCAACCATGTCAACCACACCAACCATACCTACCATATCAACCACACCACCCATACCAAACATACCAAACATACCAACCTTACCAACCATGCTAACCATACCAACCATGCGAACCATGTCAACCATATTAACCACATCAACCATACAGACCATACCAAACATACCAGCCATACCTACCATACCAACCATACCAACCTTACCAACCATGCCAACTATACTAAACATACCAACCATACCAACCATGCCAACCATACCAACCATTCCAACCATACCAACCATGCCAACCATACCTATCATGCCAACCATGTCAAGCTTACCAACCACATCAACCATACCAACCACACCAACCATATTAACTTCACCGACCATGCCAACCATACCAACCATACCAAGCTTACTAACCATGACAACCATACCAACCATGCCAACCATATCAAACATACCAACCATGTCAAACATGCCAACCATACCAACCACACCAACCTTACCAACCATACCAACCATACCAACCTTACCAACCATGCCAACCATACCAACCATACCAACCACACCAACCATACCAACTTCACCAACCATACCAAGCTTACCAACCATTAAAACCATTCCAACCATACCAACCTTACCAACCATGTCAACCATGTCAACCATACCAACCACACCAACCACACCAACCACACCAACCGTACCAAAAATACCAACCATACCAACCATACCAACCATACCAACCATGCCAACCATAGCAACCATACCAACCATACCAACCATGCCAACCATACCAACCTTACCAACCATGCCAACCATACTAAACATACCAACCATACCAACCATGCCAACCATACCAACCATTCCAACCATACCAACCATGCCAACCATACATACCATGCCAACCATGTTAGCTTACCAACCACATCAACCATACCAACCACACCAACCATACCAACTTCACCAACCATGCCAACCATACCAACCATACCAAGCTTACTAACCATGCCAACCATACCAACCATGCCAACCATATCAAACATACCAACAATGTCAACCATGCCAACCATACCAACCACACCAACCTTACAACCATACCCACCATACCAACCACACCAACCATACCAATTTCACCAACCATACCAAGCTTACCAACCATGACAACCATACCAACCATACCAACCTTACCAACCATATCAAACATACCAACAATGTCAACCATGTCAACCATACCAACCACACCAACCACACCAACCACACCAACCATACCAAAAATACCAACCATACCAACCATACCAACCATGCCAACCATACCAACCATGTCAACTATGCCAACCATACCAACCATACTAACCATGCCAACCTTAACAACCATGCTAACCATACCAATCTTACCAACCATGCCAACCATACCAACCATGTCAACCAGACCAACCATACCAACCTTACCAACCATGTCAACCATGTCAACCATACCAACCACACTAACCATACCCACAATACCAACCATACCAACCATACCAACCATACCAACCATACCAACCATGGCAACCATACCAGCCACACCAACCATACCAACCTTACCAACCATGCCAACCATACCAAAAATACCAACCATACCAACCATACCAACCATGCCAACCATACCAACCATGTCAACTATGCCAACCATACCAACCATACTAACCATGCCAACCTTAACAACCATGCTAACCATACCAATCTTACCAACCATGCCAACCATACCAACCATGTCAACCAGACCAACCATACCAACCTTACCAACCATGTCAACCATATCAACCATACCAACCACACTAACCATACCCACAATACCAACCATACCAACCATACCAACCATGGCAACCATACCAGCCACACCAACCATACCAACATTACCAACCATGCCAACCATACCAACCATACGAACCATGTCAACCTTACCAACCACATCAACCATACCAACCATACCAACCATGCCAACCCTATCAACTATACCAAGCTTACCAACCATGACAACCATACCAACAATGCCAACCATATCAACCATACCAACCATGTCAACCATGCCAACCATACCAAGCTTACCAACAATGACAACCATACTAAACATACCAACCATACCAACCTTACCAACCATGCCAACCATACTAAACATACCAACCATACCAACCATGCCAACCATACCAACCATGTCAACCTTACCAACCACATCAACCATACCAACCATACCAACCATGCCAACCCTATCAACTATACCAAGCTTACCAACCATGACAACCATACCAACAATGCCAACCATATCAACCATACCAACCATGTCAACCATGCCAACCATACCAAGCTTACCAACAATGACAACCATACCAACCATGTCAACCAGACCAACCATACCAACCTTACCAACCATTTCAACCATGTCAACCATACCAACCACACTAATCATACCCACAATACCAACCATATCAACCATACCAACCATGTCAACCACACCAACCATACCAACAATACCAAACATACCAACCATACCAACCATGGCAACCATACCAGCCATACCAACCATACCAACCTTACCAACCATGCCAACCATACCAACCATACCAACCATACCAACCATGCCAACAATACCAAAATTACCAACCATGCCAACCATACTAAACATACCAACCATACCAACCATGCCAATTATACCAACCTTACCAACCACATCAACCATACCACCCATACCAAACATACCAACCATACCAACCTTACCAACCATGTCAACCATACCAACCATGCCAAATATATCAACCATACCAACCATGTCAACCACGCCAACCATACCAACCACACCAACCATACAAACAATACCAACCATATCAACCATACCAACCATGTCAACCACACCAACCATACCAACAATACCAAACATACCAACCATACCAACCATGGCAACCATACCAGCCACACCAACAATACCAACCTTACCAACCATGCCAACCATACCAACCATACCAACCATACCAACCATGCCAACCATATTAACCTTACCAACCATGCCAACCATACTAAACATACCAACCATACCAACCATGCCAACCATACCAACCATGTCAACCTTACCAACCACATCAACCATACCAACCATACCAACCATGCCAACCATATCAACCATACCAAGCTTACGAACCATGACAACCATACCATCCATACCAACCTTACCAACCGTGTCAACCATACCAACCATACCAACCATACCAACCATGTCAACCATATCAATCATGCCAACCATGTCAACCATACCAACCACATCAACCATACCAACCATACCAACCATGTCAACCATGCCAACCATACCAAGCTTACCAACAATGACAACCATACCAACCATGTCAACCAGACCAACCATACCAACCTTACCAACCATGTCAACCATGTCAACCATACCAACCACACTAACCATACAAACAATACCAACCATATCAACCATACCAACCATGTCAACCACACCAACCATACCAACAATACCAAACATACCAACCATACCAACCATGGCAACCATACCAGCCACACCAACCATACCAACCTTACCAACCATGCCAACCATACCAACCATACCAACCATACCAACCATGCCAACCATACCAACCTTACCAACCATGCCAACCATACTAAACATACCAACCATACCAACCATGCCAACCATACCAACCATGTCAACCTTACCAACCACATCAACCATACCAACCATACCAACCATGCCAACCATATCAACCATACCAAGCTTACGAACCATGACAACCATACCATCCATACCAACCTTACCAACCGTGTCAACCATACCAACAATACCAACCATACCAACCATGTCAACCATATCAACCATACCAACCATGTCAACCATGCCAACCATACCAACCACACCAACCATACCAACCATACCAACTTCACCAACCATGCCAACCATGCCAACCATACCAAGCTTACCAACCATGACAACCATACCAATCATACCAACCTTACCAACCATGCCAACCATATCAACAATGCCAACCATACCAACCACACCAACCATACCAACCTTACCAACTTCACCAACCATGCCAACCATACCAAGCTTACCAACCATGACAACCATACCAACCATACCAACCTTACCAACAGTGTCAACCATACCAACCATACCAACCATACCAACCATGTCAACCTTACCAACCACATCAACCATACCAACCATACCAACCACACCAATCATACCAACCATACCAACCACACCAACCATACCAACCATACCAACCACACCACCCATACCAAACATACCAACCATACCAACCTTACCAACCATGCCAACCATACTAAACATACCAACCATACCAACCATGCTAACCATACCAACCATGTCAACCATGCCAACCATACCAACCACAACAACCATACCAACCATACCAACTTCACCAACCATGCCAACCATACCAACCATACCAAGCTTACCAATCATGACAACCATACCAACCATACCAACCATACCAACCATACCAACCTTACCAACCGTGTCAACCATACCAACCATACCACCCATACCAACCATGTCAACCTTACCAACCACATCAACCATACTAACCATACCAACCACAACAACCATACCAACCATACCAACCACACCAACCATACCAACCATACCAACCACACCACCCATACCAAACATACCAACCATACCAACCTTACCAACCATGCCAACCATACTAAACATACCAACCATACCAACCATGCTAACCATACCAACCATGCCAACCATGTCAACCATACCAACCACATCAACCATACCAACCATACCAAACATACCAGCCATACCAACCATACCAACCATACCAACTTTACCAACCATGCCAACCATACTAAACATACACCCCATACCAACCATGCCAACCATACCAACCATGCCAACCATACCAACCATGCCAACCATGCCAACCATGCCAACCATGTCAAGCTTACCAACCACATCAACCATACCAACCACACCAACCATACCAACTTCACCAACCATGCCAATCATACCAACCATACCAAGCTTACCAACCATGACAACCATACCAACCAAGCCAACCATATCAAACATACCAACCATGTCAACCATGCCAAATATACCAACCACACCAACCTTACCAACCATACCAACCATACCAACCACACCAACCATACCAACTTCACCAACCATACCAACCATACCAAGCTTACCAACCATGACAACCATACCAACCTTACCAACCATGTCAACCTTACCAACCATGTCAACCATGTCAACCATGTCAACCATACCAACCACACCAACCACACCAACCACACCAACCACACCAAAAATACCAACCATACCAACCATACCAACCATACCAACCATACCAACCATACCAACCATACCAACCATGTCAACTATGCCAACCATACCAACCATACTAACCATGCCAACCTTAACAACCATGCTAACCATACCAATCTTACCAACTATGCCAACCATACCAACCATGTCAACCAGACCAACCATACCAACCTTACCAACCATGTCAACTATGTCAACCATACCAACCACACCAACCATACCAACAATACCAACCATACCAACCATACCAACCATACCAACAATGGCAACCATACCAGCCATACCAACCATACCAACCTTACCAACCATGCCAACCATACCAACCATACCAACCATGCCAACCATACCAACCTTACCAACCATGCCAACCATACTAAACATACCAACCATACCAACCATGCCAACCATACCAACCATGTCAACCTTACCAACCACATCAACCATACCAACCATAATAACCATGCCAACCATATCAACCATACCAAGCTTACCAACCATGACAACCATACCAACCATGCCAACCATACCAACCATGTCAACCTTACCAACCACATCAACCATACCAACCATACCAACCATGCCAACCATATCAACCATACCAAGCTTACCAACCATGACAACCATACCAACCATGCCAACCATATCAACCATACCAACCATGTCAACCATGCCAACCATACCAACCACACCAACCATACCAGAAATACCAACCATACCAACCTTACCAACCATGCCAACCATATCAACCATACCAACCATGTCAACCATACCAACAATGACAACAATACCAACCATGCCAACCATATCAACCATACCAACCATGTCAACCACACCAACCATACCAACAATAGCAACCATACCAACCATGGCAACCATACCAGCCATACCAACCATATCAACCTTACCAACCATGCCAACCATACCAACCATGTCAACCTTACCAACCACATCAACCATACCAACCATGCCAACCATATCAACCATACCAAGCTTACCAACCATGACAACCATACCAACCATGCCAACCATATCAACCATACCAACCATGTCAACCATGCCAACCATACCAACCACACCAACCATACCAACCATACCAACTTCACCAACCATGCCAACCATGTCAACCATGCCAACCATACCAACCACACCAACCATACCAACCATACCAACTTTACCAACCATATCAACCATACCAAGCTTACCAACCATGACAACCATACCAACCATGCCAACCATATCAACCATACCAACCATGTCAACCATGCCAACCATACAAACCACACCAACCATACCAACCATACCAACTTCACCAACCATGCCAACCATACCAACCATGTCAACCATGCCAACCATACCAACCATACCAACCATGTCAACCACACCACCCATACCAAACATACCAACCATACCAACCTTACCAACCATGGCAACCATACTAAACATACCAACCATACCAACCATACCAACCATGCCAACCATACCAACCATGTCAACCTTACCAACCACATCAACCATACCAACCATGCCAACCATATCAACCATACCAAGCTTACCAACCATGACAACCATACCAACCATGCCAACCATATCAACCATACCAACCATGTCAACCATGCCAACCATACCAACCACACCAACCATACCAACTTCACCAACCATGCCAACCATGCCAACCATACCAACCATGTCAACCATGCCAACCATACCAACCACACCAACCATACCAACCATACCAACTTTACCAACCATATCAACCATACCAAGCTTACCAACCATGACAACCATACCAACCATGCCAACCATATCAACCATACCAACCATGTCAACCATGCCAACCATACCAACCACACCAACCATACCAACCATACCAACTTCACCAACCATGCCAACCATACCAACCATGTCAACCATGCCAACCATACCAACCATACCAACCATACCAACCATGTCAACCACACCACCCATACCAAACATACCAACCATACCAACCTTACCAACCATGGCAACCATACTAAACATACCAACCATACCAACCATACCAACCATGCCAACCATACCAACCATGTCAACCTTACCAACCACATCAACCATACCAACCATACCAACCATGCCAACCATACCAAGCTTACCAACCATGACAACCATACCAACCATGCCAACCATATCAACCATACCAACCATGTCAACCATGCCAACCATACCAACCACACCAACCATACCAACCATACCAACTTCACCAACCATACTAAACATACCAACCATACCAACCATGCTAACCATACCAACCATGCCAACCATGTCAACCATACCAACCACATCAACCATACCAACCATACCAACCATGCCAACCATATCAACCATACCAAGCTTACCAACCATGACAACCATACCAACCATGAAAACCATATCAACCATACCAACTTCACCAACCATGCCAACCATACCAACCATACCAAGCTTACCAACCATGACAATCATACCAACCATACCAACCATACCAACCATACTAACCATACCAACCATACCAACCATGTCAACCACACCACCCATACCAAACATACCAACCATACCAACCTTACCAACCATGCCAACCATACTAAACATACCAACCATACCAACCATGTCAACCACACCACCCATACCAAACATACTAACCATACCAACCTTACCAACCATGCCAACCATACTAAACATACCAACCATGCCAACCATATCAACCATACCAACCATGTCAACCATGCCAACCATACCAACCATACTAACCATGCCAACCTTAACAACCATGCTAACCATACCAATCTTACCAACCATGCCAACCATACCTACCGTATCAACCACACCACCCATACCAAACATACCAAACATACCAACCTTACCAACCATGCCAACCATACTAAACATACCAACCATACCAACCATGCTAACCATACCAACCATGCGAACCATGTCAACCATACCAACCATACCAACCATACCAACCATACCAACCATACCAACCATACCAACCATGTCAACCACACCACCCATACCAAACATACCAACCATACCAACCTTACCAACCATGCCAACCATACTAAACATACCAACCATACCAACCATGTCAACCACACCACCCATACCAAACATACCAACCATACCAAAAATACCAACCATACCAACCATGTCAACCACACCACCCATACCAAACATACCAACCATACCAACCTTACCAACCATGCCAACCATGCTAACCATACCAATCTTACCAACCATGCCAACCATACCTACCGTATCAACCATACCAACCATACCAACCTTACCAACCATGCCAACCATACTAAACATACCAACCATACCAACCATACCAACCATGTCAACCACACCACCCATACCAAACATACCAACCATACCAACCTTACCAACCATGCCAACCATGCTAACCATACCAATCTTACCAACCATGCCAACCATACCTACCGTATCAACCATACCAACCATACCAACCTTACCAACCATGCCAACCATACTAAACATACCAACCATACCAACCATGCCAACCATACCAACCATTCCAAACATACCAACCATGCCAACCATACCTATCATGCCAACCATGTCAAGCTTACCAACCACATCAACCATACCAACCACACCAACCATATTAACTTCACCGACCATGCCAACCATACCAACCATACCAAGCTTACTAACCATGACAACCATACCAACCATGCCAACCATATCAAACATACCAACCATGTCAAACATGCCAACCATACCAACCACACCAACCTTACCAACCATACCAACCATACCAACCTTACCAACCATGCCAACCATACCAACCATACCAACCACACCAACCATACCAACTTCACCAACCATACCAAGCTTACCAACCATTAAAACCATACCAACCATACCAACATTACCAACCATGTCAACCTTACCAACCATGTCAACCATGTCAACCATACCAACCACACCAACCACACCAACCACACCAACCATACCAAAAATACCAACCATACCAACCATACCAACCATACCAACCATACCAACCATGCCAACCATAGCAACCATACCAACCATACCAACCATGCCAACCATACTAAACATACCAATCATACCAACCATGCCAACCATACCAACCATTCCAACCATACCAACCATGCCAACCATACCTACCATGCCAACCATGTCAAGCTTACCAACCACATCAACCATACCAACCACACCAACCATACCAACTTCACCAACCATGCCAACCATACCAACCATACCAAGCTTACTAACCATGACAACCATACCAACCATGCCAACCATATCAAACATACCAACAATGTCAACCATGCCAACCATACCAACCACACCAACCTTACAACCATACCCACCATACCAACCACACCAACCATACCAATTTCACCAACCATACCAAGCTTACCAACCATGACAACCATACCAACCATACCAACCTTACCAACCATATCAAACATACCAACAATGTCAACCATGTCAACCATACCAACCACACCAACCACACCAACCACACCAACCACACCAACCACACCAACCACACCAACCATACCAAAAATACCAACCATACCAACCATACCAACCATGCCAACCATGTCAACCATACCAACCACATCAACCATACCAACCATACCAACCATGCCAACCATATCAACCATATCAACCATACCAAGCTTACCAACCATGACAACCATACCAACCATGAAAACCATATCAACCATAACAACCATGTCAATCATGCCAACCATATCAACCATGCCAACCATACCAACCACAACAACCATACCAACCATACCAACTTCACCAACCATGCCAACCATACCAACCATACCAAGCTTACCAACCATGACAACCATACCAACCATACCAACCATACCAACCATATCAACCATACCAACCATACCAACCATACCAACCATACCAACCATACCAACCATGTCAACCACACCACCCATACCAAACATACCAACCATACCAACCTTACCAACCATGCCAACCATACTAAACATACCAACCATACCAACCATGTCAACCACACCACCCATACCAAACATACCAACCATACCAACCTTACCAACCATGCCAACAATACTAAACATACCAACCATGCCAACCATATCAACAATACCAACCATGTCAACCATGCCAACCATACCAAGCTTACCAACAATGACAACCATACCAACCATGCCAACCATATTAACCATACCAACCATGTCAACCACACCAACCATACCTACCATATCAACCACACCACCCATACCAAACATACCAACCATACCAACCTTACCAACCATGCCAACCATACTAAACATACCAACCATACCAACCATGCTAACCATACCAACCATGCGAACCATGTCAACCATACCAACCACATCAACCATACAGACCATACCAAACATACCAGCCATACCTACCATACCAACCATACCAACCTTACCAACCATGCCAACCAAACTAAACATACCAACCATACCAACCATGCCAACCATACCAACCATTCCAACCATACCAACCATGCCAACCATACCTATCATGCCAACCATGTCAAGCTTACCAACCACATAAACCATACCAACCACACCAACCATACCAACTTCACCAACCATGCCAACCATACCAACCATACCAAGCTTACTAACCATGACAACCATACCAACCATGCCAACCATATCAAACATACCAACCATGTCAAACATGCCAACCATACCAACCACACCAACCTTACCAAAAATACCAACCATACCAACCTTACCAACCATGCCAACCATACCAACCACACCAACCACACCAACCATACCAAATTCACCAACCATACCAACCATACCAAGCTTACCAACCATGACAACCATACCAACCATACCACCCTTACCAACCATGTCAACCTTACCAACCATGTCAACCATGTCAACCATACCAAAAACACCAACCACACCAACCACACCAACCATACCAAAAATACCAACCATACCAACCATACCAACCATGCCAACCATAGCAACCATACAAACCATACCAACCATGCCAACCATACCAACCTTACCAACCATGCCAACCATACTAAACATACCAACCATACCAACCATGCCAATCATACCAACCATTCCAACCATACCAACCATGCCAACCATACCTACCATGCCAACCATGTCAAGCTTACCAACCACATCAACCATACCAACCACACCAACCATACCAACTTCACCAACCATGCCAACCATACCAGCCATACCAACCACACCAACCATACCAACTTCACCAACCATACCAACCATACCAAGCTTACCAACCATGACAACCATACCAACCATACCACCCTTACCAACCATGTCAACCTTACCAACCATGTCAACCATGTCAACCATACCAACCACACCAACCACACCAACCATACCAAAAATACCAACCATACCAACCATACCAACCATGCCAACCATAGCAACCATACCAACCATACCAACCATGCCAACCATACCAACCTTACCAAACATGCCAACCATACTAAACATACCAACCATACCAACCATGCCAATCATACCAACCATTCCAACCATACCAACCATGCCAACCATACCAACCATGCCAACCATATCAAACATACCAACAATGTCAACCATGCCAACCTTACCAACCACACTAACCTTACAACCATACCCACCATACCAACCACACCAACTATACCAATTTCACCAACCATACCAACCACACCAAGCTTACCAACCCTGACAACCATACCAACCATACCAACCTTACCAACCATGTCAACCTTACCAACCATGTCAACCATACCAACCACACCAACCACACCAACCACACCAACCATACCAAAAATACCAACCATACCAACCATACCAACCATGTCAACTATGCCAACCATACCAACCATACTAACCATGCCAACCTTAACAACCATGCTAACCATACCAATCTTACCAACCATGCCAACCATACCAACCATGTCAACCAGACCAACCATACCAACCTTACCAACCATGTCAACCATACCAACCACACTAACCATACCCACAATACCAACCATACCAACCATACCAACCATGGCAACCATACCAGCCATACCAACCATACCAACCTTACCAACCTTACCAACCATGCCAACCATACCAACCATACCAACCATACCAACCATACCAACCATGCCAACCACACCAACCTTACCAACCATGCCAACCATACTAAACATACCAACCATACCAACCATGCCAACCATACCAACCATGTCAACCTTACCAACCACATCAACCATACCAACCATACCAACCATGCCAACCCTATCAACCATACCAAGCTTACCAACCATGACAACCATACCAACAATGCCAACCATATCAACCATACCAACCATGCCAACCATACCAAGCTTACCAACAATGACAACCATACCAACCATGTCAACCAGACCAACCATACCAACCTTACCAACCATGTCAACCATGTCAACCATACCAAACACACTAACCATACCCACAATACCAACCATATAAACCATACCAACCATGTCAACCACACCAACCATACCAACAATACCAAACATACCAACCATACCAACCATGGCAACCATACCAGCCATACCAACCATACCAACCTTACCAACCATGCCAACCATACCAACCATACCAACCATGCCAACCTTACCAACCGTGTCAACCATACCAACCATACCAACCATACCAACCATACCAACCATGTCAACCATATCAACCATACCAACCATGCCAACCATACCAACCACACCAACCATACCAACCTTACCAACTTCACCAACCATGCCAACCATACCAAGCTTACCAACCATGACAACCATACCAACCATACCAACCATACCACCCATACCAACCATGTCAACCTTACCAACCACATCAACCATACCAACCATACCAACCATACCAACCATACCAACCTTACCAACCACATCAACCATACCAACCACACCAACCATACCAACTTCACCAACCATGCCAATCATACCAACCATACCAACCATACCAACCATGTCAACCATATCAACCATACCAACCATGTCAACCATGCCAACCATACCAAGCATGCCAACCATACCAAAATTACCAACCATGCCAACCATACTAAACATACCAACCATACCAACCATGCCAACCATACCAACCATGTCAACTTTACCAACCACATCAACCATACCACCCATACCAAACATACCAACCATACCAACCTTACCAACCATGTCAACCATACCAACCATGCCAAATATATCAACCATACCAACCATGTCAACCATGCCAACCATACCAAGCTTACCAACCACATCAACCATGCCAACCATACCAGCCATACCAACCATACCAACCTTACCAACCATGCCAACTTCAAAAACCATGCCAACCATACCAACCTTACCAACCATGCCAACTTCAAAAACCATGCCAACCATACCAAGCTTACCAACCATGACAACCATACCAACCATACCAACCATACCACCCATACCAACCATGTCAACCTTACCAACCACATCAACCATACCAACCATACCAACCATACCAACCTTACCAACCACATCAACCATACCAACCACACCAACCATACCAACTTCACCAACCATGCCAATCATACCAACCATACCAACCATACCAACCTTACCAACCATGCCAACCATACCAACCATACCAACCATACCAACCATACCAACCATGCCAACCATACCAAAATTACCAACCATGCCAACCATACTAAACATACCAACCATACCAACCATGCCAACCATACCAACCATGTCAACCTTACCAACCACATCAACCATACCACCCATACCAAACATACCAACCATACCAACCTTACCAACCATGTCAACCATACCAACCATGCCAAATATATCAACCATACCAACCATGTCAACCATGCCAACCATACCAAGCTTACCAACCACATCAACCATGCCAACCATACCAGCCATACCAACCATACCAACCTTACCAACCATGCCAACTTCAAAAACCATGCCAACCATACCAAGCTTACCAACCATGACAACCATACCAACCATGCCAACCATATCAACCATACCAAGCTTACCAACCATGACAACCATACCAACCATGCCAACCATATCAACCATACCAACCATGTCAACCATGCCAACCATACCAACCACAACAACCACAGAAACCATACCAACCACACCACCCATACCAAACATACCAACCACAACAACCATACCAACCATACCAAGCTTACCAACCATGACAACCATACCAACCATACCAACCTTACCAACAATGTCAACCATACCAACCATGTCAACCTTACCAACCACATCAACCATGCCAACCATACCAACCATACCAACCATACCACCCATACCAACCATGTCAACCTTACCAACCACATCAACCATACCAACCATACCAACCATACCAACCATACCAACCTTACCAACCACATCAACCATACCAACCACACCAACCATACCAACTTCACCAACCATGCCAATCATACCAACCATACCAACCATACCAACCATGTCAACCATATCAACCATACCAACCATGCCAACCATACCAACCACACCAACCATACCAACCTTACCAACTTCACCAACCATGCCAACCATACCAAGCTTACCAACCATGACAACCATACCAACCATGCCAACCATATCAACCATACCAAGCTTACCAACCATGACAACCATACCAACCATGCCAACCATGTCAACCTTACCAACCACATCAACCATACCACCCATACCAAACATACCAACCATACCAACCTTACCAACCATGTCAACCATACCAACCATGCCAAATATATCAACCATACCAACCATGTCAACCATGCCAACCATACCAACCACACCAACCACAACAACCATACCAACCATACCAACCATACCAACCACACCAACCATACCAACCATACCAACCACACCACCCATACCAAACATACCAACCATACCAACCTTACCAACCATGCCAACCATACTAAACATACCAACCATACCAACCATGCTAACCATACCAACCATGCCAACCATGTCAACCATACCAACCACATCAACCATACCAACCATACCAAACATACCAGCCATACCAACCATACCAACCATACCAACCTTACCAACCATGCCAACCATACTAAACATACACCCCATACCAACCATGCCAACCATACCAACCATGCCAACCATACCAACCATGCCAACCATGCCAACCATGTCAAGCTTACCAACCACATCAACCATACCAACCACACCAACCATACCAACTTCACCAACCATGCCAATCATACCAACCATACCACGCTTACCAACCATGACAACCATACCAACCATGCCAACCATATCAAACATACCAACCATGTCAACCATGCCAAATATACCAACCACACCAACCTTACCAACCATACCAACCATACCAACCACACCAACCATACCAACTTCACCAACCATACCAACCATACCAAGCTTACCAACCATGACAACCATACCAACCTTACAAACCATGTCAACCTTACCAACCATGTCAACCATGTCAACCATACCAACCACACCAACCACACCAACCACACCAACCACACCAAAAATACCAACCATACCAACCATACCAACCATACCAACCATACCAACCATACCAACCATACCAACCATACCAACCATGTCAACTATGCCAACCATACCAACCATACTAACCATGCCAACCTTAACAACCATGCTAACCATACCAATCTTACCAACCATGCCAACCATACCAACCATGTCAACCAGACCAACCATACCAACCTTACCAACCATGTCAACTATGTCAACCATACCAACCACACCAACCATACCAACAATACCAACCATACCAACCATACCAACCATGGCAACCATACCAGCCATACCAACCATACCAACCTTACCAACCATGCCAACCATACCAACCATACCAACCATGCCAACCATACCAAACTTACCAACCATGCCAACCATACTAAACATACCAACCATACCAACCATGCCAACCATACCAACCATGTCAACCTTACCAACCACATCAACCATACTAACCATACCAACCACAACAACCATACCAACCATACCAACCACACCAACCATACCAACCATACCAACCACACCACCCATACCAAACATACCAACCATACCAACCTTACCAACCATGCCAACCATACTAAACATACCAACCATACCAACCATGCTAACCATACCAACCATGCCAACCATGTCAACCATACCAACCACATCAACCATACCAACCATACCAAACATACCAGCCATACCAACCATACCAACCATACCAACCTTACCAACCATGCCAACCATACTAAACATACACCCCATACCAACCATGCCAACCATACCAACCATGCCAACCATACCAACCATGCCAACCATGCCAACCATGTCAAGCTTACCAACCACATCAACCATACCAACCACACCAACCATACCAACTTCACCAACCATGCCAATCATACCAACCATACCAAGCTTACCAACCATGACAACCATACCAACCATACCAACCATGCTAACCATACCAACCATGTCAACCATGCCAACCATACCAACCACAACAACCATACCAACCATACCAACTTCACCAACCATGCCAACCATACCAACCATACCAAGCTTACCAACCATGACAACCATACCAACCATACCAACCATACCAACCTTACCAACCGTGTCAACCATACCAACCATACCACCCATACCAACCATGTCAACCTTACCAACCACATCAACCATACTAACCATACCAACCACAACAACCATACCAACCATACCAACCACACCAACCATACCAACCATACCAACCACACCACCCATACCAAACATACCAACCATACCAACCTTACCAACCATGCCAACCATACTAAACATACCAACCATACCAACCATGCTAACCATACCAACCATGCCAACCATGTCAACCATACCAACCACATCAACCATACCAACCATACCAAACATACCAGCCATACCAACCATACCAACCATATAAACCTTACCAACCATGCCAACCATACTAAACATACACCCCATACCAACCATGCCAACCATACCAACCATGCCAACCATGTCAAGCTTACCAACCACATCAACCATACCAACCACACCAACCATACCAACTTCACCAACCATGCCAATCATACCAACCATACCAAGCTTACCAACCATGACAACCATACCAACCATGCCAACCATATCAAACATACCAACCATGTCAACCATGCCAAATATACCAACCACACCAACCTTACCAACCATACCAACCATACCAACCACACCAACCATACCAACTTCACCAACCATACCAACCATACCAAGCTTACCAACCATGACAACCATACCAACCTTACCAACCATGTCAACCTTACCAACCATGTCAACCATGTCAACCATACCAACCACACCAACCACACCAACCACACCAACCACACCAAAAATACCAACCATACCAACCATACCAACCATACCAACCATACCAACCATACCAACCATGTCAACTATGCCAACCATACCAACCATACTAACCATGCCAACCTTAACAACCATGCTAACCATACCAATCTTACCAACCATGCCAACCATACCAACCATGTCAACCAGACCAACCATACCAACCTTACCAACCATGTCAACTATGTCAACCATACCAACCACACCAACCATACCAACAATACCAACCATACCAACCATACCAACCATACCAACCATGGCAACCATACCAGCCATACCAACCATAACAACCTTACCAACCATGCCAACCATACCAACCATACCAACCATGCCAACCATACCAACCTTACCAACCATGCCAACCATACTAAACATACCAACCATACCAACCATGCCAACCATACCAACCATGTCAACCTTACCAACCACATCAACCATACCAACCATACCAACCATGCCAACCATATCAACCATACCAAGCTTACCAACCATGACAACCATACCAACCATGCCAACCATATCAACCATACCAACCATGTCAACCATGCCAACCATACCAACCACACCAACCATACCAGAAATACCAACCATACCAACCTTACCAACCATGCCAACCATATCAACCATACCAACCATGTCAACCATACCAACAATGACAACAATACCAACCATGCCAACCATATCAACCATACCAACCATGTCAACCACACCAACCATACCAACAATAGCAACCATACCAACCATGGCAACCATACCAGCCATACCAACCATATCAACCTTACCAACCATGCCAACCATACCAACCATGTCAACCTTACCAACCACATCAACCATACCAACCATGCCAACCATATCAACCATACCAAGCTTACCAACCATGACAACCATACCAACCATGCCAACCATATCAACCATACCAACCATGTCAACCATGCCAACCATACCAACCACACCAACCATACCAACCATACCAACTTCACCAACCATGCCAACCATGCCAACCATACCAACCATGTCAACCATGCCAACCATACCAACCACACCAACCATACCAACCATACCAACTTTACCAACCATATCAACCATACCAAGCTTACCAATCATGACAACCATACCAACCATGCCAACCATATCAACCATACCAACCATGTCAACCATGCCAACCATACCAACCACACCAACCATACCAACCATACCAACTTCACCAACCATGCCAACCATACCAACCATGTCAACCATGCCAACCATACCAACCATACCAACCATACCAACCATGTCAACCACACCACCCATACCAAACATACCAACCATACCAACCTTACCAACCATGGCAACCATACTAAACATACCAACCATACCAACCATACCAACCATGCCAACAATACCAACCATGTCAACCTTACCAACCACATCAACCATACCAACCATACCAACCATGCCAACCATATCAACCATACCAAGCTTACCAACCATGACAACCATACCAACCATGCCAACCATATCAACCATACCAACCATGTCAACCATGCCAACCATACCAACCACACCAACCATACCAACTTCACCAACCATGCCAACCATGCCAACCATACCAACCATGTCAACCATGCCAACCATACCAACCACACCAACCATACCAACCATACCAACTTTACCAACCATATCAACCATACCAAGCTTAACAACCATGACAACCATACCAACCATGCCAACCATATCAACCATACCAACCATGTCAACCATGCCAACCATACCAACCACACCAACCATACCAACCATACCAACTTCACCAACCATGCCAACCATACCAACCATGTCAACCATGCCAACCATACCAACCATACCAACCATACCAACCATGTCAACCACACCACCCATACCAAACATACCAACCATACCAACCTTACCAACCATGGCAACCATACTAAACATACCAACCATACCAACCATACCAACCATGCCAACCATACCAACCATGTCAACCTTACCAACCACATCAACCATACCAACCATACCAACCATGCCAACCATACCAAGCTTACCAACCATGACAACCATACCAACCATGCCAACCATATCAACCATACCAACCATGTCAACCATGCCAACCATACCAACCACACCAACCATACCAACTTCACCAACCATACTAAACATACCAACCATACCAACCATGCTAACCATACCAACCATGCCAACCATGTCAACCATACCAACCACATCAACCATACCAACCATACCAACCATGCCAACCATATCAACCATATCAACCATACCAAGCTTACCAACCATGACAACCATACCAACCATGAAAACCATATCAACCATACCAACTTCACCAACCATGCCAACCATACCAACCATACCAAGCTTACCAACCATGACAATCATACCAACCATACCAACCATACCAACCATACTAACCATACCAACCATACCAACCATGTCAACCACACCACCCATACCAAACATACCAACCATACCAACCTTACCAACCATGCCAACCATACTAAACATACCAACCATACCAACCATGTCAACCACACCACCTATACCAAACATACTAACCATACCAACCTTACCAACCATGCCAACCATACTAAACATACCAACCATGCCAACCATATCAACCATACCAACCATGTCAACCATGCCAACCATACCAACCATACTAACCATGCCAACCTTAACAACCATGCTAACCATACCAATCTTACCAACCATGCCAACCATACCTACCGAATCAACCACACCACCCATACCAAACATACCAAACATACCAACCTTACCATCCATGCCATACATACTAAACATACCAACCATACCAACCATGCTAACCATACCAACCATGCGAACCATGTCAACCATACCAACCACATCAACCATACAGACCATACCAAACATACCAGCCATACCTACCATACCAACCATACCAACCTTACCAACCATGCCAACCATACTAAACATACCAACCATACCAACCATGCCAACCATACCAACCATTCCAACCATACCAACCATGCCAACCATACCAAGCTTACCAACCATGACAACCATACCAACCATACCAACCACACCAACCATACCAACTTCACCAACCATACCAAGCTTACCAACCATTAAAACCATACCAACCATACCAACATTACCAACCATGTCAACCTTACCAACCATGTCAACCATGTCAACCATACCAACCACACCAACCACACCAACCACACCAACCATACCAAAAATACCAACCATACCAACCATACCAACCACACCAACCATATTAACTTCACCGACCATGCCAACCATACCAACCATACCAAGCTTACTAACCATGACAACCATACCAACCATGCCAACCATATCAAACATACCAACCATGTCAAACATGCCAACCATACCAACCACACCAACCTTACCAACCATACCAACCATACCAACCTTACCAACCATGCCAACCATACCAACCATACCAACCACACCAACCATACCAACTTCACCAACCATACCAAGCTTACCAACCATTAAAACCATACCAACCATACCAACATTACCAACCATGTCAACCTTACCAACCATGTCAACCATGTCAACCATACCAACCACACCAACCACACCAACCACACCAACCATACCAAAAATACCAACCATACCAACCATACCAACCATACCAACTATGCCAACCATAGCAACCATACCAACCATACCAATTTCACCAACCATACCAAGCTTACCAACCATGACAACCATACCAACCATACCAACCTTACCAACCATATCAAACATACCAACAATGTCAACCATGTCAACCATACCAACCACACCAACCACACCAACCACACCAACCACACCAACCACACCAACCATACCAAAAATACCAACCATACCAACCATACCAACCATGCCAACCATGTCAACCATACCAACCACATCAACCATACCAACCATACCAACCATGCCAACCATATCAACCATATCAACCATACCAAGCTTACCAACCATGACAACCATACCAACCATGAAAACCATATCAACCATACCAACCATGTCAATCATGCCAACCATATCAACCATGCCAACCATACCAACCACAACAACCATACCAACCATACCAACTTCACCAACCATGCCAACCATACCAACCATACCAAGCTTACCAACCATGACAACCATACCAACCATACCAACCATACCAACCATACCAACCATGTCAACCACACCACCCATACCAAACATACCAACCATACCAACCTTACCAACCATGCCAACCATACTAAACATACCAACCATACCAACCATGTCAACCACACCACCCATACCAAACATACCAACCATACCAACCTTACCAACCATGCCAACAATACTAAACATACCGACCATGCCAACCATATCAACAATACCAACCATGTCAACCATGCCAACCATACCAAGCTTACCAACAATGACAACCATACCAACCATGCCAACCATATTAACCATACCAACCATGTCAACCACACCAACCATACCTACCATATCAACCACACCACCCATACCAAACATACCAACCATACCAACCTTACCAACCATGCCAACCATACTAAACATACCAACCATACCAATCATGCTAACCATACCAACCATGCGAACCATGTCAACCATACCAACCACATCAACCATACAGACCATACCAAACATACCAGCCATACCTACCATACCAACCATACCAACCTTACCAACCATGCCAACCAAACTAAACATACCAACCATACCAACCATGCCAACCATACCAACCATTCCAACCATACCAACCATGCCAACCATACCTATCATGCCAACCATGTCAAGCTTACCAACCACATAAACCATACCAACCACACCAACCATACCAACTTCACCAACCATGCCAACCATACCAACCATACCAAGCTTACTAACCATGACAACCATACCAACCATGCCAACCATATCAAACATACCAACCATGTCAAACATGCCAACCATACCAACCACACCAACCTTACCAAAAATACCAACCATACCAACCTTACCAACCATGCCAACCATACCAACCACACCAACCATACCAAATTCACCAACCATACCAACCATACCAAGCTTACCAACCATGACAACCATACCAACCATACCACCCTTACCAACCATGTCAACCTTACCAACCATGTCAACCATGTCAACCATGTCAACCATACCAAAAACACCAACCACACCAACCACACCAACCATACCAAAAATACCAACCATACCAACCATACCAACCATGCCAACCATAGCAACCATACCAACCATACCAACCATGCCAACCATACCAACCTTACCAACCATGCCAACCATACTAAACATACCAACCATACCAACCATGCCAATCATACCAACCATTCCAACCATACCAACCATGCCAACCATACCTACCATGCCAACCATGTCAAGCTTACCAACCACATCAACCATACCAACCACACCAACCATACCAACTTCACCAACCATGCCAACCATACCAACCATACCAACCACACCAACCATACCAACTTCACCAACCATACCAACCATACCAAGCTTACCAACCATGACAACCATACCAACCATACCACCCTTACCAACCATGTCAACCTTACCAACCATGTCAACCATGTCAACCATACCAACCACACCAACCACACCAACCATACCAAAAATACCAACCATACCAACCATACCAACCATGCCAACCATAGCAACCATACCAACCATACCAACCATGCCAACCATACCAACCTTACCAACCATGCCAACCATACTAAACATACCAACCATACCAACCATGCCAATCATACCAACCATTCCAACCATACCAACCATGCCAACCATACCAACCATGCCAACCATATCAAACATACCAACAATGTCAACCATGCCAACCTTACCAACCACACCAACCTTACAACCATACCCACCATACCAACCACACCAACTATACCAATTTCACCAACCATACCAACCACACCAAGCTTACCAACCATGACAACCATACCAACCATACCAACCTTACCAACCATGTCAACCTTACCAACCATGTCAACCATACCAACCACACCAACCACACCAACCACACCAACCACACCAACCATACCAAAAATACCAACCATACCAACCATACCAACCATGCCAACCATACCAACCATGTCAACTATGCCAACCATACCAACCATACTAACCATGCCAACCTTAACAACCATGCTAACCATACCAATCTTACCAACCATGCCAACCATACCAACCATGTCAACCAGACCAACCATACCAACCTTACCAACCATGTCAACCATACCAACCACACTAACCATACCCACAATACCAACCATACCAACCATACCAACCATGGCAACCATACCAGCCATACCAACCATACCAACCTTACCAACCATGCCAACCATACCAACCATACCAACCATACCAACCATACCAACCATGCCAACCATACCAACCTTACCAACCATGCCAACCATACTAAACATACCAACCATACCAACCATGCCAACCATACCAACCATGTCAACCTTACCAACCACATCAACCATACCAACCATACCAACCATGCCAACCCTATCAACCATACCAAGCTTACCAACCATGACAACCATACCAACAATGCCAACCATATCAACCATACCAAACATGTCAACCATGCCAACCATACCAAGCTTACCAACAATGACAACCATACCAACCATGTCAACCAGACCAACCATACCAACCTTACCAACCATGTCAACCATGTCAACCATACCAAACACACTAACCATACCCACAATACCAACCATATCAACCATACCAACCATGTCAACCACACCAACCATACCAACAATACCAAACATACCAACCATACCAACCATGGCAACCATACCAGCCATACCAACCATACCAACCTTACCAACCATGCCAACCATACCAACCATACCAACCATGCCAACCTTACCAACCGTGTCAACCATACCAACCATACCAACCATACCAACCATACCAACCATACCAACCATGTCAACCATATCAACCATACCAACCATGCCAACCATACCAACCACACCAACCATACCAACCTTACCAACTTCACCAACCATGCCAACCATACCAAGCTTACCAACCATGACAACCATACCAACCATACCAACCATACCACCCATACCAACCATGTCAACCTTACCAACCACATCAACCATACCAACCATACCAACCATACCAACCATACCAACCTTACCAACCACATCAACCATACCAACCACACCAACCATACCAACTTCACCAACCATGCCAATCATATCAACCATACCAACCATACCAACCATACCAACCATGTCAACCATATCAACCATACCAACCATGCCAACCATACCAACCACACCAACCATACCAACCTTACCAACTTCACCAACCATGCCAACCATACCAAGCTTACCAACCATGACAACCATACCAACCATACCAACCTTACCAACCGTGTCAACCATACCAACCATACCAACCATACCACCCATACCAACCATGTCAACCTTACCAACCACATCAACCATACCAACCATACCAACCATACCAACCATACCAACCATACCAACCATACCAACCAACCAACCTTACCAACCACATCAACCATACCAACCACACCAACCATACCAACTTCACCAACCATGCCAATCATACCAACCATACCAAGCTTACCAACCATGACAACCATACCAACCATGCCAACCATATCAAATATACCAACCATGTCAACCATGCCAAACATACCAACCACACCAACCTTACCAACCATACCAACCATACCAACCACACCAACCATACCAACTTCACCAACCATACCAACCATACCAAGCTTACAAACCATGACAACCATACCAACCTTACCAACCATGTCAACCTTTCCAACCATGTCAACCATTTCAACATTACCAACCACACCAATCACACCAACCACACCAAAAATACCAACCATACCAACCATACCAACAATACCAAACATACCAACCATACCAACCATGGCAACCATACCAGCCATACCAACCATACCAACCTTACCAACCATGCCAACCATACCAACCATACCAACCATACCAACCATACCAACCATGCCAACCATACCAAAATTACCAACCATGCCAACCATACTAAACATACCAACCATGCCAACCATACCAACCATGTCAACCTTACCAACCACATCAACCATACCACCCATACCAAACATACCAACCATACCAACCTTACCAACCATGTCAACCATACCAACCATGCCAAATATATCAACCATACCAACCATGTCAACCATGCCAACCATACCAACCACACCAACCATACCAACTTCACCAACCATGCCAACCATGCCAACCATACCAAGCTTACCAACCATGACAACCATACCAACCATACCAACCTTACCAACAATGTCAACCATACCAACCATGTCAACCTTACCAACCACATCAACCATGCCAACCATACCAGCCATACCAACCATACCAACCTTACCAACCATGCCAACTTCAAAAACCATGCCAACCATACCAAGCTTACCAACCATGACAACCATACCAACCATGCCAACCATATCAACCATACCAAGCTTACCAACCATGACAACCATACCAACCATGCCAACCATATCAACCATACCAACCATGTCAACCATGCCAACCATACCAACCACAACAACCACAGAATTCATACCAACCACACCACCCATACCAAACATACCAACCACAACAACCATACCAACCATACCAAGCTTACCAACCATGACAACCATACCAACCATACCAACCTTACCAACAATGTCAACCATACCAACCATGTCAACCTTACCAACCACATCAACCATGCCAACCATACCAGCCATACCAACCATACCAACCTTACCAACCATGCCAACTTCACCAACCATGCCAACCATACCAAGCTTACCAACCATGACAACCATACCAACCATGCCAACCATATCAACCATACCAAGCTTACCAACCATGACAACCATACCAACCATGCCAACCATGTCAACCTTACCAACCACATCAACCATACCACCCATACCAAACATACCAACCATACCAACCTTACCAACCATGTCAACCATACCAACCATGCCAAATATATCAACCATACCAACCATGTCAACCATGCCAACCATACCAACCACACCAACCATACCAACTTCACCAACCATGCCAACCATACCAAGCTTACCAACCATGACAACCATACCAACCATACCAACCTTACCAACAATGTCAACCATACCAACCATGTCAACCTTACCAACCACATCAACCATGCCAACCATACCAGCCATACCAACCATACCAACCTTACCAACCATGCCAACTTCACCAACCATGCCAACCATACCAAGCTTACCAACCATGACAACCATACCAACCATACCAAGCTTACCAACCATGACAACCATACCAACCATACCAACCATGTCAACCTTACCAACCACATCAACCATACCAACCATACCAACCACACCAACCATACCAACCACAGCAACCATACCAACCACACCACCCATACCAAACATACCAACCACAACAACCATACCAACCATACCAACTTCACCAACCATGCCAACCATACCAAACATACCAAGCTTACCAACCATGACAACCATACCAACCTTACCAACCATGTCAACCATACCAACCATGTCAACCACACCACCCATACCAAACATACCAACCATACCAACCTTACCAACCATGCCAACCATACTAAACATACCAACCATACCAAACATGTCAACCACACCACCCATACCAAACATACCAACCATACCAACCTTACCAACCATGCCAACAATACTAAACATACCAACCATGCCAACCATATCAACAATACCAACCATGTCAACCATGCCAACCATACCAAGCTTACCAACAATGACAACCATACCAACCATGCCAACCATATTAACCATACCAACCATGTCAACCACACCAACCATACCTACCATATCAACCACACCACCCATACCAAACATACCAACCATACCAACCTTACCAACCATGCCAACCATACTAAACATACCAACCATGCCAATCATGCTAACCATACCAACCATGCGAACCATGTCAACCATACCAACCACATCAACCATACAGACCATACCAAACATACCAGCCATACCTACCATACCAACCATACCAACCTTACCAACCATGCCAACCAAACTAAACATACCAACCATACCAACCATGCCAACCATACCAACCATTCCAACCATACCAACCATGCCAACCATACCTATCATGCCAACCATGTCAAGCTTACCAACCACATAAACCATACCAACCACACCAACCATACCAACTTCACCAACCATGCCAACCATACCAAGCTTACTAACCATGACAACCATACCAACCATGCCAACCATATCAAACATACCAACCATGTCAAACATGCCAACCATACCAACCACACCAACCTTACCAAAAATACCAACCATACCAACCTTACCAACCATGCCAACCATACCAACCACACCAACCATACCAAATTCACCAACCATACCAACCATACCAAGCTTACCAACCATGACAACTATACCAACCATACCACCCTTACCAACCATGTCAACCTTACCAACCATGTCAACCATACCAAAAACACCAACCACACCAACCACACCAACCATACCAAAAATACCAACCATACCAACCATACCAACCATGCCAACCATAGCAACCATACCAACCATACCAACCATGCCAACCATACCAACCTTACCAACCATGCCAACCATACTAAACATACCAACCATACCAACCATGCCAATCATACCAACCATTCCAACCATACCAACCATGCCAACCATACCTACCATGCCAACCATGTCAAGCTTACCAACCACATCAACCATACCAACCACACCAACCATACCAACTTCACCAACCATGCCAACCATACCAACCATACCAACCACACCAACCATACCAACTTCACCAACCATACCAACCATACCAAGCTTACCAACCATGACAACCATACCAACCATACCACCCTTACCAACCATGTCAACCTTACCAACCATGTCAACCATGTCAACCATACCAACCACACCAACCACACCAACCATAAAAAAAATACCAACCATACCAACCATACCAACCATGCCAACCATAGCAACCATACCAACCATACCAACCATGCCAACCATACCAACCTTACCAACCATGCCAACCATACTAAACATACCAACCATACCAACCATGCCAATCATACCAACCATTCCAACCATACCAACCATGATAACCATACCAACCATGCCAACCATATCAAACATACCAACAATGTCAACCATGCCAACCTTACCAACCACACCAACCTTACAACCATACCCACCATACCAACCACACCAACTATACCAATTTCACCAACCATACCAACCACACCAAGCTTACCAACCATGACAACCATACCAACCATACCAACCTTACCAACCATGTCAACCTTACCAACCATGTCAACCATACCAACCACACCAACCACACCAACCACACCAACCATACCAAAAATACCAACCATACCAACCATACCAACCATGCCAACCATACCAACCATGTCAACTATGCCAACCATACCAACCATACTAACCATGCCAACCTTAACAACCATGCTAACCATACCAATCTTACCAACCATGCCAACCATACCAACCATGTCAACCAGACCAACCATACCAACCTTACCAACCATGTCAACCATACCAACCACACTAACCATACCCACAATACCAACCATACCAACCATGGCAACCATACCAGCCATACCAACCATACCAACCTTACCAACCATGCCAACCATACCAACCATACCAACCATACCAACCATACCAACCATGCCAACCATACCAACCTTACCAACCATGCCAACCATACTAAACATACCAACCATACCAACCATGCCAACCATACCAACCATGTCAACCTTACCAACCACATCAACCATACCAACCATACCAACCATGCCAACCCTATCAACCATACCAAGCTTACCAACCATGACAACCATACCAACAATGCCAACCATATCAACCATACCAACCATGTCAACCATGCCAACCATACCAAGCTTACCAACAATGACAACCATACCAACCATGTCAACCAGACCAACCATACCAACCTTACCAACCATGTCAACCATGTCAACCATACCAAACACACTAACCATACCCACAATACCAACCATACCAACCATGGCAACCATACCAGCCATACCAACCATACCAACCTTACCAACCATGCCAACCATACCAACCATACCAACCTTACCAACCATGTCAACCTTACCAACCATGTCAACCATACCAACCACACCAACCACACCAACCACACCAACCATACCAAAAATACCAACCATACCAACCATACCAACCATGCCAACCATACCAACCATGTCAACTATGCCAACCATACCAACCATACTAACCATGCCAACCTTAACAACCATGCTAACCATACCAATCTTACCAACCATGCCAACCATACCAACCATGTCAACCAGACCAACCATACCAACCTTACCAACCATGTCAACCATACCAACCACACTAACCATACCCACAATACCAACCATACCAACCATGGCAACCATACCAGCCATACCAACCATACCAACCTTACCAACCATGCCAACCATACCAACCATACCAACCATACCAACCATGTCAACCTTACCAACCATGTCAACCATACCAACCACACCAACCACACCAACCACACCAACCATACCAAAAATACCAACCATACCAACCATACCAACCATGCCAACCATACCAACCATGTCAACTATGCCAACCATACCAACCATACTAACCATGCCAACCTTAACAACCATGCTAACCATACCAATCTTACCAACCATGCCAACCATACCAACCATACCAACCATACCAACCATACCAACCATGCCAACCATACCAACCTTACCAACCATGCCAACCATACTAAACATACCAACCATACCAACCATGCCAACCATACCAACCATGTCAACCTTACCAACCACATCAACCATACCAACCATACCAACCATGCCAACCCTATCAACCATACCAAGCTTACCAACCATGACAACCATACCAACAATGCCAACCATATCAACCATACCAACCATGTCAACCATGCCAACCATACCAAGCTTACCAACAATGACAACCATACCAACCATGTCAACCAGACCAACCATACCAACCTTACCAACCATGTCAACCATGTCAACCATACCAAACACACTAACCATACCCACAATACCAACCATACCAACCATGCCAACCATACTAAACATACCAACCATACCAACCATGCCAACCATACCAACCATGTCAACCTTACCAACCACATCAACCATACCAACCATACCAACCATGCCAACCATACCAACCATACCAACCTTACCAACCATGTCAACCTTACCAACCATGTCAACCATACCAACCACACCAACCACACCAACCACACCAACCATACCAAAAATACCAACCATACCAACCATACCAACCATGCCAACCATACCAACCATGTCAACTATGCCAACCATACCAACCATACTAACCATGCCAACCTTAACAACCATGCTAACCATACCAATCTTACCAACCATGCCAACCATACCAACCATGTCAACCAGACCAACCATACCAACCTTACCAACCATGTCAACCATACCAACCACACTAACCATACCCACAATACCAACCATACCAACCATGGCAACCATACCAGCCATACCAACCATACCAACCTTACCAACCATGCCAACCATACCAACCATACCAACCATACCAACCATACCAACCATGCCAACCATACCAACCTTACCAACCATGCCAACCATACTAAACATACCAACCATACCAACCATGCCAACCATACCAACCATGTCAACCTTACCAACCACATCAACCATACCAACCATACCAACCATGCCAACCCTATCAACCATACCAAGCTTACCAACCATGACAACCATACCAACAATGCCAACCATATCAACCATACCAACCATGTCAACCATGCCAACCATACCAAGCTTACCAACAATGACAACCATACCAACCATGTCAACCAGACCAACCATACCAACCTTACCAACCATGTCAACCATGTCAACCATACCAAACACACTAACCATACCCACAATACCAACCATACCAACCATGCCAACCATACTAAACATACCAACCATACCAACCATGCCAACCATACCAACCATGTCAACCTTACCAACCACATCAACCATACCAACCATACCAACCATGCCAACCCTATCAACCATACCAAGCTTACCAACCATGACAACCATACCAACAATGCCAACCATATCAACCATACCAACCATGTCAACCATGCCAACCATACCAAGCTTACCAACAATGACAACCATACCAACCATGTCAACCACACCAACCATACCAACAATACCAAACATACCAACCATACCAACCATGGCAACCATACCAGCCATACCAACCATACCAACCTTACCAACCATGCCAACCATACCAACCATACCAACCATGCCAACCTTGCCAACCGTGTCAACCATACCAACCATACCAACCATACCCACCATACCAACCATGTCAACCATATCAACCATACCAACCATGCCAACCATACCAACCACACCAACCATACCAACCTTACCAACTTCACCAACCATGCCAACCATACCAAGCTTACCAACCATGACAACCATACCAACCATACCAACCATACCACCCATACCAACCATGTCAACCTTACCAACCACATCAACCATACCAACCATACCAACCATACCAACCATACCAACCATACCAACCTTACCAACCACATCAACCATACCAACCACACCAACCATACCAACTTCACCAACCATGCCAATCATACCAACCATACCAACCATACCAACCATACCAACCATACCAACCATGTCAACCATATCAACCATACCAACCATGCCAACCATACCAACCACACCAACCATACCAACCTTACCAACTTCACCAACCATGCCAACCATACCAAGCTTACCAACCGTGTCAACCATACCAACCATACCAACCATACCACCCATACCAACCATGTCAACCTTACCAACCACATCAACCATACCAACCATACCAACCATACCAACCATACCAACCATACCAACCATACCAACCATACCAACCAACCAACCTTACCAACCACATCAACCATACCAACCACACCAACCATACCAACTTCACCAACCATGCCAATCATACCAACCATACCAAGCTTACCAACCATGACAACCATACCAACCATACCAACCTTACCAACCGTGTCAACCATACCAACCATACCAACCATACCACCCATACCAACCATGTCAACCTTACCAACCACATCAACCATACCAACCATACCAACCATACCAACCATACCAACCATACCAACCAACCAACCTTACCAACCACATCAACCATACCAACCACACCAACCATACCAACTTCACCAACCATGCCAATCATAACAACCATACCAAGCTTACCAAGCTTACCAACCATGACAACCATGCCAACCATATCAAATATACCAACCATGTCAACCATGCAAAACATACCAACCACACCAACCTTACCAACCATACCAACCATACCAACCACACCAACCATACCAACTTCACCAACCATACCAACCATACCAAGCTTACCAACCATGACAACCATACCAACCTTACCAGCCATGTCAACCTTTCCAACCATGTCAACCATGTCAACATTACCAACCACACCAATCACACCAACCACACCAAAAATACCAACCATACCAACCATACCAACAATACCAAACATACCAACAATACCAACCATGGCAACCATACCAGCCATACCAACCATACCAACCTTACCAACCATGCCAACCATACCAACCATACCAACCATACCAACCATGCCAACCATACCAAAATTACCAACCATGCCAACCATACTAAACATACCAACCATACCAACCATGCCAACCATACCAACCATGTCAACCTTACCAACCACATCAACCATACCACCCATACCAAACATACCAACCATACCAACCTTACCAACCATGTCAACCATACCAACCATGCCAAATATATCAACCATACCAACCATGTCAACCATGCCAACCATACCAACCACACCAACCATACCAACTTCACCAACCATGCCAAACATGCCAACCATACCAAGCTTACCAACCATGACAACCATACCAACCATACCAACCTTACCAACAATGTCAACCATACCAACCATGTCAACCTTACCAACCACATCAACCATGCCAACCATACCAGCCATACCAACCATACCAACCTTACCAACCATGCCAACTTCAAAAACCATGCCAACCATACCAAGCTTACCAACCATGACAACCATACCAACCATGCCAACCATATCAACCATACCAAGCTTACCAACCATGACAACCATACCAACCATGCCAACCATATCAACCATACCAACCATGTCAACCATGCCAACCATACCAACCACAACAACCACAGAATTCATACCAACCACACCACCCATACCAAACATACCAACCACAACAACCATACCAACAATACCAAGCTTACCAACCATGACAACCATACCAACCATACCAACCTTACCAACAATGTCAACCATACCAACCATGTCAACCTTACCAACCACATCAACCATGCCAACCATACCAGCCATACCAACCATACCAACCTTACCAACCATGCCAACTTCACCAACCATGCCAACCATACCAAGCTTACCAACCATGACAACCATACCAACCATATCAACCATACCAAGCTTACCAACCATGACAACCATACCAACCATGCCAACCATGTCAACCTTACCAACCACATCAACCATACCACCCATACCAAACATACCAACCATACCAACCTTACCAACCATGTCAACCATACCAACCATGCCAAATATATCAACCATACCAACCATGTCAACCATGCCAACCATACCAACCACACCAACCATACCAACTTCACCAACCATGCCAACCATACCAAGCTTACCAACCATGACAACCATACCAACCATACCAACCTTACCAACAATGTCAACCATACCAACCATGTCAACCTTACCAACCACATCAAACATGCCAACCATACCAACCATGCCAAATATATCAACCATACCAACCATGTCAACCATGCCAACCATACCAACCACACCAACCATACCAACTTCACCAACCATGCCAACCATACCAAGCTTACCAACCATGACAACCATACCAACCATGCCAACTTCACCAACCATGCCAACCATACCAAGCTTACCAACCATGACAACCATACCAACCATATCAACCATACCAAGCTTACCAACCATGACAACCATACCAACCATGCCAACCATGTCAACCTTACCAACCACATCAACCATACCACCCATACCAAACATACCAACCATACCAACCTTACCAACCATGTCAACCATACCAACCATGCCAAATATATCAACCATACCAACCATGTCAACCATGCCAACCATACCAACCACACCAACCATACCAACTTCACCAACCATGCCAACCATACCAAGCTTACCAACCATGACAACCATACCAACCATACCAACCTTACCAACAATGTCAACCATACCAACCATGTCAACCTTACCAACCACATCAAACATGCCAACCATACCAGCCATACCAACCATACCAACCTTACCAACCATGCCAACTTCACCAACCATGCCAACCATACCAAGCTTACCAACCATGACAACCATACCAACCATACCAAGCTTACCAACCATGACAACCATACCAACCATACCAACCATGTCAACCTTACCAACCACATCAACCATACCAACCATACCAACCACACCAACCATACCAACCACAGCAACCATACCAACCACACCACCCATACCAAACATACCAACCACAACAAAAATACCAACCATACCAACTTCACCAACCATGCCAACCATACCAAACATACCAAGCTTACCAACCATGACAACCATACCAACCTTACCAACCATGTCAACCATACCAACCATACCAACCATACCAACCATACCAACCATACCAACCATACCAACCATGTCAACCTTGCCAACCACATCAACTATACCAACCATACCAACCACACCAACCATACCAACCATACCAACCACACCACCCATACCAAACATACCAGCCATACCAACCTTACCAACCACATCAACCATACCAACCATGCCAACCATGCCAACCATGTCAATAATGCCAACCATACCAACCACACCAACCATACCAACTTCACCAACCATACCAACCTTACGAACCATGCCAACCATACTAAACATACCAACCATACCAACCATGCCAACCATACCAACCATGCCAACCATACCAACCATACTAACCATGTCAACCATACCAACCACATGAACCATACCAACAATACCAAACATACCAAACATACCAACCATACCAACCATACAAACCTTACCAACCATGCCAACCATACTAAGCATACCACCCATACCAACCATGCCAACCATACCAACCATACCAACCATACCAACCATGTCAACCATACCAACCACATGAAACATACCAACCATACCAACCATGCCAACCATACCAACCATACCAACTTCACCAACCATGCCAACACTGCCAACAATACCAAGCTTACCAACCATGCCAACCATATCAACCATACCAACCATGTCAACCATGCCAACCATACCAACCATAACAACCATACCAACCATACCAACTTCACCAACCATGCCAACCATACCAACCATACCAAGCTTACCAACCTTGACAACCATACCAACCATGTCAACCATGCCAACCATACCAACCACAACAACCATACCAACCATACCAACTTCACCAACCATGCCAACCATACCAACCATACCAAGCTTACCAACCATGACAACCAAACCAACCATACCAACCATGTCAACCACACCACCCATACCAAACATACCAACCATACCAACCTTACCAACCATACTAAACATACCAACCATACCAACCATGCTAACCATACCAACCATGCCAACCTGTCAACCATACCAACCACATCAACCATACCAACCATACCAACCATGCCAACCATATCAACCATATCAACCATACCAAGCTTACCAACCATGACAACCATACCAACCATGAAAACCATATCAACCATACCAACCATGTCAATCATGCCAACCATATCAACCATGCCAACCATACCAACCACAACAACCATACCAACCATACCAACTTCACCAACCATGCCAACCATACCAACCATACCAAGCTTACCAACCATGACAACCATACCAACCATACCAACCATACCAACCATACCAACCATGTCAACCACACCACTCATACCAAACATACCAACCATACCAACCTTACCAACCATGCCAACCATACTAAACATACCAACCATACCAACCATGTCAACCACACCACCCATACCAAACATACCAACCATACCAACCTTACCAACCATGCCAACCATACTAAACATACCAACCCTGCCAACCGTATCAACAATACCAACCATGTCAACCATGCCAACCATACCAACCACACCAACCTTACAACAATACCCACCATACCAACCACACCAACCATACCAATTTCACCAACCATACCAACCACACCAAGCTTACCAACCATGACAACCATACCAACCATACCAACTTTACCAACCATGTCAACCTTACCAACCATGTCAACCATGTCAACCATACCAACCACACCAACCACACCAACCACACCAACCATACCAAAAATACCAACCATACCAACCATACCAACCATGCCAACCATACCAACCATGTCAACTATGCCAACCATACCAACCATACTAACCATGCCAACCATACCAACCATGTCAACCAGACCAACCATGCCAACCATACTAAACATACCAACCATACCAACCATGCCCACCATACCAACCATGTCAACCTTACCAACCACATCAACCATACCAACCATACCAACCATGCCAACCCTATCAACCATACCAACCATACCAACCATACCAACCATGCCAACCATACCAACTTTACCAACCATGCCAACCATACTAAACATACCAACCATACCAACCATGCCAACCATACCAACTTTACCAACCATGCCAACCATACTAAACATACCAACCATACCAACCATGCCCACCATACCAACCATGTCAACCTTACCAACCACATCAACCATACCAACCATACCAACCATGCCAACCCTATCAACCATACCAAGCTTACCAACCATGACAACCATACCAACAATGCCAACCATGCCAACCATACTAAACATACCAACCATACCAACCATGCCAACCATACCAACTTTACCAACCATGCCAACCATACTAAACATACCAACCATACCAACCATGCCCACCATACCAACCATGTCAACCTTACCAACCACATCAACCATACCAACCATACCAAGCTTACCAACCATGACAACCATACCAACAATGCCAACCATATCAACCATACCAACCATACCAACCTTACCAACTTCACCAACCATGCCAACCATACCAAGCTTACCAACCATGACAACCATACCAACCATACCAACCTTACCAACCGTGTCAACCATACCAACCATACCAACCATACCACCCATACCAACCATGTCAACCTTACCAACCACATCAACCATACCAACCATACCAACCATACCAACCTTACCAACCACATCAACCATACCAACCACACCAACCATACCAACTTCACCAACCATGTCAACCATGTCAACCATACCAACCACACTAACCATACCCACAATACCAACCATACCAACCATACCAACCATGGCAACCATACCAGCCATACCAACCATACCAACCTTACCAACCATGCCAACCATACCAACCATACCAACCATACCAACCATACCAACCATACCAACCATGCCAACCATACCAACTTTACCAACCATGCCAACCATACTAAACATACCAACCATACCAACCATGCCCACCATACCAACCATGTCAACCTTACCAACCACATCAACCATACCAACCATACCAACCATGCCAACCCTATCAACCATACCAAGCTTACCAACCATGACAACCATACCAACCATGTCAACCAGACCAACCATACCAACCTTACCAACCATGTCAACCATGTCAACCATACCAACCACACTAACCATACCCACAATACCAACCATACCAACCATACCAACCATGGCAACCATACCAGCCATACCAACCATACCAACCTTACCAACCATGCCAACCATACCAACCATACCAACCATACCAACCATACCAACCATGCCAACCATACCAACTTTACCAACCATGCCAACCATACTAAACATACCAACCATACCAACCATGCCCACCATACCAACCATGTCAACCTTACCAACCACATCAACCATACCAACCATACCAACCATGCCAACCCTATCAACCATACCAAGCTTACCAACCATGACAACCATACCAACAATGCCAACCATATCAACCATATCAACCATACCAACCATGTCAACCATGCCAACCATACCAAGCTTACCAACAATGACAACCATACCAACCATGTCAACCAGACCAACCATACCAACCTTACCAACCATGTCAACCATGTCAACCATACCAACCACACTAACCATACCCACAATACCAACCATATCAACCATACCAACCATGTCAACCACACCAACCATACCAACAATACCAAACATACCAACCATACCAACCATGGCAACCATACCAGCCATACCAACCATGTCAACCTTACCAACCACATCAACCATACCAACCATACCAACCATGCCAACCATATCAACCATACCAAGCTTACGAACCATGACAACCATACCAACCATACCAACCATGCCAACCATATCAACCATACCAAGCTTACGAACCATGACAACCATACCAACCTTACCAACCATGCCAACCATACTAAACATACCAACCATACCAACCATGCCAACCATACCAACCATGTCAACCTTACCAACCACATCAACCATACCAACCATACCAACCATGCCAACCATATCAACCATACCAACCTTACCAACCACATCAACCATACCAACCACACCAACCATACCAACCACAGCAACCATACCAACCACACCACCCATACCAAACATACCAACCACAACAGCCATACCAACCATACCAAACTTACCAACCATGACAACCATACCAACCATACCAACCTTACCAACAATGTCAACCATACCAACCATGTCAACCTTACCAACCACATCAACCATGCCAACCTTACCAGCCATACCAACCATACCAAACTTACCAACCATGACAACCATACCAACCATACCAACCTTACCAACAATGTCAACCATACCAACCATGTCAACCTTACCAACCACATCAACCATACCAACCATACCAACCATGCCAACCATATCAACCATACCAAGCTTACGAACCATGACAACCATACCAACCATACCAACCATGCCAACCATATCAACCATACCAAGCTTACGAACCATGACAACCATACCAACCTTACCAACCATGCCAACCATACTAAACATACCAACCATACCAACCATGCCAACCATACCAACCATGTCAACCTTACCAACCACATCAACCATACCAACCATATCAACCATACCAACCATGTCAACCATGCCAACCATACCAAGCTTACCAACAATGACAACCATACCAACCATGTCAACCAGACCAACCATACCAACCTTACCAACCATGTCAACCATGTCAACCATACCAACCACACTAACCATACCCACAATACCAACCATATCAACCATACCAACCATGTCAACCACACCAACCATACCAACAATACCAAACATACCAACCATACCAACCATGGCAACCATACCAGCCATACCAACCATGTCAACCTTACCAACCACATCAACCATACCAACCATACCAACCATGCCAACCATATCAACCATACCAAGCTTACGAACCATGACAACCATACCAACCTTACCAACCATGTCAACCATACCAACCATACCAACCATACCAACCATACCAACCATACCAACCATACCAACCATACCAACCATACCAACCATGTCAACCTTGCCAACCACATCAACCATACCAACCATACCAACCACACCAACCATACCAACCATACCAACCACACCACCCATACCAAACATACCAGCCATACCAACCTTACCAACCACATCAACCATACCAACCATGCCAACCATGCCAACCATGTCAATAATGCCAACCATACCAACCACACCAACCATACCAACTTCACCAACCATACCAACCTTACGAACCATGCCAACCATACTAAACATACCAACCATACCAACCATGCCAACCATACCAACCATGCCAACCATACCAACCATACTAACCATGTCAACCATACCAACCACATGAACCATACCAACAATACCAAACATACCAAACATACCAACCATACCAACCATACAAACCTTACCAACCATGCCAACCATACTAAGCATACCACCCATACCAACCATGCCAACCATACCAACCATACCAACCATACCAACCATGTCAACCATACCAACCACATGAACCATACCAACCATACCAACCATGCCAACCATACCAACCATACCAACTTCACCAACCATGCCAACACTGCCAACCATACCAAGCTTACCAACCATGCCAACCATATCAACCATACCAACCATGTCAACCATGCCAACCATACCAACCATAACAACCATACCAACCATACCAACTTCACCAACCATGCCAACCATACCAACCATACTAAGCTTACCAACCTTGACAACCATACCAACCATGTCAACCATGCCAACCATACCAACCACAACAACCATACCAACCATACCAACTTCACCAACCATGCCAACCATACCAACCATACCAAGCTTACCAACCATGACAACCAAACCAACCATACCAACCATACCAACCATGTCAACCTCACCACCCATACCAAACATACCAACCATACCAACCTTACCAACCATACTAAACATACCAACCATACCAACCATGCTAACCATACCAACCATGCCAACCTGTCAACCATACCAACCACATCAACCATACCAACCATACCAACCATGCCAACCATATCAACCATATCAACCATACCAAGCTTACCAACCATGACAACCATACCAACCATGAAAACCATATCAACCATACCAACCATGTCAATCATGCCAACCATATCAACCATGCCAACCATACCAACCACAACAACCATACCAACCATACCAACTTCACCAACCATGCCAACCATACCAACCATACCAAGCTTACCAACCATGACAACCATACCAACCATACCAACCATACCAACCATACCAACCATACCAACCATGTCAACCACACCACTCATACCAAACATACCAACCATACCAACCTTACCAACCATGCCAACCATACTAAACATACCAACCATACCAACCATGTCAACCACACCACCCATACCAAACATACCAACCATACCAACCTTACCAACCATGCCAACCATACTAAACATACCAACCCTGCCAACCGTATCAACAATACCAACCATGTCAACCATGCCAACCATACCAAGCTTACCAACAATGACAACCATACCAACCATGCCAACCATATCAACCATACCAACCATGTCAACCACTCCAACCATACCTACCATATCAACCACACCACCCATACCAAACATACCAACCATACCAACCTTACCAACCATGCCAACCATACTAAACATACCAACCATACCAACCATGCTAACCATACCAACCATGCGAACCATGTCAACCATACCAACCACATCAACGATACAGACCATACCAAACATACCAGCCATACCTACCATACCAACCATACCAACCTTACCAACCATGCCAACCATACTAAACATACCAACCATACCAACCATGCCAACCATACCAACCATTCCAACCATACCAACCATGCCAACCATACCTACCATGCCAACCATGTCAAGCTTACCAACCACATCAACCATACCAACCACACCAACCATACCAACTTCACCAACCATGCCAACCATACCAACCATACCAAGCTTACTAACCATGACAACCATACCAACCATGCCAACCATATCAAACATACCAACCATGTCAAACATGCACACCATACCAACCACACCAACCTTACCAAAAATACCAACCATACCAACCTTACCAACCATGCCAACCATACCAACCATACCAACCACACCAACCATACCAACTTCACCAACCATATCAAGCTTACCAACCATGACAACCATACCAACCATACCACCCTTACCAACCATGTCAACCTTACCAACCATGTCAACCATGTCAACCATACCAACCACACCAACCACACCAACCACACCAACCACACCAACCATACCAAAAATACCAACCATACCAACCATACCAACCATACCAACCATTCCAACCATAGCAACCATACCAACCATACCAACCATGCCAACCATACCAACCTTACCAACCATGCCAACCATACTAAACATACCAACCATACCAACCATGCCAATCATACCAACCATTCCAACCATACCAACAATGCCAACCATACCTACCATGCCAACCATGTCAAGCTTACCAACCACATCAACCATACCAACCACACCAATCATACCAACTTCACCAACCATGCCAACCATACCAACCACACCAAGCTTACTAACCATGACAACCATACCAACCATGCCAACCATATCAAACATACCAACAATGTCAACCATGCCAACCATACCAACCACACCAACCTTACAACAATACCCACCATACCAACCACACCAACCATACCAATTTCATCAACCATACCAACCACACCAAGCTTACCAACCATGACAACCATACCAACCATACCAACTTTACCAACCATGTCAACCTTACCAACCATGTCAACCATGTCAACCATACCAACCACACCAACCACACCAACCACACCAACCATACCAAAAATACCAACCATACCAACCATACCAACCATGCCAACCATACCAACCATGTCAACTATGCCAACCATACCAACCATACCAACCATACTAACCATGCCAACCTTAACAACCATGCTAACCATACCAATCTTACCAACCATGCCAACCATACCAACCATGTCAACCAGACCAACCATGATAACCATACTAAACATACCAACCATACCAACCATGCCCACCATACCAACCATGTCAACCTTACCAACCACATCAACCATACCAACCATACCAACCATGCCAACCCTATCAACCATACCAACCATACCAACCATACCAACCATGCCAACCATACCAACTTTACCAACCATGCCAACCATACTAAACATACCAACCATACCAACCATGCCAACCATACCAACTTTACCAACCATGCCAACCATACTAAACATACCAACCATACCAACCATGCCTACCATACCAACCATGTCAACCTTACCAACCACATCAACCATACCAACCATACCAACCATGCCAACCCTATCAACCATACCAAGCTTACCAACCATGACAACCATACCAACAATGCCAACCATGCCAACCATACTAAACATACCAACCATACCAACCATGCCAACCATACCAACTTTACCAACCATGCCAACCATACTAAACATACCAACCATACCAACCATGCCCACCATACCAACCATGTCAACCTTACCAACCACATCAACCATACCAACCATACCAAGCTTACCAACCATGACAACCATACCAACAATGCCAACCATATCAACCATACCAACCATACCAACCTTACCAACTTCACCAACCATGCCAACCATACCAAGCTTACCAACCATGACAACCATACCAACCATACCAACCTTACCAACCGTGTCAACCATACCAACCATACCAACCATACCACCCATACCAACCATGTCAACCTTACCAACCACATCAACCATACCAACCATACCAACCATACCAACCTTACCAACCACATCAACCATACCAACCACACCAACCATACCAACTTCACCAACCATGTCAACCATGTCAACCATGTCAACCATACCAACCACACTAACCATACCCACAATACCAACCATACCAACCATACCAACCATGGCAACCATACCAGCCATACCAACCATACCAACCTTACCAACCATGCCAACCATACCAACCATACCAACCATACCAACCATGCCAACCATACCAACTTTACCAACCATGCCAACCATACTAAACATACCAACCATACCAACCATGCCCACCATACCAACCATGTCAACCTTACCAACCACATCAACCATACCAACCATACCAACCATGCCAACCCTATCAACCATACCAAGCTTACCAACCATGACAACCATACCAACCATGTCAACCAGACCAACCATACCAACCTTACCAACCATGTCAACCATGTCAACCATACCAACCACACTAACCATACCCACAATACCAACCATACCAACCATACCAACCATGGCAACCATACCAGCCATACCAACCATACCAACCTTACCAACCATGCCAACCATACCAACCATACCAACCATACCAACCATACCAACCATACCAACCATGCCAACCATACCAACTTTACCAACCATGCCAACCATACTAAACATACCAACCATACCAACCATGCCCACCATACCAACCATGTCAACCTTACCAACCACATCAACCATACCAACCATACCAACCATGCCAACCCTATCAACCATACCAAGCTTACCAACCATGACAACCATACCAACAATGCCAACCATATCAACCATACCAACCATGTCAACCATGCCAACCATACCAAGCTTACCAACAATGACAACCATACCAACCATGTCAACCAGACCAACCATACCAACCTTACCAACCATGTCAACCATGTCAACCATACCAACCACACTAACCATACCCACAATACCAACCATATCAACCATACCAACCATGTCAACCACACCAACCATACCAACAATACCAAACATACCAACCATACCAACCATGGCAACCATACCAGCCATACCAACCATGTCAACCTTACCAACCACATCAACCATACCAACCATACCAACCATGCCAACCATATCAACCATACCAAGCTTACGAACCATGACAACCATACCAACCTTACCAACCATGCCAACCATACTAAACATACCAACCATACCAACCATGCCAACCATACCAACCATGTCAACCTTACCAACCACATCAACCATACCAACCATACCAACCATGCCAACCATATCAACCATACCAACCTTACCAACCACATCAACCATACCAACCACACCAACCATACCAACCACAGCAACCATACCAACCACACCACCCATACCAAACATACCAACCACAACAGCCATACCAACCATACCAAACTTACCAACCATGACAACCATACCAACCATACCAACCTTACCTACAATGTCAACCATACCAACCATGTCAACCTTACCAACCACATCAACCATGCCAACCTTACCAGCCATACCAACCATACCAAACTTACCAACCATGACAACCATACCAACCATACCAACCTTACCAACAATGTCAACCATACCAACCATGTCAACCTTACCAACCACATCAACCATACCAACCATACCAACCATGCCAACCATATCAACCATACCAAGCTTACGAACCATGACAACCATACCAACCATACCAACCATGCCAACCATATCAACCATACCAAGCTTACGAACCATGACAACCATACCAACCTTACCAACCATGCCAACCATACTAAACATACCAACCATACCAACCATGCCAACCATACCAACCATGTCAACCTTACCAACCACATCAACCATACCAACCATATCAACCATACCAACCATGTCAACCATGCCAACCATACCAAGCTTACCAACAATGACAACCATACCAACCATGTCAACCAGACCAACCATACCAACCTTACCAACCATGTCAACCATGTCAACCATACCAACCACACTAACCATACCCACAATACCAACCATATCAACCATACCAACCATGTCAACCACACCAACCATACCAACAATACCAAACATACCAACCATACCAACCATGGCAACCATACCAGCCATACCAACCATGTCAACCTTACCAACCACATCAACCATACCAACCATACCAACCATGCCAACCATATCAACCATACCAAGCTTACGAACCATGACAACCATACCAACCATACCAACCACACCAACCATACCAACCATACCAACTTCACCAACCATGCCAACCATACCAACCTTACCAACCATGCCAACCATACTAAACATACCAACCATACCAACCATGCCAACCATACCAACCATGTCAACCTTACCAACCACATCAACCATACCAACCATACCAACCATGCCAACCATATCAACCATACCAAGCTTACGAACCATGACAACCATACCAACCATACCAACCTTACCAACCGTGTCAACCATACCAACCATACCAACCATACCAACCATACCAACCATGTCAACCATATCAACCATACCAACCATGCCAACCATACCAACCACACCAACCATACCAACCATACCAACTTCACCAACCATGCCAACCATGCCAACCATACCAAGCTTACCAACCATGACAACCATACCAACCATACCAACCTTACCAACCATGCCAACCATGTCAACAATGCCAACCATACCAACCACACCAACCATACCAACCTTACCAACTTCACCAACCATGCCAACCATACCAAGCTTACCAACCATGACAACCATACCAACCTTACCAACCGTGTCAACCATACCAACCATACCAACCATACCACCCATACCAACCATGTCAACCTTACCAACCACATCAACCATACCAACCATACCAATCATACCAACCATACCAACCTTACCAACCACATCAACCATACCAACCACACCAACCATACCAACTTCACCAACCATGCCAATCATACCAACCATACCAAGCTTACCAACCATGTCAACCATGCCAAACATACCAACCACACCAACCTTACCAACCATACCAACCATACCAACCACACCAACCATACCAACTTCACCAACCATACCAACCATACCAACCATGACAACCATACCAACCTTACCAACCATGTCAACCTTACCAACCATGTCAACCATGTCAACATTACCAACCACACCAATCACACCAACCACACCAAAAATACCAACCATACCAACCATACCAACAATACCAAACATACCAACCATACCAACCATGGCAACCATACCAGCCATACCAACCATACCAACCTTACCAACCATGCCAACCATACCAACCATACCAACCATACCAACCATACCAACCATGCCAACCATACCAAAATTACCAACCATGCCAACCATACTAAACATACCAACCATACCAACCATGCCAACCATACCAACCATGTCAACCTTACCAACCACATCAACCATACCACCCATAACAAACATACCAACCATACCAACCTTACCAACCATGTCAACCATACCAACCATGCCAAATATATCAACCATACCAACCATGTCAACCATGCCAACCATACCAACCACACCAACCATACCAACTTCACCAACCATGCCAACCATGCCAACCATACCAAGCTTACCAACCATGACAACCATGACAACCATACCAACCATACCAACCTTACCAACAATGTCAACCATACCAACCATGTCAACCTTACCAACCACATCAACCATGCCAACCATACCAGCCATACCAACCATACCAACCTTACCAACCATGCCAACTTCAAAAACCATGCCAACCATACCAAGCTTACCAACCATGACAACCATACCAACCATGCCAACCATATCAACCATACCAAGCTTACCAACCATGACAACCATACCAACCATGCCAACCATATCAACCATACCAAGCTTACCAACCATGACAACCATACCAACCATGCCAACCATATCAACCATACCAACCATGTCAACCATACCAAACATACCAACCACAACAGCCATACCAACCATACCAAACTTACCAACCATGACAACCATACCAACCATACCAACCTTACCAACAATGTCAACCATACCAACCATGTCAACCTTACCAACCACATCAACCATGCCAACCTTACCAGCCATACCAACCATACCAACCTTACCAACCATGCCAACTTCACCAACCATGCCAACCATACCAAGCTTACCAACCATGACAACCATACCAACCATGCCAACCATATCAACCATACCAAGCTTACCAACCATGACAACCATACCAACCATGCCAACCATGTCAACCTTACCAACCACATCAACCATACCACCCATACCAAACATACCAACCATACCAACCTTACCAACCATGTCAACCATACCAACCATGCCAAATATATCAACCATACCAACCATGTCAACCATGCCAACCATACCAACCACACCAACCATACCAACTTCACCAACCATGCCAACCATGCCAACCATACCAAGCTTACCAACCATGACAACCATACCAACCTTACCAACCATGTCAACCATACCAACCATGCCAACCATATCAACCATACCAACCATGTCAACCATGCCAACCATACCAACCACAACAACCACAGCAACCATACCAACCACACCACCCATACCAAACATACCAACCACAACAGCCATACCAACCATACCAAACTTACCAACCATGACAACCATACCAACCATACCAACCTTACCAACAATGTCAACCATACCAACCATGTCAACCTTACCAACCACATCAACCATGCCAACCTTACCAGCCATACCAACCATACCAACCTTACCAACCATGCCAACTTCACCAACCATGCCAACCATACCAAGCTTACCAACCATGACAACCATACCAACCATGCCAACCATATCAACCATACCAAGCTTACCAACCATGACAACCATACCAACCATGCCAACCATGTCAACCTTACCAACCACATCAACCATACCACCCATACCAAACATACCAACCATACCAACCTTACCAACCATGTCAACCATACCAACCATGCCAAATATATCAACCATACCAACCATGTCAACCATGCCAACCATACCAACCTTACCAACCATGCCAACTTCACCAACCATGCCAACCATACCAAGCTTACCAACCATGACAACCATACCAACCATGCCAACCATACCAGCCATACCAACCATACCAACCTTACCAACCACATCAACCATGCCAACCTTACCAGCCATACCAACCATACCAACCTTACCAACCATGCCAACTTCACCAACCATGCCAACCATACCAAGCTTACCAACCATGACAACCATACCAACCACACCACCCATACCAAACATACCAACCACAACAGCCATACCAACCATACCAAACTTACCAACCATGCCAACCTTACCAGCCATACCAACCATACCAACCTTACCAACCATGCCAACTTCACCAACCATGCCAACCATACCAAGCTTACCAACCATGACAACCATACCAACCATGCCAATCATACCAACCATACCAACCTTACCAACCGTGTCAACCATACCAACCATACCAACCATACCACCCATACCAACCATGTCAACCTTACCAACCACATCAACCATACCAACCATACCAACCATACCAACCATACCAACCTTACCAACCACATCAACCATACCAACCACACCAACCATACCAACTTCACCAACCATGCCAATCATACCAACCATACCAAGCTTACCAACCATGTCAACCATGCCAAACATACCAACCACACCAACCTTACCAACCATACCAACCATACCAACCACACCAACCATACCAACTTCACCAACCATACCAACCATACCAAGCTTACCAACCATGACAACCATACCAACCTTACCAACCATGTCAACCTTACCAACCATGTCAACCATGTCAACATTACCAACCACACCAATCACACCAACCACACCAAAAATACCAACCATACCAACCATACCAACAATACCAAACATACCAACCATACCAACCATGGCAACCATACCAGCCATACCAACCATACCAACCTTACCAACCATGCCAACCATACCAACCATACCAACCATACCAACCATACCAACCATGCCAACCATACCAAAATTACCAACCATGCCAACCATACTAAACATACCAACCATACCAACCATGCCAACCATACCAACCATGTCAACCTTACCAACCACATCAACCATACCACCCATAACAAACATACCAACCATACCAACCTTACCAACCATGTCAACCATACCAACCATGCCAAATATATCAACCATACCAACCATGTCAACCATGCCAACCATACCAACCACACCAACCATACCAACTTCACCAACCATGCCAACCATGCCAACCATACCAAGCTTACCAACCATGACAACCATACCAACCATACCAACCTTACCAACAATGTCAACCATACCAACCATGTCAACCTTACCAACCACATCAACCATGCCAACCATACCAGCCATACCAACCATACAAACCTTACCAACCATGCCAACTTCAAAAACCATGCCAACCATACCAAGCTTACCAACCATGACAACCATACCAACCATGCCAACCATATCAACCATACCAAGCTTACCAACCATGACAACCATACCAACCATGCCAACCATATCAACCATACCAACCATGTCAACCATGCCAACCATACCAACCACAACAACCACAGCAACCATACCAACCACACCACCCATACCAAACATACCAACCACAACAGCCATACCAACCATACCAAACTTACCAACCATGACAACCATACCAACCATACCAACCTTACCAACAATGTCAACCATACCAACCATGTCAACCTTACCAACCACATCAACCATGCCAACCTTACCAGCCATACCAACCATACCAACCTTACCAACCATGCCAACTTCACCAACCATGCCAACCATACCAAGCTTACCAACCATGACAACCATACCAACCATGCCAACCATATCAACCATACCAAGCTTACCAACCATGACAACCATACCAACCATGCCAACCATGTCAACCTTACCAACCACATCAACCATACCACCCATACCAAACATACCAACCATACCAACCTTACCAACCATGTCAACCATACCAACCATGCCAAATATATCAACCATACCAACCATGTCAACCATGCCAACCATACCAACCTTACCAACCATGCCAACTTCACCAACCATGCCAACCATACCAAGCTTACCAACCATGACAACCATACCAACCATGCCAACCATACCAGCCATACCAACCATACCAACCTTACCAACCATGCCAACTTCACCAACCATGCCAACCATACCAAGCTTACCAACCATGACAACCATACCAACCATACCAAGCTTACCAACCATGACAACCATACCAACCATACCAACCATGTCAACCTTACCAACCACATCAACCATACCAACCATACCAACCACACCAACCATACCAACCACAGCAACCATACCAACCACACCACCCATACCAAACATACCAACCACAACAACCATACCAACCATACCAACTTCACCAACCATGCCAACCATACCAAACATACCAAGCTTACCAACCATGACAACCATACCAACCTTACCAACCATGTCAACCATACCAACCATACCAACCATACCAACCATACCAACCATACCAACCATGTCAACCTTACCAACCACATCAACCATACCAACCATACCAACCACACCAACCATACCAACCATACCAACCACACCACCCATACCAAACATACCAGCCATACCAACCTTACCAACCACATCAACCATACCAACCATGCCACCCATGCCAACCATGTCAATAATGCCAACCATACCAACCACACCAACCATACCAACTTCACCAACCATACCAACCTTACGAACCATGCCAACCATACTAAACATACCAACCATACCAACCATGCCAACCATACCAACCATGCCAACCATACCAACCATACTAACCATGTCAACCATACCAACCACATGAACCATACCAACCATACCAAACATACCAACCATACCAACCATACAAACCTTACCAACCATGCCAACCATACTAAGCATACCACCCATACCAACCATGCCAACCATACCAACCATACCAACCATACCAACCATGTCAACCATACCAACCACATGAACCATACCAACCATACCAACCATGCCAACCATACCAACCATACCAACCATACCAACTTCACCAACCATGCCAACACTGCCAACCATACCAAGCTTACCAACCATGCCAACCATATCAACCATACCAACCATGTCAACCATGCCAACCATACCAACCATAACAACCATACCAACCATACCAACTTCACCAACAATGCCAACCATACCAACCATACCAAGCTTACCAACCTTGACAACCATACCAACCATGTCAACCATGCCAACCATACCAACCACAACAACCATACCAACCATACCAACTTCACCAACCATGCCAACCATACCAACCATACCAAGCTTACCAACCCTGACAACCAAACCAACCATACCAACCATGTCAACCACACCACCCATACCAACCATACCAACCTTACCAACCATGCCAACCATACTAAGCATACCAACCATACCAACCATGCTAACCATACCAACCATGCCAACCATGTCAACCATACCAACCACATCAACCATATCAACCATACCAAGCTTACCAACCATGACAACCATACCAACCATATCAACCATACCAACCATGTCAATCATGCCAACCATATCAACCATGCCAACCATACCAACCACAACAACCATACCAACCATACCAACTTCACCAACCATGCCAACCATACCAACCATACCAAGCTTACCAACCATGACAACCATACCAACAATGTCAACCATGCCAACCATACCAACCACACCAACCTTGAAACCATACCAACCATACCAACCTTACCAACCATGCCAACCATACTAAACATACCAACCATACCAACCATGCTAACCATACCAACCATGCCAACCATGTCAACCATACCAACCACATCAACCATATCAACCATACCAAGCTTACCAACCATGACAACCATACCAACCATATCAACCATACCAACCATGTCAATCATGCCAACCATATCAACCATGCCAACCATACCAACCACAACAACCATACCAACCATACCAACTTCACCAACCATGCCAACCATACTAAACATACCAACCATACCAACCATGTCAACCACACCACCCATACCAAACATACCAACCATACCAACCTTACCAACCATGCCAACCATACTAAACATACCAAACCTGCCAACCGTATCAACAATACCAACCATGTCAACCATGCCAACCATACCAAGCTTACCAACAATGACAACCATACCAACCATGCCAACCATATCAACCATACCAACCATGTCAACCACACCAACCATACCTACCATATCAACCACACCACCCATACCAAACATACCAACCATACCAACCTTACCAACCATGCCAACCATACTAAACATACCAACCATACCAACCATGCTAACCATACCAACCATGCGAACCATGTCAACCATACCAACCACATCAACCATACAGACCATACCAAACATACCAGCCATACCTACCATACCAACCATACCAACCTTACCAACCATGCCAACCATACTAAACATACCAACCATACCAACCATGCCAACCATACCAACCATTCCAACCATACCAACCATGCCAACCATACCTACCATGCCAACCATGTCAAGCTTACCAACCACATCAACCATACCAACCACACCAACCATACCAACTTCACCAACCATGCCAACCATACCAACCATACCAAGCTTACTAACCATGACAACCATACCAACCATGCCAACCATATCAAACATACCAACCACACCAACCATACCAACTTCACCAACCATACCAAGCTTACCAACCATGACAACCATACCAACCATACCACCCTTACCAACCATGTCAACCTTACCAACCATGTCAACCATGTCAACCAAACCAACCACACCAACCACACCAACCACACCAACCATACCAAAAATACCAACCATACCAACCATACCAACCATGCCAACCATAGCAACCATATAAACCATACCAACCATGCCAACCATACCAACCTTACCAACCATGCCAACCATACTAAACATACCAACCATACCAACCATGCCAATCATACCAACCATTCCAACCATACCAACCATACCTACCATGCCAACCATGTCAAGCTTACCAACCACATCAACCATACCAACCACACCAACCATACCAACTTCACCAACCATGCCAACCATACCAACTTCACCAACCATGCCAACCATACCAACCACACCAACCATGCCAACCATATCAAACATACCAACAATGTCAACCATGCCAACCATACCAACCACACCAACCTTGAAACCATACCCACCATACCAACCACACCAACCATACCAATTTCACCAACCATACCAACCACACCAAGCTTACCAACCATGACAACCATACCAACCATACCAACTTTACCAACCATGTCAACCTTACCAACCATGTCAACCATGTCAACCATACCAACCACACCAACCACACCAACCATAAAAAAAATACCAACCATACCAACCATACCAACCATGCCAACCATAGCAACCATACCAACCATACCAACCATGCCAACCATACCAACCTTACCAACCATGCCAACCATACTAAACATACCAACCATACCAACCATGCCAATCATACCAACCATTCCAACCATACCAACCATGATAACCATACCAACCATGCCAACCATATCAAACATACCAACAATGTCAACCATGCCAACCTTACCAACCACACCAACCTTACAACCATACCCACCATACCAACCACACCAACTATACCAATTTCACCAACCATACCAACCACACCAAGCTTACCAACCATGACAACCATACCAACCATACCAACCTTACCAACCATGTCAACCTTACCAACCATGTCAACCATACCAACCACACCAACCACACCAACCACACCAACCATACCAAAAATACCAACCATACCAACCATACCAACCATGCCAACCATACCAACCATGTCAACTATGCCAACCATACCAACCATACTAACCATGCCAACCTTAACAACCATGCTAACCATACCAATCTTACCAACCATGCCAACCATACCAACCATGTCAACCAGACCAACCATACCAACCTTACCAACCATGTCAACCATACCAACCACACTAACCATACCCACAATACCAACCATACCAACCATGGCAACCATACCAGCCATACCAACCATACCAACCTTACCAACCATGCCAACCATACCAACCATACCAACCATACCAACCATACCAACCATGCCAACCATACCAACCTTACCAACCATGCCAACCATACTAAACATACCAACCATACCAACCATGCCAACCATACCAACCATGTCAACCTTACCAACCACATCAACCATACCAACCATACCAACCATGCCAACCCTATCAACCATACCAAGCTTACCAACCATGACAACCATACCAACAATGCCAACCATATCAACCATACCAACCATGTCAACCATGCCAACCATACCAAGCTTACCAACAATGACAACCATACCAACCATGTCAACCAGACCAACCATACCAACCTTACCAACCATGTCAACCATGTCAACCATACCAAACACACTAACCATACCCACAATACCAACCATACCAACCATGGCAACCATACCAGCCATACCAACCATACCAACCTTACCAACCATGCCAACCATACCAACCATACCAACCTTACCAACCATGTCAACCTTACCAACCATGTCAACCATACCAACCACACCAACCACACCAACCACACCAACCATACCAAAAATACCAACCATACCAACCATACCAACCATGCCAACCATACCAACCATGTCAACTATGCCAACCATACCAACCATACTAACCATGCCAACCTTAACAACCATGCTAACCATACCAATCTTACCAACCATGCCAACCATACCAACCATGTCAACCAGACCAACCATACCAACCTTACCAACCATGTCAACCATACCAACCACACTAACCATACCCACAATACCAACCATACCAACCATGGCAACCATACCAGCCATACCAACCATACCAACCTTACCAACCATGCCAACCATACCAACCATACCAACCATACCAACCATGTCAACCTTACCAACCATGTCAACCATACCAACCACACCAACCACACCAACCACACCAACCATACCAAAAATACCAACCATACCAACCATACCAACCATGCCAACCATACCAACCATGTCAACTATGCCAACCATACCAACCATACTAACCATGCCAACCTTAACAACCATGCTAACCATACCAATCTTACCAACCATGCCAACCATACCAACCATACCAACCATACCAACCATACCAACCATGCCAACCATACCAACCTTACCAACCATGCCAACCATACTAAACATACCAACCATACCAACCATGCCAACCATACCAACCATGTCAACCTTACCAACCACATCAACCATACCAACCATACCAACCATGCCAACCCTATCAACCATACCAAGCTTACCAACCATGACAACCATACCAACAATGCCAACCATATCAACCATACCAACCATGTCAACCATGCCAACCATACCAAGCTTACCAACAATGACAACCATACCAACCATGTCAACCAGACCAACCATACCAACCTTACCAACCATGTCAACCATGTCAACCATACCAAACACACTAACCATACCCACAATACCAACCATACCAACCATGCCAACCATACTAAACATACCAACCATACCAACCATGCCAACCATACCAACCATGTCAACCTTACCAACCACATCAACCATACCAACCATACCAACCATGCCAACCATACCAACCATACCAACCTTACCAACCATGTCAACCTTACCAACCATGTCAACCATACCAACCACACCAACCACACCAACCACACCAACCATACCAAAAATACCAACCATACCAACCATACCAACCATGCCAACCATACCAACCATGTCAACTATGCCAACCATACCAACCATACTAACCATGCCAACCTTAACAACCATGCTAACCATACCAATCTTACCAACCATGCCAACCATACCAACCATGTCAACCAGACCAACCATACCAACCTTACCAACCATGTCAACCATACCAACCACACTAACCATACCCACAATACCAACCATACCAACCATGGCAACCATACCAGCCATACCAACCATACCAACCTTACCAACCATGCCAACCATACCAACCATACCAACCATACCAACCATACCAACCATGCCAACCATACCAACCTTACCAACCATGCCAACCATACTAAACATACCAACCATACCAACCATGCCAACCATACCAACCATGTCAACCTTACCAACCACATCAACCATACCAACCATACCAACCATGCCAACCCTATCAACCATACCAAGCTTACCAACCATGACAACCATACCAACAATGCCAACCATATCAACCATACCAACCATGTCAACCATGCCAACCATACCAAGCTTACCAACAATGACAACCATACCAACCATGTCAACCAGACCAACCATACCAACCTTACCAACCATGTCAACCATGTCAACCATACCAAACACACTAACCATACCCACAATACCAACCATACCAACCATGCCAACCATACTAAACATACCAACCATACCAACCATGCCAACCATACCAACCATGTCAACCTTACCAACCACATCAACCATACCAACCATACCAACCATGCCAACCCTATCAACCATACCAAGCTTACCAACCATGACAACCATACCAACAATGCCAACCATATCAACCATACCAACCATGTCAACCATGCCAACCATACCAAGCTTACCAACAATGACAACCATACCAACCATGTCAACCACACCAACCATACCAACAATACCAAACATACCAACCATACCAACCATGGCAACCATACCAGCCATACCAACCATACCAACCTTACCAACCATGCCAACCATACCAACCATACCAACCATGCCAACCTTACCAACCGTGTCAACCATACCAACCATACCAACCATACCCACCATACCAACCATGTCAACCATATCAACCATACCAACCATGCCAACCATACCAACCACACCAACCATACCAACCTTACCAACTTCACCAACCATGCCAACCATACCAAGCTTACCAACCATGACAACCATACCAACCATACCAACCATACCACCCATACCAACCATGTCAACCTTACCAACCACATCAACCATACCAACCATACCAACCATACCAACCATACCAACCATACCAACCTTACCAACCACATCAACCATACCAACCACACCAACCATACCAACTTCACCAACCATGCCAATCATACCAACCATACCAACCATACCAACCATACCAACCATACCAACCATGTCAACCATATCAACCATACCAACCATGCCAACCATACCAACCACACCAACCATACCAACCTTACCAACTTCACCAACCATGCCAACCATACCAAGCTTACCAACCGTGTCAACCATACCAACCATACCAACCATACCACCCATACCAACCATGTCAACCTTACCAACCACATCAACCATACCAACCATACCAACCATACCAACCATACCAACCATACCAACCATACCAACCAACCAACCTTACCAACCACATCAACCATACCAACCACACCAACCATACCAACTTCACCAACCATGCCAATCATACCAACCATACCAAGCTTACCAACCATGACAACCATACCAACCATACCAACCTTACCAACCGTGTCAACCATACCAACCATACCAACCATACCACCCATACCAACCATGTCAACCTTACCAACCACATCAACCATACCAACCATACCAACCATACCAACCATACCAACCATACCAACCAACCAACCTTACCAACCACATCAACCATACCAACCACACCAACCATACCAACTTCACCAACCATGCCAATCATAACAACCATACCAAGCTTACCAAGCTTACCAACCATGACAACCATGCCAACCATATCAAATATACCAACCATGTCAACCATGCAAAACATACCAACCACACCAACCTTACCAACCATACCAACCATACCAACCACACCAACCATACCAACTTCACCAACCATACCAACCATACCAAGCTTACCAACCATGACAACCATACCAACCTTACCAGCCATGTCAACCTTTCCAACCATGTCAACCATGTCAACATTACCAACCACACCAATCACACCAACCACACCAAAAATACCAACCATACCAACCATACCAACAATACCAAACATACCAACAATACCAACCATGGCAACCATACCAGCCATACCAACCATACCAACCTTACCAACCATGCCAACCATACCAACCATACCAACCATACCAACCATGCCAACCATACCAAAATTACCAACCATGCCAACCATACTAAACATACCAACCATACCAACCATGCCAACCATACCAACCATGTCAACCTTACCAACCACATCAACCATACCACCCATACCAAACATACCAACCATACCAACCTTACCAACCATGTCAACCATACCAACCATGCCAAATATATCAACCATACCAACCATGTCAACCATGCCAACCATACCAACCACACCAACCATACCAACTTCACCAACCATGCCAAACATGCCAACCATACCAAGCTTACCAACCATGACAACCATACCAACCATACCAACCTTACCAACAATGTCAACCATACCAACCATGTCAACCTTACCAACCACATCAACCATGCCAACCATACCAGCCATACCAACCATACCAACCTTACCAACCATGCCAACTTCAAAAACCATGCCAACCATACCAAGCTTACCAACCATGACAACCATACCAACCATGCCAACCATATCAACCATACCAAGCTTACCAACCATGACAACCATACCAACCATGCCAACCATATCAACCATACCAACCATGTCAACCATGCCAACCATACCAACCACAACAACCACAGAATTCATACCAACCACACCACCCATACCAAACATACCAACCACAACAACCATACCAACAATACCAAGCTTACCAACCATGACAACCATACCAACCATACCAACCTTACCAACAATGTCAACCATACCAACCATGTCAACCTTACCAACCACATCAACCATGCCAACCATACCAGCCATACCAACCATACCAACCTTACCAACCATGCCAACTTCACCAACCATGCCAACCATACCAAGCTTACCAACCATGACAACCATACCAACCATATCAACCATACCAAGCTTACCAACCATGACAACCATACCAACCATGCCAACCATGTCAACCTTACCAACCACATCAACCATACCACCCATACCAAACATACCAACCATACCAACCTTACCAACCATGTCAACCATACCAACCATGCCAAATATATCAACCATACCAACCATGTCAACCATGCCAACCATACCAACCACACCAACCATACCAACTTCACCAACCATGCCAACCATACCAAGCTTACCAACCATGACAACCATACCAACCATACCAACCTTACCAACAATGTCAACCATACCAACCATGTCAACCTTACCAACCACATCAAACATGCCAACCATACCAACCATGCCAAATATATCAACCATACCAACCATGTCAACCATGCCAACCATACCAACCACACCAACCATACCAACTTCACCAACCATGCCAACCATACCAAGCTTACCAACCATGACAACCATACCAACCATGCCAACTTCACCAACCATGCCAACCATACCAAGCTTACCAACCATGACAACCATACCAACCATATCAACCATACCAAGCTTACCAACCATGACAACCATACCAACCATGCCAACCATGTCAACCTTACCAACCACATCAACCATACCACCCATACCAAACATACCAACCATACCAACCTTACCAACCATGTCAACCATACCAACCATGCCAAATATATCAACCATACCAACCATGTCAACCATGCCAACCATACCAACCACACCAACCATACCAACTTCACCAACCATGCCAACCATACCAAGCTTACCAACCATGACAACCATACCAACCATACCAACCTTACCAACAATGTCAACCATACCAACCATGTCAACCTTACCAACCACATCAAACATGCCAACCATACCAGCCATACCAACCATACCAACCTTACCAACCATGCCAACTTCACCAACCATGCCAACCATACCAAGCTTACCAACCATGACAACCATACCAACCATACCAAGCTTACCAACCATGACAACCATACCAACCATACCAACCATGTCAACCTTACCAACCACATCAACCATACCAACCATACCAACCACACCAACCATACCAACCACAGCAACCATACCAACCACACCACCCATACCAAACATACCAACCACAACAAAAATACCAACCATACCAACTTCACCAACCATGCCAACCATACCAAACATACCAAGCTTACCAACCATGACAACCATACCAACCTTACCAACCATGTCAACCATACCAACCATACCAACCATACCAACCATACCAACCATACCAACCATACCAACCATGTCAACCTTGCCAACCACATCAACTATACCAACCATACCAACCACACCAACCATACCAACCATACCAACCACACCACCCATACCAAACATACCAGCCATACCAACCTTACCAACCACATCAACCATACCAACCATGCCAACCATGCCAACCATGTCAATAATGCCAACCATACCAACCACACCAACCATACCAACTTCACCAACCATACCAACCTTACGAACCATGCCAACCATACTAAACATACCAACCATACCAACCATGCCAACCATACCAACCATGCCAACCATACCAACCATACTAACCATGTCAACCATACCAACCACATGAACCATACCAACAATACCAAACATACCAAACATACCAACCATACCAACCATACAAACCTTACCAACCATGCCAACCATACTAAGCATACCACCCATACCAACCATGCCAACCATACCAACCATACCAACCATACCAACCATGTCAACCATACCAACCACATGAAACATACCAACCATACCAACCATGCCAACCATACCAACCATACCAACTTCACCAACCATGCCAACACTGCCAACAATACCAAGCTTACCAACCATGCCAACCATATCAACCATACCAACCATGTCAACCATGCCAACCATACCAACCATAACAACCATACCAACCATACCAACTTCACCAACCATGCCAACCATACCAACCATACCAAGCTTACCAACCTTGACAACCATACCAACCATGTCAACCATGCCAACCATACCAACCACAACAACCATACCAACCATACCAACTTCACCAACCATGCCAACCATACCAACCATACCAAGCTTACCAACCATGACAACCAAACCAACCATACCAACCATGTCAACCACACCACCCATACCAAACATACCAACCATACCAACCTTACCAACCATACTAAACATACCAACCATACCAACCATGCTAACCATACCAACCATGCCAACCTGTCAACCATACCAACCACATCAACCATACCAACCATACCAACCATGCCAACCATATCAACCATATCAACCATACCAAGCTTACCAACCATGACAACCATACCAACCATGAAAACCATATCAACCATACCAACCATGTCAATCATGCCAACCATATCAACCATGCCAACCATACCAACCACAACAACCATACCAACCATACCAACTTCACCAACCATGCCAACCATACCAACCATACCAAGCTTACCAACCATGACAACCATACCAACCATACCAACCATACCAACCATGTCAACCACACCACTCATACCAAACATACCAACCATACCAACCTTACCAACCATGCCAACCATACTAAACATACCAACCATACCAACCATGTCAACCACACCACCCATACCAAACATACCAACCATACCAACCTTACCAACCATGCCAACCATACTAAACATACCAACCCTGCCAACCGTATCAACAATACCAACCATGTCAACCATGCCAACCATACCAACCACACCAACCTTACAACAATACCCACCATACCAACCACACCAACCATACCAATTTCACCAACCATACCAACCACACCAAGCTTACCAACCATGACAACCATACCAACCATACCAACTTTACCAACCATGTCAACCTTACCAACCATGTCAACCATGTCAACCATACCAACCACACCAACCACACCAACCACACCAACCATACCAAAAATACCAACCATACCAACCATACCAACCATGCCAACCATACCAACCATGTCAACTATGCCAACCATACCAACCATACTAACCATGCCAACCATACCAACCATGTCAACCAGACCAACCATGCCAACCATACTAAACATACCAACCATACCAACCATGCCCACCATACCAACCATGTCAACCTTACCAACCACATCAACCATACCAACCATACCAACCATGCCAACCCTATCAACCATACCAACCATACCAACCATACCAACCATGCCAACCATACCAACTTTACCAACCATGCCAACCATACTAAACATACCAACCATACCAACCATGCCAACCATACCAACTTTACCAACCATGCCAACCATACTAAACATACCAACCATACCAACCATGCCCACCATACCAACCATGTCAACCTTACCAACCACATCAACCATACCAACCATACCAACCATGCCAACCCTATCAACCATACCAAGCTTACCAACCATGACAACCATACCAACAATGCCAACCATGCCAACCATACTAAACATACCAACCATACCAACCATGCCAACCATACCAACTTTACCAACCATGCCAACCATACTAAACATACCAACCATACCAACCATGCCCACCATACCAACCATGTCAACCTTACCAACCACATCAACCATACCAACCATACCAAGCTTACCAACCATGACAACCATACCAACAATGCCAACCATATCAACCATACCAACCATACCAACCTTACCAACTTCACCAACCATGCCAACCATACCAAGCTTACCAACCATGACAACCATACCAACCATACCAACCTTACCAACCGTGTCAACCATACCAACCATACCAACCATACCACCCATACCAACCATGTCAACCTTACCAACCACATCAACCATACCAACCATACCAACCATACCAACCTTACCAACCACATCAACCATACCAACCACACCAACCATACCAACTTCACCAACCATGTCAACCATGTCAACCATACCAACCACACTAACCATACCCACAATACCAACCATACCAACCATACCAACCATGGCAACCATACCAGCCATACCAACCATACCAACCTTACCAACCATGCCAACCATACCAACCATACCAACCATACCAACCATACCAACCATACCAACCATGCCAACCATACCAACTTTACCAACCATGCCAACCATACTAAACATACCAACCATACCAACCATGCCCACCATACCAACCATGTCAACCTTACCAACCACATCAACCATACCAACCATACCAACCATGCCAACCCTATCAACCATACCAAGCTTACCAACCATGACAACCATACCAACCATGTCAACCAGACCAACCATACCAACCTTACCAACCATGTCAACCATGTCAACCATACCAACCACACTAACCATACCCACAATACCAACCATACCAACCATACCAACCATGGCAACCATACCAGCCATACCAACCATACCAACCTTACCAACCATGCCAACCATACCAACCATACCAACCATACCAACCATACCAACCATGCCAACCATACCAACTTTACCAACCATGCCAACCATACTAAACATACCAACCATACCAACCATGCCCACCATACCAACCATGTCAACCTTACCAACCACATCAACCATACCAACCATACCAACCATGCCAACCCTATCAACCATACCAAGCTTACCAACCATGACAACCATACCAACAATGCCAACCATATCAACCATACCAACCATGTCAACCATGCCAACCATACCAAGCTTACCAACAATGACAACCATACCAACCATGTCAACCAGACCAACCATACCAACCTTACCAACCATGTCAACCATGTCAACCATACCAACCACACTAACCATACCCACAATACCAACCATATCAACCATACCAACCATGTCAACCACACCAACCATACCAACAATACCAAACATACCAACCATACCAACCATGGCAACCATACCAGCCATACCAACCATGTCAACCTTACCAACCACATCAACCATACCAACCATACCAACCATGCCAACCATATCAACCATACCAAGCTTACGAACCATGACAACCATACCAACCATACCAACCATGCCAACCATATCAACCATACCAAGCTTACGAACCATGACAACCATACCAACCTTACCAACCATGCCAACCATACTAAACATACCAACCATACCAACCATGCCAACCATACCAACCATGTCAACCTTACCAACCACATCAACCATACCAACCATACCAACCATGCCAACCATATCAACCATACCAACCTTACCAACCACATCAACCATACCAACCACACCAACCATACCAACCACAGCAACCATACCAACCACACCACCCATACCAAACATACCAACCACAACAGCCATACCAACCATACCAAACTTACCAACCATGACAACCATACCAACCATACCAACCTTACCAACAATGTCAACCATACCAACCATGTCAACCTTACCAACCACATCAACCATGCCAACCTTACCAGCCATACCAACCATACCAAACTTACCAACCATGACAACCATACCAACCATACCAACCTTACCAACAATGTCAACCATACCAACCATGTCAACCTTACCAACCACATCAACCATACCAACCATACCAACCATGCCAACCATATCAACCATACCAAGCTTACGAACCATGACAACCATACCAACCATACCAACCATGCCAACCATATCAACCATACCAAGCTTACGAACCATGACAACCATACCAACCTTACCAACCATGCCAACCATACTAAACATACCAACCATACCAACCATGCCAACCATACCAACCATGTCAACCTTACCAACCACATCAACCATACCAACCATATCAACCATACCAACCATGTCAACCATGCCAACCATACCAAGCTTACCAACAATGACAACCATACCAACCATGTCAACCAGACCAACCATACCAACCTTACCAACCATGTCAACCATGTCAACCATACCAACCACACTAACCATACCCACAATACCAACCATATCAACCATACCAACCATGTCAACCACACCAACCATACCAACAATACCAAACATACCAACCATACCAACCATGGCAACCATACCAGCCATACCAACCATGTCAACCTTACCAACCACATCAACCATACCAACCATACCAACCATGCCAACCATATCAACCATACCAAGCTTACGAACCATGACAACCATACCAACCTTACCAACCATGTCAACCATACCAACCATACCAACCATACCAACCATACCAACCATACCAACCATACCAACCATACCAACCATACCAACCATGTCAACCTTGCCAACCACATCAACCATACCAACCATACCAACCACACCAACCATACCAACCATACCAACCACACCACCCATACCAAACATACCAGCCATACCAACCTTACCAACCACATCAACCATACCAACCATGCCAACCATGCCAACCATGTCAATAATGCCAACCATACCAACCACACCAACCATACCAACTTCACCAACCATACCAACCTTACGAACCATGCCAACCATACTAAACATACCAACCATACCAACCATGCCAACCATACCAACCATGCCAACCATACCAACCATACTAACCATGTCAACCATACCAACCACATGAACCATACCAACAATACCAAACATACCAAACATACCAACCATACCAACCATACAAACCTTACCAACCATGCCAACCATACTAAGCATACCACCCATACCAACCATGCCAACCATACCAACCATACCAACCATACCAACCATGTCAACCATACCAACCACATGAACCATACCAACCATACCAACCATGCCAACCATACCAACCATACCAACTTCACCAACCATGCCAACACTGCCAACCATACCAAGCTTACCAACCATGCCAACCATATCAACCATACCAACCATGTCAACCATGCCAACCATACCAACCATAACAACCATACCAACCATACCAACTTCACCAACCATGCCAACCATACCAACCATACTAAGCTTACCAACCTTGACAACCATACCAACCATGTCAACCATGCCAACCATACCAACCACAACAACCATACCAACCATACCAACTTCACCAACCATGCCAACCATACCAACCATACCAAGCTTACCAACCATGACAACCAAACCAACCATACCAACCATACCAACCATGTCAACCTCACCACCCATACCAAACATACCAACCATACCAACCTTACCAACCATACTAAACATACCAACCATACCAACCATGCTAACCATACCAACCATGCCAACCTGTCAACCATACCAACCACATCAACCATACCAACCATACCAACCATGCCAACCATATCAACCATATCAACCATACCAAGCTTACCAACCATGACAACCATACCAACCATGAAAACCATATCAACCATACCAACCATGTCAATCATGCCAACCATATCAACCATGCCAACCATACCAACCACAACAACCATACCAACCATACCAACTTCACCAACCATGCCAACCATACCAACCATACCAAGCTTACCAACCATGACAACCATACCAACCATACCAACCATACCAACCATACCAACCATACCAACCATGTCAACCACACCACTCATACCAAACATACCAACCATACCAACCTTACCAACCATGCCAACCATACTAAACATACCAACCATACCAACCATGTCAACCACACCACCCATACCAAACATACCAACCATACCAACCTTACCAACCATGCCAACCATACTAAACATACCAACCCTGCCAACCGTATCAACAATACCAACCATGTCAACCATGCCAACCATACCAAGCTTACCAACAATGACAACCATACCAACCATGCCAACCATATCAACCATACCAACCATGTCAACCACTCCAACCATACCTACCATATCAACCACACCACCCATACCAAACATACCAACCATACCAACCTTACCAACCATGCCAACCATACTAAACATACCAACCATACCAACCATGCTAACCATACCAACCATGCGAACCATGTCAACCATACCAACCACATCAACGATACAGACCATACCAAACATACCAGCCATACCTACCATACCAACCATACCAACCTTACCAACCATGCCAACCATACTAAACATACCAACCATACCAACCATGCCAACCATACCAACCATTCCAACCATACCAACCATGCCAACCATACCTACCATGCCAACCATGTCAAGCTTACCAACCACATCAACCATACCAACCACACCAACCATACCAACTTCACCAACCATGCCAACCATACCAACCATACCAAGCTTACTAACCATGACAACCATACCAACCATGCCAACCATATCAAACATACCAACCATGTCAAACATGCACACCATACCAACCACACCAACCTTACCAAAAATACCAACCATACCAACCTTACCAACCATGCCAACCATACCAACCATACCAACCACACCAACCATACCAACTTCACCAACCATATCAAGCTTACCAACCATGACAACCATACCAACCATACCACCCTTACCAACCATGTCAACCTTACCAACCATGTCAACCATGTCAACCATACCAACCACACCAACCACACCAACCACACCAACCACACCAACCATACCAAAAATACCAACCATACCAACCATACCAACCATACCAACCATTCCAACCATAGCAACCATACCAACCATACCAACCATGCCAACCATACCAACCTTACCAACCATGCCAACCATACTAAACATACCAACCATACCAACCATGCCAATCATACCAACCATTCCAACCATACCAACAATGCCAACCATACCTACCATGCCAACCATGTCAAGCTTACCAACCACATCAACCATACCAACCACACCAATCATACCAACTTCACCAACCATGCCAACCATACCAACCACACCAAGCTTACTAACCATGACAACCATACCAACCATGCCAACCATATCAAACATACCAACAATGTCAACCATGCCAACCATACCAACCACACCAACCTTACAACAATACCCACCATACCAACCACACCAACCATACCAATTTCATCAACCATACCAACCACACCAAGCTTACCAACCATGACAACCATACCAACCATACCAACTTTACCAACCATGTCAACCTTACCAACCATGTCAACCATGTCAACCATACCAACCACACCAACCACACCAACCACACCAACCATACCAAAAATACCAACCATACCAACCATACCAACCATGCCAACCATACCAACCATGTCAACTATGCCAACCATACCAACCATACCAACCATACTAACCATGCCAACCTTAACAACCATGCTAACCATACCAATCTTACCAACCATGCCAACCATACCAACCATGTCAACCAGACCAACCATGATAACCATACTAAACATACCAACCATACCAACCATGCCCACCATACCAACCATGTCAACCTTACCAACCACATCAACCATACCAACCATACCAACCATGCCAACCCTATCAACCATACCAACCATACCAACCATACCAACCATGCCAACCATACCAACTTTACCAACCATGCCAACCATACTAAACATACCAACCATACCAACCATGCCAACCATACCAACTTTACCAACCATGCCAACCATACTAAACATACCAACCATACCAACCATGCCTACCATACCAACCATGTCAACCTTACCAACCACATCAACCATACCAACCATACCAACCATGCCAACCCTATCAACCATACCAAGCTTACCAACCATGACAACCATACCAACAATGCCAACCATGCCAACCATACTAAACATACCAACCATACCAACCATGCCAACCATACCAACTTTACCAACCATGCCAACCATACTAAACATACCAACCATACCAACCATGCCCACCATACCAACCATGTCAACCTTACCAACCACATCAACCATACCAACCATACCAAGCTTACCAACCATGACAACCATACCAACAATGCCAACCATATCAACCATACCAACCATACCAACCTTACCAACTTCACCAACCATGCCAACCATACCAAGCTTACCAACCATGACAACCATACCAACCATACCAACCTTACCAACCGTGTCAACCATACCAACCATACCAACCATACCACCCATACCAACCATGTCAACCTTACCAACCACATCAACCATACCAACCATACCAACCATACCAACCTTACCAACCACATCAACCATACCAACCACACCAACCATACCAACTTCACCAACCATGTCAACCATGTCAACCATGTCAACCATACCAACCACACTAACCATACCCACAATACCAACCATACCAACCATACCAACCATGGCAACCATACCAGCCATACCAACCATACCAACCTTACCAACCATGCCAACCATACCAACCATACCAACCATACCAACCATGCCAACCATACCAACTTTACCAACCATGCCAACCATACTAAACATACCAACCATACCAACCATGCCCACCATACCAACCATGTCAACCTTACCAACCACATCAACCATACCAACCATACCAACCATGCCAACCCTATCAACCATACCAAGCTTACCAACCATGACAACCATACCAACCATGTCAACCAGACCAACCATACCAACCTTACCAACCATGTCAACCATGTCAACCATACCAACCACACTAACCATACCCACAATACCAACCATACCAACCATACCAACCATGGCAACCATACCAGCCATACCAACCATACCAACCTTACCAACCATGCCAACCATACCAACCATACCAACCATACCAACCATACCAACCATACCAACCATGCCAACCATACCAACTTTACCAACCATGCCAACCATACTAAACATACCAACCATACCAACCATGCCCACCATACCAACCATGTCAACCTTACCAACCACATCAACCATACCAACCATACCAACCATGCCAACCCTATCAACCATACCAAGCTTACCAACCATGACAACCATACCAACAATGCCAACCATATCAACCATACCAACCATGTCAACCATGCCAACCATACCAAGCTTACCAACAATGACAACCATACCAACCATGTCAACCAGACCAACCATACCAACCTTACCAACCATGTCAACCATGTCAACCATACCAACCACACTAACCATACCCACAATACCAACCATATCAACCATACCAACCATGTCAACCACACCAACCATACCAACAATACCAAACATACCAACCATACCAACCATGGCAACCATACCAGCCATACCAACCATGTCAACCTTACCAACCACATCAACCATACCAACCATACCAACCATGCCAACCATATCAACCATACCAAGCTTACGAACCATGACAACCATACCAACCTTACCAACCATGCCAACCATACTAAACATACCAACCATACCAACCATGCCAACCATACCAACCATGTCAACCTTACCAACCACATCAACCATACCAACCATACCAACCATGCCAACCATATCAACCATACCAACCTTACCAACCACATCAACCATACCAACCACACCAACCATACCAACCACAGCAACCATACCAACCACACCACCCATACCAAACATACCAACCACAACAGCCATACCAACCATACCAAACTTACCAACCATGACAACCATACCAACCATACCAACCTTACCTACAATGTCAACCATACCAACCATGTCAACCTTACCAACCACATCAACCATGCCAACCTTACCAGCCATACCAACCATACCAAACTTACCAACCATGACAACCATACCAACCATACCAACCTTACCAACAATGTCAACCATACCAACCATGTCAACCTTACCAACCACATCAACCATACCAACCATACCAACCATGCCAACCATATCAACCATACCAAGCTTACGAACCATGACAACCATACCAACCATACCAACCATGCCAACCATATCAACCATACCAAGCTTACGAACCATGACAACCATACCAACCTTACCAACCATGCCAACCATACTAAACATACCAACCATACCAACCATGCCAACCATACCAACCATGTCAACCTTACCAACCACATCAACCATACCAACCATATCAACCATACCAACCATGTCAACCATGCCAACCATACCAAGCTTACCAACAATGACAACCATACCAACCATGTCAACCAGACCAACCATACCAACCTTACCAACCATGTCAACCATGTCAACCATACCAACCACACTAACCATACCCACAATACCAACCATATCAACCATACCAACCATGTCAACCACACCAACCATACCAACAATACCAAACATACCAACCATACCAACCATGGCAACCATACCAGCCATACCAACCATGTCAACCTTACCAACCACATCAACCATACCAACCATACCAACCATGCCAACCATATCAACCATACCAAGCTTACGAACCATGACAACCATACCAACCATACCAACCACACCAACCATACCAACCATACCAACTTCACCAACCATGCCAACCATACCAACCTTACCAACCATGCCAACCATACTAAACATACCAACCATACCAACCATGCCAACCATACCAACCATGTCAACCTTACCAACCACATCAACCATACCAACCATACCAACCATGCCAACCATATCAACCATACCAAGCTTACGAACCATGACAACCATACCAACCATACCAACCTTACCAACCGTGTCAACCATACCAACCATACCAACCATACCAACCATACCAACCATGTCAACCATATCAACCATACCAACCATGCCAACCATACCAACCACACCAACCATACCAACCATACCAACTTCACCAACCATGCCAACCATGCCAACCATACCAAGCTTACCAACCATGACAACCATACCAACCATACCAACCTTACCAACCATGCCAACCATGTCAACAATGCCAACCATACCAACCACACCAACCATACCAACCTTACCAACTTCACCAACCATGCCAACCATACCAAGCTTACCAACCATGACAACCATACCAACCTTACCAACCGTGTCAACCATACCAACCATACCAACCATACCACCCATACCAACCATGTCAACCTTACCAACCACATCAACCATACCAACCATACCAATCATACCAACCATACCAACCTTACCAACCACATCAACCATACCAACCACACCAACCATACCAACTTCACCAACCATGCCAATCATACCAACCATACCAAGCTTACCAACCATGTCAACCATGCCAAACATACCAACCACACCAACCTTACCAACCATACCAACCATACCAACCACACCAACCATACCAACTTCACCAACCATACCAACCATACCAACCATGACAACCATACCAACCTTACCAACCATGTCAACCTTACCAACCATGTCAACCATGTCAACATTACCAACCACACCAATCACACCAACCACACCAAAAATACCAACCATACCAACCATACCAACAATACCAAACATACCAACCATACCAACCATGGCAACCATACCAGCCATACCAACCATACCAACCTTACCAACCATGCCAACCATACCAACCATACCAACCATACCAACCATACCAACCATGCCAACCATACCAAAATTACCAACCATGCCAACCATACTAAACATACCAACCATACCAACCATGCCAACCATACCAACCATGTCAACCTTACCAACCACATCAACCATACCACCCATAACAAACATACCAACCATACCAACCTTACCAACCATGTCAACCATACCAACCATGCCAAATATATCAACCATACCAACCATGTCAACCATGCCAACCATACCAACCACACCAACCATACCAACTTCACCAACCATGCCAACCATGCCAACCATACCAAGCTTACCAACCATGACAACCATGACAACCATACCAACCATACCAACCTTACCAACAATGTCAACCATACCAACCATGTCAACCTTACCAACCACATCAACCATGCCAACCATACCAGCCATACCAACCATACCAACCTTACCAACCATGCCAACTTCAAAAACCATGCCAACCATACCAAGCTTACCAACCATGACAACCATACCAACCATGCCAACCATATCAACCATACCAAGCTTACCAACCATGACAACCATACCAACCATGCCAACCATATCAACCATACCAAGCTTACCAACCATGACAACCATACCAACCATGCCAACCATATCAACCATACCAACCATGTCAACCATACCAAACATACCAACCACAACAGCCATACCAACCATACCAAACTTACCAACCATGACAACCATACCAACCATACCAACCTTACCAACAATGTCAACCATACCAACCATGTCAACCTTACCAACCACATCAACCATGCCAACCTTACCAGCCATACCAACCATACCAACCTTACCAACCATGCCAACTTCACCAACCATGCCAACCATACCAAGCTTACCAACCATGACAACCATACCAACCATGCCAACCATATCAACCATACCAAGCTTACCAACCATGACAACCATACCAACCATGCCAACCATGTCAACCTTACCAACCACATCAACCATACCACCCATACCAAACATACCAACCATACCAACCTTACCAACCATGTCAACCATACCAACCATGCCAAATATATCAACCATACCAACCATGTCAACCATGCCAACCATACCAACCACACCAACCATACCAACTTCACCAACCATGCCAACCATGCCAACCATACCAAGCTTACCAACCATGACAACCATACCAACCTTACCAACCATGTCAACCATACCAACCATGCCAACCATATCAACCATACCAACCATGTCAACCATGCCAACCATACCAACCACAACAACCACAGCAACCATACCAACCACACCACCCATACCAAACATACCAACCACAACAGCCATACCAACCATACCAAACTTACCAACCATGACAACCATACCAACCATACCAACCTTACCAACAATGTCAACCATACCAACCATGTCAACCTTACCAACCACATCAACCATGCCAACCTTACCAGCCATACCAACCATACCAACCTTACCAACCATGCCAACTTCACCAACCATGCCAACCATACCAAGCTTACCAACCATGACAACCATACCAACCATGCCAACCATATCAACCATACCAAGCTTACCAACCATGACAACCATACCAACCATGCCAACCATGTCAACCTTACCAACCACATCAACCATACCACCCATACCAAACATACCAACCATACCAACCTTACCAACCATGTCAACCATACCAACCATGCCAAATATATCAACCATACCAACCATGTCAACCATGCCAACCATACCAACCTTACCAACCATGCCAACTTCACCAACCATGCCAACCATACCAAGCTTACCAACCATGACAACCATACCAACCATGCCAACCATACCAGCCATACCAACCATACCAACCTTACCAACCACATCAACCATGCCAACCTTACCAGCCATACCAACCATACCAACCTTACCAACCATGCCAACTTCACCAACCATGCCAACCATACCAAGCTTACCAACCATGACAACCATACCAACCACACCACCCATACCAAACATACCAACCACAACAGCCATACCAACCATACCAAACTTACCAACCATGCCAACCTTACCAGCCATACCAACCATACCAACCTTACCAACCATGCCAACTTCACCAACCATGCCAACCATACCAAGCTTACCAACCATGACAACCATACCAACCATGCCAATCATACCAACCATACCAACCTTACCAACCGTGTCAACCATACCAACCATACCAACCATACCACCCATACCAACCATGTCAACCTTACCAACCACATCAACCATACCAACCATACCAACCATACCAACCATACCAACCTTACCAACCACATCAACCATACCAACCACACCAACCATACCAACTTCACCAACCATGCCAATCATACCAACCATACCAAGCTTACCAACCATGTCAACCATGCCAAACATACCAACCACACCAACCTTACCAACCATACCAACCATACCAACCACACCAACCATACCAACTTCACCAACCATACCAACCATACCAAGCTTACCAACCATGACAACCATACCAACCTTACCAACCATGTCAACCTTACCAACCATGTCAACCATGTCAACATTACCAACCACACCAATCACACCAACCACACCAAAAATACCAACCATACCAACCATACCAACAATACCAAACATACCAACCATACCAACCATGGCAACCATACCAGCCATACCAACCATACCAACCTTACCAACCATGCCAACCATACCAACCATACCAACCATACCAACCATACCAACCATGCCAACCATACCAAAATTACCAACCATGCCAACCATACTAAACATACCAACCATACCAACCATGCCAACCATACCAACCATGTCAACCTTACCAACCACATCAACCATACCACCCATAACAAACATACCAACCATACCAACCTTACCAACCATGTCAACCATACCAACCATGCCAAATATATCAACCATACCAACCATGTCAACCATGCCAACCATACCAACCACACCAACCATACCAACTTCACCAACCATGCCAACCATGCCAACCATACCAAGCTTACCAACCATGACAACCATACCAACCATACCAACCTTACCAACAATGTCAACCATACCAACCATGTCAACCTTACCAACCACATCAACCATGCCAACCATACCAGCCATACCAACCATACAAACCTTACCAACCATGCCAACTTCAAAAACCATGCCAACCATACCAAGCTTACCAACCATGACAACCATACCAACCATGCCAACCATATCAACCATACCAAGCTTACCAACCATGACAACCATACCAACCATGCCAACCATATCAACCATACCAACCATGTCAACCATGCCAACCATACCAACCACAACAACCACAGCAACCATACCAACCACACCACCCATACCAAACATACCAACCACAACAGCCATACCAACCATACCAAACTTACCAACCATGACAACCATACCAACCATACCAATCTTACCAACAATGTCAACCATACCAACCATGTCAACCTTACCAACCACATCAACCATGCCAACCTTACCAGCCATACCAACCATACCAACCTTACCAACCATGCCAACTTCACCAACCATGCCAACCATACCAAGCTTACCAACCATGACAACCATACCAACCATGCCAACCATATCAACCATACCAAGCTTACCAACCATGACAACCATACCAACCATGCCAACCATGTCAACCTTACCAACCACATCAACCATACCACCCATACCAAACATACCAACCATACCAACCTTACCAACCATGTCAACCATACCAACCATGCCAAATATATCAACCATACCAACCATGTCAACCATGCCAACCATACCAACCTTACCAACCATGCCAACTTCACCAACCATGCCAACCATACCAAGCTTACCAACCATGACAACCATACCAACCATGCCAACCATACCAGCCATACCAACCATACCAACCTTACCAACCATGCCAACTTCACCAACCATGCCAACCATACCAAGCTTACCAACCATGACAACCATACCAACCATACCAAGCTTACCAACCATGACAACCATACCAACCATACCAACCATGTCAACCTTACCAACCACATCAACCATACCAACCATACCAACCACACCAACCATACCAACCACAGCAACCATACCAACCACACCACCCATACCAAACATACCAACCACAACAACCATACCAACCATACCAACTTCACCAACCATGCCAACCATACCAAACATACCAAGCTTACCAACCATGACAACCATACCAACCTTACCAACCATGTCAACCATACCAACCATACCAACCATACCAACCATACCAACCATACCAACCATGTCAACCTTACCAACCACATCAACCATACCAACCATACCAACCACACCAACCATACCAACCATACCAACCACACCACCCATACCAAACATACCAGCCATACCAACCTTACCAACCACATCAACCATACCAACCATGCCACCCATGCCAACCATGTCAATAATGCCAACCATACCAACCACACCAACCATACCAACTTCACCAACCATACCAACCTTACGAACCATGCCAACCATACTAAACATACCAACCATACCAACCATGCCAACCATACCAACCATGCCAACCATACCAACCATACTAACCATGTCAACCATACCAACCACATGAACCATACCAACCATACCAAACATACCAACCATACCAACCATACAAACCTTACCAACCATGCCAACCATACTAAGCATACCACCCATACCAACCATGCCAACCATACCAACCATACCAACCATACCAACCATGTCAACCATACCAACCACATGAACCATACCAACCATACCAACCATGCCAACCATACCAACCATACCAACCATACCAACTTCACCAACCATGCCAACACTGCCAACCATACCAAGCTTACCAACCATGCCAACCATATCAACCATACCAACCATGTCAACCATGCCAACCATACCAACCATAACAACCATACCAACCATACCAACTTCACCAACAATGCCAACCATACCAACCATACCAAGCTTACCAACCTTGACAACCATACCAACCATGTCAACCATGCCAACCATACCAACCACAACAACCATACCAACCATACCAACTTCACCAACCATGCCAACCATACCAACCATACCAAGCTTACCAACCCTGACAACCAAACCAACCATACCAACCATGTCAACCACACCACCCATACCAACCATACCAACCTTACCAACCATGCCAACCATACTAAACATACCAACCATACCAACCATGCTAACCATACCAACCATGCCAACCATGTCAACCATACCAACCACATCAACCATATCAACCATACCAAGCTTACCAACCATGACAACCATACCAACCATATCAACCATACCAACCATGTCAATCATGCCAACCATATCAACCATGCCAACCATACCAACCACAACAACCATACCAACCATACCAACTTCACCAACCATGCCAACCATACCAACCATACCAAGCTTACCAACCATGACAACCATACCAACAATGTCAACCATGCCAACCATACCAACCACACCAACCTTGAAACCATACCAACCATACCAACCTTACCAACCATGCCAACCATACTAAACATACCAACCATACCAACCATGCTAACCATACCAACCATGCCAACCATGTCAACCATACCAACCACATCAACCATATCAACCATACCAAGCTTACCAACCATGACAACCATACCAACCATATCAACCATACCAACCATGTCAATCATGCCAACCATATCAACCATGCCAACCATACCAACCACAACAACCATACCAACCATACCAACTTCACCAACCATGCCAACCATACTAAACATACCAACCATACCAACCATGTCAACCACACCACCCATACCAAACATACCAACCATACCAACCTTACCAACCATGCCAACCATACTAAACATACCAAACCTGCCAACCGTATCAACAATACCAACCATGTCAACCATGCCAACCATACCAAGCTTACCAACAATGACAACCATACCAACCATGCCAACCATATCAACCATACCAACCATGTCAACCACACCAACCATACCTACCATATCAACCACACCACCCATACCAAACATACCAACCATACCAACCTTACCAACCATGCCAACCATACTAAACATACCAACCATACCAACCATGCTAACCATACCAACCATGCGAACCATGTCAACCATACCAACCACATCAACCATACAGACCATACCAAACATACCAGCCATACCTACCATACCAACCATACCAACCTTACCAACCATGCCAACCATACTAAACATACCAACCATACCAACCATGCCAACCATACCAACCATTCCAACCATACCAACCATGCCAACCATACCTACCATGCCAACCATGTCAAGCTTACCAACCACATCAACCATACCAACCACACCAACCATACCAACTTCACCAACCATGCCAACCATACCAACCATACCAAGCTTACTAACCATGACAACCATACCAACCATGCCAACCATATCAAACATACCAACCACACCAACCATACCAACTTCACCAACCATACCAAGCTTACCAACCATGACAACCATACCAACCATACCACCCTTACCAACCATGTCAACCTTACCAACCATGTCAACCATGTCAACCAAACCAACCACACCAACCACACCAACCACACCAACCATACCAAAAATACCAACCATACCAACCATACCAACCATGCCAACCATAGCAACCATATAAACCATACCAACCATGCCAACCATACCAACCTTACCAACCATGCCAACCATACTAAACATACCAACCATACCAACCATGCCAATCATACCAACCATTCCAACCATACCAACCATACCTACCATGCCAACCATGTCAAGCTTACCAACCACATCAACCATACCAACCACACCAACCATACCAACTTCACCAACCATGCCAACCATACCAACTTCACCAACCATGCCAACCATACCAACCACACCAACCATGCCAACCATATCAAACATACCAACAATGTCAACCATGCCAACCATACCAACCACACCAACCTTGAAACCATACCCACCATACCAACCACACCAACCATACCAATTTCACCAACCATACCAACCACACCAAGCTTACCAACCATGACAACCATACCAACCATACCAACTTTACCATCCATGTCAACCTTACCAACCATGCCAACCATACCAACCATACCAACCACACCAACCACACCAACCACACCAACCATACCAAAAATACCAACCATACCAACCATGCCAAATATACCAACCATGTCAACTATGCCAACCATACCAACCATACTAACCATGCCAACCTTAACAACCATGCTAACCATACCAATCTTACCAACCATGCCAACCATACCAACCATGTCAACCAGACCAACCATACCAACCTTACCAACCATGTCAACCATGTCAACGATACCAACCACACTAACCATACCCACAATACCAACCATATCAACCATACCAACCATGTCAACCACACCAACCATACCAACAATACCAAACATACCAACCATACCAACCATGGCAACCATACCAGCCATACCAACCATACCAACTTCACCAACCATGCCAACCATACCAACCATACCAAGCTTACTAACCATACCAACCTTACCAACCATGCCAACCATACCAACCATACCAACCACACCAACCATACCAACTTCACCAACCATACCAAGCTTACCAACCATGACAACCATACCAACCATACCACCCTTACCAACCATGTCAACCTTACCAACCATGTCAACCATGTCAACCAAACCAACCACACCAACCACACCAACCACACCAACCATACCAAAAATACCAACCATACCAACCATACCAACCATGCCAACCATAGCAACCATATAAACCATACCAACCATGCCAACCATACCAACCTTACCAACCATGCCAACCATACTAAACATACCAACCATACCAACCATGCCAATCATACCAACCATTCCAACCATACCAACCATACCTACCATGCCAACCATGTCAAGCTTACCAACCACATCAACCATACCAACCACACCAACCATACCAACTTCACCAACCATGCCAACCATACCAACTTCACCAACCATGCCAACCATACCAACCACACCAACCATGCCAACCATATCAAACATACCAACAATGTCAACCATGCCAACCATACCAACCACACCAACCTTGAAACCATACCCACCATACCAACCACACCAACCATACCAATTTCACCAACCATACCAACCACACCAAGCTTACCAACCATGACAACCATACCAACCATACCAACTTTACCATCCATGTCAACCTTACCAACCATGCCAACCATACCAACCATACCAACCACACCAACCACACCAACCACACCAACCATACCAAAAATACCAACCATACCAACCATGCCAAATATACCAACCATGTCAACTATGCCAACCATACCAACCATACTAACCATGCCAACCTTAACAACCATGCTAACCATACCAATCTTACCAACCATGCCAACCATACCAACCATGTCAACCAGACCAACCATACCAACCTTACCAACCATGTCAACCATGTCAACGATACCAACCACACTAACCATACCCACAATACCAACCATATCAACCATACCAACCATGTCAACCACACCAACCATACCAACAATACCAAACATACCAACCATACCAACCATGGCAACCATACCAGCCATACCAACCATACCAACCTTACCAACCATGCCAACCATACCAACCATACCAACCATACCAACCATACCAACCATACCAACCATGCCAACCATACCAACCTTACCAACCCTGCCAACCATACTAAACATACCAACCATACCAACCATGCCAACCATACCAACCATGTCAACCTTACCAACCACATCAACCATACCAACCATACCAAACATGCCAACCATATCAACCATACCAAGCTTACCAACCATGACAACCATACCAACAATGTAAACCATATCAACCATACCAACCATGTCAACCATGCCAACCATACCAAGCTTACCAACAATGACAACCATACCAACCATGTCAACCAGACCAACCATACCAACTTTACCAACCATGTCAACCATACCAACCACACTAACCATACCCACAATACCAACCATATCAACCATACCAACCATGTCAACCACACCAACCATAAGAACAATACCAAACATACCAACCATACCAACCATGGCAACCATACCAGCCATACCAACCATACCAACCTTACCAACCATGCCAACCATACCAACCATACCAACCATGCCAACCATACCAACCTTACCAACCATGCCAACCATACTAAACATACCAACCATACCAACCATGCCAACCATACCAACCATGTCAACCTTACCAACCACATCAACCATACCAAGCTTACGAACCATGACAACCATACCAACCTTACCAACCGTGTCAACCATACCAACCATACCAACCATACCAACCTAGTCAACCATATCAACCATACCAACCATGCCAACCATACCAACCACACCAACCATACCAACCATACCAACTTCACCAACCATGCCAACTATGCCAACCATAACAAGCTTACCAACCATGACAACCATACCAACCATACCAACCTTACCAACCATGCCAACCATGTTAACAATGCCAACCATACCAACCACACCAACCATACCAACCTTACCAACTTCACCAACCATGCCAACCATACCAAGCTTACCAACCATGACAACCATACCAACCATACCAACCTTACCAACCGTGTCAACCATACCAACCATACCAACCATACCACCCATACCAACCATGTCAACCTTACCAACCACCTCAACCATACCAACCATACCAACCATACCAACCATACCAACCATACCAACCATACCAACCATACCAACCATACCAACCTTACCAACCACATCAACCATACCAACCACACCAACCATACCAACTTCACCAACCATGCCAATCATACCAACCATACCAAGCTTACCAACCATGACAACCATACCAACCATGCCAACCATATCAAATATACCAACCATGTCAACCATGCCAAACATACCAACCACACCAACCTTACCAACCATACCAACCATACCAACCACACCAACCATACCAACTTCACCAACCATACCAACCATACCAAGCTTACCAACCATGACAACCATACCAACCTTACCAACCATGTCAACCTTACCAACCATGTCAACCATGTCAACATTACCAACCACACCAACCACACCAAAAATACCAACCATACCAACCATACCAACCATACCAACCATACCAACCATACCAACCATACCAACCATACCAACCATACCAACCATGCCAACCATACCAACCATGTCAACTATGCCAACCATACCAACCATACTAACCATGCCAACCTTAACAACCATGCTAACCATACCAATCTTACCAACCATGCCAACCATACCAACCATGTCAACCAGACCAACCATACCAACCTTACCAACCATGTCAACTATGTCAACCATACCAACCACACCAACCATACCAACAATACCAACCATACCAACCATACCAACCATACCAACCATGCCAACCATGGCAACCATACCAGCCATACCAACCATACCAACCTTACCAACCATGCCAACCATACCAACCATACCAACCATGCCAACCATACCAACCTTACCAACCATGCCAACCATACTAAACATACCAACCATACCAACCATGCCAACCATACCAACCATGTCAACCTTACCAACCACATCAACCATACCAACTATGCCAACCATATCAACCATACCAAGCTTACCAACCATGACAACCATACCAACCATGCCAACCATATCAACCATACCAACCATGTCAACCATGCAAACCATACCAACCACACCAACCATACCAGAAATACCAACCATGCCAACTTCACCAACCATGCCAACCATACCAAGTTTACCAACCATGACAACCATACCAACCATGCCAACCATACCAACCACACCAACCATACCAACCTTACCAACTTCACCAACCATGCCAACCATACCAAGCTTACCAACCATGACAACCATACAAACCATACCAACCTTACCAACCGTGTCAACCATACCAACCATACCACCCATACCAACCATGTCAACCTTACCAACCACATCAACCATACCAACCATACCAACCATACCAACCATACCAACCATACCAACCTTACCAACCACATCAACCATACCAACCACACCAACCATACCAACTTCACCAACCATGCCAATCATACCAACCATACCAAGCTTACCAACCATGTCAACCATGCCAAACATACCAACCACACCAACCTTAACAACCATACCAACCATACCAACCACACCAACCATACCAACTTCACCAACCATACCAACCATACCAAGCTTACCAACCATGACAACCATACCAACCTTACCAACCATGTCAACCTTACCAACCATGTCAACCATGTCAACATTACCAACCACACCAATCACACCAACCACACCAAAAATACCAACCATACCAACCATACCAACAATACCAAACATACCAACCATACCAACCATGGCAACCATACCAGCCATACCAACCATACCAACCTTACCAACCATGCCAACCATACCAACCATACCAACCATACCAACCATACCAACCATGCCAACCATACCAAAATTACCAACCATGCCAACCATACTAAACATACCAACCATACCAACCATGCCAACCATACCAACCATGTCAACCTTACCAACCACATCAACCATACCACCCATACCAAACATACCAACCATACCAACCTTACCAACCATGTCAACCATACCAACCATGCCAAATATATCAACCATACCAACCATGTCAACCATGCCAACCATACCAACCACACCAACCATACCAACTTCACCAACCATGCCAACCATGCCAACCATACCAAGCTTACCAACCATGACAACCATACCAACCATACCAACCTTACCAACAATGTCAACCATACCAACCATGTCAACCTTACCAACCACATCAACCATGCCAACCATACCAGCCATACCAACCATACCAACCTTACCAACCATGCCAACTTCAAAAACCATGCCAACCATACCAAGCTTACCAACCATGACAACCATACCAACCATGCCAACCATATCAACCATACCAAGCTTACCAATCATGACAACCATACCAACCATGCCAACCATATCAACCATACCAACCATGTCAACCATGCCAACCATACCAACCACAACAACCACAGCAACCATACCAACCACACCACCCATACCAAACATACCAACCACAACAACCATACCAACCATACCAAACTTACCAACCATGACAACCATACCAACCATACCAACCTTACCAACAATGTCAACCATACCAACCATGTCAACCTTACCAACCACATCAACCATGCCAACCTTACCAGCCATACCAACCATACCAACCTTACCAACCATGCCAACTTCACCAACCATGCCAACCATACCAAGCTTACCAACCATGACAACCATACCAACCATGCCAACCATATCAACCATACCAAGCTTACCAACCATGACAACCATACCAACCATGCCAACCATGTCAACCTTACCAACCACATCAACCATACCACCCATACCAACCATACCAACCTTACCAACCATGTCAACCATACCAACCATGCCAAATATATCAACCATACCAACCATGTCAACCATGCCAATAATACCAACCACACCAACCATACCAACTTCACCAACCATGCCAACCATGCCAACCATACCAAGCTTACCAACCATGACAACCATACCAACCATACCAACCTTACCAACAATGTCAACCATACCAACCATGTCAACCTTACCAACCACATCAACCATGCCAACCATACCAGCCATACCTACCATACCAACCTTACCAACCATGCCAACTTCACCAACCATGCCAACCATACCAAGCTTACCAACCATGACAACCATACCAACCATACCAAGCTTACCAACCATGACAACCATACCAACCATACCAACCATGTCAACCTTACCAACCACATCAACCATACCAACCATACCAACCACACCAACCACAGCAACCATACCAACCACACCACCCATACCAAACATACCAACCACAACAACCATACCAACCATACCAACTTCACCAACCATGCCAACCATACCAAACATACCAAGCTTACCAACCATGACAACCATACCAACCTTACCAACCATGTCAACCATACCAACCATACCAACCATACCAACCATACCAACCATGTCAACCTTACCAACCACATCAACCATACCAACCATACCAACCGCACCAACCATACCAACCATACCAACCACACCACCCATACCAAACATACCAGCCATACCAACCTTACCAACCACATCAACCATACCAACCATGCCAACCATGCCAACCATGTCAATAATGCCAACCATACCAACCACACCAACCATACCAACCATACCAACCTTACGAACCATGCCAACCATACTAAACATACCAACTTCACCAACTATGCCAACCATACCAAGCTTACCAACCATGACAACCATACCAACCATGCCAACCATATCAACCATACCAAGCTTACCAACCATGCCAACCTTACCAGCCATACCAACCATACCAACCTTACCAACCATGCCAACTTCACCAACCATGCCAACCATACCAAGCTTACCAACCATGACAACCATACCAACCATGCCAACCATATCAACCATACCAAGCTTACCAACCATGACAACCATACCAACCATGCCAACCATGTCAACCTTACCAACCACATCAACCATACCACCCATACCAAACATACCAACCATACCAACCTTACCAACCATGTCAACCATACCAACCATGCCAAATATATCAACCATACCAACCATGTCAACCATGCCAACCATACCAACCACACCAACCATACCAACTTCACCAACCATGCCAACCATGCCAACCATACCAAGCTTACCAACCATGACAACCATACCAACCATACCAACCTTACCAACAATGTCAACCATACCAACCATGTCAACCTTACCAACCACATCAACCATGCCAACCATACCAGCCATACCTACCATATATTAACCTTACCAACCATGCCAACTTCACCAACCATGCCAACCATACCAAGCTTACCAACCATGACAACCATACCAACCATACCAAGCTTACCAACCATGACAACCATACCAACCATACCAACCATGTCAACCTTACCAACCACATCAACCATACCAACCATACCAACCACACCAACCACAGCAACCATACCAACCACACCACCCATACCAAACATACCAACCACAACAACCATACCAACCATACCAACTTCACCAACCATGCCAACCATACCAAACATACCAAGCTTACCAACCATGACAACCATACCAACCTTACCAACCATGTCAACCATACCAACCATACCAACCATACCAACCATACCAACCATGTCAACCTTACCAACCACATCAACCATACCAACCATACCAACCGCACCAACCATACCAACCATACCAACCACACCACCCATACCAAACATACCAGCCATACCAACCTTACCAACCACATCAACCATACCAACCATGCCAACCATGCCAACCATGTCAATAATGCCAACCATACCAACCACATCAACCATACCAACCATACCAACCGCACCAACCATACCAACCATACCAACCACACCACCCATACCAAACATACCAGCCATACCAACCTTACCAACCACATCAACCATACCAACCATGCCAACCATGCCAACCATGTCAATAATGCCAACCATACCAACCATACCAACCGCACCAACCATACCAACCATACCAACCACACCACCCATACCAAACATACCAGCCATACCAACCTTACCAACCACATCAACCATACCAACCATGCCAACCATGCCAACCATGTCAATAATGCCAACCATACCAACCACACCAACCATACCAACTTCACCAACCATACCAACCTTACGAACCATGCCAACCATACCAACCATGCCAACCATACCAACCATACTAACCATGTCAACCATACCAACCACATGAACCATACCAACCATACCAAACATACCAACCATACCAACCATACAAACCTTACCAACCATGCCAACCATACTAAGCATACCACCCATACCAACCATGCCAACCATACCAACCATACCAACCATACCAACCATACCAACCATGTCAACCATACCAACCACATGAACCATACCAACCATACCAACCATGCCAACCATACCAACCATACCAACTTCACCAACCATGCCAACACTGCCAACCATACCAAGCTTACCAACCATGCCAACCATATCAACCATACCAACCATGTCAACCATGCCAACCATACCAACCATAACAACCATACCAACCATACCAACTTCACCAACCATGCCAACCATACCAAGCTTACCAACCTTGACAACCATACCAACCATGTCAACCATGCCAACCATACCAACCACAACAACCATACCAACCATACCAACTTCACCAACCATGCCAACCATACCAACCATACCAAGCTTACCAACCATGACAACCAAACCAACCATACCAACCATGTCAACCACACCACCCATACCAAACATACCAACCATACCAACCTTACCAACCATGCCAACCATACTAAACATACCAACCATACCAACCATGCTAACCATACCAACCATGCCAACCATGTCAACCATACCAACCACATCAACCATACCAACCATACCAACCATGCCAACCATATCAACCATATCAACCATACCAAGCTTACCAACCATGACAACCATACCAACCATATCAACCATACCAACCATGTCAATCATGCCAACCATATCAACCATGCCAACCATACCAACCACAACAACCATACCAACCATACCAACTTCACCAACCATGCCAACCATACCAACCATACCAAGTTTACCAACCATGACAACCAAACCAACCATACCAACCATTCCAACCATACCAACCATACCAACCATACCAACCATACCAACCATACCAACCATACCAACCATGTCAACCACACCACCCATACCAAACATACCAACCATACCAACCTTACCAACCTTACCAACCATGCCAACCATACTAAACATACCAACCATACCAACCATGTCAACCACACCACCCATACCAAACATACCAACCATACCAACCTTACCAACCATGCCAACCATACTAAACATACCAACCCTGCCAACCGTATCAACAATACCAACCATGTCAACCATGCCAACCATACCAAGCTTACCAACAATGACAACCATACCAACCATGCCAACCATATCAACCATACCAACCATGTCAACCACACCAACCATACCTACCATATCAACCACACCACCCATACCAAACATACCAACCATACCAACCTTACCAACCATGCCAACCATACTAAACATACCAACGCTGCCAACCGTATCAACAATACCAACCATGTCAACCATGCCAACCATACCAAGCTTACCAACAATGACAACCATACCAACCATACCAACCATACCAACCATGCTAACCATACCAACCATGCGAACCATGTCAACCATACCAACCACATCAACCATACAGACCATACCAAACATACCAGCCATACCTACCATACCAACCATACCAACCTTACCAACCATGCCAACCATACTAAACATACCAACCATACCAACCATGCCAACCATACCAACCATTCCAACCATACCAACCATGCCAACCATACCTACCATGCCAACCATGTCAAGCTTACCAACCACATCAACCATACCAACCACACCAACCATACCAACTTCACCAACCATGCCAACCATACCAACCATACCAAGCTTACTAACCATGACAACCATACCAACCATGCCAACCATATCAAACATACCAACCATGTCAAACATGCCAACCATACCAACAACACCAACCTTACCAAAAATACCAACCATACCAACCTTACCAACCATGCCAACCATACCAACCATACCAACCACACCAACCATACCAACTTCACCAACCATACCAAGCTTACCAACCATGACAACCATACCAACCATACCACCCTTACCAACCATGTCAACCTTACCAACCATGTCAACCATGTCAACCAAACCAACCACACCAACCACACCAACCACACCAACCATACCAAAAATACCAACCATACCAACCATACCAACCATGCCAACCATAGCAACCATATAAACCATACCAACCATGCCAACCATACCAACCTTACCAACCATGCCAACCATACTAAACATACCAACCATACCAACCATGCCAATCATACCAACCATTCCAACCATACCAACCATACCTACCATGCCAACCATGTCAAGCTTACCAACCACATCAACCATACCAACCAAACCAACCATACCAACTTCACCAACCATGCCAACCATACCAACTTCACCAACCATGCCAACCATACCAACCACACCAACCATGCCAACCATATCAAACATACCAACAATGTCAACCATGCCAACCATACCAACCACACCAACCTTACAACCATACCCACCATACCAACCACACCAACCATACCAATTTCACCAACCATACCAACCACACCAAGCTTACCAACCATGACAACCATACCAACCATACCAACTTTACCAACCATGTCAACCTTACCAACCATGTCAACCATGTCAACCATACCAACCACACCAACCACACCAACCACACCAACCATACCAAAAATACCAACCATACCAACCATACCAACCATGCCAACCATACCAACCATGTCAACTATGCCAACCATACCAACCATACTAACCATGCCAACCTTAACAACCATGCTAACCATACCAATCTTACCAACCATGCCAACCATACCAACCATGTCAACCAGACCAACCATACCAACCTTACCAACCATGTCAACCATACCAACCACACTAACCATACCCACAATACCAACCATATCAACCATACCAACCATGTCAACCACACCAACCATACCAACAATACCAAACATACCAACCATACCAACCATGGCAACCATACCAGCCATACCAACCATACCAACCTTACCAACCATGCCAACCATACCAACCATACCAACCATACCAACCATACCAACCATACCAACCATGCCAACCATACCAACCTTACCAACCATGCCAACCATACTAAACATACCAACCATACCAACCATGCCAACCATACCAACCATGTCAACCTTACCAACCACATCAACCATACCAACCATACCAAACATGCCAACCATATCAACCATACCAAGCTTACCAACCATGACAACCATACCAACAATGTAAACCATATCAACCATACCAACCATGTCAACCATGCCAACCATACCAAGCTTACCAACAATGACAACCATACCAACCATGTCAACCAGACCAACCATACCAACTTTACCAACCATGTCAACCATACCAACCACACTAACCATACCCACAATACCAACCATATCAACCATACCAACCATGTCAACCACACCAACCATAAGAACAATACCAAACATACCAACCATACCAACCATGGCAACCATACCAGCCATACCAACCATACCAACCTTACCAACCATGCCAACCATACCAACCATACCAACCATGCCAACCATACCAACCTTACCAACCATGCCAACCATACTAAACATACCAACCATACCAACCATGCCAACCATACCAACCATGTCAACCTTACCAACCACATCAACCATACCAACCATACCAACCATGCCAACCATATCAACCATACCAACCATGTCAACCTTACCAACCACCTCAACCATACCAACCATACCAACCATACCAACCATACCAACCATACCAACCTTACCAACCACATCAACCATACCAACCACACCAACCATACCAACTTCACCAACCATGCCAATCATACCAACCATACCAAGCTTACCAACCATGACAACCATACCAACCATGCCAACCATATCAAATATACCAACCATGTCAACCATGCCAAACATACCAACCACACCAACCTTACCAACCATACCAACCACACCAACCATACCAACTTCACCAACCATACCAACCATACCAAGCTTACCAACCATGACAACCATACCAACCTTACCAACCATGTCAACCTTACCAACCATGTCAACCATGTCAACATTACCAACCACACCAACCACACCAACCACACCAAAAATACCAACCATACCAACCATGTCAACTATGCCAACCATACCAACCATACTAACCATGCCAACCTTAACAACCATGCTAACCATACCAATCTTACCAACCATGCCAACCATACCAACCATGTCAACCAGACCAACCATACCAACCTTACCAACCATGTCAACTATGTCAACCATACCAACCACACCAACCATACCAACAATACCAACCATACCAACCATACCAACCATACCAACCATACCAACCATACCAACCATGCCAACCATGCCAACCATACCAACCATGTCAACTATGCCAACCATACCAACCATACTAACCATGCCAACCTTAACAACCATGCTAACCATACCAATCTTACCAACCATGCCAACCATACCAACCATGTCAACCAGACCAACCATACCAACCTTACCAACCATGTCAACTATGTCAACCATACCAACCACACCAACCATACCAACAATACCAACCATACCAACCATACCAACCATACCAACCATACCAACCATGGCAACCATACCAGCCATACCAACCATACCAACCTTACCAACCATGCCAACCATACCAACCATACCAACCATGCCAACCATACCAACCTTACCAACCATGCCAACCATACTAAACATACCAACCATACCAACCATGCCAACCATACCAACCATGTCAACCTTACCAACCACATCAACCATACCAACCATACCAACCATGCCAACCATATCAACCATACCAAGCTTACCAACCATGACAACCATACCAACCATGCCAACCATATCAACCATACCAACCATGTCAACCATGCAAACCATACCAACCACACCAACCATACCAGAAATACCAACCATGCCAACTTCACCAACCATGCCAACCATACCAAGTTTACCAACCATGACAACCATACCAACCATGCCAACCATACCAACTACACCAACCATACCAACCTTACCAACTTCACCAACCATGCCAACCATACCAAGCTTACCAACCATGACAACCATACCAACCATACCAACCTTACCAACCGTGTCAACCATACCAACCATACCAACCATACCACCCATACCAACCATGTCAACCTTACCAACCACATCAACCATACCAACCATACCAACCATACCAACCATACCAACCTTACCAACCACATCAACCATACCAACCACACCAACCATACCAACTTCACCAACCATGCCAATCATACCAACCATACCAAGCTTACCAACCATGTCAACCATGCCAAACATACCAACCACACCAACCTTACCAACCATACCAACCATACCAACCACACCAACCATACCAACTTCACCAACCATACCAACCATACCAAGCTTACCAACCATGACAACCATACCAACCTTACCAACCATGTCAACCTTACCAACCATGTCAACCATGTCAACATTACCAACCACACCAATCACACCAACCACACCAAAAATACCAACCATACCAACCATACCAACAATACCAAACATACCAACCATACCAACCATGGCAACCATACCAGCCATACCAACCATACCAACCTTACCAACCATGCCAACCATACCAACCATACCAACCATACCAACCATACCAACCATGCCAACCATACCAAAATTACCAACCATGCCAACCATACTAAACATACCAACCATACCAACCATGCCAACCATACCAACCATGTCAACCTTACCAACCACATCAACCATACCACCCATACCAAACATACCAACCATACCAACCTTACCAACCATGTCAACTATGTCAACCATACCAACCACACCAACCATACCAACAATACCAACCATACCAACCATACCAACCATACCAACCATACCAACCATACCAACCATGGCAACCATACCAGCCATACCAACCATACCAAAATTACCAACCATGCCAACCATACCAACCATACCAACCATGCCAACCATACCAACCTTACCAACCATGCCAACCATACTAAACATACCAACCATACCAACCATGCCAACCATACCAACCATGTCAACCTTACCAACCACATCAACCATACCAACCATACCAACCATGCCAACCATATCAACCATACCAAGCTTACCAACCATGACAACCATACCAACCATGCCAACCATATCAACCATACCAACCATGTCAACCATGCAAACCATACCAACCACACCAACCATACCAGAAATACCAACCATGCCAACCATACCAAGTTTACCAACCATGACAACCATACCAACCATGCCAACCATACCAACTACACCAACCATACCAACCTTACCAACTTCACCAACCATGCCAACCATACCAAGCTTACCAACCATGACAACCATACCAACCATACCAACCTTACCAACCGTGTCAACCATACCAACCATACCAACCATACCACCCATACCAACCATGTCAACCTTACCAACCACATCAACCATACCAACCATACCAACCATACCAACCATACCAACCATACCAACCATACCAACCATACCAACCTTACCAACCACATCAACCATACCAACCACACCAACCATACCAACTTCACCAACCATGCCAATCATACCAACCATACCAAGCTTACCAACCATGACAACCATACCAACCATGCCAACCATATCAAATATACCAACCATGTCAACCATGCCAAACATACCAACCACACCAACCTTACCAACCATACCAACCATACCAACCACACCAACCATACCAACTTCACCAACCATACCAACCATACCAAGCTTACCAACCATGACAACCATACCAACCTTACCAACCATACCAACCATACCAACTTCACCAACCATGCCAACTATGCCAACCATACCAAGCTTACCAACCATGACAACCATACCAACCATACCAACCTTACCAACCATGCCAACCATGTCAACAATGCCAACCATACCAACCACACCAACCATACCAACCTTACCAACTTCACCAACCATGCCAACCATACCAAGCTTACCAACCATGACAACCATACCAACCATACCAACCTTACCAACCGTGTCAACCATACCAACCATACCAACCATACCACCCATACCAACCATGTCAACCATATCAACCATACCAACCATGCCAACCATACCAACCACACCAACCATACCAACTTCACCAACCATGCCAACTATGCCAACCATACCAAGCTTACCAACCATGACAACCATACCAACCATACCAACCTTACCAACCATGCCAACCATGTCAACAATGCCAACCATACCAACCACACCAACCATACCAACCTTACCAACTTCACCAACCATGCCAACCATACCAAGCTTACCAACCATGACAACCATACCAACCATACCAACCTTACCAACCGTGTCAACCATACCAACCATACCAACCATACCACCCATACCAACCATGTCAACCTTACCAACCACCTCAACCATACCAACCATACCAACCATACCAACCATACCAACCATACCAACCATACCAACCATACCAACCTTACCAACCACATCAACCATACCAACCACACCAACCATACCAACTTCACCAACCATGCCAATCATACCAAGCTTACCAACCATGACAACCATACCAACCATGCCAACCATATCAAATATACCAACCATGTCAACCATGCCAAACATACCAACCACACCAACCTTACCAACCATACCAACCATACCAACCACACCAACCATACCAACTTCACCAACCATACCAACCATACCAAGCTTACCAACCATGACAACCATACCAACCTTACCAACCATGTCAACCTTACCAACCATGTCAACCATGTCAACATTACCAACCACACCAACCACACCAACCACACCAAAAATACCAACCATACCAACCATACCAACCATACCAACCATACCAACCATACCAACCATACCAACCATGCCAACCATGCCAACCATACCAACCATGTCAACTATGCCAACCATACCAACCATACTAACCATGCCAACCTTAACAACCATGCTAACCATACCAATCTTACCAACCATGCCAACCATACCAACCATGTCAACCAGACCAACCATACCAACCTTACCAACCATGTCAACTATGTCAACCATACCAACCACACCAACCATACCAACAATACCAACCATACCAACCATACCAACCATACCAACCATGGCAACCATACCAGCCATACCAACCATACCAACCTTACCAACCATGCCAACCATACCAACCATACCAACCATACCAACCATGCCAACCATACCAACCTTACCAACCATGCCAACCATACTAAACATACCAACCATACCAACCATGCCAACCATACCAACCATGTCAACCTTACCAACCACATCAAAAATACCAACCATACCAACCATGCCAACCATATCAACCATACCAAGCTTACCAACCATGACAACCATACCAACCATGCCAACCATATCAACCATACCAACCATGTCAACCATGCAAACCATACCAACCACACCAACCATACCAGAAATACCAACCATGCCAACTTCACCAACCATGCCAACCATACCAAGTTTACCAACCATGACAACCATACCAACCATGCCAACCATACCAACTACACCAACCATACCAACCTTACCAACTTCACCAACCATGCCAACCATACCAAGCTTACCAACCATGACAACCATACCAACCATACCAACCATACCAACCTTACCAACCGTGTCAACCATACCAACCATACCAACCATACCACCCATACCAACCATGTCAACCTTACCAACCACATCAACCATACCAACCATACCAACCATACCAACCATACCAACCATACCAACCACACCAACCATACCAACTTCACCAACCATACCAACCATACCAAGCTTACCAACCATGACAACCATACCAACCTTACCAACCATGTCAACCTTACCAACCATGTCAACCATGTCAACATTACCAACCACACCAACCACACCAACCACACCAAAAATACCAACCATACCAACCATATCAACCATACCAACCATACCAACCATACCAACCATACCAACCATGCCAACCATGCCAACCATACCAACCATGTCAACTATGCCAACCATACCAACCATACTAACCATGCCAACCTTAACAACCATGCTAACCATACCAATCTTACCAACCATGCCAACCATACCAACCATGTCAACCAGACCAACCATACCAACCTTACCAACCATGTCAACTATGTCAACCATACCAACCACACCAGCCATACCAACAATACCAACCATACCAACCATACCAACCATACCAACCATACCAACCATGGCAACCATACCAGCCATACCAACCATACCAACCTTACCAACCATGCCAACCATACCAACCATACCAACCATGCCAACCATACCAACCTTACCAACCATGCCAACCATACTAAACATACCAACCATACCAACCATGCCAACCATACCAACCATGTCAACCTTACCAACCACATCAACCATACCAACCATACCAACCATGCCAACCATATCAACCATACCAAGCTTACCAACCATGACAACCATACCAACCATGCCAACCATATCAACCATATCAACCATACCAACCATGTCAACCATGCAAACCATACCAACCACACCAACCATACCAGAAATACCAACCATGCCAACTTCACCAACCATGCCAACCATACCAAGTTTACCAACCATGACAACCATACCAACCATGCCAACCATACCAACTACACCAACCATACCAACCTTACCAACTTCACCAACCATGCCAACCATACCAAGCTTACCAACCATGACAACCATACCAACCATACCAACCTTACCAACCGTGTCAACCATACCAACCATACCAACCATACCACCCATACCAACCATGTCAACCTTACCAACCACATCAACCATACCAACCATACCAACCATACCAACCATACCAACCTTACCAACCACATCAACCATACCAACCACACCAACCATACCAACTTCACCAACCATGCCAATCATACCAACCATACCAAGCTTACCAACCATGTCAACCATGCCAAACATACCAACCACACCAACCTTACCAACCATACCAACCATACCAACCACACCAACCATACCAACTTCACCAACCATACCAACCATACCAAGCTTACCAACCATGACAACCATACCAACCTTACCAACCATGTCAACCTTACCAACCATGTCAACCATGTCAACATTACCAACCACACCAATCACACCAACCACACCAAAAATACCAACCATACCAACCATACCAACAATACCAAACATACAAACCATACCAACCATGGCAACCATACCAGCCATACCAACCATACCAACCTTACCAACCATGCCAACCATACCAACCATACCAACCATACCAACCATACCAACCATGCCAACCATACCAAAATTACCAACCATGCCAACCATACTAAACATACCAACCATACCAACCATGCCAACCATACCAACCATGTCAACCTTACCAACCACATCAACCATACCACCCATACCAAACATACCAACCATACCAACCTTACCAACCATGTCAACTATGTCAACCATACCAACCACACCAACCATACCAACAATACCAACCATACCAACCATACCAACCATACCAACCATACCAACCATACCAACCATGGCAACCATACCAGCCATACCAACCATACCAACCTTACCAACCATGCCAACCATACCAACCATACCAACCATGCCAACCATACCAACCTTACCAACCATGCCAACCATACTAAACATACCAACCATACCAACCATGCCAACCATACCAACCATGTCAACCTTACCAACCACATCAACCATACCAACCATACCAACCATGCCAACCATATCAACCATACCAAGCTTACCAACCATGACAACCATACCAACCATGCCAACCATATCAACCATACCAACCATGTCAACCATGCAAACCATACCAACCACACCAACCATACCAGAAATACCAACCATGCCAACCATACCAAGTTTACCAACCATGACAACCATACCAACCATGCCAACCATACCAACTACACCAACCATACCAACCTTACCAACTTCACCAACCATGCCAACCATACCAAGCTTACCAACCATGACAACCATACCAACCATACCAACCTTACCAACCGTGTCAACCATACCAACCATACAAACCATACCACCCATACCAACCATGTCAACCTTACCAACCACATCAACCATACCAACCATACCAACCATACCAACCATACCAACCATACCAACCATACCAACCTTACCAACCACATCAACCATACCAACCACACCAACCATACCAACTTCACCAACCATGCCAATCATACCAACCATACCAAGCTTACCAACCATGACAACCATACCAACCATGCCAACCATATCAAATATACCAACCATGTCAACCATGCCAAGCATACCAACCACACCAACCTTACCAACCATACCAACCATACCAACCACACCAACCATACCAACTTCACCAACCATACCAACCATACCAAGCTTACCAACCATGACAACCATACCAACCTTACCAACCATACCAACCATACCAACTTCACCAACCATGCCAACTATGCCAACCATACCAAGCTTACCAACCATGACAACCATACCAACCATACCAACCTTACCAACCATGCCAACCATGTCAACAATGCCAACCATACCAACCACACCAACCATACCAACCTTACCAACTTCACCAACCATGCCAACCATACCAAGCTTACCAACCATGACAACCATACCAACCATACCAACCTTACCAACCGTGTCAACCATACCAACCATACCAACCATACCACCCATACCAACCATGTCAACCATATCAACCATACCAACCATGCCAACCATACCAACCACACCAACCATACCAACTTCACCAACCATGCCAACTATGCCAACCATACCAAGCTTACCAACCATGACAACCATACCAACCATACCAACCTTACCAACCATGCCAACCATGTCAACAATGCCAACCATACCAACCACACCAACCATACCAACCTTACCAACTTCACCAACCATGCCAACCATACCAAGCTTACCAACCATGACAACCATACCAACCATACCAACCTTACCAACCGTGTCAACCATACCAACCATACCAACCATACCACCCATACCAACCATGTCAACCTTACCAACCACCTCAACCATACCAACCATACCAACCATACCAACCATACCAACCATACCAACCATACCAACCATACCAACCTTACCAACCACATCAACCATACCAACCACACCAACCATACCAACTTCACCAACCATGCCAATCATACCAACCATACCAAGCTTACCAACCATGACAACCATACCAACCATGCCAACCATATCAAATATACCAACCATGTCAACCATGCCAAACATACCAACCACACCAACCTTACCAACCATACCAACCATACCAACCACACCAACCATACCAACTTCACCAACCATACCAACCATACCAAGCTTACCAACCATGACAACCATACCAACCTTACCAACCATGTCAACCTTACCAACCATGTCAACCATGTCAACCATGTCAACATTACCAACCACACCAACCACACCAAAAATACCAACCATACCAACCATACCAACCATACCAACCATACCAACCATACCAGCCATACCAACCATGCCAACCATGCCAACCATACCAACCATGTCAACTATGCCAACCATACCAACCATACTAACCATGCCAACCTTAACAACCATGCTAACCATACCAATCTTACCAACCATGCCAACCATACCAACCATGTCAACCAGACCAACCATACCAACCTTACCAACCATGTCAACTATGTCAACCATACCAACCACACCAACCATACCAACAATACCAACCATACCAACCATACCAACCATACCAACCATACCAACCATGGCAACCATACCAGCCATACCAACCATACCAACCTTACCAACCATGCCAACCATACCAACCATACCAACCATGCCAACCATACCAACCTTACCAACCATGCCAACCATACTAAACATACCAACCATACCAACCATGCCAACCATACCAACCATGTCAACCTTACCAACCACATCAACCATACCAACCATACCAACCATGCCAACCATATCAACCATACCAAGCTTACCAACCATGACAACCATACCAACCATGCCAACCATATCAACCATACCAACCATGTCAACCATGCAAACCATACCAACCACACCAACCATACCAGAAATACCAACCATGCCAACTTCACCAACCATGCCAACCATACCAAGTTTACCAACCATGACAACCATACCAACCATGCCAACCATACCAACTACACCAACCATACCAACCTTACCAACTTCACCAACCATGCCAACCATACCAAGCTTACCAACCATGACAACCATACCAACCATACCAACCTTACCAACCGTGTCAACCATACCAACCATACCAACCATACCACCCATACCAACCATGTCAACCTTACCAACCACATCAACCATACCAACCATACCAACCATACCAACCATACCAACCTTACCAACCACATCAACCATACCAACCACACCAACCATACCAACTTCACCAACCATGCCAATCATACCAACCATACCAAGCTTACCAACCATGTCAACCATGCCAAACATACCAACCACACCAACCTTACCAACCATACCAACCATACCAACCACACCAACCATACCAACTTCACCAACCATACCAACCATACCAAGCTTACCAACCATGACAACCATACCAACCTTACCAACCATGTCAACCTTACCAACCATGTCAACCATGTCAACATTACCAACCACACCAATCACACCAACCACACCAAAAATACCAACCATACCAACCATACCAACAATACCAAACATACCAACCATACCAACCATGGCAACCATACCAGCCATACCAACCATACCAACCTTACCAACCATGCCAACCATACCAACCATACCAACCATACCAACCATACCAACCATACTAACCATGCCAACCATACCAAAATTACCAACCATGCCAACCATACTAAACATACCAACCATACCACCCATGCCAACCATACCAACCATGTCAACCTTACCAACCACATCAACCATACCACCCATACCAAACATACCAACCATACCAACCTTACCAACCATGTCAACTATGTCAACCATACCAACCACACCAACCATACCAACAATACCAACCATACCAACCATACCAACCATACCAACCATACCAACCATACCAACCATGGCAACCATACCAGCCATACCAACCATACCAACCTTACCAACCATGCCAACCATACCAACCATACCAACCATGCCAACCATACCAACCTTACCAACCATGCCAACCATACTAAACATACCAACCATACCAACCATGCCAACCATACCAACCATGTCAACCTTACCAACCACATCAACCATACCAACCATACCAACCATGCCAACCATATCAACCATACCAAGCTTACCAACCATGACAACCATACCAACCATGCCAACCATATCAACCATACCAACCATGTCAACCATGCAAACCATACCAACCACACCAACCATACCAGAAATACCAACCATGCCAACCATACCAAGTTTACCAACCATGACAACCATACCAACCATGCCAACCATACCAACTACACCAACCATACCAACCTTACCAACTTCACCAACCATGCCAACCATACCAAGCTTACCAACCATGACAACCATACCAACCATACCAACCTTACCAACCGTGTCAACCATACCAACCATACCAACCATACCACCCATACCAACCATGTCAACCTTACCAACCACATCAACCATACCAACCATACCAACCATACCAACCATACCAACCATACCAACCATACCAACCTTACCAACCACATCAACCATACCAACCACACCAACTATACCAACTTCACCAACCATGCCAATCATACCAACCATACCAAGCTTACCAACCATGACAACCATACCAACCATGCCAACCATATCAAATATACCAACCATGTCAACCATGCCAAACATACCAACCACACCAACCTTACCAACCATACCAACCATACCAACCACACCAACCATACCAACTTCACCAACCATACCAACCATACCAAGCTTACCAACCATGACAACCATACCAACCTTACCAACCATACCAACCATACCAACTTCACCAACCATGCCAACTATGCCAACCATACCAAGCTTACCAACCATGACAACCATACCAACCATACCAACCTTACCAACCATGCCAACCATGTCAACAATGCCAACCATACCAACCACACCAACCATACCAACCTTACCAACTTCACCAACCATGCCAACCATACCAAGCTTACCAACCATGACAACCATACCAACCATACCAACCTTACCAACCGTGTCAACCATACCAACCATACCAACCATACCACCCATACCAACCATGTCAACCATATCAACCATACCAACCATGCCAACCATACCAACCACACCAACCATACCAACTTCACCAACCATGCCAACTATGCCAACCATACCAAGCTTACCAACCATGACAACCATACCAACCATACCAACCTTACCAACCATGCCAACCATGTCAACAATGCCAACCATACCAACCACACCAACCATACCAACCTTACCAACTTCACCAACCATGCCAACCATACCAAGCTTACCAACCATGACAACCATACCAACCATACCAACCTTACCAACCGTGTCAACCATACCAACCATACCAACCATACCACCCATACCAACCATGTCAACCTTACCAACCACCTCAACCATACCAACCATACCAACCATACCAACCATACCAACCATACCAACCTTACCAACCACATCAACCATACCAACCACACCAACCATACCAACTTCACCAACCATGCCAATCATACCAACCATACCAAGCTTACCAACCATGACAACCATACCAACCATGCCAACCATATCAAATATACCAACCATGTCAACCATGCCAAACATACCAACCACACCAACCTTACCAACCATACCAACCATACCAACCACACCAACCATACCAACTTCACCAACCATACCAACCATACCAAGCTTACCAACCATGACAACCATACCAACCTTACCAACCATGTCAACCTTACCAACCATGTCAACCATGTCAACATTACCAACCACACCAACCAGACCAACCACACCAAAAATACCAACCATGCCAACTTCACCAACCATACCAACCATACCAACCATACCAACCATACCAACCATACCAACCATGCCAACCATGCCAACCATACCAACCATGTCAACTATGCCAACCATACCAACCATACTAACCATGCCAACCTTAACAACCATGCTAACCATACCAATCTTACCAACCATGCCAACCATACCAACCATGTCAACCAGACCAACCATACCAACCTTACCAACCATGTCAACTATGTCAACCATACCAACCACACCAACCATACCAACAATACCAACCATACCAACCATACCAACCATACCAACCATACCAACCATGGCAACCATACCAGCCATACCAACCATACCAACCTTACCAACCATGCCAACCATACCAACCATACCAACCATGCCAACCATACCAACCTTACCAACCATGCCAACCATACTAAACATACCAACCATACCAACCATGCCAACCATACCAACCATGTCAACCTTACCAACCACATCAACCATACCAACCATACCAACCATGCCAACCATATCAACCATACCAAGCTTACCAACCATGACAACCATACCAACCATGCCAACCATATCAACCATACCAACCATGTCAACCATGCAAACCATACCAACCACACCAACCATACCAGAAATACCAACCATGCCAACTTCACCAACCATGCCAACCATACCAAGTTTACCAACCATGACAACCATACCAACCATGCCAACCATACCACCCATACCAACCATGTCAACCTTACCAACCACATCAACCATACCAACCATACCAACCATACCAACCATACCAACCATACCAACCATACCAACCACACCAACCATACCAACTTCACCAACCATACCAACCATACCAAGTTTACCAACCATGACAACCATACCAACCTTACCAACCATGTCAACCTTACCAACCATGTCAACCATGTCAACATTACCAACCACACCAACCACACCAACCACACCAAAAATACCAACCATACCAACCATACCAACCATACCAACCATACCAACCATACCAACCATACCAACCATGCCAACCATGCCAACCATACCAACCATGTCAACTATGCCAACCATACCAACCATACTAACCATGCCAACCTTAACAACCATGCTAACCATACCAATCTTACCAACCATGCCAACCATACCAACCATGTCAACCAGACCAACCATACCAACCTTACCAACCATGTCAACTATGTCAACCATACCAACCACACCAACCATACCAACAATACCAACCATACCAACCATACCAACCATACCAACCATACCAACCATACCAACCATGGCAACCATACCAGCCATACCAACCATACCAACCTTACCAACCATGCCAACCATACCAACCATACCAACCATGCCAACCATACCAACCTTACCAACCATGCCAACCATACTAAACATACCAACCATACCAACCATGCCAACCATACCAACCATGTCAACCTTACCAACCACATCAACCATACCAACCATACCAACCATGCCAACCATATCAACCATACCAAGCTTACCAACCATGACAACCATACCAACCATGCCAACCATATCAACCATACCAACCATGTCAACCATGCAAACCATACCAACCACACCAACCATACCAGAAATACCAACCATGCCAACTTCACCAACCATGCCAACCATACCAAGTTTACCAACCATGACAACCATACCAACCATGCCAACCATACCAACTACACCAACCATACCAACCTTACCAACTTCACCAACCATGCCAACCATACCAAGCTTACCAACCATGACAACCATACCAACCATACCAACCTTACCAACCGTGTCAACCATACCAACCATACCAACCATACCACCCATACCAACCATGTCAACCTTACCAACCACATCAACCATACCAACCATACCAACCATACCAACCATACCAACCTTACCAACCACATCAACCATACCAACCACACCAACCATACCAACTTCACCAACCATGCCAATCATACCAACCATACCAAGCTTACCAACCATGTCAACCATGCCAAACATACCAACCACACCAACCTTACCAACCATACCAACCATACCAACCACACCAACCATACCAACTTCACCAACCATACCAACCATACCAAGCTTACCAACCATGACAACCATACCAACCTTACCAACCATGTCAACCTTACCAACCATGTCAACCATGTCAACATTACCAACCACACCAATCACACCAACCACACCAAAAATACCAACCATACCAACCATACCAACAATACCAAACATACCAACCATACCAACCATGGCAACCATACCAGCCATACCAACCATACCAACCTTACCAACCATGCCAACCATACCAACCATACCAACCATACCAACCATACCAACCATGCCAACCATACCAAAATTACCAACCATGCCAACCATACTAAACATACCAACCATACCAACCATGCCAACCATACCAACCATGTCAACCTTACCAACCACATCAACCATACCACCCATACCAAACATACCAACCATACCAACCTTACCAACCATGTCAACTATGTCAACCATACCAACCACACCAACCATACCAACAATACCAACCATACCAACCATACCAACCATACCAACCATACCAACCATACCAACCATGGCAACCATACCAGCCATACCAACCATACCAACCTTACCAACCATGCCAACCATACCAACCATACCAACCATGCCAACCATACCAACCTTACCAACCATGCCAACCATACTAAACATACCAACCATACCAACCATGCCAACCATACCAACCATGTCAACCTTACCAACCACATCAACCATACCAACCATACCAACCATGCCAACCATATCAACCATACCAAGCTTACCAACCATGACAACCATACCAACCATGCCAACCATATCAACCATACCAACCATGTCAACCATGCAAACCATACCAACCACACCAACCATACCAGAAATACCAACCATGCCAACCATACCAAGTTTACCAACCATGACAACCATACCAACCATGCCAACCATACCAACTACACCAACCATACCAACTTTACCAACTTCACCAACCATGCCAACCATACCAAGCTTACCAACCATGACAACCATACCAACCATACCAACCTTACCAACCGTGTCAACCATACCAACCATACCAACCATACCACCCATACCAACCATGTCAACCTTACCAACCACATCAACCATACCAACCATACCAACCATACCAACCATACCAACCATACCAACCTTACCAACCACATCAACCATACCAACCACACCAACCATACCAACTTCACCAACCATGCCAATCATACCAACCATACCAAGCTTACCAACCATGACAACCATACCAACCATGCCAACCATATCAAATATACCAACCATGTCAACCATGCCAAACATACCAACCACACCAACCTTACCAACCATACCAACCATACCAACCACACCAACCATACCAACTTCACCAACCATACCAACCATACCAAGTTTACCAACCATGACAACCATACTAACCTTACCAACCATACCAACCATACCAACTTCACCAACCATGCCAACTATGCCAACCATACCAAGCTTACCAACCATGACAACCATACCAACCATACCAACCTTACCAACCATGCCAACCATGTCAACAATGCCAACCATACCAACCACACCAACCATACCAACCTTACCAACTTCACCAACCATGCCAACCATACCAAGCTTACCAACCATGACAACCATACCAACCATACCAACCTTACCAACCGTGTCAACCATACCAACCATACCAACCATACCACCCATACCAACCATGTCAACCATATCAACCATACCAACCATGCCAACCATACCAACCACACCAACCATACCAACTTCACCAACCATGCCAACTATGCCAACCATACCAAGCTTACCAACCATGACAACCATACCAACCATACCAACCTTACCAACCATGCCAACCATGTCAACAATGCCAACCATACCAACCACACCAACCATACCAACCTTACCAACTTCACCAACCATGCCAACCATACCAAGCTTACCAACCATGACAACCATACCAACCATACCAACCTTACCAACCGTGTCAACCATACCAACCATACCAACCATACCACCCATACCAACCATGTCAACCTTACCAACCACCTCAACCATACCAACCATACCAACCATACCAACCATACCAACCATACCAACCATACCAACCATACCAACCATACCAACCATACCAACCTTACCAACCACATCAACCATACCAACCACACCAACCATACCAACTTCACCAACCATGCCAATCATACCAACCATACCAAGCTTACCAACCATGACAACCATACCAACCATGCCAACCATATCAAATATACCAACCATGTCAACCATGCCAAACATACCAACCACACCAACCTTACCAACCATACCAACCACACCAACCATACCAACTTCACCAACCATACCAACCATACCAAGCTTACCAACCATGACAACCATACCAACCTTACCAACCATGTCAACCTTACCAACCATGTCAACCATGTCAACATTACCAACCACACCAACCACACCAACCACACCAAAAATACCAACCATACCAACCATACCAACCATACCAACCATACCAACCATACCAACCATACCAACCATGCCAACCATGCCAACCATACCAACCATGTCAACTATGCCAACCATACCAACCATACTAACCATGCCAACCTTAACAACCATGCTAACCATACCAATCTTACCAACCATGCCAACCATACCAACCATGTCAACCAGACCAACCATACCAACCTTACCAACCATGTCAACTATGTCAACCATACCAACCACACCAACCATACCAACAATACCAACCATACCAACCATACCAACCATACCAACCATACCAACCATGGCAACCATACCAGCCATACCAACCATACCAACCTTACCAACCATGCCAACCATACCAACCATACCAACCATGCCAACCATACCAACCTTACCAACCATGCCAACCATACTAAACATACCAACCATACCAACCATGCCAACCATACCAACCATGTCAACCTTACCAACCACATCAACCATACCAACCATACCAACCATGCCAACCATATCAACCATACCAAGCTTACCAACCATGACAACCATACCAACCATGCCAACCATATCAACCATACCAACCATGTCAACCATGCAAACCATACCAACCACACCAACCATACCAGAAATACCAACCATGCCAACTTCACCAACCATGCCAACCATACCAAGTTTACCAACCATGACAACCATACCAACCATGCCAACCATACCAACTACACCAACCATACCAACCTTACCAACTTCACCAACCATGCCAACCATACCAAGCTTACCAACCATGACAACCATACCAACCATACCAACCTTACCAACCGTGTCAACCATACCAACCATACCAACCATACCACCCATACCAACCATGTCAACCTTACCAACCACATCAACCATACCAACCATACCAACCATACCAACCATACCAACCTTACCAACCACATCAACCATACCAACCACACCAACCATACCAACTTCACCAACCATGCCAATCATACCAACCATACCAAGCTTACCAACCATGTCAACCATGCCAAACATACCAACCACACCAACCTTACCAACCATACCAACCATACCAACCACACCAACCATACCAACTTCACCAACCATACCAACCATACCAAGCTTACCAACCATGACAACCATACCAACCTTACCAACCATGTCAACCTTACCAACCATGTCAACCATGTCAACATTACCAACCACACCAATCACACCAACCACACCAAAAATACCAACCATACCAACCATACCAACAATACCAAACATACCAACCATACCAACCATGGCAACCATACCAGCCATACCAACCATACCAACCTTACCAACCATGCCAACCATACCAACCATACCAACCATACCAACCATACCAACCATGCCAACCATACCAAAATTACCAACCATGCCAACCATACTAAACATACCAACCATACCACCCATGCCAACCATACCAACCATGTCAACCTTACCAACCACATCAACCATACCACCCATACCAAACATACCAACCATACCAACCTTACCAACCATGTCAACTATGTCAACCATACCAACCACACCAACCATACCAACAATACCAACCATACCAACCATACCAACCATACCAACCATACCAACCATACCAACCATACCAACCATGGCAACCATACCAGCCATACCAACCATACCAACCTTACCAACCATGCCAACCATACCAACCATACCAACCATGCCAACCATACCAACCTTACCAACCATGCCAACCATACTAAACATACCAACCATACCAACCATGCCAACCATACCAACCATGTCAACCTTACCAACCACATCAACCATACCAACCATACCAACCATGCCAACCATATCAACCATACCAAGCTTACCAACCATGACAACCATACCAACCATGCCAACCATATCAACCATACCAACCATGTCAACCATGCAAACCATACCAACCACACCAACCATACCAGAAATACCAACCATGCCAACCATACCAAGTTTACCAACCATGACAACCATACCAACCATGCCAACCATACCAACTACACCAACCATACCAACCTTACCAACTTCACCAACCATGCCAACCATACCAAGCTTACCAACCATGACAACCATACCAACCATACCAACCTTACCAACCGTGTCAACCATACCAACCATACCAACCATACCACCCATACCAACCATGTCAACCTTACCAACCACATCAACCATACCAAAAATACCAACCATACCAACCATACCAACCTTACCAACCACATCAACCATACCAACCACACCAACCATACCAACTTCACCAACCATGCCAATCATACCAACCATACCAAGCTTACCAACCATGTCAACCATGCCAAACATACCAACCACACCAACCTTACCAACCATACCAACCATACCAACCACACCAACCATACCAACTTCACCAACCATACCAACCATACCAAGCTTACCAACCATGACAACCATACCAACCTTACCAACCATGTCAACCTTACCAACCATGTCAACCATGTCAACATTACCAACCACACCAATCACACCAACCACACCAAAAATACCAACCATACCAACCATACTAACAATACCAAACATACCAACCATACCAACCATGGCAACCATACCAGCCATACCAACCATACCAACCTTACCAACCATGCCAACCATACCAACCATACCAACCATACCAACCATACCAACCATGCCAACCATACCAAAATTACCAACCATGCCAACCATACTAAACATACCAACCATACCAACCATGCCAACCATACCAACCATGTCAACCTTACCAACCACATCAACCATACCACCCATACCAAACATACCAACCATACCAACCTTACCAACCATGTCAACCATACCAACCATGCCAAATATATCAACCATACCAACCATGTCAACCATGCCAACCATACCAACCACACCAACCATACCAACTTCACCAACCATGCCAACCATGCCAACCATACCAAGCTTACCAACCATGACAACCATACCAACCATACCAACCTTACCAACAATGTCAACCATACCAACCATGTCAACCTTACCAACCACATCAACCATGCCAACCATACCAGCCATACCAACCATACCAACCTTACCAACCATGCCAACTTCAAAAACCATGCCAACCATACCAAACTTACCAACCATGACAACCATACCAACCATGCCAACCATATCAACCATACCAAGCTTACCAACCATGACAACCATACCAACCATGCCAACCATATCAACCATACCAACCATGTCAACCATGCCAACCATACCAACCACAACAACCACAGCAACCATACCAACCACACCACCCATACCAAACATACCAACCACAACAACCATACCAACCATACCAAACTTACCAACCATGACAACCATACCAACCATACCAACCTTACCAACAATGTCAACCATACCAACCATGTCAACCTTACCAACCACATCAACCATGCCAACCTTACCAGCCATACCAACCATACCAACCTTACCAACCATGCCAACTTCACCAACCATGCCAACCATACCAAGCTTACCAACCATGACAACCATACCAACCATGCCAACCATATCAACCATACCAAGCTTACCAACCATGACAACCATACCAACCATGCCAACCATGTCAACCTTACCAACCACATCAACCATACCACCCATACCAAACATACCAACCATACCAACCTTACCAACCATGTCAACCATACCAACCATGCCAAATATATCAACCATACCAACCATGTCAACCATGCCAACCATACCAACCACACCAACCATACCAACTTCACCAACCATGCCAACCATGCCAACCATACCAAGCTTACCAACCATGACAACCATACCAACCATACCAACCTTACCAACAATGTCAACCATACCAACCATGTCAACCTTACCAACCACATCAACCATGCCAACCATACCAGCCATACCAACCATACCAACCTTACCAACCATGCCAACTTCACCAACCATGCCAACCATACCAAGCTTACCAACCATGACAACCATACCAACCATACCAAGCTTACCAACCATGACAACCATACCAACCATACCAACCTTACCAACCACATCAACCATACCAACGATACCAACCACACCAACCATACCAACCACAGCAACCATACCAACCACACCACCCATACCAAACATACCAACCACAACAACCATACCAACCATACCAACTTCACCAACCATGCCAACCATACCAAACATACCAAGCTTACCAACCATGACAACCATACCAACCTTACCAACCATGTCAACCATACCAACCATACCAACCATACCAACCATACCAACCATGTCAACCTTACCAACCACATCAACCATACCAACCATACCAACCGCACCAACCATACCAACCATACCAACCACACCACCCATACCAAACATACCAGCCATACCAACCTTACCAACCACATCAACCATACCAACCATGCCAACCATGCCAACCATGTCAATAATGCCAACCATACCAACCACACCAACCATACCAACTTCACCAACCATACCAACCTTACGAACCATGCCAACCATACTAAACATACCAACCATACCAACCATGCCAACCATACCAACCATGCCAACCATACCAACCATACTAACCATGTCAACCATACCAACCACATGAACCATACCAACCATACCAAACATACCAACCATGCCAACCATACCAACCATACCAACCATACCAGAAATACCAACCATGCCAACTTCACCAACCATGCCAACCATACCAAGTTTACCAACCATGCCAACCATACCAACCATACCAACTTCACCAACCATGCCAACACTGCCAACCATACCAAGCTTACCAACCATGCCAACCATATCAACCATACCAACCATGTCAACCATGCCAACCATACCAACCATAACAACCATACCAACCATACCAACTTCACCAACCATGCCAACCATACCAACCATACCAAGCTTACCAACCTTGACAACCATACCAACCATGTCAACCATGCCAACCATACCAACCACAACAACCATACCAACCATACCAACTTCACCAACCATGCCAACCATACCAACCATACCAAGCTTACCAACCATGACAACCAAACCAACCATACCAACCATGTCAACCACACCACCCATACCAAACATACCAACCATACCAACCTTACCAACCATGCCAACCATACTAAACATACCAACCATACCAACCATGCTAACCATACCAACCATGCCAACCATGTCAACCATACCAACCACATCAACCATACCAACCATACCAACCATGCCAACCATATCAACCATATCAACCATACCAAGCTTACCAACCATGACAACCATACCAACCATATCAACCATACCAACCATGTCAATCATGCCAACCATATCAACCATGCCAACCATACCAACCACAACAACCACATCAACCATACCAACGATACCAACCACACCAACCATACCAACCACAGCAACCATACCAACCACACCACCCATACCAAATATACCAACCACAACAACCATACCAACCATACCAACTTCACCAACCATGCCAACCATACCAAACATACCAAGCTTACCAACCATGACAACCATACCAACCTTACCAACCATGTCAACCATACCAACCATACCAACCATACCAACCATACCAACCATGTCAACCTTACCAACCACATCAACCATACCAACCATACCAACCGCACCAACCATACCAACCATACCAACCACACCACCCATACCAAACATACCAGCCATACCAACCTTACCAACCACATCAACCATACCAACCATGCCAACCATGCCAACCATGTCAATAATGCCAACCATACCAACCACACCAACCATACCAACTTCACCAACCATACCAACCTTACGAACCATGCCAACCATACTAAACATACCAACCATACCAACCATGCCAACCATACCAACCATGCCAACCATACCAACCATACTAACCATGTCAACCATACCAACCACATGAACCATACCAACCATACCAAACATACCAACCATGCCAACCATACCAACCATACCAACCATACCAGAAATACCAACCATGCCAACTTCACCAACCATGCCAACCATACCAAGTTTACCAACCATGCCAACCATACCAACCATACCAACTTCACCAACCATGCCAACACTGCCAACCATACCAAGCTTACCAACCATGCCAACCATATCAACCATACCAACCATGTCAACCATGCCAACCATACCAACCATAACAACCATACCAACCATACCAACTTCACCAACCATGCCAACCATACCAACCATACCAAGCTTACCAACCTTGACAACCATACCAACCATGTCAACCATGCCAACCATACCAACCACAACAACCATACCAACCATACCAACTTCACCAACCATGCCAACCATACCAACCATACCAAGCTTACCAACCATGACAACCAAACCAACCATACCAACCATGTCAACCACACCACCCATACCAAACATACCAACCATACCAACCTTACCAACCATGCCAACCATACTAAACATACCAACCATACCAACCATGCTAACCATACCAACCATGCCAACCATGTCAACCATACCAACCACATCAACCATACCAACCATACCAACCATGCCAACCATATCAACCATATCAACCATACCAAGCTTACCAACCATGACAACCATACCAACCATATCAACCATACCAACCATGTCAATCATGCCAACCATATCAACCATGCCAACCATACCAACCACAACAACCATACCAACCATACCAACTTCACCAACCATGCCAACCATACCAACCATACCAAGTTTACCAACCATGACAACCATACCAACCATACCAACCATACCAACCATACCAACCATACCAACCATACCAACCATACCAACCATGTCAACCACACCACCCATACCAAACATACCAACCATACCAACCTTACCAACCATGCCAACCATACTAAACATACCAACCATGTCAACCACACCACCCATACCAAACATACCAACCATACCAACCTTACCAACCATGCCAACCATACTAAACATACCAACCCTGCCAACCGTATCAACAATACCAACCATGTCAACCATGCCAACCATACCAAGCTTACCAACAATGACAACCATACCAACCATGCCAACCATTTCAACCATACCAACCATGTCAACCACACCAACCATACCTACCATATCAACCACACCACCCATACCAAACATACCAACCATACCAACCTTACCAACCATGCCAACCATACTAAACATACCAACCATACCAACCATGCTAACCATACCAACCATGCGAACCATGTCAACCATACCAACCACATCAACCATACAGACCATACCAAACATACCAGCCATACCTACCATACCAACCATACCAACCTTACCAACCATGCCAACCATACTAAACATACCAACCATACCAACCATGCCAACCATACCAACCATTCCAACCATACCAACCATGCCAACCATACCTACCATGCCAACCATGTCAAGCTTACCAACCACATCAACCATACCAACCACACCAACCATACCAACTTCACCAACTTCACCAACCATGCCAACCATACCAACCATACCAAGCTTACTAACCATGACAACCATACCAACCATGCCAACCATATCAAACATACCAACCATGTCAAACATGCCAACCATACCAACAACAAAAACCTTACCAAAAATACCAACCATACCAACCTTACCAACCATGCCAACCATACCAACCATACCAACCACACCAACCATACCAACTTCACCAACCATACCAAGCTTACCAACCATGACAACCATACCACCCTTACCAACCATGTCAACCTTACCAACCATGTCAACCATGTCAACCAAACCAACCACACCAACCACACCAACCACACCAACCATACCAAAAATACCAACCATACCAACCATACCAACCATGCCAACCATAGCAACCATATAAACCATATAAACCATACCAACCATGCCAACCATACCAACCTTACCAACCATGCCAACCATACTAAACATACCAACCATACCAACCATGCCAATCATACCAACCATTCCAACCATACCAACCATACCTACCATGCCAACCATGTCAAGCTTACCAACCACATCAACCATACCAACCACACCAACCATACCAACTTCACCAACCATGCCAACCATACCAACTTCACCAACCATGCCAACCATACCAACCACACCAACCATATCAAACATACCAACAATGTCAACCATGCCAACCATACCAACCACACCAACCTTACAACCATACCCACCATACCAACCACACCAACCATACCAATTTCACCAACCATACCAACCACACCAAGCTTACCAACCATGACAACCATACCAACCATACCAACTTTACCAACCATGTCAACCTTACCAACCATGTCAACCATGTCATCCATACCAACCACACCAACCACACCAACCACACCAACCACACCAACCATACCAAAAATACCAACCATACCAACCATACCAACCATGCCAACCATACCAACCATGTCAACTATGCCAACCATACCAACCATACTAACCATGCCAACCTTAACAACCATGCTAACCATACCAATCTTACCAACCATGCCAACCATACCAACCATGTCAACCAGACCAACCATACCAACCTTACCAACCATGTCAACCATACCAACCACACTAAACATTCCCACAATACCAACCATATCAACCATACCAACCATGTCAACCACACCAACCATACCAACAATACCAAACATACCAACCATACCAACCATGGCAACCATACCAGCCATACCAACCATACCAACCTTACCAACCATGCCAACCATACCAACCATACCAACCATACCAACCATACCAACCATACCAACCATGCCAACCATACCAACCTTACCAACCATGCCAACCATACTAAACATACCAACCATACCAACCATGCCAACCATACCAACCATGTCAACCTTACCAACCACATCAACCATACCAACCATACCAAACATGCCAACCATATCACCCATACCAAGCTTACCAACCATGACAACCATACCAACAATGTAAACCATATCAACCATACCAACCATGTCAACCATGCCAACCATACCAAGCTTACCAACAATGACAACCATACCAACCATGTCAACCAGACCAACCATACCAACTTTACCAACCATGTCAACCATACCAACCACACTAACCATACCCACAATACCAACCATATCAACCATACCAACCATGTCAACCACACCAACCATAAGAACAATACCAAACATACCAACCATACCAACCATGGCAACCATACCAGCCATACCAACCATACCAACCTTACCAACCATGCCAACCATACCAACCATACCAACCATGCCAACCATACCAACCTTACCAACCATGCCAACCATACTAAACATACCAACCATACCAACCATGCCAACCATACCAACCATGTCAACCTTACCAACCACATCAACCATACCAACCATACCAACCATGCCAACCATATCAACCATACCAAGCTTACGAACCATGACAACCATACCAACCTTACCAACCGTGTCAACCATACCAACCATACCAACCATACCAACCATACCAACCTAGTCAACCATATCAACCATACCAACCATGCCAACCATACCAACCACACCAACCATACCAACCATACCAACTTCACCAACCATGCCAACCATACCAAGCTTACCAACCATGACAACCATACCAACCATACCAACCTTACCAACCATGCCAACCATGTCAACAATGCCAACCATACCAACCACACCAACCATACCAACCTTACCAACTTCACCAACCATGCCAACCATACCAAGCTTACCAGCCATGACAACCATACCAACCATACCAACCTTACCAACCGTGTCAACCATACCAACCATACCAACCATACCACCCATACCAACCATGTCAACCTTACCAACCACCTCAACCATACCAACCATACCAACCATACCAACCATACCAACCATACCAACCTTACCAACCACATCAACCATACCAACCACACCAACCATACCAACTTCACCAACCATGCCAATCATACCAACCATACCAAGCTTACCAACCATGACAACCATACCAACCATGCCAACCATATCAAATATACCAACCATGTCAACCATGCCAAACATACCAACCACACCAACCTTACCAACCATACCAACCATACCAACCATACCAACCACACCAACCATACCAACTTTACCAACCATACCAAGCTTACCAACCATGACAACCATACCAACCTTACCAACCATGTCAACCTTACCAACCATGTCAACCATGTCAACATTACCAACCACACCAACCACACCAACCACACCAAAAATACCAACCATACCAACCATACCAACCATACCAACCATACCAACCATACCAACCATGCCAACCATGCCAACCATACCAACCATGTCAACTATGCCAACCATACCAACCATACTAACCATGCCAACCTTAACAACCATGCTAACCATACCAATCTTACCAACCATGCCAACCATACCAACCATGTCAACCAGACCAACCATACCAACCTTACCAACCATGTCAACTATGTCAACCATACCAACCACACCAACCATACCAACAATACCAACCATACCAACCATACCAACCATACCAACCATACCAACCATACCAACCATGGCAACCATACCAGCCATACCAACCATACCAACCTTACCAACCATGCCAACCATACCAACCATACCAACCATGCCAACCATACCAACCTTACCAACCATGCAAACCATACTAAACATACCAACCATACCAACCATGCCAACCATACCAACCATGTCAACCTTACCAACCACATCAACCATACCAACCATACCAACCATGCCAACCATATCAACCATACCAAGCTTACCAACCATGACAACCATACCAACCATATCAACCATACCAACCATGTCAACCATGCAAACCATACCAACCACACCAACCATACCAGAAATACCAACCATGCCAACTTCACCAACCATGCCAACCATACCAAGTTTACCAACCATGACAACCATACCAACCATGCCAACCATACCAACCACACCAACCATACCAACCATACCAACTTCACCAACCATGCCAACACTGCCAACAATACCAAGCTTACCAGCCATGCCAACAATACCAAGCTTACCAACCATGACAACCATACCAACCACACCAACCATGTCAACCTTACCAACCACATCAACCATACCACCCATACCAAACATACCAACCATACCAACCTTACCAACCATGTCAACCATACCAACCATGCCAAATATATCAACCATACCAACCATGTCAACCATGCCAACCATACCAACCACACCAACCATACCAACCATACCAACTTCACCAACCATGCCAACCATACCAAGCTTACTAACCATGACAACCATACCAACCTTACCTACAATGTCAACCATACCAACCATACCAACCATGTCAACCTTACCAACCACATCAACCATGCCAACCATACCAGCCATACCAACCATACCAACCTTACTAACCATGCCAACTTCACCAACCATGCCAACCATACCAAGCTTACCAACCATGACAACCATACCAACCATGCCAACCATATCAACCATACCAAGCTTACCAACCATGACAACCATACCAACCATGCCAACCATATCAACCATACCAACCATGTCAACCATGCCAACCATACCAACCACAACAACCATACCAACCATACCAACTTCACCAACCATGCCAACCATACCAACCATACCAAGCTTACCAACCATGACAACCATACCAACCATACCAACCATGTCAACCTTACCAACCACATCAACCATACCAACCATGCCAACCACACCAACCATACCAACCATACCAACCACACCAACCATACCAACCACACCACCCATACCAAACATACCAAACATACCAACCACAACAACCATACCAACCATACCAACTTCACCAACCATAACAAACATACCAAGCTTACCAACCATGACAACCATACCAACCTTACCAACCATGTCAACCATACCAACCATACCAACCATACCAACCATACCAACCATACCAACCATGTCAACCTTACCAACCACATCAACCATACCAACCATACCAACCACACCAACCATACCAACCATACCAACCACACCAACCATACCAACCACACCACCCATACCAAACATACCAGCCATACCAACCTTACCAACCACATCAACCATACCAATCATGCCAACCATGTCAATAATGCCAACCATACCAACCACACCAACCATACCAACCATACCAACCATACCAACCATACCAACTTCACCAACCATACCAACCTTACGAACCATGCCAACCATACTAAACATACCAACCATACCAACCATGCCAACCATACCAACCATGCCAACCATACCAACCATACTAACCATGTCAACCATACCAACCACATGAACCATACCAACCATACCAAACATACCAACCATACCAACCATACCAACCTTACCAACCATGCCAACCATACTAAGCATACCACCCATACCAACCATGCCAACCATACCAACCATACCAACCATGTCAACCATACCAACCACATGAACCATACCAACCATACCAACCATGCCAACCATACCAACCACACCAACCATACCAACCATACCAACTTCACAAACCATGCCAACACTGCCAACCATACCAAGCTTACCAACCATGCCAACCATACCAACAATACCAAGCTTACCAACCATGACAACTATACCAACCATACCAACCTTATCAACCATGTCAACCATACCAACCATACCAACCATGTCAACCTTACCAACCACATCAACCATACCAACCATACCAACCACACCAACCATACCAACCATACCAACCACACCAACCACACCAACCATACCAACCATACCAACCACACCACCCATACCAAACATACCAAACATACCAACCATACCAACCTTACCAACCATGCCGACCATACTAAACATACCAACCATACCAACCATGCTAACCATACCAAACATGCCAACCATGTCAACCATACCAACCATACCAACCTTACCAACCATGCCAACCATACTAAACATACCAACCATGCTAACCATACCAACCATGCCAACCATGTCAACCATACCAACCACATCAACCATACCAAACATACCAACCATACACACCGTACCAACCATGCCAACCATACCAGCCATACCAACCATACCAACCTTACCAACCATGCCAACTTCACCAACCATGCCAACCATACCAACCATGTCAACCGTACCAACCACATCAACCATACCAAACATACCAACCATACACACCGTACCAACCATGCCAACCATATCAACCATACCAAGCTTACCAACCATGACAACCATACCAACCATGCCAACCAAATCAACCATACCAACCATGCTAACCATACCAACCATGCCAACCATGTCAACCATACCAACCACATCAACCATACCAAACATACCAACCATACACACCGTACCAACCATGCCAACCATATCAAACATACCAAGCTTACCAACCATGACAACCATACCAACCATGCCAACCATATCAACCATACCAACCATGTCAACCATGCCAACCATACCAACCACAACAACCATACCAACCATACCAACTTCACCAACCATGCCAACCATACCAACCATACCAAGCTTACTAACCATGACAACCATACCAACCATGTCAACCTTACCAACCACATCAACCATACCAACCATACCAACCACACCAACCATACCAACCATACCAACCACACCACCCATACCAAACATACCAAACATACCAACCATACCAACCTTACCAACCATGCCAACCATACTAAACACACCAACCATACCAACCATGTTAACCATACCAACCATGCCAACCATGTCAACCATACCAACCACATCAACCACACCAAAAATACCAACCATACACACCGTACCAACCATGCCAACCATACCAGCCATACCAACCATACCAACCTTACCAACCATGCCAACTTCACCAACCATGCCAACCATACCAAGCTTACCAACCATGACAACCATAACAACCATGCCAACCATATCAACCATACCAACCATGTCAACCATGTCAACCTTACCAACCACATCAACCATACCAACCATACCAACCACACCAACCATACCAACCATACCAACCACACCAACCATACCAACCATACCAACCACACCACCCATACCAAACATACCAAACATACCAACCATACCAACCTTACCAACCATGCCAACCATACTAAACATACCAACCATACCAACCATGTTAACCATACCAACCATGCCAACCATGTCAACCATACCAACCACATCAACCACACCAAACATAAAAACCATACACACCGTACCAACCATGCTAACCATACCAGCCATACCAACCATACCAACCTTACCAACCATGCCAACTTCACCAACCATGCCAACCATACCAAGCTTACCAACCATGACATCCATACCAACCATGCCAACCATATCAACCATACCAACCATACACACCGTACCAACCATGCCAACCATACCAGCCATACCAACCATACCAACCTTACCAACCATGCCAACTTCACCAACCATGCCAACCATACCAAGCTTACCAACCATGACATCCATACCAACCATGCCAACCATATCAACCATACCAACCATGTCAACCATGCCAACCATACCAACCATACCAACTTCACCAACCATGCCAACCATACCAAACATACCAAGCCTACCAACCATGACAACCATACCAACCATACCAACCTTACCAACCATGTCAACCATGTCAACCATACCAACCATACAAACCACACCAACCATACCAACCATACCAACCATACCAACCATGTCAACCTTACTAACCACATCAACCATACCAACCATACCAACCACACCAACCATACCAACCATACCAACCACACCAACCATACCAACCATACTAACCACACCACCCATACCAAACATACCAGCCATACCAACCTTACCAACCATGCCAACCATACTAAACATACCAACCATACCAACCATGCCAACCATACCAACCATGCCAACCATACCAACCATGCCAACCATACCTACCATGCCAGCCATGTCAAGCTTACCAACCACATCAACCATACCAACCACACCAACCATACCAACTTCACCAACCATGCCAACCATACCAACCATACCAAGCTTACTAACAATGACAACCATACCAACCATGCCAACCATACCAAACATACCAACCATGTCAACCATGCCAACCATACCAATCACAACAACCTTACCAACCATACCAACCATACCAACCCCACCAACCATACCAACTTCACCAACCATACCAACCATACCAAGCTTACCAACCATGACAACCATACCAACCATACCAACCTTACCAACCATGTCAACCTTACCAACCATGTCAACCATGTCAACCACACCAACCACACCAACCACACCAACCACACCACAACTATGCCAACCATACCAACCATACTAACCATGCCAACCTTAACAACCATGCTAACCATACCAATCTTACCAACCATGCCAACCATACCAACCACACCAACCATACCAACCATGTTAACCATACCAACCATGCCAACCATACAAACCACACCAACCATACCAACCATACCAACCATACCAACCATGTCAACCTTACTAACCACATCAACCATACCAACCATACCAACCACACCAACCATACCAACCATACCAACCACACCAACCATACCAACCATACTAACCACACCACCCATACCAAACATACCAGCCATACCAACCTTACCAACCATGCCAACCATACTAAACATACCAACCATACCAACCATGCCAACCATACCAACCATGCCAACCATACTAACCATGCCAACCATACCTACCATGCCAGCCATGTCAAGCTTACCAACCACATCAACCATACCAACCACACCAACCATACCAACTTCACCAACCATGCCAACCATACCAACCATACCAAGCTTACTAACAATGACAACCATACCAACCATGCCAACCATACCAAACATACCAACCATGTCAACCATGCCAACCATACCAATCACAACAACCTTACCAACCATACCAACCATACCAACCCCACCAACCATACCAACTTCACCAACCATACCAACCATACCAAGCTTACCAACCATGACAACCATACCAACCATACCAACCTTACCAACCATGTCAACCTTACCAACCATGTCAACCATGTCAACCACACCAACCACACCAACCACACCAACCACACCAACCATACCAAAAATACCAACCATACCAAACATACCAACCATACCAACCATGTCAACTATGCCAACCATACCAACCATACTAACCATGCCAACCTTAACAACCATGCTAACCATACCAATCTTACCAACCATGCCAACCATACCAACCATGTCAACCAGACCAACCATACCAACCTTACCAACCATTTTAACCATGTCAACCATACCAACCACACTAACCATACCAACAATACCAACCATACCAACCATACCAACCATGGCAACCATACCAGCCATACCAACCATACCAACCTTACCAACCATGCCAACCATACCAACCATACCAACCATACCAACCATGCCAACCATACCAACCTTACCAACCATGCCAACCATACTAAACATACCAACCATACCAACCATGCCAACCATACCAACCATGTCAACCTTACCAACCACATCAACCATACCAACCATACCAACCATGCCAACCCTATCAACCATACCAAGCTTACCAACCATGACAACCATACCAACCATGCCAACCATATCAACCATACCAACCATGTCAACCATGCCAACCATACCAAGCTTACCAACAATGACAACAATACCAACCATGCCAACCATATCAACCATACCAACCATGTCAACCACACCAACCATACCAACAATACCAACCATACCAACCATGGCAACCATACCAGCCATACCAACCATACCAACCTTACCAACCATGCCAACCATGCCAACCATACCAACCATGCCAACCATACCAACCTTACCAACCATGCCAACTATACTAAACATACCAACCATACCAACCATGCCAACCATACCAACCATGTCAACCTTACCAGCCACATCAACAATACCAGCCATACCAACCATGCCAACCATATCAACCATACCAAGCTTACCAACCATGACAACCATACCAACCATGCCAACCATATCAACCATACCAACCATGTCAACCATGCCAACCATACCAACCACACCAACCATACCAACTATACCAACTTCACCAACCATGCCAACCATGCCAACCATACCAAGCTTACCAACCATGACAACCATACCAACAATACCAACCTTACCATCCATGCCAACCATGTCAATAATGCCAACCATACCAACCACACCAACCATACCAACCATACCAGCCATACCAACAATACCAACCTTACCAACCATGCCAACTTCACCAACCATGCCAACCATACCAAGCTTACCAACAATGACAACAATACCAACCATGCCAACCATATCAACCATACCAACCATGTCAACCATGCCAACCATACCAACCATAACAACCATACCAACCATACCAACTTCACCAACCATGCCAACCATACCAACCATACCAACCATACCAACCTTACCAACCATGCCAATTTCACCAACCATGCCAACCATACCAAGCTTACCAACCATGACAACCATACCAACCATGCCAACCATATCAACCATACCAAGCTTACCAACCATGACAACCATACCAACCATGCCAACCATATCAACCATACCAAGCTTACCAACCATGACAACCATACCAACCATGCCAACCATATCAACCATACCAACCATGTCAACCATGCCAACCATACCAACCATAACAACCATACCAACCATACAAACTTCACCAACCATGCCAACCATACCAACCATACACAGCTTACCAACCTTGACAACCATACCAACCATGTCAACCATGCCAACCATACCAACCACAACAACCATACCAACCATACCAACTTCACCAACCATGCCAACCATACCAACCATACCAAGCTTACCAACCATGACAACCATACCAACCATACCAACCATGTCAACCACACCACCCATACCAAACATACCAACCATACCAACTTCACCAACCATGCCAACCATACCAACCATACCAAGCTTACCAACCTTGACAACCATACCAACCATGTCAACCATGCCAACCATACCAACCACAACAACCATACCAACCATACCAACTTCACCAACCATGCCAACCATACCAACCATACCAAGCTTACCAACCATGACAACAATACCAACCATGCCAACCATATCAATCATACCAACCATGTCAACCACACCAACCATACCAACAATACCAACCATACCAGCCATACCAACCATACCAACCTTACCAACCATGCCAACCATACCAAAAATACCAACCATACCAACCATACCAACCATGCCAACCATACCAACCTTACCAACCATGCCAACTATACTAAACATACCAACCATACCAACCATGCCAACCATACCAACCATGTCAACCTTACCAGCCACATCAACAATACTAACCATACCAACCATGCCAACCATATCAACCATACCAAGCTTACCAACCATGACAACCATACCAACCATGCCAACCATATCAACCATACCAACCATGTCAACCATGCCAACCATACCAACCACACCAACCATACCAACTATACCAACTTCACCAACCATGCCAACCATGCCAACCATGCCAACCATACCAAGCTTACCAACCATGACAACCATACCAACAATACCAACCTTACCAACCATGCCAACCATGTCAATAATGCCAACCATACCAACCACACCAACCATACCAACCATACCAGCCATACCAACCATACCAACCTTACCAACCATGCCAACTTCACCAACCATGCCAACCATACCAAGCTTACCAACCATGACAACCATACCAACCATGCCAACCATATCAACCATACCAAGCTTACCAACCATGACAACCATACCAACCATGCCAACCATATCAACCATACCAACCATGTCAACCATGCCAACCATACCAACCATAACAACCATACCAACTTCACCAACCATGCCAACCATACCAACCATACCAAGCTAACCAACCTTGACAACCATACCAACCATGTCAACCATGCCAACCATCCCATCACAACAACCATACCAACCATACCAACTTCACCAACCATGCCAACCATACCAACCATACCAAGCTTACCAACCATGACAACCATACCAACCATACCAACCATACCAACCATGTCAACCACACCACCCATACCAAACATACCAACCATACCAACCTTACCAACCATGCCAACCATACTAAACATACCAACCATACCAACCATACCAAAATTACCAACCATACCAACCATACCAACCATGCCAACCATATCAACCATACCAAGCTTACCAACCATGACAACCATACCAACAATGAAAACCATATCAACCATACCAACCATGTCAACCATGCCAACCATACCAACCATAACAACCATACCAACCATACCAACTTCACCAACCATGCCAACCATACCAACCATACCAAGCTTACCAACCTTGACAACCATACCAACCATGTCAACCATGCCAACCATACCAAGCTTACCAACAATGACAACAATACCAACCATGCCAACCATACCAACCACAACAACCATACCAACCCTACCAACTTCACCAACCATGCCAACCATACCAACCATACCAAGCTTACCAACCATGACAACCATACCAAAAATACCAACCATACCAACCATGTCAACCACACCACCCATACCAAACATACCAACCATACAAACCTTACCAACCATGCCAACCATACTAAAAATACCAACCATACCAACCATACCAACCTTACCAACCATACCAACCATACCAACCATGCCAACCATATCAACCATACCAAGCTTACCAACCATGACAACCATACCAACCATGCCAACCATATCAACCATACCAACCATGTCAACCATGCCAACCATACCAACCATAACAACCATACCAACCATACCAACTTCACCAAAAATGCCAACCATACCAACCATACCAAGCTTACCAACCTTGACAACCATACCAACCATGTCAACCATGCCAACCATACCAACCACAACAACCATACCAACCATACCAACTTCACCAACCATGCCAACCATACCAACCATACCAAGCTTACCAACCATGACAACCATACCAACCATACCAACCATACCAACCATGTCAACCACACCACCCATACCAAACATACCAACCATACCAACCTTACCAACCATGTCAACCACACCACCCATACCAAACATACCAACCATACCAACCTTACCAACCATACCAACCATACCAACCATACCAACCATACCAACCATGCCAACCATATCAACCATACCAAGCTTACCAACCATGACAACCATACCAACCATGAAAACCATATCAACCATACCAACCATGTCAATCATGCCAACCATGTCAACCATGCCAACCATACCAACCACAACAACCATACCAACCATACCAACTTCACCAACCATGCCAACCATACCAACCATACCAAGCTTACCAACCATGACAACCATACCAACCATACCAACCATACCAACCATGTCAACCACACCACCCATACCAAACATACCAACCATACCAACCTTACCAACCATGCCAACCATACTAAACATACCAACCATACCAACCATACCAACCATACCAACCATGTCAACCACACCACCCATACCAAACATACCAACCATACCAACCTTACCAACCATGCCAACCATACTAAACATACCAACCATGCCAACCATATCAACCATACCAACCATGTCAACCATGCCAACCATACCAAGCTTACCAACAATGACAACCATACCAACCATGCCAACCATATCAACCATACCAACCATGTCAACCACACCAACCATACCTACCATATCAACCACACCATTCATACCAAACATACCAACCATACCAACCTTACCAACCATGCCAACCATACTAAACATACCAACCATACCAACCATGCTAACCATACCAACCATGCGAACCATGTCAACCATACCAACCACATCAACCATACAGACCATACCAAACATACCAACCATACTAAACATACCAACCATACCAACCTTACCAACCATGCCAACCATACTAAACATACCAACCATACCAACCATGCCAACCATACCAACCATTCCAACCATACCAACCATGCCAACCATACCAACCATACCAAGCTTACTAACCATGACAACCATACCAACCATGCCAACCATATCAAACATACCAACCATGTCAAACATGCCAACCATACCAACCACGCCAACCTTACCAACCATACCAACCATACCAACCACACCAACCATACCAACTTCACCAACCATACCAACCATACCAAGCTTACCAACCATGACAACCATACCAACCATACCAACCTTACCAACCATGTCAACCATACCAACAATACCAACCTTACCAACCATGCCAACCATGTCAATAATGCCAACCATACCAACCACACCAACCATACCAACCATACCAGCCATACCAACCATACCAACCTTACCAACCATGCCAACTTCACCAACCATGCCAACCATACCAAGCTTACCAACCATGACAACCATACCAACCATGCCAACCATATCAACCATACCAACCATGTCAACCATGCCAACCATACCAACCACACCAACCATACCAACTATACCAACTTCACCAACCATGCCAACCATGCCAACCATACCAAGCTTACCAACCATGACAACCATACCAACAATACCAACCTTACCAACCATGCCAACCATGTCAATAATGCCAACCATACCAACCACACCAACCATACCAACCATACCAGCCATACCAACCATACCAACCTTACCAACCATGCCAACTTCACCAACCATGCCAACCATACCAAGCTTACCAACCATGACAACCATACCAACCATGCCAACCATATCAACCATACCAAGCTTACCAACCATGACAAGCATACCAACCATGCCAACCATATCAACCATACCAACCATGTCAACCATGCCAACCATACCAACCATAACAACCATACCAACCATACCAACTTCACCAACCATGCCAACCATACCAACCATACCAAGCTTACCAACCTTGACAACCATACCAACCATGTCAACCATGCCAACCATCCCATCACAACAACCATACCAACCATACCAACTTCACCAACCATGCCAACCATACCAACCATACCAAGCTTACCAACCATGACAACCATACCAACCATACCAACCATACCAACCATGTCAACCACACCACCCATACCAAACATACCAACCATACCAACCTTACCAACCATGCCAACCATACTAAACATACCAACCATACCAACCATACCAAAATTACCAACCATACCAACCATACCAACCATGCCAACCATATCAACCATACCAAGCTTACCAACCATGACAACCATACCAACAATGAAAACCATATCAACCATACCAACCATGTCAACCATGCCAACCATACCAACCATAACAACCATACCAACCATACCAACTTCACCAACCATGCCAACCATACCAACCATACCAAGCTTACCAACCTTGACAACCATACCAACCATGTCAACCATGCCAACCATACCAAGCTTACCACCAATGACAACAATACCAACCATGCCAACCATACCAACCACAACAACCATACCAACCCTACCAACTTCACCAACCATGCCAACCATACCAACCATACCAAGCTTACCAACCATGACATCCATACCAAAAATACCAACCATACCAACCATGTCAACCACACCACCCATACCAAACATACCAACCATACCAACCTTACCAACCATGCCAACCATACTAAACATACCAACCATACCAACCATACCAACCTTACCAACCATACCAACCATACCAACCATGCCAACCATATCAACCATACCAAGCTTACCTACCATGACAACCATACCAACCATGCCAACCATATCAACCATACCAACCATGTCAACCATGCCAACCATACCAACCATAACAACCATACCAACTTCACCAAAAATGCCAACCATACCAACCATACCAAGCTTACCAACCTTGACAACCATACCAACCATGTCAACCATGCCAACCATACCAACCACAACAACCATACCAACCATACCAACTTCACCAACCATGCCAACCATACCAACCATACCAAGCTTACCAACCATGACAACCATACCAACCATACCAACCATACCAACCATACCAACCATGTCAACCACACCACCCATACCAAACATACCAAAAATACCAACCTTACCAACCATGTCAACCACACCACCCATACCAAACATACCAACCATACCAACCTTACCAACCATACCAACCATACCAACCATACCAACCATGCCAACCATATCAACCATACCAAGCTTACCAACCATGACAACCATACCAACCATGAAAACCATATCAACCATACCAACCATGTCAATCATGCCAACCATGTCAACCATGCCAACCATACCAACCACAACAACCATACCAACCATACCAACTTCACCAACCATGCCAACCATACCAACCATACCAAGCTTACCAACCATGACAACCATACCAACCATACCAACCATACCAACCATGTCAACCACACCACCCATACCAAACATACCAACCATACCAACCTTACCAACCATGCCAACCATACTAAACATACCAACCATACCAACCATACCAACCATGTCAACCACACCACCCATACCAAACATATCAACCATACCAACCTTACCAACCATGCCAACCATACTAAACATACCAACCATGCCAACCATATCAACCATACCAACCATGTCAACCATGCCAACCATACCAAGCTTACCAACAATGACAACCATACCAACCATGCCAACCATATCAACCATACCAACCATGTCAACCACACCAACCATACCTACCATATCAACCACACCATTCATACCAAACATACCAACCATACCAACCTTACCAACCATGCCAACCATACTAAACATACCAACCATACCAACCATGCTTACCATACCAACCATGCGAACCATGTCAACCATACCAACCACATCAACCATACAGACCATACCAAACATACCAGCCATACCTAACATAAAAACCATACCAACCTTACCAACCATGCCAACCATACTAAACATACCAACCCTACCAACCTTACCAACCATGCCAACCATACTAAACATACCAACCATACCAACCATGCCAACCATACCAACCATTCCAACCATACCACCCATAATAAACATACCAGCCAGACCAACCTTACCAACCATGCCAACCATACTAAACATACCAACCATACCAACCAAGCCAACCATACCAACAATGCCAATCATACCAACCATGCCAACCATACCTACCATGCCAGCCATGTCAAGCTTACCAACCACATCAACCATACCAACCACACCAACCATACCAACTTCACCAACCATGCCAACCATACCAACCATACCAAGCTTACTAACAATGACAACCATACCAACCATGCCAACCATACCAAACATACCAACCATGTCAACCATGCCAACCATACCAAGCTTACCAACAATGACAACCATACCAACCATGCCAACCATATCAACCATACCAACCATGTCAACCACACCAACCATACCTACCATATCAATCACACCACCCATACCAAACATACCAACCATACCAACCTTACCAACCATGCTAACCATACTAAACATACCAACCATACCAACCATGCTAACCATACCAACCATGCGAACCATGTCAACCATACCAACCACATCAACCATACAGACCATACCAAACATACCAGCCATACCTAACATAAAAACCATACCAACCTTACCAACCATGCCAACCATACTAAACATACCAACCCTACCAACTATGCCAACCATACCAACCATTCCAACCATACCAACCATACCAACCATGCCAACCATACCTACCATGCCAACCATGTCAAGCTTACCAACCACACCAACCATACCAACCACACCAACCATACCAACTTCACCAACCATGCCAACCATACCAACCATACCAAGCTTACTAACCATGACAACCATACCAACCATGCCAACCATATCAAACATACCAACCATATCAAACATGCCAACCATACCAACCACACCAACCTTACCAACCATACCAACCATACCAACCATACCAACCACACCAACCATACCAACTTCACCAACCATACCAACCATACCAAGCTTACCAACCATGACAACCATACCAACCATACCAACCTTACCAACCATGTCAACCTTACCAACCATGTCAACCATACCAACCACACCAACCACACCAACCATACCAAAAATACCAACCATACCAACCATACCAACCATACCAACCATGTCAACCATACCAACCATGTCAACCTTACCAACCACATCACCAATACCACCCATACCAAACATACCAACCATACCAACTTTACCAACCATGTCAACCATACCAACCATGTCAACCTTACCAACCACTTCAACCATACCAACCATACCAACCACACCAACCATACCAACCATACCAAGCATGTCAACTATGCCAACCATACCAACCATACTAACCATACCAACCATAACAACCATGCTAACCATACCAATCTTACCAACCATGCCAACCATGCCAACCATACCAACCATGTCAACCAGACCAACCATACCAACCTTACCAACCATGTCAACCATGTCAACCATACCAACCACACCAACCATACCAACAATACCAACCATACCAACCATACCAACCATACCAACCATATCAACCATACCAACCATACCAACCATGGCAACCATACCAGCCATACCAACCATACCAACCTTACCAACCATGCCAACCATACCAACCATGTCAACCTTACCAACCACATCAACCATACCAACCATACCAACCATGCCAACCATGCCAACCATACCAACCACACCAACCATACCAACTTCACCAACCATGCCAACCATACCAAGCTTACCAACCATGACAACCATACCAACCATACCAACCTTACCAACAATATCAACCATACCAACCATACCAACCATACCAACCATGTCAACCTTACCAACCACATCAACCATACCAACCATACCAACCTTACCAACCATGTCAACCATACCAACCATGTCAACCTTACCAACCACATAAACAATACCAACCATGTCAACCATATCAACCATGCCAACCATGTCAACCATGTCAACCATGTCAACCATACCAACCATACCAACCACACCAACCATACCAACCTTACCAACTTCACCAACCATGCCAACCATACCAAGCTTACCAACCATGACAACCATACCAACCATACCAACCTTACCAACCATACCAACCATGTCAACCTTACCAACCACATCAACCATACCACCCATACCAAACATAACAACCATACCAACTTTAAAAACCATGTCAACCATACCAACCATGTCAACCTTACCAACCACATCAACCATACCAACCATACCAACCATACCTACCATACCAACCATACCAACCATGTCAACTATGCCAACCATACCAACCATACTAACCATACCAACCATAACAACCATGCTAACCATACCAATCTTACCAACCATGCCAACCATGCCAACCATACCAACCATGTCTACCAGACCAACCATACCAACCTTACCAACCATGTCAACCATGTCAACCATACCAACCACACCAACCATACCAACAATACCAACCATACCAACCATACCAACCATAAAAACCATATCAACCATACCAACCATACCAACCATGGCAACCATACCAGCCATACCAACCATACCAACCTTACCAACCATGCCAACCATACCAACCATGTCAACCTTACCAACCACATCAACCATACCAACCATACCAACCATGCCAACCATGCCAACCATACCAACCACACCAACCATACCAACTTCACCAACCATGCCAACCATACCAAGCTTACCAACCATGACAACCATACCAACCATACCAACCTTACCAACAATATCAACCATACCAACCATACCAACCATACCAACCATGTCAACCTTACCAACCACATCAACCATACCAACCATACCAACCTTACCAACCATGTCAACCATACCAACCATGTCAACCTTACCAACCACATCAACCATACCAACCATGTCAACCATATCAACCATGCCAACGATGTCAACCATGTCAACCATGTCAACCATACCAACGATACCAACCACACCAACCACACCAACCTTACCAACTTCACCAACCATGCCACCCATACCAAGCTTACCAACCATGACAACCATACCAACCATACCAACCTTACCAACCATACCAACCATGTCAACCTTACCAACCACATCAACCATGCCAACCATACCAACCACAACAACCATACCAACCATACCAACTTCACCAACCATGCCAACCATACCAACCATACCAAGCTTACCAACCATGACAACCATACCAACCATACCAACCATACCAACCATGTCAACCACACCACCCATACCAAACATACCAACCATACCAACCTTACCAACCATGCCAAAAATACTAAACATACCAACCATACCAACCATACCAACCATGTCAACCACACCACCCATACCAAACATACCAACCATACCAACCTTACCAACCATGCCAACCATACTAAACATACCAACCATGCCAACCATATCAACCATACCAACCATGTCAACCATGCCAACCATACCAAGCTTACCAACAATGACAACCATACCAACCATGCCAACCATATCAACCATACCAACCATGTCAACCACACCAACCATACCTACCATATCAACCACACCATTCATACCAAACATACCAACCATACCAACCTTACCAACCATGCCAACCATACTAAACATACCAACCATACCAACCATGCTAACCATACCAACCATGCGAACCATGTCAACCATACCAACCACATCAACCATACAGACCATACCAAACATACCAACCATACTAAACATACCAACCATACCAACCATATCAACCATACCAACCATGTCAACCATGCCAACCATACCAAGCTTACCAACAATGACAACCATACCAACCATGCCAACCATATCAACCATACCAACCATGTCAACCACACCAACCATACCTACCATATCAACCACACCATTCATACCAAACATACCAACCATACCAACCTTACCAACCATGCCAACCATACCAACCATTCCAACCATACCAACCATGCCAACCATACCAACCATAGCAAGCTTACTAACCATGACAACCATACCAACCATGCCAACCATATCAAACATACCAACCATGTCAAACATGCCAACCATACCAACCACGCCAACCTTACCAACCATACCAACCATACCAACCACACCAACCATACCAACTTCACCAACCATACCAACCATACCAAGCTTACCAACCATGACAACCATACCAACCATACCAACCTTACCAACCATGTCAACCATACCAACAATACCAACCATGCCAACCATGTCAATAATGCCAACCATACCAACCACACCAACCATACCAACCATACCAGCCATACCAACCATACCAACCTTACCAACCATGCCAACTTCACCAACCATGCCAACCATACCAAGCTTACCAACCATGACAACCATACCAACCATGCCAACCATATCAACCATACCAACCATGTCAACCATGCCAACCATACCAACCACACCAACCATACCAACTATACCAACTTCACCAACCATGCCAACCATGCCAACCATACCAAGCTTACCAACCATGACAACCATACCAACAATACCAACCTTACCAACCATGCCAACCATGTCAATAATGCCAACCATACCAACCACACCAACCATACCAACCATACCAGCCATACCAACCATACCAACCTTACCAACCATGCCAACTTCACCAACCATGCCAACCATACCAAGCTTACCAACCATGACAACCATACCAACCATGCCAACCATATCAACCATACCAAGCTTACCAACCATGACAAGCATACCAACCATGCCAACCATATCAACCATACCAACCATGTCAACCATGCCAACCATACCAACCATAACAACCATACCAACCATACCAACTTCACCAACCATGCCAACCATACCAACCATACCAAGCTTACCAACCTTGACAACCATACCAACCATGTCAACCATGTCAACCATGCCAACCATCCCATCACAACAACCATACCAACCATACCAACTTCACCAACCATGCCAACCATACCAACCATACCAAGCTTACCAACCATGACAACCATACCAACCATACCAACCATACCAACCATACCAACCATGTCAACCACACCACCCATACCAAACATACCAACCATACCAACCTTACCAACCATGCCAACCATACTAAACATACCAACCATACCAACCATACCAAAATTACCAACCATACCAACCATACCAACCATGCCAACCATATACACCATACCAAGCTTACCAACCATGACAACCATACCAACAATGAAAACCATATCAACCATACCAACCATGTCAACCATGCCAACCATACCAACCATAACAACCATACCAACCATACCAACTTCACCAACCATGCCAACCATACCAACCATACCAAGCTTACCAACCTTGACAACCATACCAACCATGTCAACCATGCCAACCATACCAAGCTTACCACCAATGACAACAATACCAACCATGCCAACCATACCAACCACAACAACCATACCAACCCTACCAACTTCACCAACCATGCCAACCATACCAACCATACCAAGCTTACCAACCATGACAACCATACCAAAAATACCAACCATACCAACCATGTCAACCACACCACCCATACCAAACATACCAACCATACCAACCTTACCAACCATGCCAACCATACTAAACATAACAACCATACCAACCATACCAACCTTACCAACCATACCAACCATACCAACCATGCCAACCATATCAACCATACCAAGCTTACCTACCATGACAACCATACCAACCATGCCAACCATATCAACCATACCAACCATGCCAACCATACCAACCATAACAACCATACCAACCATACCAACTTCACCAAAAATGCCAACCATACCAACCATACCAAGCTTACCAACCTTGACAACCATACCAACCATGTCAACCATGCCAACCATACCAACCACAACAACCATACCAACCATACCAACTTCACCAACCATGCCAACCATACCAACCATACCAAGCTTACCAACCATGACAACCATACCAACCATACCAACCATACCAACCATACCAACCATACCAACCATGTCAACCACACCACCCATACCAAACATAACAAAAATACCAACCTTACCAACCATGTCAACCACACCACCCATACCAAACATACCAACCATACCAACCTTACCAACCATACCAACCATACCAACCATACCAACCATGCCAACCATATCAACCATACCAAGCTTACCAACCATGACAACCATACCAACCATGAAAACCATATCAACCATACCAACCATGTCAATCATGCCAACCATGTCAACCATGCCAACCATACCAACCACAACAACCATACCAACCATACCAACTTCACCAACCATGCCAACCATACCAACCATACCAAGCTTACCAACCATGACAACCATACCAACCATACCAACCATACCAACCATGTCAACCACACCACCCATACCAAACATACCAACCATACCAACCTTACCAACCATGCCAACCATACTAAACATACCAACCATACCAACCATACCAACCATGTCAACCACACCACCCATACCAAACATACCAACCATACCAACCTTACCAACCATGCCAACCATACTAAACATACCAACCATGCCAACCATATCAACCATACCAACCATGTCAACCATGCCAACCATACCAAGCTTACCAACAATGACAACCATACCAACCATGCCAACCATATCAACCATACCAACCATGTCAACCACACCAACCATACCTACCATATCAACCACACCATTCATACCAAACATACCAACCATACCAACCTTACCAACCATGCCAACCATACTAAACATACCAACCATACCAACCATGCTAACCATACCAACCATGCGAACCATGTCAACCATACCAACCACATCAACCATACAGACCATACCAAACATACCAGCCATACCTAACATAAAAACCATACCAACCTTACCAACCATGCCAACCATACTAAACATACCAACCCTACCAACCTTACCAACCATGCCAACCATACTAAACATACCAACCATACCAACCATGCCAACCATACCAACCATTCCAACCATACCACCCATAATAAACATACCAGCCAGACCAACCTTACCAACCATGCCAACCATACTAAACATACCAACCATACCAACCAAGCCAACCATACCAACCATGCCAATCATACCAACCATGCCAACCATACCTACCATGCCAGCCATGTCAAGCTTACCAACCACATCAACCATACCAACCACACCAACCATACCAACTTCACCAACCATGCCAACCATACCAACCATACCAAGCTTACTAACAATGACAACCATACCAACCATGCCAACCATACCAAACATACCAACCATGTCAACCATGCCAACCATACCAAGCTTACCAACAATGACAACCATACCAACCATGCCAACCATATCAACCATACCAACCATGTCAACCACACCAACCATACCTACCATATCAATCACACCACCCATACCAAACATACCAACCATACCAACCTTACCAACCATGCCAACCATACTAAACATACCAACCATACCAACCATGCTAACCATACCAACCATGCGAACCATGTCAACCATACCAACCACATCAACCATACAGACCATACCAAACATACCAGCCATACCTAACATAAAAACCATACCAACCTTACCAACCATGCCAACCATACTAAACATATCAACCCTACCAACTATGCCAACCATACCAACCATTCCAACCATACCAACCATACCAACCATGCCAACCATACCTACCATGCCAACCATGTCAAGCTTACCAACCACATCAACCATACCAACCACACCAACCATACCAACTTCACCAACCATGCCAACCATACCAACCATACCAAGCTTACTAACCATGACAACCATACCAACCATGCCAACCATATCAAACATACCAACCATATCAAACATGCCAACCATACCAACCACACCAACCTTAACAACCATACCAACCATACCAACCACACCAACCATACCAACTTCACCAACCATACCAACCATACCAAGCTTACCAACCATGACAACCATACCAACCATACCAACCTTACCAACCATGTCAACCTTACCAACCATGTCAACCATACCAACCACACCAACCACACCAACCATACCAAAAATACCAACCATACCAACCATACCAACCATACCAACCATGTCAACCATACCAACCATGTCAACCTTACCAACCACATCACCAATACCACCCATACCAAACATACCAACCATACCAACTTTACCAACCATGTCAACCATACCAACCATGTCAACCTTACCAACCACTTCAACCATACCAACCATACCAACCACACCAACCATACCAACCATACCAAGCATGTCAACTATGCCAACCATACCAACCATACTAACCATACCAACCATAACAACCATGCTAACCATACCAATCTTACCAACCATGCCAACCATGCCAACCATACCAACCATGTCAACCAGACCAACCATACCAACCTTACCAACCATGTCAACCATGTCAACCATACCAACCATGTCAACCATATCAACCATGCCAACCATGTCAACCATGTCAACCATGTCAACCATACCAACCATACCAACCACACCAACCATACCAACCTTACCAACTTCACCAACCATGCCAACCATACCAAGCTTACCAACCATGACAACCATACCAACCATACCAACCTTACCAACCATACCAACCATGTCAACCTTACCAACCACATCAACCATACCACCCATACCAAACATAACAACCATACCAACTTTACCAACCATGTCAACCATACCAACCATGTCAACCTTACCAACCACATCAACCATACCAACCATACCAACCATACCTACCATACCAACCATACCAACCATGTCAACTATGCCAACCATACCAACCATACTAACCATACCAACCATAACAACCAGACCAACCATACCAACCTTACCAACCATGTCAACCATGTCAACCATACCAACCACACCAACCATACCAACAATACCAACCATACCAACCATACCAACCATACCAACCATATCAACCATACCAACCATACCAACCATGGCAACCATACCAGCCATACCAACCATACCAACCTTACCAACCATGCCAACCATACCAACCATGTCAACCTTACCAACCACATCAACCATACCAACCATACCAACCATGCCAACCATGCCAACCATACCAACCACACCAACCATACCAACTTCACCAACCATGCCAACCATACCAAGCTTACCAACCATGACAACCATACCAACCATACCAACCTTACCAACAATATCAACCATACCAACCATACCAACCATACCAACCATGTCAACCTTACCAACCACATCAACCATACCAACCATACCAACCTTACCAACCTTACCAACCATGTCAACCATACCAACCATGTCAACCTTACCAACCACATCAACCATACCAACCATGTCAACCATATCAACCATGCCAACCATGTCAACCATGTCAACCATGTCAACCATACCAACCATACCAACCACACCAACCATACCAACCTTACCAACTTCACCAACCATGCCAAACATACCAAGCTTACCAACCATGACAACCATACCAACCATACCAACCTTACCAACCATATCAACCATGTCAACCTTACCAACCACATCAACCATACCACCCATACCAAACATAACAACCATACCAACTTTACCAACCATGTCAACCATACCAACCATGTCAACCTTACCAACCACATCAACCATACCAACCATACCAACCATACCAACCATATCAACCATGTCAACCATACCAACCATACCAACCATGTCAACCTTACCAACCACATCAACCATACCAATCATGCCAACCATATCAACCATGCCAACCATGTAAATAATGCCAACCATACCAACCATAACAACCATACCAACTATACCAGCCATACCAACCATACCAACCTTACCAACCATGCCAACTTCACCAACCATGCCAACCATACCAAGCTTACCAACCATGACAACCATACCAACCATGCCAACCATATCAACCATACCAAGCTTACCAACCATGACAACCATACCAACCATGCCAACCATATCAACCATACCAACCATGTCAACCATGCCAACCATACCAACCACAACAACCATACCAACTTCACCAACCATGCCAACCATACCAACCATACCAAGCTTACCAACCATGACAACCATAAAAACCATACCAACCTTACCAACCGTGTCAACCATACCAACCATAACAACCATACCAACCATACCAACCATACCAACCATACCAACCATGTCAACCTTACCAACCACATCAACTATACCAACCATACCAACTACACCAACCATACCAACCATACCAACCACACCAACCATACCAACCATACCAACCACACCACCCATACCAAACATACAAACCATACCAACCTTACCAACCATGCCAACCATACTAAACATACCAACCATACCAACCATGCTAACCATACCAACCATGCCAACCATGTCAACCATACCAACCACATCAACCATATTAACCATACCAAACATACCAGCCATACCAACCATACCAACCATACCAACCATACCAACCATACCAACCTTACCAACCATACCAACTTCACCAACCATACCAACCTTACCAACCATACCAACCATACCAACCACACCAACCATACCAACTTCACCAACCATACCAACCATACCAAGCTTACCAACCATGAACACAATACCAACCATACCAACCTTACCAACCATGTCAACCTTACCAACCATGTCAACCATGTCAACCATGTCAACCATACCAACCACACCAACCACACCAACCACATCAGCCACACCAACCACACCAAAAATACCAACCATACCAACCATACCAACCATGCCAGCCATACCAACCATGTCAACTATGCCAACCATGCCAACCATGCCAACCATACCAACCATACCAACCACACCACCCATACCAAACATATAAACCATGGCAACCATGGCAACAATACCAGCCATACCAACCATACCAACCTTACCAACTTCACCAACCATGCCAACCATGCCAACACTGCCAACCATACCAAGCTTACCAACCATGCCAACCATACCAACAATACCAACCATACCAACCATGGCAACCATGGCAACAATACCAGCCATACCAACCATACCAACCTTACCAACCATGCCAACCATACCAACCATACCAACCATACCAACCATACCAACCATACCAACCATGCCAACCATACCAACCTTACTAACCATGCCAACCATACTAAACATACCAACCATACCAACCATGCCAACCATACCAACCATGTGAACCTTACCAACCACATCAACCATACCAACCATACCAACCATACCAACCATGCCAACCATATCAACCATACCAACCATGACAACCATACCAACCATGCCAACCATATCAACCATACCAACCATGTCAACCATGCCAACCATACCAACCACACCAACCATACCAGAAATACCAACCATACCAACCTTACCAACCATGCCAACTTCACCAACCATGCCAACCATACCAAGCTTACCAACCATGACAAACATACCAACCATGCCAACCATACCAACCACACCAACCATACCAACCATACCAACTTCACCAACCATGCCAACACTGCCAACCATACCAAGCTTACCAACCATGCCAACCATACCAACAATACCAAGCTTACCAACCATGACAACCATACCAACCATGCCAACCATGTCAACCATACCAACCATACTAACCTTACCAACCATGCCAACCATACACACCGTACCAACCATGCCAACCATACCAGCCATACCAACCATACCAACCTTACCAACCATGCCAACTTCACCAACCATGCCAACCATACCAAGCTTACCAACCATGACAACCATACCAACCATGCCAACCATATCAACCATACCAACCATGTCAACCATGCCAACCATGTCAACCATACCAACCATACTAACCTTACCAACCATGCCAACCATACACACCGTACCAACCATGCCAACCATACTAGCCATACCAACCATACCAACCTTACCAACCATGCCAACTTCACCAACCATGCCAACCATACCAAGCTTACCAACCATGACAACCATACCAACCATGCCAACCATATCAACCATACCAACCATATCAACCATACCAACCATGTCAACCATGCCAACCATACCAACCACAACAACAATACCAACCATACCAACCACACCAACCATACCAACCATACCAACCCCACCAACCATACCAACCCCACCAACCATACCAACCATACCAACCACACCACCCATACCAAACATACCAACCGTACCAACCTTACCAACCATGCCAACCATACTAAACATACCAACCATACCAACCATGCTAACCATACCAACCATGCCAACCATGTCAACCATACCAACCACATCAACCATACCAAACATACCAACCATACACACCGTACCAACCATGCCAACCATACCAGCCATACCAACCATACCAACCTTACCAACCATGCCAACTTCACCAACCATGCCAACCATACCAAGCTTACCAACCATGACAACCATACCAACCATGCCAACCATACCAACCATACCAACCATGTCAACCATGCCAACCATACCAACCACAACAACCATACCAACCATACCAACTTCACCAACCATGCCAACCATGCCAACCATACCAACCATACCAAGCTTACCAACCATGACAACCATACCAACCATACCAACCATACCAACCATGTCAACCTTACCAACCACATCAACCATACCAACCATACCAACCACACCAACCATACCAACCATACCAACCACACCAACCATACCAACCACACCACCCATACCAAACATACCAAACATACCAACCACAACAACCATACCAACCATACCAACTTCACCAACCATGCCAACCATACCAAACATACCAAGCTTACCAACCATGACAACCATACCAACCATACCAACCTTATCAACCATGTCAACCTTACCAACCACATCAACCATACCAACCATACCAACCTTACCAACCTTACCAACCATGTCAACCATACCAACCATGTCAACCTTACCAACCACATCAACCATACCAACCATGTCAACCATATCAACCATGCCAACCATGTCAACCATACCAACCATACCAACCACACCAACCATACCAACCTTACCAACTTCACCAACCATGCCAACCATACCAAGCTTACCAACCATGACAACCATACCAACCATACCAACCTTACCAACCATGTCAACCATACCAACCATGTCAACCTTACCAACCACATCAACCATACCACCCATACCAAACATACCAACCATACCAACTTTACCAACCATGTCAACCATACCAACCATGTCAGCCTTACCAACCATGTCAACCACACCAACCATACCTACCATATCAACCACACCATTCATACCAAACATACCAACCATACCAACCTTACCAACCATGCCAACCATACTAAACATACCAACCATACCAACCATGCTAACCATACCAACCATGCGAACCATGTCAACCATACCAACCACATCAACCATACAGACCATACCAAACATACCAGCCATACCTAACATAAAAACCATACCAACCTTACCAACCATGCCAACCATACTAAACATACCAACCCTACCAACCTTACCAACCATTCCAACCATACTAAACATACCAACCATACCAACCATGCCAACCATACCAACCATTCCAACCATACCACCCATAATAAACATACCAGCCAGACCAACCTTACCAACCATGCCAACCATACTAAACATACCAACCATACCAACCAAGCCAACCATACCAACCATGCCAATCATACCAACCATGCCAACCATACCTACCATGCCAGCCATGTCAAGCTTACCAACCACATCAACCATACCAACCACACCAACCATACCAACTTCACCAACCATGCCAACCATACCAACCATACCAAGCTTACTAACAATGACAACCATACCAACCATGTCAACCATGCCAACCATACCAACCATAACAACCATACCAACCATACCAACTTCACCAAAAATGCCAACCATACCAACCATACCAAGCTTACCAACCTTGACAACCATACCAACCATGTCAACCATGCCAACCATACCAACCACAACAACCATACCAACCATACCAACTTCACCAACCATGCCAACCATACCAACCATACCAAGCTTACCAACCATGACAACCATACCAACCATACCAACCATACCAACCATACCAACCATGTCAACCACACCACCCATACCAAACATACCAAAAATACCAACCTTACCAACCATGTCAACCACACCACCCATACCAAACATACCAACCATACCAACCTTACCAACCATACCAACCATACCAACCATACCAACCATGCCAACCATATCAACCATACCAAGCTTACCAAACATGACAACCATACCAACCATGAAAACCATATCAACCATACCAACCATGTCAATCATGCCAACCATGTCAACCATGCCAAATATACCAACCACAACAACCATACCAACCATACCAACTTCACCAACCATGCCAACCATACCAACCATACCAAGCTTACCAACCATGACAACCATACCAACCATACCAACCATACCAACCATGTCAACCACACCACCCATACCAAACATACCAACCATACCAACCTTACCAACCATGCCAACCATACTAAACATACCAACCATACCAACCATACCAACCATGTCAACCACACCACCCATACCAAACATACCAACCATACCAACCTTACCACCCATGCCAACCATACTAAACATACCAACCATGCCAACCATATCAACCATACCAACCATGTCAACCATGCCAACCATACCAAGCTTACCAACAATGACAACCATACCAACCATGCCAACCATATCAACCATACCAACCATGTCAACCACACCAACCATACCTACCATATCAACCACACCATTCATACCAAACATACCAACCATACCAACCTTACCAACCATGCCAACCATACTAAACATACCAACCATACCAACCATGCTAACCATACCAACCATGCGAACCATGTCAACCATACCAACCACATCAACCATACAGACCATACCAAACATACCAGCCATACCTAACATAAAAACCATACCAACCTTACCAACCATGCCAACCATACTAAACATACCAACCCTACCAACCTTACCAACCATGCCAACCATACTAAACATACCAACCATACCAACCATGCCAACCATACCAACCATTCCAACCATACCACCCATAATAAACATACCAGCCAGACCAACCTTACCAACCATGCCAACCATACTAAACATACCAACCATACCAACCAAGCCAACCATACCAACCATGCCAATCATACCAACCATGCCAACCATACCTACCATGCCAGCCATGTCAAGCTTACCAACCACATCAACCATACCAACCACACCAACCATACCAACTTCACCAACCATGCCAACCATACCAACCATACCAAGCTTACTAACAATGACAACCATACCAACCATGCCAACCATACCAAACATACCAACCATGTCAACCATGCCAACCATACCAAGCTTACCAACAATGACAACCATACCAACCATGCCAACCATATCAACCATACCAACCATGTCAACCACACCAACCATACCTACCATATCAATCACACCACCCATACCAAACATACCAACCATACCAACCTTACCAACCATGCCAACCATACTAAACATACCAACCATACCAACCATGCTAACCATACCAACCATGCGAACCATGTCAACCATACCAACCACATCAACCATACAGACCATACCAAAAATACCAGCCATACCTAACATAAAAACCATACCAACCTTACCAACCATGCCAACCATACTAAACATACCAACCCTACCAACTATGCCAACCATACCAACCATTCCAACCATACCAACCATACCAACCATGCCAACCATACCTACCATGCCAACCATGTCAAGCTTACCAACCACATCAACCATACCAACCACACCAACCATACCAACTTCACCAACCATGCCAACCATACCAACCATACCAAGCTTACTAACCATGACAACCATACCAACCATGCCAACCATATCAAACATACCAACCATATCAAACATGCCAACCATACCAACCACACCAACCTTACCAACCATACCAACCATACCAACCACACCAACCATACCAACTTCACCAACCATACCAACCATACCAAGCTTACCAACCATGACAACCATACCAACCATACCAACCTTACCAACCATGTCAACCTTACCAACCACATCAACCATACCACCCATACCAAACATAACAACCATACCAACTTTACCAACCATGTCAACCATACCAACCATGTCAACCTTACCAACCACATCAACCATACCAACCATACCAACCATACCAACCATACCAACCATGTCAACTATGCCAACCATACCAACCATACTAACCATACCAACCATAACAACCATGCTAACCATACCAATCTTACCAACCATGCCAACCATGCCAACCATACCAACCATGTCAACCAGACCAACCATACCAACCTTACCAACCATGTCAACCATGTCAACCATACCAACCACACCAACCATACCAACAATACCAACCATACCAACCATACCAACCATACCAACCATATCAACCATACCAACCATACCAACCATGGCAACCATACCAGCCATACCAACCATACCAACCTTACCAACCATGCCAACCATACCAATTATGTCAACCTTACCAACCACATCAACCATACCAACCATACCAACCATGCCAACCATGCCAACCATACCAACCACACCAACCATACCAACTTCACCAACCATGCCAACCATACCAAGCTTACCAACCATGACAACCATACCAACCATACCAACCTTACCAACAATATCAACCATACCAACCATACCAACCATACCAACCATACCAACCATGTCAACCTTACCAACCACATCAACCATACCAACCATACCAACCATGCCAACCATGCCAACCATACCAACCACACCAACCATACCAACTTCACCAACCATGCCAACCATACCAAGCTTACCAACCATGACAACCATACCAACCATACCAACCTTACCAACCATACCAACCATGTCAACCTTACCAACCACATCAACCATACCACCCATACCAAACATAACAACCATACCAACTTTACCAACCATGTCAACCATACCAACCATGTCAACCTTACCAACCACATCAATTATACCAACCATACCAACCATACCTACCATACCAACCATACCAACCATGTCAACTATGCCAACCATACCAACCATACTAACCATACCAACCATAACAACCATGCTAACCATACCAATCTTACCAACCATGCCAACCATGCCAACCATACCAACCATGTCAACCAGACCAACCATACCAACCTTACCAACCATGTCAACCATGTCAACCATACCAACCACACCAACCATACCAACAATACCAACCATACCAACCATACCAACCATACCAACCATATCAACCATACCAACCATACCAACCATGGCAACCATACCAGCCATACCAACCATACCAACCTTACCAACCATGCCAACCATACCAACCATGTCAACCTTACCAACCACATCAACCATACCAACCATACCAACCATGCCAACCATGCCAACCATACCAACCACACCAACCATACCAACTTCACCAACCATGCCAACCATACCAAGCTTACCAACCATGACAACCATACCAACCATACCAACCTTACCAACAATATCAACCATACCAACCATACCAACCATACCAACCATGTCAACCTTACCAACCACATCAACCATACCAACCATACCAACCTTACCAACCTTACCAACCATGTCAACCATACCAACCATGTCAACCTTACCAACCACATCAACCATACCAACCATGTCAACCATATCAACCATGCCAACCATGTCAACCATGTCAACCATGTCAACCGTACCAACCATACCAACCACACCAACCATACCAACCTTACCAACTTCACCAACCATGCCAAACATACCAAGCTTACCAACCATGACAACCATACCAACCATACCAACCTTACCAACCATATCAACCATGTCAACCTTACCAACCACATCAACCATACCACCCATACCAAACATAACAACCATACCAACTTTACCAACCATGTCAACCATACCAACCATGTCAACCTTACCAACCACATCAACCATACCAACCACACCAACCATACCAACCATATCAACCATGTCAACCATACCAACCATACCAACCATGTCAACCTTACCAACCACATCAACCATACCAATCATGCCAACCATATCAACCATGCCAACCATGTCAATAATGCCAACCATACCAACCATAACAACCATACCAACTATACCAGCCATACCAACCATACCAACCTTACCAACCATGCCAACTTCACCAACCATGCCAACCATACCAAGCTTACCAACCATGACAACCATACCAACCATGCCAACCATATCAACCATACCAAGCTTACCAACCATGACAACCATACCAACCATGCCAACCATATCAACCATACCAACCATGTCAACCATGCCAACCATACCAACCACAACAACCATACCAACTTCACCAACCATGCCAACCATACCAACCATACCAAGCTTACCAACCATGACAACCATAAAAACCATACCAACCTTACCAACCGTGTCAACCATACCAACCATAACAACCATACCAACCATACCAACCATACCAACCATACCAACCATACCAACCATACCAACCATACCAACCATGTCAACCTTACCAACCACATCAACCATACCAACCATACCAACTACACCAACCATACCAACCATACCAACCACACCAACCATACCAACCATACCAACCACACCACCCATACCAAACATACAAACCATACCAACCTTACCAACCATGCCAACCATACTAAACATACCAACCATACCAACCATGCTAACCATACCAACCATGCCAACCATGTCAACCATACCAACCACATCAACCATATTAACCATACCAAACATACCAGCCATACCAACCATACCAACCATACCAACCATACCAACCATACCAACCATACCAACCTTACCAACCATACCAACTTCACCAACCATACCAACCTTACCAACCATACCAACCATACCAACCACACCAACCATACCAACTTCACCAACCATACCAACCATACCAAGCTTACCAACCATGAACACAATACCAACCATACCAACCTTACCAACCATGTCAACCTTACCAACCATGTCAACCATGTCAACCATACCAACCACACCAACCACACCAACCACATCAGCCACACCAACCACATCAGCCACACCAACCACACCAAAAATACCAACCATACCAACCATACCAACCATGCCAGCCATACCAACCATGTCAACTATGCCAACCATGCCAACCATGCCAACCATACCAACCATACCAACCACACCACCCATACCAAACATATAAACCATGGCAACCATGGCAACAATACCAGCCATACCAACCATACCAACCTTACCAACTTCACCAACCATGCCAACCATGCCAACACTGCCAACCATACCAAGCTTACCAACCATGCCAACCATACCAACAATACCAACCATACCAACCATGGCAACCATGGCAACAATACCAGCCATACCAACCATACCAACCTTACCAACCATGCCAACCATACCAACCATACCAACCATACCAACCATACCAACCATACCAACCATGCCAACCATACCAACCTTACTAACCATGCCAACCATACTAAACATACCAACCATACCAACCATGCCAACCATACCAACCATGTGAACCTTACCAACCACATCAACCATACCAACCATACCAACCACATCAACCATACCAACCATACCAACCATGCCAACCATATCAACCATACCAACCATGACAACCATACCAACCATGCCAACCATATCAACCATACCAACCATGTCAACCATGCCAACCATACCAACCACACCAACCATACCAGAAATACCAACCATACCAACCATGCCAACTTCACCAACCATGCCAACCATACCAAGCTTACCAACCATGACAAACATACCAACCATGCCAACCATACCAACCACACCAACCATACCAACCATACCAACTTCACCAACCATGCCAACCATGCCAACACTGCCAACCATACCAAGCTTACCAACCATGCCAACCATACCAACAATACCAAGCTTACCAACCATGACAACCATACCAACCGTGCCAACCATGTCAACCATACCAACCATACTAACCTTACCAACCATGCCAACCATACACACCGTACCAACCATGCCAACCATACCAGCCATACCAACCATACCAACCTTACCAACCATGCCAACTTCACCAACCATGCCAACCATACCAAGCTTACCAACCATGACAACCATACCAACCATGCCAACCATATCAACCATACCAACCATGTCAACCATGCCAACCATGTCAACCATACCAACCATACTAACCTTACCAACCATGCCAACCATACACACCGTACCAACCATGCCAACCATACTAGCCATACCAACCATACCAACCTTACCAACCATGCCAACTTCACCAACCATGCCAACCATACCAAGCTTACCAACCATGACAACCATACCAACCATGCCAACCATATCAACCATACCAACCATATCAACCATACCAACCATGTCAACCATGCCAACCATACCAACCACAACAACAATACCAACCATACCAACCACACCAACCATACCAACCATACCAACCCCACCAACCATACCAACCCCACCAACCATACCAACCATACCAACCACACCACCCATACCAAACATACCAACCGTACCAACCTTACCAACCATGCCAACTTCACCAACCATGCCAACCATACCAAGCTTACCAACCATGACAACCATACCAACCATGCCAACCATATCAACCATACCAACCATGTCAACCATGCCAACCATACCAACCACAACAACCATACCAACCATACCAACTTCACCAACCATGCCAACCATGCCAACCATACCAACCATACCAAGCTTACCAACCATGACAACCATACCAACCATACCAACCATACCAACCATGTCAACCTTACCAACCACATCAACCATACCAACCATACCAACCACACCAACCATACCAACCATACCAACCACACCAACCATACCAACCACACCACCCATACCAAACATACCAAACATACCAACCACAACAACCATACCAACCATACCAACTTCACCAACCATGCCAACCATACCAAACATACCAAGCTTACCAACCATGACAACCATACCAACCATACCAACCTTATCAACCATGTCAACCTTACCAACCACATCAACCATACCAACCATACCAACCTTACCAACCTTACCAACCATGTCAACCATACCAACCATGTCAACCTTACCAACCACATCAACCATACCAACCATGTCAACCATATCAACCATGCCAACCATGTCAACCATGTCAACCATACCAACCATACCAACCACACCAACCATACCAACCTTACCAACTTCACCAACCATGCCAACCATACCAAGCTTACCAACCATGACAACCATACCAACCATACCAACCTTACCAACCATGTCAACCATACCAACCATGTCAACCTTACCAACCACATCAACCATACCACCCATACCAAACATACCAACCATACCAACTTTACCAACCATGTCAACCATACCAACCATGTCAACCTTACCAACCATGTCAACCACACCAACCATACCTACCATATCAACCACACCATTCATACCAAACATACCAACCATACCAACCTTACCAACCATGCCAACCATACTAAACATACCAACCATACCAACCATGCTAACCATACCAACCATGCGAACCATGTCAACCATACCAACCACATCAACCATACAGACCATACCAAACATACCAGCCATACCTAACATAAAAACCATACCAACCTTACCAACCATGCCAACCATACTAAACATACCAACCCTACCAACCTTACCAACCATTCCAACCATACTAAACATACCAACCATACCAACCATTCCAACCATACCACCCATAATAAACATACCAGCCAGACCAACCTTACCAACCATGCCAACCATACTAAACATACCAACAATACCAACCAAGCCAACCATACCAACCATGCCAATCATACCAACCATGCCAACCATACCTACCATGCCAGCCATGTCAAGCTTACCAACCACATCAACCATACCAACCACACCAACCATACCAACTTCACCAACCATGCCAACCATACCAACCATACCAAGCTTACTAACAATGACAACCATACCAACCATGTCAACCATGCCAACCATACCAACCATAACAACCATACCAACCATACCAACTTCACCAAAAATGCCAACCATACCAACCATACCAAGCTTACCAACCTTGACAACCATACCAACCATGTCAACCATGCCAACCATACCAACCACAACAACCATACCAACCATACCAACTTCACCAACCATGCCAACCATACCAACCATACCAAGCTTACCAACCATGACAACCATACCAACCATACCAACCATACCAACCATACCAACCATACCAACCATGTCAACCACACCACCCATACCAAACATACCAAAAATACCAACCTTACCAACCATGTCAACCACACCACCCATACCAAACATACCAACCATACCAACCTTACCAACCATACCAACCATACCAACCATACCAACCATGCCAACCATATCAACCATACCAACCATGTCAATCATGCCAACCATGTCAACCATGCCAACCATACCAACCACAACAACCATACCAACCATACCAACTTCACCAACCATGCCAACCATACCAACCATACCAAGCTTACCAACCATGACAACCATACCAACCATACCAACCATGTCAACCACACCACCCATACCAAACATACCAACCATACCAACCTTACCAACCATGCCAACCATACTAAACATACCAACCATACCAACCATACCAACCATACCAACCATGTCAACCACACCACCCATACCAAACATACCAACCATACCAACCTTACCAACCATGCCAACCATACTAAACATACCAACCATGCCAACCATATCAACCATACCAACCATGTCAACCATGCCAACCATACCAAGCTTACCAACAATGACAACCATACCAACCATGCCAACCATATCAACCATACCAACCATGTCAACCACACCAACCATACCTACCATATCAACCACACCATTCATACCAAACATACCAACCATACCAACCTTACCAACCATGCCAACCATACTAAACATACCAACCATACCAACCATGCTAACCATACCAACCATGCGAACCATGTCAACCATACCAACCACATCAACCATACAGACCATACCAAACATACCAGCCATACCTAACATAAAAACCATACCAACCTTACCAACCATGCCAACCATACTAAACATACCAACCCTACCAACCTTACCAACCATGCCAACCATACTAAACATACCAACCATACCAACCATTCCAACCATACCACCCATAATAAACATACCAGCCAGACCAACCTTACCAACCATGCCAACCATACTAAACATACCAACCATACCAACCAAGCCAACCATACCAACCATGCCAATCATACCAACCATGCCAACCATACCTACCATGCCAGCCATGTCAAGCTTACCAACCACATCAACCATACCAACCACACCAACCATACCAACTTCACCAACCATGCCAACCATACCAACCATACCAAGCTTACTAACAATGACAACCATACCAACCATGCCAACCATACCAAACATACCAACCATGTCAACCATGCCAACCATACCAAGCTTACCAACAATGACAACCATACCAACCATGCCAACCATATCAACCATACCAACCATGTCAACCACACCAACCATACCTACCATATCAATCACACCACCCATACCAAACATACCAACCATACCAACCTTACCAACCATGCCAACCATACTAAACATACCAACCATACCAACCATGCTAACCATACCAACCATGCGAACCATGTCAACCATACCAACCACATCAACCATACAGACCATACCAAACATACCAGCCATACCTAACATAAAAACCATACCAACCTTACCAACCATGCCAACCATACTAAACATACCAACCCTACCAACTATGCCAACCATACCAACCATTCCAACCATACCAACCATACCAACCATGCCAACCATACCTACCATGCCAACCATGTCAAGCTTACCAACCACATCAACCATACCAACCACACCAACCATACCAACTTCACCAACCATGCCAACCATACCAACCATACCAAGCTTACTAACCATGACAACCATACCAACCATGCCAACCATATCAAACATACCAACCATATCAAACATGCCAACCATACCAACCACACCAACCTTACCAACCATACCAACCATACCAACCACACCAACCATACCAACTTCACCAATCATACCAACCATACCAAGCTTACCAACCATGACAACCATACCAACCATACCAACCTTACCAACCATGTCAACCTTACCAACCATGTCAACCATACCAACCACACCAACCACACCAACCATACCAAAAATACCAACCATACCAACCATACCAACCATACCAACCATATCAACCATACCAACCATGTCAACCTTACCAACCACATCACCAATACCACCCATACCAAACATACCAACCATACCAACTTTACCAACCATGTCAACCATACCAACCATGTCAACCTTACCAACCACTTCAACCATACCAACCATACCAACCACACCAACCATACCAACCATACCAAGCATATCAACTATGCCAACCATACCAACCATACTAACCATACCAACCATAACAACCATGCTAACCATACCAATCTTACCAACCATGCCAACCATGCCAACCATACCAACCATGTCAACCAGACCAACCATACCAACCTTACCAACCATGTCAACCATGTCAACCATACCAACCACACCAACCATACCAACAATACCAACCATACCAACCATACCAACCATACCAACCATATCAACCATACCAACCATACCAACCATGGCAACCATACCAGCCATACCAACCATACCAACCTTACCAACCATGCCAACCATACCAACCATGTCAACCTTACCAACCACATCAACCATACCAACCATACCAACCATGCCAACCATGCCAACCATACCAACCACACCAACCATACCAACTTCACCAACCATGCCAACCATACCAAGCTTACCAACCATGACAACCATACCAACCATACCAACCTTACCAACAATATCAACCATACCAACCATACCAACCATGTCAACCTTACCAACCACATCAACCATACCAACCATACCAACCTTACCAACCTTACCAACCATGTCAACCATACCAACCATGTCAACCTTATCAACCACATCAACCATACCAACCATGTCAACCATATCAACCATGCCAACCATGTCAACCATGTCAACCATGTCAACCATACCAACCATACCAACCACACCAACCATACCAACCTTACCAACTTCACCAACCATGCCAACCATACCAAGCTTACCAACCATGACAACCATACCAACCATACCAACCTTACCAACCATACCAACCATGTCAACCTTACCAACCACATCAACCATACCACCCATACCAAACATAACAACCATACCAACTTTACCAACCATGTCAACCATACCAACCATGTCAACCTTACCAACCACATCAACCATACCAACCATACTAACCATACCTACCATACCAACCATACCAACCATGTCAACTATGCCAACCATACCAACCATACTAACCATACCAACCATAACAACCATGCTAACCATACCAATCTTACCAACCATGCCAACCATGCCAACCATACCAACCATGTCAACCAGACCAACCATACCAACCTTACCAACCATGTCAACCATGTCAACCATACCAACCACACCAACCATACCAACAATACCAACCATACCAACCATACCAACCATACCAACCATACCAACCATATCAACCATATCAACCATACCAACCATACCAACCATGGCAACCATACCAGCCATACCAACCATACCAACCTTACCAACCATGCCAACCATACCAACCATGTCAACCTTACCAACCACATCAACCATACCAACCATACCAACCATGCCAACCATGCCAACCATGCCAACCATACCAACCACACCAACCATACCAACTTCACCAACCATGCCAACCATACCAAGCTTACCAACCACATCAACCATACCAACCATACCAACCTTACCAACCTTACCAACCATGTCAACCATACCAACCATGTCAACCTTACCAACCACATCAACCATACCAACCATGTCAACCATATCAACCATGCCAACCATGTCAACCATGTCAACCATGTCAACCATACCAACCATACCAACCACACCAACCATACCACCCATACCAAACATAACAACCATACCAACTTTACCAACCATGTCAACCATACCAACCATGTCAACCTTACCAACCACATCAACCATACCAACCACACCAACCATACCAACCATATCAACCATGTCAACCATACCAACCATACCAACCATGTCAACCTTACCAACCACATCAACCATACCAATCATGCCAACCATATCAACCATGCCAACCATGTCAATAATGCCAACCATACCAACCATAACAACCATACCAACTATACCAGCCATACCAACCATACCAACCTTACCAACCATGCCAACTTCACCAACCATGCCAACCATACCAAGCTTACCAACCATGACAACCATACCAACCATGCCAACCATATCAACCATACCAAGCTTACCAACCATGACAACCATACCAACCATGCCAACCATATCAACCATACCAACCATGTCAACCATGCCAACCATACCAACCACAACAACCATACCAACTTCACCAACCATGCCAACCATACCAACCATACCAAGCTTACCAACCATGACAACCATAAAAACCATACCAACCTTACCAACCGTGTCAACCATACCAACCATAACAACCATACCAACCATACCAACCATACCAACCATACCAACCATGTCAACCTTACCAACCACATCAACCATACCAACCATACCAACTACACCAACCATACCAACCATACCAACCACACCAACCATACCAACCATACCAACCACACCACCCATACCAAACATACAAACCATACCAACCTTACCAACCATGCCAACCATACTAAACATACCAACCATACCAACCATGCTAACCATACCAACCATGCCAACCATGTCAACCATACCAACCACATCAACCATATTAACCATACCAAACATACAAGCCATACCAACCATACCAACCATACCAACCATACCAACCATACCAACCATACCAACCTTACCAACCATACCAACTTCACCAACCATACCAACCTTACCAACCATACCAACCATACCAACCACACCAACCATACCAACTTCACCAACCATACCAACCATACCAAGCTTACCAACCATGAACACAATACCAACCATACCAACCTTACCAACCATGTCAACCTTACCAACCATGTCAACCATGTCAACCATACCAACCACACCAACCACACCAACCACATCAGCCACACCAACCACACCAAAAATACCAACCATACCAACCATACCAACCATGCCAGCCATACCAACCATGTCAACTTTGCCAACCATGCCAACCATGCCAACACTGCCAACCATACCAAGCTTACCAACCATGCCAACCATACCAACAATACCAAGATTACCAACCATGACAACCATACCAACCATACCAACCTTACCAACCATGTCAACCATACCAACCATACCAACCATGTCAACCTTACCAACCACATCAACCATACCAACCATACCAACCACACCAACCATACCAACCCCACCAACCATACCAACCATACCAACCACACCACCCATACCAAACATATAAACCATGGCAACCATGGCAACAATACCAGCCATACCAACCATACCAACCATACCAACCTTACCAACTTCACCAACCATGCCAACCATGCCAACACTGCCAACCATACCAAGCTTACCAACCATGCCAACCATACCAACAATACCAACCATACCAACCATGGCAACCATGGCAACAATACCAGCCATACCAACCATACCAACCTTACCAACCATGCCAACCATACCAACCATACCAACCATACCAACCATACCAACCATGCCAACCATACCAACCTTACTAACCATGCCAACCATACTAAACATACCAACCATACCAACCATGCCAACCATACCAACCATGTGAACCTTACCAACCACATCAACCATACCAACCATGGCAACCATACCAGCCATACCAACCATACCAACCTTACCAACCATGCCAACCATACCAACCATGTCAACCTTACCAACCACATCAACCATACCAACCATACCAACCATGCCAACCATGCCAACCATACCAACCACACCAACCATACCAACTTCACCAACCATGCCAACCATACCAAGCTTACCAACCATGACAACCATACCAACCATACCAACCATACCAACCTTACCAACAATATCAACCATACCAACCATACCAACCATGTCAACCTTACCAACCACATCAACCATACCAACCATACCAACCTTACCAACCTTACCAACCATGTCAACCATACCAACCATGTCAACCTTACCAACCACATCAACCATACCAACCATGTCAACCATATCAACCATGCCAACCATGTCAACCATGTCAACCATGTCAACCATACCAACCATACCAACCACACCAACCATACCACCCATACCAAACATAACAACCATACCAACTTTACCAACCATGTCAACCATACCAACCATGTCAACCTTACCAACCACATCAACCATACCAACCACACCAACCATACCAACCATATCAACCATGTCAACCATACCAACCATGTCAACCTTACCAACCACATCAACCATACCAATCATGCCAACCATATCAACCATGCCAACCATGTCAATAATGCCAACCATACCAACCATAACAACCATACCAACTATACCAGCCATACCAACCATACCAACCTTACCAACCATGCCAACTTCACCAACCATGCCAACCATACCAAGCTTACCAACCATGACAACCATACCAACCATGCCAACCATATCAACCATACCAAGCTTACCAACCATGACAACCATACCAACCATGTCAACCATATCAACCATACCAACCATGTCAACCATGCCAACCATACCAACCACAACAACCATACCAACTTCACCAACCATGCCAACCATACCAACCATACCAAGCTTACCAACCATGACAACCATAAAAACCATACCAACCTTACCAACCGTGTCAACCATACCAACCATAACAACCATACCAACCATACCAACCATACCAACCATACCAACCATGTCAACCTTACCAACCACATCAACCATACCAACCATACCAACTACACCAACCATACCAACCATACCAACCACACCAACCATACCAACCATACCAACCACACCACCCATACCAAACATACAAACCATACCAACCTTACCAACCATGCCAACCATACTAAACATACCAACCATACCAACCATGCTAACCATACCAACCATGCCAACCATGTCAACCATACCAACCACATCAACCATATTAACCATACCAAACATACAAGCCATACCAACCATGCCAACCATATCAACCATACCAACCATGTCAACCATGCCAACCATACCAACCACACCAACCATACCAGAAATACCAACCATACCAACCTTACCAACCATGCCAACTTCACCAACCATGCCAACCATACCAAGCTTACCAACCATGACAAACATACCAACCATGCCAACCATACCAACCACACCAACCATACCAACCATACCAACTTCACCAACCATGCCAACCATGCCAACACTGCCAACCATACCAAGCTTACCAACCATGCCAACCATACCAACAATACCAAGCTTACCAACCATGACAACCGTACCAACCATGCCAACCATACCAGCCATACCAACCATACCAACCTTACCAACCATGCCAACTTCACCAACCATGCCAACCATACCAAGCTTACCAACCATGACATGCATACCAACCATGCCAACCATATCAACCATACCAACCATGTCAACCATGCCAACCATGTCAACCATACCAACCATACTAACCTTACCAACCATGCCAACCATACACACCGTACCAACCATGCCAACCATACTAGCCATACCAACCATACCAACCTTACCAACCATGCCAACTTCACCAACCATGCCAACCATACCAAGCTTACCAACCATGACAACCATACCAACCATGCCAACCATATCAACCATACCAACCATATCAACCATACCAACCATGTCAACCATGCCAACCATACCAACCACAACATTCATACCAACCATACCAACCACACCAACCATACCAACCATACCAACCCCACCAACCATACCAACCCCACCAACCATACCAACCATACCAACCACACCACCCATACCAAACATACCAACCGTACCAACCTTACCAACCATGCCAACCATACTAAACATACCAACCATACCAACCATGCTAACCATACCAACCATGCCAACCATGTCAACCATACCAACCACATCAACCATACCAAACATACCAACCATACACACCGTACCAACCATGCCAACCATACCAGCCATACCAACCATACCAACCTTACCAACCATGCCAACTTCACCAACCATGCCAACCATACCAAGCTTACCAACCATGACAACCATACCAACCATGCCAACCATATCAACCATACCAACCATGTCAACCATGCCAACCATACCAACCACAACAACCATACCAACCATACCAACTTCACCAACCATGCCAACCATACCAACCATACCAAGCTTACCAACCATGACAACCATACCAACCATACCAACCATACCAACCATGTCAACCTTACCAACCACATCAACCATACCAACCATACCAACCACACCAACCATACCAACCATACCAACCACACCAACCATACCAACCACACCACCCATACCAAACATACCAAACATACCAACCACAACAACCATACCAACCATACCAACTTCACCAACCATGCCAACCATACCAAACATACCAAGCTTACCAACCATGACAACCATACCAACCATACCAACCTTATCAACCATGTCAACCTTACCAACCACATCAACCATACCAACCATACCAACCTTACCAACCTTACCAACCATGTCAACCATACCAACCATGTCAACCTTACCAACCACATCAACCATACCAACCATGTCAACCATATCAACCATGCCAACCATGTCAACCATGTCAACCATACCAACCATACCAACCACACCAACCATACCAACCTTACCAACTTCACCAACCATGCCAACCATACCAAGCTTACCAACCATGACAACCATACCAACCATACCAACCTTACCAACCATGTCAACCATACCAACCATGTCAACCTTACCAACCACATCAACCATACCACCCATACCAAACATACCAACCATACCAACTTTACCAACCATGTCAACCATACCAACCATGTCAACCTTACCAACCACATCAACCATACCAACCATACCAACCACACCAACCATACCAACCATATCAACCATGTCAACCATACCAACCATACCAACCATGTCAACCTTACCAACCACATCAACCATACCAACCATACCAACCTTACCAACTTCACCAACCATGCCAACCATACCAAGCTTACCAACCATGACAACCATACCAACCATACCAACCTTACCAACAATATCAACCATACCAACCATACCAACCATGTCAACCTTACCAACCACATCAACCATACCAACCATACCAACCTTACCAACCTTACCAACCATGTCAACCATACCAACCATGTCAACCTTACCAACCACATCAACCATACCAACCATGTCAACCATATCAACCATGCCAACCATGTCAACCATGTCAACCATACCAACCATACCAACCACACCAACCATAAAAACCTTACCAACTTCACCAACCATGCCAACCATACCAAGCTTACCAACCATGACAACCATACCAACCATACCAACCTTACCAACCATGTCAACCATACCAACCATGTCAACCTTACCAACCACATCAACCATACCACCCATACCAACCATACCAACTTTACCAACCATGTCAACCATACCAACCATGTCAACCTTACCAACCACATCAACCATACCAACCATACCAACCACACCAACCATACCAACCATATCAACCATGTCAACCATACCAACCATACCAACCATATCAACCTTACCAACCACATCAACCATACCAACCATACCAACCTTACCAACTTCACCAACCATGCCAACCATACCAAGCTTACCAACCATGACAACCATACCAACCATACCAACCATACCAACCTTACCAACAATATCAACCATACCAACCATACCAACCATGTCAACCTTACCAACCACATCAACCATACCAACCATACCAACCTTACCAACCTTACCAACCATGTCAACCATACCAACCATGTCAACCTTACCAACCACATTAACCATACCAACCATGTCAACCATATCAACCATGCCAACCATGTCAACCATGTCAACCATACCAACCATACCAACCACACCAACCATAAAAACCTTACCAACTTCACCAACCATGCCAACCATACCAAGCTTACCAACCATGACAACCATACCAACCATACCAACTTTACCAACCATGTCAACCATACCAACCGTGTCAACCTTACCAACCACATCAACCATACAAACCATACCAACCACACCAACCATACCAACCACATCAACCATACCAACCATGTCAACCTTACCAACCACATCAACCATACCAACCATACCAACCACACCAACCATACCAAGCTTACCAACCATGACAACCATACCAACCATACCAACCATGTCAACCTTACCAACCACATCAACCATACCAACCATACCAACCACACCAACCATACCAACCATACCAACCATACCAACCACACCAACCATACCAACCATACCAACCACACCACCCATACCAAACATACCAAACATACCAACCATGTCAACCTTACCAACCACATCAACCATACCAACCATACCAACCTTACCAACCTTACCAACCATGTCAACCATACCAACCATGTCAACCTTACCAACCACATTAACCATACCAACCATGTCAACCATATCAACCATGCCAACCATGTCAACCATGTCAACCATACCAACCATACCAACCACACCAACCATACCAACCATACCAACCATACCAACCATACCAACCACACCAACCATACCAACCATACCAACCATACCAACCATACCAACCTTACCAACCATGCCAACCATACTAAACATACCAACCATACCAACCATGCCAACCATACCAACCATGTCAACCTTACCAACCACATCAACCATACCAACCATACCAACCATGCCAACCACAACAACCATACCAACCATACCAACTTCACCAACCATGCCAACCATACCAACCATACCAAGCTTACCAACCATGACAACCATACCAACCATACCAACCTTACCAACCATGCCAACCATGTCAACCATGCCAACCATACCAACCACACCAACCATACCAAACTTACCAACTTCACCAACCATTCCAACCATACCAAGCTTACCAACCATGACAACCATACCAACCTTACCAACCATGTCAACCATACCAACCATACCAACCATATCAACCTTACCAACCATGACAACCATACCAACCATGCCAACCATATCAACCATACCAAGCTTACCAACCATGACAACCATACCAACCATGCCAAGTATATCAACCATACCAACCATGTCAACCATGCCAACCATACCAACCACAACAACCATACCAACCATACCAACTTCACCAACCATGCCAACCATACCAACCATACCAACCATACCAAGCTTACCAACCATGACAACCATACCAACCATACCAACCTTACCAACCATGTCAACCATACCAACCATACCAACCATGTCAACCTTACCAACCACATCAACCATACCAACCATGCCAACCATGTCAATAATGCCAACCATACCAACCACACCAACCATACCAACCATACCAACTTCACCAACCATACCAACCTTACCAACCATGCCAACCATACTAAACATACCAACCACACCAACCATACCAACCATACCAACCTTACCAACCACACCAACCATAATAAACATACCAACCATACCAACCACACCAACCATACCAAAAATACCAACCATACCAACCATACCAACCATACCAACCATACCAACCATACCAACCATACCAACCATGCCAACCATACCAACAATGTCAACTTTGCCAACCATACCAACCACACCAACCATACCAGCCATACCAACCATACCAACCTTACCAACCATGCCAACTTCACCAACCATGCCAACCATACCAAGCTTACCAACCATGACAACCATACCAACCATGCTAACCATATCAACCATACCAAGCTTACCAACCATGACAACCATACCAACCATGCTAACCATACCAATCTTACCAACCATGTACAATAGACCAACCATACCAACCTTACCAACCATGTCAACCATGTCAACCATACCAACCACACCAACCATACCAACAATACCAACCATACCAACCACACCAACCACACCACCCATACCAAACATACCAACCATACCAACCTTACCAACCATGCCAACCATACTAAACATACCAACCATACCAACCATGCTAACCATACCAACCATGCCAACCATACTAAACATACCAACCATACCAACCATGCCAACCATACCAACCATGCCAACCATACCAACCATGCCAACCATGCCAACCATACCAACCATGCCAACAATGTCAAGCTTACCAACCACATCAACCATACCAACCACACCAAATATACCAACTTCACCAACCATGCCAACCATACCAACCATACCAAGCTTACCAACCATGACAACCATACCAACCATGCCAACCATATCAAACATACCAACCATGTCAACCATGTCTACCATACCAACCACACCAAACTTACCAACCATACCAACTATACCAACCACACCAACCATACCAACTTCACCAACCATACCAACCATACCAAGCTTACCAGCCATGACAACCATACCAATCTTACCAACCATGTCAACCTTACCAACCATACCAATCATGTCAACTATGCCAACCATACCAACCATACTAACCATGTCAACCATACCAACCACACCAACCATACCAACAATACCAACCATACCAACCATGGCAATAATACCAGCCATACCAACCATACCAACCATACTAAACATACCAACCATACCAACCATGCCAACCATACCAACCATGTCAACCATATCAACCATGTAAACCTTACCAACCATGTCAACCATGTCAACCATACCAACCACACCAACCATACCAACCATGCCAACCATACCAACCATGTAAACCTTACCAACCACATCAACCATACCAACCATACCAACCATGCCAACCATATCAACCATACCAAGCTTACCAACCATGACAACCATACCAACCATGCCAACCATATCAACCATACCAACCATGTCAACCATGCCAACCATACCAACCACACCAACCATACCAACTTCACCAACCATGCCAACCATGCCAACACTGCCAACTATACCAAGCTTACCAACCATGACAACCATACCAACCATACCAACCTTACCAACAATGTCAACCATACCAACCATACCAACCATGTCAACCGTACCAACCACATCAACCATACCAACCATACCAACAATACCAACCATACCTACCATACCAACCTTACCAACCATGTCAACCATACCAACCATGTCAACCTTACCAACCACATCAACCATACCAACCATGCCAACCATGCCAACCATGTCAACCATACCAACCATACCAACCATACCAACCATGTCAACCTCACCAACCACATCAACCATACCAACTTCACCAACCATACCAACCTTACCAACCATGCCAGCCATACTAAACATACCAACCATACCAACCATGCCAACCATACCAACCGTGCCAACCATACTAACCATACCAACCATGTCAACCATACCAACCACATGAACCATACCAACCATACCAAACATACCAACCATACCAACCATACCAACCATACCAACCTTACAAACCATGTCAACCATACCAACCATACCAACCATGTCAACCTCACCAACCACATCAACCATACCACCCATACCAAACATACCAAACATACCAACCATACCAACCTTACCAACCATGTCAACCATACCAACCATGTCAACCTTACCAACCACATCAACCATACCAACCATACCAACCACACCAACCATACCAACCATATCAACCATGTCAACCATACCAACCATACCAACCATGTCAACCTTACCAACCACATCAACCATACCAACCATGCCAACCATGCCAACCATACCAACCATACCAACCATGTCAACCTCACCAACCACATCAACCATACCACCCATACCAACCACATCAACCATACCAACCATACCAACCACACCAACCACACCAACCATACCAAACATACCAACTTCACCAACCATACCAACCTTACCAACCATGCCAACCATACTAAACATACCAACCATGTCAACCTTATCAACCTTATCAACCACATCAACCATACCAACCATACCAACCACACCAACAATACCAACCATATCAACCATGTCAACCATACCAACCATACCAACCATGTCAACCTTACCAACCACATCAACCATACCAACCATGCCAACCATGCCAACCATGCCAACCATGTCAACCATACCAACCATACCAACCATATCAACCTCACCAACCACATCAACCATACCACCCATACCAACCACATCAACCATACCAACCATACCAACCACACCAAACACACCAACCATACCAACCATACCAACTTCACCAACCACATCAACCATACCACCCATACCAAACATACCAACCATACCAACCTTACCAACCATGTCAACTATACCAACCATACCAACCATGTCAACCTTACCAACCACATCAACCATACCAACCATGCCAACCATGCCAACCATGTCAACCATACCAACCATACCAACCATTTCAACCTCACCAACCACATCAACCATACCACCCATATCAACCACATCAACCATACCAACCATACCAACCACACCAACCACACCAACCATACCAACCATACCAACTTCACCAACCATACCAACCTTACCAACCATGCCAACCATACTAAACATACCAACCATACCAACCATGCCAACCATACCAACCGTGCCAACCATACCAACCATGTCAACCATACCAACCACATGCACCATACCAACCATACCAAACATACCAACCACACCAAGCATACCAATCATACCAACTTCACCAACCATGCCAACCATACCAACCATACCAAGCTTACCAACCATACCAAACATACCAACCATACCAACCTTACCAACCATGCCAACCATACTAAACATACCAACCATACCAACCATACCAACCATGCCAACCATGTCAACCATACCAACCACATCAACTATACCAACCATACCAAACATACCAACCACACCAAACATACCAACCACACCAAGCATACCAATCATACCAACTTCACCAACCATGCCAACCATACCAACCATACCAAGCTTACCAACCATGACAACCATACCAACCATGCCAACCATATCAACCATGTCAACCTTACCAACCATGTCAACCATGTCAACCACACCAACCACACCAACCATACCAACAATACCAACCATACCAACCATACACACCGTACCAACCATGCCAACCATACCAGCCATACCAACCATACCAACCTTAAAAACCTTGCTAACTTCACCAACAATGCAAACCATACCAACCATACCAAGCTTACCAACCATGATAACCATACCAACCATGCCAACCATATCAACCATACCAAGCTTACCAACCATGACAACCATACCAACCATGCCAACCATATCAACCATACTAACCATGTCAACCATGCCAACCATACCAACCACACCAACCATACCAACCATACCAACTTCACCAACCATGCCAACCATACCAACCATACCAAGCTTACCAACAATGACAACCATACCACCCATACCAGCCTTACCAACCATGTCAACCATATTAACCATACCAACCATGTCAACCTTACCAACCACATCAACTATACCAACCATACCAACCACACCAACCATACCAACCATACCAACCACACCAACCATACCAACCATACCAACCACACCACCCATACCAAACATACCAACCATACCAACCTTACCAACCATGCCAACCATACTAAACATACCAACCATACCAACCATGCTAACCATACCAACCATGCCAACCATGTCAACCATACCAACCACATCAACCATACCAACCATACCAAACATACCAGCCATACCAACCATACCAACCTTACCAACCATGCCAACCATACTAAACATACCAACCATACCAACCATTCCAACCATGTCAAGCTTACCAACCACATCAAACATACCAACCACACCAACCATACCAACTTCACCAACCATGCCAACCATACCAATAATACCAAGCTTACCAACCATGACAACCATACCAACCATGCCAACCATATCAACCATACCAACCATGTCAACCATGCCAACCATGCCAACCATACCAACCACACCAACCTTACCAACCATACCAACCATACCAACCACACCAACCATACCAACTTCACCAACCATGCCAACCATACCAACCATACAAAGCTTACCAACCATGACAACCATACCAACCTTACCAACCATGTCAACCTTACCAACCATGTCAACCATGTCAACCATACCAACCACACCAACCACACCAACCATACCAAAAATACCAACCATACCAACCATACCAACCTTACCAACCATGCCAACCATACTAAACATACCAACCATACCAACCATGTCAACCATACCAACCACACCAACCATACCAACCATACCAACCATACCAACCTTACCAACCATGCCAACCATACTAAACATACCAACCATACCAACCATGCCAACCATGTCAACCTTACCAACCACAACCACCATACCAACCATACCAACCACACCAACCATACCAACCATACCAAACATACCAACCACACCAACCATACCAACCATATCAACCATGTCAACCATACCAACCATACCAACCACATCAACCATACCAACCATGCCAACCATACTAAACATACCAACCATACCAACCATGATAACCATACCAACCATGCCAACCATGTCAACCTTACCAACCACATCAACCATACCAACCATACCAACCACACCAACCATACCAACCACACCAACCATACCAACCATGTCAACCATACCAACCATACCAACCATGTCAACCTTACCAACCACATCAACCATACCAACCATGCCAACCATATCAACCATGCCAACCATGTGAACCATGCCAACCATACCAACCACACCAACCATACCAACCATACCAAACATACCAACCGTACCAACCTTACCAACCATGCTAACCATACTAAACATACCAACCATACCAACCATGCCAACCATACCAACCATGCCAACCATACCAACCATGCCAACCATGTCAACCATACCAACCACATCAACTATACCAACCATACCAAACATACCAACCACACCAAGCATACCAACCATACCAACTTCACCAAACATGCCAACCATACCAAGCTTACCAACCATTACAACCATACCAACCATGCCAACCATATCAACCATGTCAACCTTACCAACCATACCAACCATACACAACGTACCAACCATGCCAACCATACCAACCATGCCAACCATACCAGCCATACCAACCATACCAACCTTACCAACCTTGCCAACTTCACCAACCATGCCAACCATACCAACCATACCAAGCTTACCAACCATGACAACCATACCAACCATGCCAACCATATCAACCATACCAAGCTTACAAACCATGACAACCATACCAACCATGCCAACCATATCAACCATACCAACCATGACAACCATACCAACCATGCCAACCATGTCAACCTTACCAACCACACCAACCATACCAACCATATCAACCATGTCAACCATACCAACCATACCAACCACATCAACCATACCAACCACGCCAACCATACCAACCACATCAACCATACCAACCATGCCAACCATACTAAACATACCAACCATACCAACCATGCCAACCATACCAACCATGCCAACCATGTCAACCTTACCAACCACATCAACCATACCAACCATACCAACCACACCAACCATACCAACCACACCAACCATACCAACCATGTCAACCATACCAATCATACCAACCATACCAACCTTACCAACCATGCCAACCATACTAAACATACCAACCATACCAACCATGCGAACCATACCAACCATGCCAACCATGTCAACCTTACCAACCACATCAACCATACCAACCATACCAACCACACCAACCATACCAAACATATGAACCACACCAACCTTACCAACTACATCAACCATAACACCCATACCAAACATACCAACCATACCAACCTTACCAACCATGTCAACCATACCAACCATGTCAACCTTACCAACCACATCAACCATACCAACCATACCAACCACACCAACCATACCAACCATATCAACCATGTCAACCATACCAACCATACCAACCACATCAACCATACCAACCATGCCAACCATACTAAACATACCAACCATACCAACCATGTCAACCTCACCAACCACATCAACCATACCAACTTCACCAACCATACCAACCTTACCAACCATGCCAACCATACTAAACATACCAACCATACCAACCATGCCAACCATACCAACCGTGCCAACCATACTAACCATACCAACTATGTCAACCATACCAACCACATGAACCATACCAACCATACCAAACATACCAACCATACCAACCATACCAACCATACCAACCATACCAACCTTACAAACCATGTCAACCATACCAACCATGTCAACCTCACCAACCACATCAACCATACCAAACATACAAACCATACCAACCTTACCAACCATGTCAACCATACCAACCATTTCAACCTTACCAACCACATCAACCATACCAACCATACCAACCACACCAACCATACCAACCATATCAACCATGTCAACCATACCAACCATACCAACCATGTCAACCTTACCAACCACATCAACCATACCAACCATGCCAACCACGCCAACCATACCAACCATACCAACCATGTCAACCTCACCAACCACATCAACCATACCACCCATACCAACCACATCAACCATACCAACCATGCCAACCATGCCAACCATGTCAACCATACCAACCATACCAACCATGTCAACCTCACCAACCATACCAACCTTACCAACCATGCCAACCATACTAAACATACCAACCATGTCAACCTTATCAACCTTATCAACCACATCAACCATACCAACCATACCAACCACACCAACAATACCAACCATATCAACCATGTCAACCATACCAACCATACCAACCATGTCAACCTTACCAACCACATCAACCATACCAACCATGCCAACCATGCCAACCATACTAAACATACCAACCATGTCTACCTTATCAACCTTATCAACCACATCAACCATACCAACCATACCAACCACACCAACAATACCAACCATATCAACCATGTCAACCATACCAACCATACCAACCATGTCAACCTTACCAACCACATCAACCATACCAACCATGCCAACCATGCCAACCATGTCAACCACACCAACCATACCAACCATACCAACTTCACCAACCATACCAACCTTACCAACCATGCCAACCATACTAAACATACCAACCATGTCAACCTTATCAACCTTATCAACCACATCAACCATACCAACCATACCAACCACACCAACAATACCAACCATATCAACCATGTCAACCATACCAACCATACCAACCATGTCAACCTTACCAACCACATCAACCATACCAACCATGCCAACCATGCCAACCATGTCAACCATACCAACCATACCAACCATGTCAACCTCACCAACCACATCAACCACATCAACCATACCACCCATACCAACCACATCAACCATACCAACCATACCAACCACACCAACCACACCAAACATACCAACCATACCAACTTCACCAACCACATCAACCATACCACCCATACCAAACATACCAACCATACCAACCTTACCAACCATGTCAACTATACCAACCATACCAACCATGTCAACCTTACCAACCACATCAACCATACCAACCATGCCAACCATGCCAACCATGTCCACCATACCAACCATACCAACCATGTCAACCATACCAACCACATCAACTATACCAACCATACCAAACATACCAACCACACCAAGCATACCAACCATACCAACCATACCAACCATACCAACCATTTCAACCTCACCAACCACATCAACCATACCACCCATATCAACCACATCAACCATACCATCCATACCAACCACACCAAACACACCAACCAAACCAACCATACCAACTTCACCAACCATACCAACCTTACCAACCATGCCAACCATACTAAACATACCAACCATACCAACCATGCCAACCATACCAACCGTGCCAACCATACCAACCATGTCAACCATACCAACCACACGAACCATACCAACCATACCAAACATACCAACCATACCAACCATACCAACCTTACCAACCATGAAAAACATACTAAGCATACCAACCATACCAACCATGCCAACCATGCCAACCATGTCAACCTTACCAACCACATCAACCATACCAACCATACCAACCACACCAACCATACCAAACATACCAACCATACCAACCTTACCAACCATGCCAACCATACTAAACATACCAACCATACCAACCATACCAACCATGTCAACCATACCAACCACATCAACTATACCAACCATACCAAACATACCAACCACACCAAGCATACCAATCATACCAACTTCACCAACCATGCCAACCATACCAACCATATCAAGCTTACCAACCATGACAACTATACCAACCATGCCAACCATATCAACCATGTCAACCTTACCAACCATGTCAACCATGTCAACCATACCAACCACACCAACCATACCAACAATACCAACCATACCAACCATACACACCGTACCAACCATGCCAACCATACCAGCCATACCAACCATACCAACCTTAAAAACCTTGCTAACTTCACCAACCATGCCAACCATACCAAGCTTACCAACCATGACAACCATACCAACCATGCCAACCATATCAACCATACCAAGCTTACCAACCATGACAACCATACCAACCATGCCAACCATATCAACCATACTAACCATGTCAACCATGCCAACCATACCAACCACACCAACCATACCAACCATACCAACTTCACCAACCATGCCAACCATACCACCCATACCAACCTTACCAACCATGTCAACCATATTAACCATACCAACCATGTCAACCTTACCAACCACATCAACTATACCAACCATACCAACCACACCAACCATACCAACCATACCAACCACACCAACCATACCAACCATACCAACCACACCACCCATACCAAACATACCAACCATACCAACCTTACCAACCATGCCAACCATACTAAACATACCAACCATACCAACCATGCTAACCATACCAACCATGCCAACCATGTCAACCATACCAACCACATCAACCATACCAACCATACCAAACATACCAGCCATACCAACCATACCAACCTTACCAACCATGCCAACCATACTAAACATACCAACCATACCAACCATTCCAACCATGTCAAGCTTACCAACCACATCAAACATACCAACCACACCAACCATACCAACTTCACCAACCATGCCAACCATACCAATAATACCAAGCTTACCAACCATGACAACCATACCAACCATGCCAACCATATCAACCATACCAACCATGTCAACCATGCCAACCATGCCAACCATACCAACCACACCAACCTTACCAACCATACCAACCATACCAACCACACCAACCATACCAACTTCACCAACCATGCCAACCATACCAACCATACAAAGCTTACCAACCATGACAACCATACCAACCTTAACAACCATGTCAACCTTACCAACCATGTCAACCATGTCAACCATACCAACCACACCAACCACACCAACCATACCAAAAATACCAACCATACCAACCATACCAACCTTACCAACCATGCCAACCATACTAAACATACCAACCATACCAACCATGTCAACCATACCAACCACACCAACCATACCAACCATACCAACCATACCAACCTTACCAACCATGCCAACCATACTAAACATACCAACCATACCAACCATGCCAACCATACCAACCATGCCAACCATGTCAACCTTACCAACCACATCAACCATACCAACCATACCAACCACACCAACCATACCAACCATACCAAACATACCAACCACACCAACCATACCAACCATATCAACCATGTCAACCATACCAACCATACCAACCACATCAACCATACCAACCATGCCAACCATACTAAACATACCAACCATACCAACCATGCCAACCATACCAACCATGCCAACCATGTCAACCTTACCAACCACATCAACCATACCAACCATACCAACCACACCAACCATACCAACCACACCAACCATACCAACCATGTCAACCATACCAACCATACCAACCATGTCAACCTTACCAACCACATCAACCATACCAACCATGCCAACCATATCAACCATGCCAACCATGTGAACCATGCCAACCATACCAACCACACCAACCATACCAACCATACCAAACATACCAACCGTACCAACCTTACCAACCATGCTAACCATACTAAACATACCAACCATACCAACCATGCCAACCATACCAACCATGCCAACCATACCAACCATGCCAACCATGTCAACCATACCAACCACATCAACTATACCAACCATACCAAACATACCAACCACACCAAGCATACCAACCATACCAACTTCACCAAACATGCCAACCATACCAAGCTTACCAACCATTACAACCATACCAACCATGCCAACCATATCAACCATGTCAACCTTACCAACCATACCAACCATACACACCGTACCAACCATGCCAACCATGCCAACCATACCAACCATACCAACCATGCCAACCATACCAGCCATACCAACCATACCAACCTTACCAACCTTGCCAACTTCACCAACCATGCCAACCATACCAACCATACCAAGCTTACCAACCATGACAACCATACCAACCATGCCAACCATATCAACCATACCAAGCTTACAAACCATGACAACCATACCAACCATGCCAACCATATCAACCATACCAACCATGACAACCATACCAACCATGCCAACCATGTCAACCTTACCAACCACACCAACCATACCAACCATACCAAACATACCAACCACACCAACCATACCAACCATATCAACCATGTCAACCATACCAACCATACCAACCACATCAACCATACCAACCATGCCAACCATACTAAACATACCAACCATACCAACCATGCCAACCATACCAACCATGCCAACCATGTCAACCTTACCAACCACATCAACCATACCAACCATACCAACCACACCAACCATACCAACCACACCAACCATACCAACCATGTCAACCATACCAACCATACCAACCATACCAACCTTACCAACCATGCCAACCATACTAAACATACCAACCATACCAACCATGCGAACCATACCAACCATGCCAACCATGTCAACCTTACCAACCACATCAACCATACCAACCATACCAACCACACCAACCATACCAACCATACCAAACATACCAACCACACCAACCTTACCAACTACATCAACCATAACACCCATACCAAACATACCAACCATACCAACCTTACCAACCATGTCAACCATACCAACCATGTCAACCTTACCAACCACATCAACCATACCAACCATACCAACCACACCAACCATACCAACCATATCAACCATGTCAACCATACCAACCATACCAACCACATCAACCATACTAACCATGCCAACCATACTAAACATACCAACCATACCAAAAATGTCAACCTCACCAACCACATCAACCATACCAACTTCACCAACCATACCAACCTTACCAACCATGCCAACCATACTAAACATACCAACCATACCAACCATGCCAACCATACCAACCGTGCCAACCATACTAACCATACCAACCATGTCAACCATACCAACCACATGAACCATACCAACCATACCAAACATACCAACCATACCAACCATACCAACCATACCAACCATATAAACCATACCAACCATACCAACCTTACAAACCATGTCAACCATACCAACCATACCAACCATGTCAACCTCACCAACCACATCAACCATACCAAACATACCAACCATACCAACCTTACCAACCATGTCAACCATACCAACCATGTCAACCTTACCAACCACATCAACCATACCAACCATACCAACCACACCAACCATACCAACCATATCAACCATGTCAACCATACCAACCATACCAACCATGTCAACCTTACCAACCACATCAACCATACCAACCATGCCAACCATGCCAACCATACCAACCATACCAACCATGTCAACCTCACCAACCACATCAACCATACCACCCATACCAACCACATCAACCATACCAACCATACCAACCACACCAACCACACCAACCATACCAACCATACCAACTTCACCAACCATACCAACCTTACCAACCATGCCAACCATACTAAACATACCAACCATACCAACCATGCCAACCATACCAACCATACCAAACATACCAGCCATACCAACCATACCAACCTTACCAACCATGCCAACCATACTAAACATACCAACCATACCAACCATTCCAACCATGTCAAGCTTACCAACCACATCAAACATACCAACCACACCAACCATACCAACTTCACCAACCATGCCAACCATACCAATAATACCAAGCTTACCAACCATGACAACCATACCAACCATGCCAACCATATCAACCATACCAACCATGTCAACCATGCCAACCATGCCAACCATACCAACCACACCAACCTTACCAACCATACCAACCATACCAACCACACCAACCATACCAACTTCACCAACCATGCCAACCATACCAACCATACAAAGCTTACCAACCATGACAACCATACCAACCTTAACAACCATGTCAACCTTACCAACCATGTCAACCATGTCAACCATACCAACCACACCAACCACACCAACCATACCAAAAATACCAACCATACCAACCATACCAACCTTACCAACCATGCCAACCATACTAAACATACCAACCATACCAACCATGTCAACCATACCAACCACACCAACCATACCAACCATACCAACCATACCAACCTTACCAACCATGCCAACCATACTAAACATACCAACCATACCAACCATGCCAACCATACCAACCATGCCAACCATGTCAACCTTACCAACCACATCAACCATACCAACCATACCAACCACACCAACCATACCAACCATACCAAACATACCAACCACACCAACCATACCAACCATATCAACCATGTCAACCATACCAACCATACCAACCACATCAACCATACCAACCATGCCAACCATACTAAACATACCAACCATACCAACCATGCCAACCATACCAACCATGCCAACCATGTCAACCTTACCAACCACATCAACCATACCAACCATACCAACCACACCAACCATACCAACCACACCAACCATACCAACCATGTCAACCATACCAACCATACCAACCATGTCAACCTTACCAACCACATCAACCATACCAACCATGCCAACCATATCAACCATGCCAACCATGTGAACCATGCCAACCATACCAACCACACCAACCATACCAACCATACCAAACATACCAACCGTACCAACCTTACCAACCATGCTAACCATACTAAACATACCAACCATACCAACCATGCCAACCATACCAACCATGCCAACCATACCAACCATGCCAACCATGTCAACCATACCAACCACATCAACTATACCAACCATACCAAACATACCAACCACACCAAGCATACCAACCATACCAACTTCACCAAACATGCCAACCATGCCAACCATGTCAACCATACCAACCATACCAACCATGTCAACCTCACCAACCGCATCAACCATACCACCCATACCAACCACATCAACCATACCAACCATACCAACCTCACCAACCACATCAACCATACCACCCATACCAACCACATCAACCATACCAACCATACCAACCACACCAACCACACCAACCATACCAACCATACCAACTTCACCAACCATACCAACCTTACCAACCATGCCAACCATACTAAACATACCAACCATACCAACCATGTCAACCATACCAACCATACCAACCTTACCAACCACATCAACCATACCAACCATACCAACCACACCAACCATACCAACCATATCAACCATGTCAACCATACCAACCATACCAACCATGTCAACCTTACCAACCACATCAACCATACCAACCATGCCAACCATGCCAACCATGCCAACCATGTCAACCATACCAACCATACCAACCATGTCAACCTTACCAACCACATCAACCATACCAACCATGTCAACCTCACCAACCACATCAACCATACCACCCATACCAACCACATCAACCATACCAACCATACCAACCACACCAACCACACCAACCATACCAACCATACCAACTTCACCAACCATACCAACCTTACCAACCATGCCAACCATACTAAACATACCAACCATGTCAACCTTATCAACCTTATCAACCACATCAACCATACCAACCATACCAACCACACCAACAATACCAACCATATCAACCATGTCAACCATACCAACCATACCAACCATGTCAACCTCACCAACCACATCAACCATACCAAACATACCAACCATACCAACCTTACCAACCATGTCAACCATACCAACCATGTCAACCTTACCAACCACATCAACCATACCAACCATACCAACCACACCAACCATACCAACCATATCAACCATGTCAACCATACCAACCATACCAACCATGTCAACCTTACCAACCACATCAACCATACCAACCATGCCAACCATGCCAACCATGCCAACCATGTCAACCATACCAACCATACCAACCATGTCAACCTCACCAACCGCATCAACCATACCACCCATACCAACCACATCAACCATACCAACCATACCAACCACACCAACCACACCAACCATACCAACCATACCAACTTCACCAACCACATCAACCATACCACCCATACCAAACATACCAACAATACCAACCTTACCAACCATGTCAACTATACCAACCATACCAACCATGTCAACCTTACCAACCACATCAACCATACCAACCATGCCAACCATGCCAACCATGTCAACCATACCAACCATACCAACCATTTCAATCTCACCAACCACATCAACCATACCACCCATATCAACCACATCAACCATACCAACCATACCAACCACACCAACCACACCAACCATACCAACCATACCAACTTCACCAACAATACCAACCTTACCAACCATGCCAACCATACTAAACATACCAACCATACCAACCATGCCAACCATACCAACCGTGCCAACCATACCAACCATGTCAACCATACCAACCACATGAACCATACCAACCATACCAAACATACCAACCATACCAACCATACCAACCTTACCAACCATGAAAAACATACTAAGCATACCAACCACACCAACCATACCAACCATACCAAACATACCAACCATTCCAACCTTACCAACCATGCCAACCATACTAAACATACCAACCATACCAACCACACCAACCATGCCAACCATGTCAACCATACCAACCACATCAACTATACCAACCATACCAAACATACCAACCACACCAAGCATACCAATCATACCAACTTCACCAACCATGCCAACCATACCAACCATACCAAGCTTACCAACCATGACAACCATACCAACCATGCCAACCATATCAACCATGTCAACCTTACCAACCATGTCAACCATGTCAACCATACCAACCACACCAACCATACCAACAATACCAACCATACCAACCATACACACCGTACCAACCATGCCAACCATACCAGCCATACCAACCATACCAACCTTAAAAACCTTGCTAACTTCACCAACCATGCCAACCATACCAACCATACCAAGCTTACCAACCATGACAACCATACCAACCATGCCAACCATATCAACCATACCAAGCTTACCAACCATGACAACCATACCAACCATGCCAACCATATCAACCATACTAACCATGTCAACCATGCCAACCATACCAACCACACCAACCATACCAACCATACCAACTTCACCAACCATGCCAACCATACCAACCATACCAAGCTTACCAACAATGACAACCATACCACCCATACCAACCTTACCAACCATGTCAACCATATTAACCATACCAACCATGTCAACCTTACCAACCACATCAACTATACCAACCATACCAACCACACCAACCATACCAACCATACCAACCACACCAACCATACCAACCATACCAACCACACCACCCATACCAAACATACCAACCATACCAACCTTACCAACCATGCCAACCATACTAAACATACCAACCATACCAACCATGCTAACCATACCAACCATGCCAACCATGTCAACCATACCAACCACATCAACCATACCAACCATACCAAACATACCAGCCATACCAACCATACCAACCTTACCAACCATGCCAACCATACTAAACATACCAACCATACCAACCATTCCAACCATGTCAAGCTTACCAACCACATCAAACATACCAACCACACCAACCATACCAACTTCACCAACCATGCCAACCATACCAATAATACCAAGCTTACCAACCATGACAACCATACCAACCATGCCAACCATGTCAACCATGTGAACCATGCCAACCATACCAACCACACCAACCTTACCAACCATACCAACCATACCAACCACACCAACCATACCAACTTCACCAACCATGCCAACCATACCAACCATACAAAGCTTACCAACCATGACAACCATACCAACCTTACCAACCATGTCAACCTTACCAACCATGTCAACCATGTCAACCATACCAACCACACCAACCACACCAACCATACCAAAAATACCAACCATACCAACCATACCAACCTTACCAACCATGCCAACCATACTAAACATACCAACCATACCAACCATGTCAACCATACCAACCACACCAACCATACCAACCATACCAACCATACCAACCTTACCAACCATGCCAACCATACTAAACATACCAACCATACCAACCATGCCAACCATACCAACCATGCCAACCATGTCAACCTTACCAACCACATCAACCATACCAACCATACCAACCACACCATCCATACCAACCATACCAAACATACCAACCACACCAACCATACCAACCTTATCAACCATGTCAACCATACCAACCATACCAACCACATCAACCATACCAACCATGCCAACCATACTAAACATACCAACCTTACCAACCATGCCAACCATACTAAACATACCAACCATACCAACCATGCCAACCATACCAACCATGCCAACCATGTCAACCTTACCAACCACATCAACCATACCAACCATGTCAACCTTACCAACCATGTCAACCATGTCAACCATACCAACCACACCAACCACACCAACCATACCAAAAATACCAACCATACCAACCATACCAACCTTACCAACCATGCCAACCATACTAAACATACCAACCATACCAACCATGTCAACCATACCAACCACACCAACCATACCAACCATACCAACCATACCAACCTTACCAACCATGCCAACCATACTAAACATACCAACCATACCAACCATGCCAACCATACCAACCATGCCAACCATGTCAACCTTACCAACCACATCAACCATACCAACCATACCAACCACACCAACCATACCAACCATACCAAACATACCAACCACACCAACCATACCAAAAATACCAACCACACCAACCATACCAACCACACCAACCATACCAACCATGTCAACCATACCAACCATACCAACCATGTCAACCTTACCAACCACATCAACCATACCAACCATGCCAACCATATCAACCATGCCAACCATGTGAACCATGCCAACCATACCAACCACACCAACCATACCAACCATACCAAACATACCAACCGTACCAACCTTACCAACCATGCTAACCATACTAAACATACCAACCATACCAACCATGCCAACCATACCAACCATGCCAACCATGTCAACCATACCAACCACATCAACTATACCAACCATACCAAACATACCAACCACACCAAGCATACCAACCATACCAACTTCACCAAACATGCCAACCATACCAAGCTTACCAACCATTACAACCATACCAACCATGCCAACCATATCAACCATGTCAACCTTACCAACCATACCAACCATACACACCGTACCAACCATGCCAACCATACCAACCATGCCAACCATACCAGCCATACCAACAATACCAACCTTACCAACCTTGCCAACTTCACCAACCATGCCAACCATACCAACCATACCAAGCTTACCAACCATGACAACCATACCAACCATGCCAACCATATCAACCATACCAAGCTTACAAACCATGACAACCATACCAACCATGCCAACCATATCAACCATACCAACCATGACAACCATACCAACCATGCCAACCATGTCAACCTTACCAACCACACCAACCATACCAACCATACCAAACATACCAACCACACCAACCATACCAACCATATCAACCATGTCAACCATACCAACCATACCAACCACATCAACCATACCAACCATGCCAACCATACTAAACATACCAACCATACCAACCATGCCAACCATACCAACCATGCCAACCATGTCAACCTTACCAACCACATCAACCATACCAACCATACCAACCATACCAACCACACCAACCATACCAACCACACCAACCATACCAACCATGTCAACCATACCAACCATACCAACCATACCAACCTTACCAACCATGCCAACCATACTAAACATACCAACCATACCAACCATGCGAACCATACCAACCATGCCAACCATGTCAACCTTACCAACCACATCAACCATACCAACCATACCAACCACACCAACCATACCAACCATACCAAACATACCAACCACACCAACCTTACCAACTACATCAACCATAACACCCATACCAAACATACCAACCATACCAACCTTACCAACCATACCAACCATGTCAACCTTACCAACCACATCAAAAATACCAACCATACCAACCACAACAACCATAAAACCATATCAACCATGTAAACCATACCAACCATACCAACCATGTCAACCTTACCACCCACATCAACCATACCAACCATGCCAACCATATCAACCATTCCAACCATGTCAACCATGCCAACCATACCAACCACACCAACCATACCAACCATAGTAACTTCACCAACCATACCAACCTTACCAACCATGCCAACCATACTAAACATACCAACCATACCAACCATGCCAACCATACCAACCATGCCAACCATACCAACCATGTTAACCATACCAACCACATGAACCATACCAACCATACCAAACATGCCAAACATACCAACCATACCAACCATACCAACCTTACCAACCATGCCAACCATACTAAACATACCAACCATACCAACCATGCCAACCATACCAACCACACCAACCATACCAACCATACCAACCATACCAACCATGCCAACCATACCAACCACATCAACTATACCAACCATACCAAACATACCAACCACACCAAGCATACCAACCATACCAACTTCACCAATCATGCCAACCATACCAACCATACCAAGCTTACCAACCATTACAACCATACCAACCATGCCAACCATGTCAACCTTACCAACCATGTCAACCATACCAACCACACTAACCATACCAACAATACCAACCATACACACCGTACCAACCATGCCAACCATACCAGCCATACCAACCATACCAACCTTACCAATTTTGCCAACTTCACCAACAATGCCAACCATACCAAGCTTAATAACCATGACAACTATACCCACCATATCAACCATACCAAGCTTACCAACCATGATAACCATACCAACCATGCCAACCATATCAACCATACCAACCATGTCAACCATGCCAACCATACCAACCACACCAACCATACCAACCATACCAACTTCACCAACCACACCACCCATACCAAACATACCAACCATACCAACCTTACCAACCATGCCAACCATACTAACCATACCAACTTTACCAACCATGCTAACCATACCAACCATACCAAGCTTACCAACCATGACAACCATATCAACCATGCCAACCATATCAACCATACCAACCATACCAACCATGTCAACCTTACCAACCACATCAACTATACCAACCATACCAACCACACCAACCATACCAACCATACCAACCACACCAACCATACCAACCATACCAACCATACCAACCACACCACCCATACCAACCATACCAACTTCACCAACCACACCACCCATACCAAACATACCAACCATACCAACCTTACCAACCATGCCAAATATACTAAACATACCAACCATATCAACCATGCTAACCATACCAACCATGCCAACCATGTCAACCATACCAACCACATCAACCATACCAACCATACCAGCCATACCCAATATACCAACCTTACCAACCATGCCAACCATACTAAACATACCAACCATTCCAACCATACCAACCATGCCAACCATACCAACCATGCCAACCATGTCAAGCTTACCAACCACATAAACCATACCAACCACACCAACCATACCAACTTTACCAACCATGCTAACCATACCAACCATACCAAGCTTACCAACCATGACAACCATATCAACCATGCCAACCATATCAACCATACCAACCATGTCAACCATGCCAACCATACCAACCACACCAACCTTACCAACCATACCAACAATACCAACCATACCAACCATACACACCGTACCAACCATGCCAACCATACCAGCCATACCAACCATACCAACCTTAAAAACCTTGCTAACTTCACCAACCATGCCAACCATACCAACCATACCAAGCTTACCAACCATGACAACCATACCAACCATGCCAACCATATCAACCATACCAAGCTTACCAACCATGACAACCATACCAACCATGCCAACCATATCAACCATACTAACCATACCAACCACACCAACCATACCAACCATACCAACCATACCAACCTTACCAACCATGCCAACCATACTAAACATACCAACCATACCAACCATGCCAACCATACCAACCATGCCAACCATGTCAACCTTACCAACCACATCAACCATACCAACCATACCAACCACACCAACCATACCAACCATACCAAACATACCAACCACACCAACCATACCAACCTTATCAACCATGTCAACCATACCAACCATACCAACCACATCAACCATACCAACCATGCCAACCATACTAAACATACCAACCTTACCAACCATGCCAACCATACTAAACATACCAACCATACCAACCATGCCAACCATACCAACCATGCCAACCATGTCAACCTTACCAACCACATCAACCATACCAACCATGTCAACCTTACCAACCATGTCAACCATGTCAACCATACCAACCACACCAACCACACCAACCATACCAAAAATACCAACCATACCAACCATACCAACCTTACCAACCATGCCAACCATGTCAACCATACCAACCACATCAACCATACCAACCATACCAGCCATACCCAATATACCAACCTTACCAACCATGCCAACCATACTAAACATACCAACCATTCCAACCATACCAACCATGCCAACCATACCAACCATGCCAACCATGTCAAGCTTACCAACCACATAAACCATACCAACCACACCAACCATACCAACTTTACCAACCATGCTAACCATACCAACCATACCAAGCTTACCAACCATGACAACCATACCAACCATGCCAACCATATCAACCATGTCAACCTTACCAACCATGTCAACCATGTCAACCATACCAACCACACCAACCATACCAACAATACCAACCATACCAACCATACACACCGTACCAACCATGCCAACCATACCAGCCATACCAACCATACCAACCTTAAAAACCTTGCTAACTTCACCAACCATGCCAACCATACCAACCATACCAAGCTTACCAACCATGACAACCATACCAACCATGCCAACCATATCAACCATACCAAGCTTACCAACCATGACAACCATACCAACCACATCAACCATACCAACCATACCAGCCATACCCAATATACCAACCTTACCAACCATGCCAACCATACTAAACATACCAACCATTCCAACCATACCAACCATGCCAACCATACCAACCATGCCAACCATGTCAAGCTTACCAACCACATAAACCATACCAACCACACCAACCATACCAACTTTACCAACCATGCTAACCATACCAACCATACCAAGCTTACCAACCATGACAACCATACCAACCATGCCAACCATATCAACCATGTCAACCTTACCAACCATGTCAACCATGTCAACCATACCAACCACACCAACCATACCAACAATACCAACCATACCAACCATACACACCGTACCAACCATGCCAACCATACCAGCCATACCAACCATACCAACCTTAAAAACCTTGCTAACTTCACCAACCATGCCAACCATACCAACCATACCAAGCTTACCAACCATGACAACCATACCAACCATGCCAACCATATCAACCATACCAAGCTTACCAACCATGACAACCATACCAACCATGCCAACCATATCAACCATACTAACCATGTCAACCATGCCAACCATACCAACCACACCAACCATACCAACCATACCAACTTCACCAACCATGCCAACCATACCAACCATACCAAGCTTACCAACAATGACAACCATACCACCCATACCAACCTTACCAACCATGTCAACCATATTAACCATACCAACCATGTCAACCTTACCAACCACATCAACTATACCAACCATACCAACCACACCAACCATACCAACCATACCAACCACACCAACCATACCAACCATACCAACCACACCACCCATACCAAACATACCAACCATACCAACCTTACCAACCATGCCAACCATACTAAACATACCAACCATACCAACCATGCTAACCATACCAACCATGCCAACCATGTCAACCATACCAACCACATCAACCATACCAACCATACCAAACATACCAGCCATACCAACCATACCAACCTTACCAACCATGCCAACCATACTAAACATACCAACCATACCAACCATTCCAACCATGTCAAGCTTACCAACCACATCAAACATACCAACCACACCAACCATACCAACTTCACCAACCATGCCAACCATACCAATAATACCAAGCTTACCAACCATGACAACCATACCAACCATGCCAACCATGTCAACCATGTGAACCATGCCAACCATACCAACCACACCAACCTTACCAACCATACCAACCATACCAACCACACCAACCATACCAACTTCACCAACCATGCCAACCATACCAACCATACAAAGCTTACCAACCATGACAACCATACCAACCTTACCAACCATGTCAACCTTACCAACCATGTCAACCATGTCAACCATACCAACCACACCAACCACACCAACCATACCAAAAATACCAACCATACCAACCATACCAACCTTACCAACCATGCCAACCATACTAAACATACCAACCATACCAACCATGTCAACCATACCAACCACACCAACCATACCAACCATACCAACCATACCAACCTTACCAACCATGCCAACCATACTAAACATACCAACCATACCAACCATGCCAACCATACCAACCATGCCAACCATGTCAACCTTACCAACCACATCAACCATACCAACCATACCAACCACACCAACCATACCAACCATACCAAACATACCAACCACACCAACCATACCAACCTTATCAACCATGTCAACCATACCAACCATACCAACCACATCAACCATACCAACCATGCCAACCATACTAAACATACCAACCTTACCAACCATGCCAACCATACTAAACATACCAACCATACCAACCATGCCAACCATACCAACCATGCCAACCATGTCAACCTTACCAACCACATCAACCATACCAACCATGTCAACCTTACCAACCATGTCAACCATGTCAACCATACCAACCACACCAACCACACCAACCATACCAAAAATACCAACCATACCAACCATACCAACCTTACCAACCATGCCAACCATACTAAACATACCAACCATACCAACCATGTCAACCATACCAACCACACCAACCATACCAACCATACCAACCTTACCAACCATGCCAACCATACTAAACATACCAACCATACCAACCATGCCAACCATACCAACCATGCCAACCATGTCAACCTTACCAACCACATCAACCATACCAACCATACCAACCACACCAACCATACCAACCATACCAAACATACCAACCACACCAACCATACCAAAAATACCAACCACACCAACCATACCAACCACACCAACCATACCAACCATGTCAACCATACCAACCATACCAACCATGTCAACCTTACCAACCACATCAACCATACCAACCATGCCAACCATATCAACCATGCCAACCATGTGAACCATGCCAACCATACCAACCACACCAACCATACCAACCATACCAAACATACCAACCGTACCAACCTTACCAACCATGCTAACCATACTAAACATACCAACCATACCAACCATGCCAACCATACCAACCATGCCAACCATGTCAACCATACCAACCACATCAACTATACCAACCATACCAAACATACCAACCACACCAAGCATACCAACCATACCAACTTCACCAAACATGCCAACCATACCAAGCTTACCAACCATTACAACCATACCAACCATGCCAACCATATCAACCATGTCAACCTTACCAACCATACCAACCATACACACCGTACCAACCATGCCAACCATACCAACCATGCCAACCATACCAGCCATACCAACAATACCAACCTTACCAACCTTGCCAACTTCACCAACCATGCCAACCATACCAACCATACCAAGCTTACCAACCATGACAACCATACCAACCATGCCAACCATATCAACCATACCAAGCTTACAAACCATGACAACCATACCAACCATGCCAACCATATCAACCATACCAACCATGACAACCATACCAACCATGCCAACCATGTCAACCTTACCAACCACACCAACCATACCAACCATACCAAACATACCAACCACACCAACCATACCAACCATATCAACCATGTCAACCATACCAACCATACCAACCACATCAACCATACCAACCATGCCAACCATACTAAACATACCAACCATACCAACCATGCCAACCATACCAACCATGCCAACCATGTCAACCTTACCAACCACATCAACCATACCAACCATACCAACCATACCAACCACACCAACCATACCAACCACACCAACCATACCAACCATGTCAACCATACCAACCATACCAACCATACCAACCTTACCAACCATGCCAACCATACTAAACATACCAACCATACCAACCATGCGAACCATACCAACCATGCCAACCATGTCAACCTTACCAACCACATCAACCATACCAACCATACCAACCACACCAACCATACCAACCATACCAAACATACCAACCACACCAACCTTACCAACTACATCAACCATAACACCCATACCAAACATACCAACCATACCAACCTTACCAACCATACCAACCATGTCAACCTTACCAACCACATCAAAAATACCAACCATACCAACCACAACAACCATAAAACCATATCAACCATGTAAACCATACCAACCATACCAACCATGTCAACCTTACCACCCACATCAACCATACCAACCATGCCAACCATATCAACCATTCCAACCATGTCAACCATGCCAACCATACCAACCACACCAACCATACCAACCATAGTAACTTCACCAACCATACCAACCTTACCAACCATGCCAACCATACTAAACATACCAACCATACCAACCATGCCAACCATACCAACCATGCCAACCATACCAACCATGTTAACCATACCAACCACATGAACCATACCAACCATACCAAACATGCCAAACATACCAACCATACCAACCATACCAATCTTACCAACCATGCCAACCATACTAAACATACCAACCATACCAACCATGCCAACCATACCAACCACACCAACCATACCAACCATACCAACCATACCAACCATGCCAACCATACCAACCACATCAACTATACCAACCATACCAAACATACCAACCACACCAAGCATACCAACCATACCAACTTCACCAATCATGCCAACCATACCAACCATACCAAGCTTACCAACCATTACAACCATACCAACCATGCCAACCATGTCAACCTTACCAACCATGTCAACCATACCAACCACACTAACCATACCAACAATACCAACCATACACACCGTACCAACCATGCCAACCATACCAGCCATACCAACCATACCAACCTTACCAATTTTGCCAACTTCACCAACAATGCCAACCATACCAAGCTTAATAACCATGACAACTATACCCACCATATCAACCATACCAAGCTTACCAACCATGATAACCATACCAACCATGCCAACCATATCAACCATACCAACCATGTCAACCATGCCAACCATACCAACCACACCAACCATACCAACCATACCAACTTCACCAACCACACCACCCATACCAAACATACCAACCATACCAACCTTACCAACCATGCCAACCATACTAAACATACCAACCATATCAACCATGCTAACCATACCAACCATGCCAACCATGTCAACCATACCAACCACATCAACCATACCAACCATACCAGCCATACCCAATATACCAACCTTACCAACCATGCCAACCATACTAAACATACCAACCATTCCAACCATACCAACCATGCCAACAATGTCAAGCTTACCAACCACATCAACCATGCCAACCACACCAACCATACCAACTTTACCAACCATGCTAACCATACCAACCATACCAAGCTTACCAACCATGACAACCATATCAACCATGCCAACCATATCAACCATACCAACCATACCAACCATGTCAACCTTACCAACCACATCAACTATACCAACCATACCAACCACACCAACCATACCAACCATACCAACCACACCAACCATACCAACCATACCAACCATACCAACCACACCACCCATACCAACCATACCAACTTCACCAACCACACCACCCATACCAAACATACCAACCATACCAACCTTACCAACCATGCCAAATATACTAAACATACCAACCATATCAACCATGCTAACCATACCAACCATGCCAACCATGTCAACCATACCAACCACATCAACCATACCAACCATACCAGCCATACCCAATATACCAACCTTACCAACCATGCCAACCATACTAAACATACCAACCATTCCAACCATACCAACCATGCCAACCATACCAACCATGCCAACCATGTCAAGCTTACCAACCACATAAACCATACCAACCACACCAACCATACCAACTTTACCAACCATGCTAACCATACCAACCATACCAAGCTTACCAACCATGACAACCATATCAACCATGCCAACCATATCAACCATACCAACCATGTCAACCATGCCAACCATACCAACCACACCAACCTTACCAACCATACCAACCATACCAACCACACCAACCATACCAACCATGGCAACCATACCAGCCATACCAACCATACCAACCATGTCAACCAGACCAACCATACCAACCTTACCAACCATGTCAACCATGTCAACCATACCAACCACACCAACCATACCAAAAATACCAACCATACAAACCATACCAACCATGGCAACCATACCAGCCATACCAACCATACCAACCTTACCAACCATGCCAACCATACCAACCATACCAACCATACCAACCATACCAACCATACCAACCATACCAACCATGCCAACCATACTAACCTTACCAACCATGCCAACCATACTAAACATACCAACCATACCAACCATACCAACCATGCCAACCATATCAACCATACCAACCACACCAACCATACCAACCATGGCAACCATACCAGCCATACCAACCATACCAACCATGTCAACCAGACCAACCATACCAACCTTACCAACCATGTCAACCATGTCAACCATACCAACCACACCAACCATACCAAAAATACCAACCATACAAACCATACCAACCATGGCAACCATACTAAACATACCAACCATACCAACTTTACCAACCATGCTAACCATACCAAGCTTACCAACCATGACAACCATATCAACCATGCCAACCATACTAACCTTACCAACCATGCCAACCATACTAAACATACCAACCATACCAACCATACCAACCATGCCAACCATATCAACCATACCAACCACACCAACCATACCAACCATGGCAACCATACCAGCCATACCAACCATACCAACCATGTCAACCAGACCAACCATACCAACCTTACCAACCATGTCAACCATGTCAACCATACCAACCACACCAACCATACCAAAAATACCAACCATACAAACCATACCAACCATGGCAACCATACCAGCCATACCAACCATACCAACCTTACCAACCATGCCAACCATGCCAACCATACTAACCTTACCAACCATGCCAACCATACTAAACATACCAACCATACCAACCATACCAACCATGCCAACCATATCAACCATACCAACCACACCAACCATACCAACCATGGCAACCATACCAGCCATACCAACCATACCAACCATGTCAACCAGACCAACCATACCAACCATACCAACCATACCAACCATACCAACCATGCCAACCATACTAACCTTACCAACCATGCCAACCATACTAAACATACCAACCATACCAACTTTACCAACCATGCTAACCATACCAAGCTTACCAACCATGACAACCATATCAACCATGCCAACCATACTAACCTTACCAACCATGCCAACCATATCAACCATACCAACCACACCAACCATACCAACCATGGCAACCATACCAGCCATACCAACCATACCAACCATGTCAACCAGACCAACCATACCAACCTTACCAACCATGCCAACCATACCAACCATACCAACCATGCCAACCATATCAACCATACCAACCACACCAACCATACCAACCATGGCAACCATACCAGCCATACCAACCATACCAACCATGTCAACCAGACCAACCATACCAACCTTACCAACCATGTCAACCATGTCAACCATACCAACCACACCAACCATACCAAAAATACCAACCATACAAACCATACCAACCATGGCAACCATACCAGCCATACCAACCATACCAACCTTACCAACCATGCCAACCATGCCAACCATACTAACCTTACCAACCATGCCAACCATACTAAACATACCAACCATACCAACCATACCAACCATGCCAACCATATCAACCATACCAACCACACCAACCATACCAACCATGGCAACCATACCAGCCATACCAACCATACCAACCATGTCAACCAGACCAACCATACCAACCATACCAACCATACCAACCATACCAACCATGCCAACCATACTAACCTTACCAACCATGCCAACCATACTAAACATACCAACCATACCAACTTTACCAACCATGCTAACCATACCAACCATACCAAGCTTACCAACCATGACAACCATATCAACCATGCCAACCATACTAATCTTACCAACCATGCCAACCATACTAAACATACCAACCATACCAACCACACCAACCTTACCAACCATACCAACCATACCAACCACACCAACCATACCAACCATGGCAACCATACCAGCCATACCAACCATACCAACCATGTCAACCAGACCAACCATACCAACCTTACCAACCATGTCAACCATGTCAACCATACCAACCACACCAACCATACCAAAAATACCAACCATACAAACCATACCAACCATGGCAACCATACCAGCCATACCAACCATACCAACCTTACCAACCATGCCAACCATACCAACCATACCAACCATACCAACCATACCAACCTTACCAACCATGCCAACCATACCAACCATACCAACCATACCAACCATACCAACCATGCCAACCATACTAACCTTACCAACCATGCCAACCATACTAAACATACCAACCATACCAACCATACCAACCATGCCAACCATATCAACCATACCAACCATGTCAACCATGCCAACCATACCAACCACACCAACCATACCAACTTTACCAACCATGCTAACCATACCAACCATACCAAGCTTACCAACCATGACAACCATATCAACCATGCCAACCATATCAACCATACCAACCATGTCAACCATGCCAACCATACCAACCACACCAACCTTACCAACCATACCAACCATACCAACCACACCAACCATACCAACCATGGCAACCATACCAGCCATACCAACCATACCAACCATGTCAACCAGACCAACCATACCAACCTTACCAACCATGTCAACCATGTCAACCATACCAACCACACCAACCATACCAAAAATACCAACCATACAAACCATACCAACCATGGCAACCATACCAGCCATACCAACCATACCAACCTTACCAACCATGCCAACCATACCAACCATACCAACCATACCAACCATACCAACCATGCCAACCATACTAACCTTACCAACCATGCCAACCATACTAAACATACCAACCATACCAACTTTACCAACCATGCTAACCATACCAACCATACCAAGCTTACCAACCATGACAACCATATCAACCATGCCAACCATATCAACCATACCAACCATGTCAACCATGCCAACCATACCAACCACACCAACCTTACCAACCATACCAACCATACCAACCACACCAACCATACCAACCATGGCAACCATACCAGCCATACCAACCATACCAACCATGTCAACCAGACCAACCATACCAACCTTACCAACCATGTCAACCATGTCAACCATACCAACCACACCAACCATACCAAAAATACCAACCATACAAACCATACCAACCATGGCAACCATATCAGCCATACCAACCATACCAACCTTACCAACCATGCCAACCATACCAACCATACCAACCATACCAACCACATCAACCATACCAACCATATCAACCATGCCAACCATATCAATCATACCAAGCTTACCAACCATGACAACCATACCAACCATGCCAACCATATCAACCATACCAACCATGTCAACCATGCCAACCATACCAACCATACCAAATTCACCAACCATGCCAACCATGCCAACACTGCCAACCATACCAAGCTTACCAACCATGACAACCATACCAACCATACCAACCTTACCAACAATGTCAACCATACCAACCATGTCAACCTTACCAACCACATCAACCATACCAACCATACCAACAATACCAACCATACCTACTATACCAACCTTACCAACCTTACCAACCATGTCAACCATACCAACCATGTCAACCTTACCAACCACATCAACCATACCAACCATGCCAACCATATCAACCATGCCAACCATGTCAACCATGCCAACCATACCAACCACACCAACCATACCAACCTTACCAACTTCACCAACCATACCAAGCTTACCAATCATGACAACCATACCAACCATACCAACCTTACCAACCATGTCAACCATACCAACCATACCAACCATGTCAACCTTACCAACCACATCAACCATACCACCCATACCAAACATACCAACCATACCAACCTTACCAACCATGTCAACCATACCAACCATGTCAACCTTACCAACCTTATCAACCATACCAACCACACCAACCATACCAACCATATCAACCATGTCAACCATACCAACCATACCAACCATGTCAACCTTACCAACCACATCAACCATACCAACCATGCCAACCATGCCAACCATGCCAACCATGTCAATAATGCCAACCATACCAACCACACCAACCACATGAACCATACCAACCATACCAACCATACCAACCACACCAACCATACCAACCATATCAACCATGTCAACCATACCAACCATACCAACCATGTCAACCTTACCAACCATACTAAACATACCAACCATACCAACCATGCCAACCATACCAACCATGTCAACCTTACCAACCACATCAACCATACCAACCATACCAACCATGCCAACCATATCAATCATACCAAGCTTACCAACCATGACAACCATACCAACCATGCCAACCATATCAACCATACCAACCATGTCAACCATGCCAACCATACCAACCATACCAACCACACCAACCTTACCAACCATACCAACCATACCAACCACACCAACCATACCAACCATGGCAACCATACCAGCCATACTAAACATACCAACCATACCAACCATGCCAACCATACCAACCATGCCAACCATACCAACCATACCAACCATGTCAACCATACCAACCACATGAACCATACCAACCATACCAACCATACCAACCACACCAACCATACCAACCATATCAACCATGTCAACCATACCAACCATACCAACCATGTCAACCTTACCAACCACATCAACCATACCAACCATGCCAACCATGCCAACCATGTCAATAATGCCAACCATACCAACCACACCAACCATACCAACCATACCAACTTCACCAACCATACCAACCTTACCAACCATGCCAACCATACTAAACATACCAACCATACCAACCTTACCAACCATGCCAACCATACTAAACATACCAACCATACCAACCATGCCAACCATACCAACCACGCCAACCGTACCAACCTTACCAACCATGCCAACCATACTAAACATACCAACCATACCAACCATGCCAACCATACCAACCACGCCAACCATGTCAACCATACCAACCACATCAACTATACCAACCATACCAAACATACCAACCAAACCAAGCATACCAACCATACCAACTTCACCAACCATGCCAACCATACCAACCATACCAAGCTTACCAACCATTACAACCATACCAACCATGCCAACCATGTCAACCTTACCAACCATGTCAACCATGTCAACCATACCAACCACACTAACCATACCAACAATACCAACCATACCAACCATACACACCGTACCAACCATGCCAACCATACCAGCCATACCAACCATACCAACCTTACCAATTTTGCCAACTTCACCAACAATGCCAACCATACCAACCATACCAACCTTACCAACCATGCCAACCATACTAAACATACCAACTATGCCAACCATGTCAACCATACCAACCACATCAACCATACCAACCATGCCAACCATGTCAACCATACCAACCACACCAACCATACCAACAATACCAACCATACCAACCATACCAACCATGGCAACCATGTCAACCATACCAACCATACCAACCATGTCAACCTTACCAACCACATCAACCATACCAACCATGCCAACCATGCCAACCATGCCAACCATGTCAATAATGCCAACCATACCAACCACACCAACCACATGAACCATACCAACCATACCAACCATACCAACCACACCACCCATACCAAACATACCAACCATACCAACCTTACCAACCATGCCAACCATACTAAACATACCAACTATGCCAACCATGTCAACCATACCAACCACATCAACCATACCAACCATGCCAACCATGTCAACCATACCAACCACATCAACCATACCAACAATACCAGCCATACCCAATATACCAACCTTACCAACCATGCCAACCATACTAAACATACCAACCATTCCAACCATACCAACCATGTCAACCATACCAACCATGTCAACCATGTCAAGCTTACCAACCACATCAACCATACCAACCACACCAACCATACCAACTTTACCAACTATGCTAACCAAACCAACCATACCAAGCTTACCAACCATGACAACCATATCAACCATGCCAACCATATCAACCATACCAACCATGTCAACCATGCCAACCATACCAACCACACCAACCTTACCAACCATACCAACCATACCAACCACACCAACCATACCAACCATGGCAACCATACCAGCCATACCAACCATACCAACCATGTCAACCAGACCAACCATACCAACCATGTCAACCATGTCAACCATACCAACCACACCAACCATACCAACAATACCAACCATACCAACCATGCCAACCATACCAGCCATACCAACCATACCAACCTTACCAACCATGCCAACCATACCAACCATACCAACCATACCAACCATACCAACCATACCAACCATACCAACCATACCAACCATACCAACCATGCCAACCATACTAACCTTACCAACCATGCCAACCATACTAAACATACCAACCATACCAACCATGCCAACCATACCAACCATGTAAACCTTACCAACCACATCAACCATACCAACCATACCAACCATGCCAACCATATCAATCATACCAAGCTTACCAACCATGACAACCATACCAACCATGCCAACCATATCAACCATACCAACCATGTCAACCATGCCAACCATACCAACCATACCAACCATACCAACTTCACCAACCATGCCAACCATGCCAACACTGCCAACCATACCAAGCTTACCAACCATGACAACCATACCAACCATACCAACCTTACCAACAATGTCAACCATACCAACCATACCAACCATGTCAACCTTACCAACCACATCAACCATACCAACCATACCAACAATACCAACCATACCTACCATACCAACCTTACCAACCTTACCAACCATGTCAACCATACCAACCATGTCAACCTTACCAGCCACATCAACCATACCAACCATGCCAACCATATCAACCATGCCAACCATGTCAACCATGCCAACCATACCAACCACACCAACCATACCAACCTTACCAACTTCACCAACCATACCAAGCTTACCAACCATGACAACCATACCAACCATACCAACTTTACCAACCATGTCAACCATACCAACCATACCAACCATGTCAACCTTACCAACCACATCAACCATACCACCCATACCAAACATACCAACCATACCAACCTTACCAACCATGTCAACCATACCAACCATGTCAACCTTACCAACCTTATCAACCATACCAACCACACCAACCATACCAACCATATCAACCATGTCAACCATACCAACCATACCAACCATGTCAACCTTACCAACCACATCAACCATACCAACCATGCCAACCATGTCAATAATGCCAACCATACCAACCACACCAACCATACCAACTTCACCAACCATACCAACCTTACCAACCATGCCAACCATACTAAACATACCAAACATACCAACCATGCCAACCATACCAACCATGCCAACCATACCAACCATACCAACCATGTCAACCATACCAACCACATGAACCATACCAACCATACCAACCATACCAACCACACCAACCATACCAACCATATCAACCATGTCAACCATACCAACCATACCAACCATGTCAACCTTACCAACCATACTAAACATACCAACCATACCAACCTTACCAACCATGGCAACCATACCAGCCATACCAACCATACCAAACATACCAACCATACCAACCTTACCAACCATGTCAACCATACCAACCATGTCAACCTTACCAACCTTATCAACCATACCAACCACACCAACCATACCAACCATATCAACCATGTCAACCATACCAACCATACCAACCATGTCAACCATGCCAACCATACCAACCACACCAACCTTACCAACCATACCAACCATACCAACCACACCAACCATACCAACCATGGCAACCATACCAGCCATACCAACCATACCAAACATACCAACCATACCAACCTTACCAACCATGTCAACCATACCAACCATGTCAACCTTACCAACCTTATCAACCATACCAACCACACCAACCATACCAACCATATCAACCATGTCAACCATACCAACCATACCAACCATGTCAACCTTACCAACCACATCAACCATACCAACCATGCCAACCATGCCAACCATGCCAACCATGTCAATAATGCCAACAATACCAACCACACCAACCACATGAACCATACCAACCATACCAACCATACCAACCACACCAACCATACCAACCATATCAACCATGTCAACCATACCAACCATACCAACCATGTCAACCTTACCAACCATACTAAACATACCAACCATACCAACCATGCCAACCATACCAACCATGTCAACCTTACCAACCACATCAACCATACCAACCATACCAACCATGCCAACCATATCAATCATACCAAGCTTACCAACCATGACAACCATACCAACCATGCCAACCATATCAACCATACCAACCATGTCAACCATGCCAACCATACCAACCATACCAACCACACCAACCTTACCAACCATACCAACCATACCAACCACACCAACCATACCAACCATGGCAACCATACCAGCCATACTAAACATACCAACCATACCAACCATGCCAACCATACCAACCATGCCAACCATACCAACCATACCAACCATGTCAACCATACCAACCACATGAACCATACCAACCATACCAACCATACCAACCACACCAACCATACCAACCATATCAACCATGTCAACCATACCAACCATACCAACCATGTCAACCTTACCAACCACATCAACCATACCAACCATGCCAACCATGCCAACCATGTCAATAATGCCAACCATACCAACCACACCAACCATACCAACCATACCAACTTCACCAACCATACCAACCTTACCAACCATGCCAACCATACTAAACATACCAACCATACCAAGCTTACCAACCATGACAACCATACCAACCATACCAACCTTACCAACAATGTCAACCATACCAACCATGTCAACCTTACCAACCACATCAACCATACCAACCATACCAACAATACCAACCATACCTACCATACCAACCTTACCAACCTTACCAACCATGTCAACCATACCAACCATGTCAACCTTACCAACCACATCAACCATACCAACCATGCCAACCATATCAACCATGCCAACCATGTCAACCATGCCAACCATACCAACCACACCAACCATACCAACCTTACCAACTTCACCAACCATACCAAGCTTACCAATCATGACAACCATACCAACCATACCAACCTTACCAACCATGTCAACCATACCAACCATACCAACCATGTCAACCTTACCAACCACATCAACCATACCACCCATACCAAACATACCAACCATACCAACCTTACCAACCATGTCAACCATACCAACCATGTCAACCTTACCAACCTTATCAACCATACCAACCACACCAACCATACCAACCATATCAACCATGTCAACCATACCAACCATACCAACCATGTCAACCTTACCAACCACATCAACCATACCAACCATGCCAACCATGCCAACCATGCCAACCATGTCAATAATGCCAACCATACCAACCACACCAACCACATGAACCATACCAACCATACCAACCATACCAACCACACCAACCATACCAACCATATCAACCATGTCAACCATACCAACCATACCAACCATGTCAACCTTACCAACCATACTAAACATACCAACCATACCAACCATGCCAACCATACCAACCATGTCAACCTTACCAACCACATCAACCATACCAACCATACCAACCATGCCAACCATATCAATCATACCAAGCTTACCAACCATGACAACCATACCAACCATGCCAACCATATCAACCATACCAACCATGTCAACCATGCCAACCATACCAACCATACCAACCACACCAACCTTACCAACCATACCAACCATACCAACCACACCAACCATACCAACCATGGCAACCATACCAGCCATACTAAACATACCAACCATACCAACCATGCCAACCATACCAACCATGCCAACCATACCAACCATACCAACCATGTCAACCATACCAACCACATGAACCATACCAACCATACCAACCATACCAACCACACCAACCATACCAACCATATCAACCATGTCAACCATACCAACCATACCAACCATGTCAACCTTACCAACCACATCAACCATACCAACCATGCCAACCATGCCAACCATGTCAATAATGCCAACCATACCAACCACACCAACCATACCAACCATACCAACTTCACCAACCATACCAACCTTACCAACCATGCCAACCATACTAAACATACCAACCATACCAACCTTACCAACCATGCCAACCATACTAAACATACCAACCATACCAACCATGCCAACCATACCAACCACGCCAACCGTACCAACCTTACCAACCATGCCAACCATACTAAACATACCAACCATACCAACCATGCCAACCATACCAACCACGCCAACCATGTCAACCATACCAACCACATCAACTATACCAACCATACCAAACATACCAACCAAACCAAGCATACCAACCATACCAACTTCACCAACCATGCCAACCATACCAACCATACCAAGCTTACCAACCATTACAACCATACCAACCATGCCAACCATGTCAACCTTACCAACCATGTCAACCATGTCAACCATACCAACCACACTAACCATACCAACAATACCAACCATACCAACCATACACACCGTACCAACCATGCCAACCATACCAGCCATACCAACCATACCAACCTTACCAATTTTGCCAACTTCACCAACAATGCCAACCATACCAACCATACCAAGCTTACCAACCATGACAACCATACCAACCATATCAACCATACCAAGCTTACCAACCATGATAACCATACCAACCATGCCAACCATATCAACCATACCAACCATGTCAACCATGCCAACCATACCAACCACACCAACCATACCAACCATACCAACCATACCAACTTCACCAACCACACCACCCATACCAAACATACCAACCATACCAACCTTACCAACCATGCCAACCATACTAAACATACCAACCATATCAACCATGCTAACCATACCAACCATGCCAACCATGTCAACCATACCAACCACATCAACCATACCAACCATACCAGCCATACCCAATATACCAACCTTACCAACCCTGCCAACCATACTAAACATACCAACCATTCCAACCATACCAACCATGCCAACCATACCAACCATGTCAACCATGTCAAGCTTACCAACCACATCAACCATACCAACCACACCAACCATACCAACTTTACCAACTATGCTAACCAAACCAACCATACCAAGCTTACCAACCATGACAACCATATCAACCATGCCAACCATATCAACCATACCAACCATACCAACCACATCAACCATACCAACCATACCAACCACACCAACCATACCAACCATACCAACCACACCAACCATACCAACCATACCAACCATACCAACCACACCACCCATACCAAACATACCAACCATACCAACCTTGCCAACCATGCCAACCATACTAAACATACCAACTATGCCAACCATGTCAACCATACCAACCACATCAACCATACCAACCATGCCAACCATGTCAACCATACCAACCACATCAACCATACCAACAATACCAGCCATACCCAATATACCAACCTTACCAACCATGCCAACCATACTAAACATACCAACCATTCCAACCATACCAACCATGCCAACCATACCAACCATGTCAACCATGTCAAGCTTACCAACCACATCAACCATACCAACCACACCAACCATACCAACTTTACCAACCATGCTAACCATACCAACCATACCAAGCTTACCAACCATGACAACCATACCAACCATATCAACCATACCAAGCTTACCAACCATGATAACCTTACCAACCCTGCCAACCATACTAAACATACCAACCATTCCAACCATACCAACCATGCCAACCATACCAACCATGTCAACCATGTCAAGCTTACCAACCACATCAACCATACCAACCACACCAACCATACCAACTTTACCAACCATGCTAACCATACCAACCATACCAAGCTTACCAACCATGACAACCATATCAACCATGCCAACCATATCAACCATACCAACCATACCAACCACATCAACCATACCAACCATACCAACCACACCAACCATACCAACCATACCAACCACACCAACCATACCAACCATACCAACCATACCAACCACACCACCCATACCAAACATACCAACCATACCAACCTTGCCAACCATGCCAACCATACTAAACATACCAACTATGCCAACCATGTCAACCATACCAACCACATCAACCATACCAACCATGCCAACCATGTCAACCATACCAACCACATCAACCATACCAACAATACCAGCCATACCCAATATACCAACCTTACCAACCATGCCAACCATACTAAACATACCAACCATTCCAACCATACCAACCATGCCAACCATACCAACCATGTCAACCATGTCAAGCTTACCAACCACATCAACCATACCAACCACACCAATCATACCAACTTTACCAACTATGCTAACCAAACCAACCATACCAAGCTTACCAACCATGACAACCATATCAACCATGCCAACCATATCAACCATACCAACCATGTCAACCATGCCAACCATACCAACCACACCAACCTTACCAACCATACCAACCATACCAACCACACCAACCATACCAACCATGGCAACCATACCAGCCATACCAACCATACCAACCATGTCAACCAGACCAACCATACCAACCATGTCAACCATGTCAACCATACCAACCACACCAACCATACCAACAATACCAACCATACCAACCATACCAACCATGGCAACCATACCAGCCATACCAACATACCAACCTTACCAACCATGCCAACCATACCAACCATACCAACCATACCAACCATACCAACCATACCAACCATGCCAACCATACTAACCTTACCAACCATGCCAACCATACTAAACATACCAACCATACCAACCATGCCAACCATACCAACCATGTCAACCTTACCAACCACATCAACCATACCAACCATACCAACCATGCCAACCATATCAATCATACCAAGCTTACCAACCATGACAACCATACCAACCATGCCAACCATATCAACCATACCAACCATGTCAACCATGCCAACCATACCAACCATACCAACCATACCAACTTCACCAACCATGCCAACCATGCCAACACTGCCAACCATACCAAGCTTACCAACCATGACAACCATACCAACCATACCAACCTTACCAACAATGTCAACCATACCAACCATGTCAACCTTACCAACCACATCAACCATACCAACCATACCAACAATACCAACCATACCTACCATACCAACCTTACCAACCTTACCAACCATGTCAACCATACCAACCATGTCAACCTTACCAGCCACATCAACCATACCAACCATGCCAACCATATCAACCATGCCAACCATGTCAACCATGCCAACCATACCAACCACACCAACCATACCAACCTTACCAACTTCACCAACCATACCAAGCTTACCAACCATGACAACCATACCAACCATACCAACCATACCAACCTTACCAACCATGTCAACCATACCAACCATACCAACCATGTCAACCTTACCAACCACATCAACCATACCACCCATACCAAACATACCAACCATACCAACCTTACCAACCATGTCAACCATACCAACCATGTCAACCTTACCAACCTTATCAACCATACCAACCACACCAACCATACCAACCATATCAACCATGTCAACCATACCAACCATACCAACCATGTCAACCTTACCAACCACATCAACCATACCAACCATGCCAACCATGCCAACCATGTCAATAATGCCAACCATACCAACCACACCAACCATACCAACTTCACCAACCATACCAACCTTACCAACCATGCCAACCATACTAAACATACCAACCATACCAACCATGCCAACCATACCAACCATGCCAACCATACCAACCATACCAACCATGTCAACCATACCAACCACATGAACCATACCAACCATACCAACCACACCAACCATACCAACCATATCAACCATGTCAACCATACCAACCATACCAACCATGTCAACCTTACCAACCACATCAACCATACCAACCATGCCAACCATGCCAACCATGTCAATAATGCCAACCATACCAACCACACCAACCATACCAACCATACCAACTTCACCAACCATACCAACCTTACCAACCATGCCAACCATACTAAACATACCAACCATACCAACCATGCCAACCATACCAACCTTACCAATCATGCCAACCATACTAAGCATACCAACCATACCAACCATGCCAACCATACCAATCATGCCAACCATGTCAACCTTACCAACCACATCAACCATACCAACCATACCAACCACACCAACCATACCAAACATACCAACCATACCAACCTTACCAACCATGCCAACCATACTAAACATACCAACCATACCAACCATACCAACCATACCAACCACACCACCCATACCAAACATACCAACCATACCAACCTTACCAACCATGCCAACCATACTAAACATACCAACTATGCCAACCATGTCAACCATACCAACCACATCAACCATACCAACCATGCCAACCATGTCAACCATACCAACCACATCAACCATACCAACAATACCAGCCATACCCAATATACCAACCTTACCAACCATGCCAACCATACTAAACATACCAACCATTCCAACCATACCAACCATGCCAACCATACCAACCATGTCAACCATGTCAAGCTTACCAACCACATCAACCATACCAACCACACCAACCATACCAACTTTACCAACTATGCTAACCAAACCAACCATACCAAGCTTACCAACCATGACAACCATATCAACCATGCCAACCATATCAACCATACCAACCATGTCAACCATGCCAACCATACCAACCACACCAACCTTACCAACCATACCAACCATACCAACCACACCAACCATACCAACCATGGCAACCATACCAGCCATACCAACCATACCAACCATGTCAACCAGACCAACCATACCAACCATGTCAACCATGTCAACCATACCAACCACACCAACCATACCAACAATACCAACCATACCAACCATGCCAACCATACCAGCCATACCAACCATACCAACCTTACCAACCATGCCAACCATACCAACCATACCAACCATACCAACCATACCAACCATACCAACCATACCAACCATACCAACCATGCCAACCATACTAACCTTACCAACCATGCCAACCATACTAAACATACCAACCATACCAACCATGCCAACCATACCAACCATGTAAACCTTACCAACCACATCAACCATACCAACCATACCAACCATGCCAACCATATCAATCATACCAAGCTTACCAACCATGACAACCATACCAACCATGCCAACCATATCAACCATACCAACCATGTCAACCATGCCAACCATACCAACCATACCAACCATACCAACTTCACCAACCATGCCAACCATGCCAACACTGCCAACCATACCAAGCTTACCAACCATGACAACCATACCAACCATACCAACCTTACCAACAATGTCAACCATACCAACCATACCAACCATGTCAACCTTACCAACCACATCAACCATACCAACCATACCAACAATACCAACCATACCTACCATACCAACCTTACCAACCTCACCAACCATGTCAACCATACCAACCATGTCAACCTTACCAGCCACATCAACCATACCAACCATGCCAACCATATCAACCATGCCAACCATGTCAACCATGCCAACCATACCAACCACACCAACCATACCAACCTTACCAACTTCACCAACCATACCAAGCTTACCAACCATGACAACCATACCAACCATACCAACCTTACCAACCATGTCAACCATACCAACCATACCAACCATGTCAACCTTACCAACCACATCAACCATACCACCCATACCAAACATACCAACCATACCAACCTTACCAACCATGTCAACCATACCAACCATGTCAACCTTACCAACCTTATCAACCATACCAACCACACCAACCATACCAACCATATCAACCATGTCAACCATACCAACCATACCAACCATGTCAACCTTACCAACCACATCAACCATACCAACCATGCCAACCATGCCAACCATGTCAATAATGCCAACCATACCAACCACACCAACCATACCAACTTCACCAACCATACCAACCTTACCAACCATGCCAACCATACTAAACATACCAACCATACCAACCATGCCAACCATACCAACCATGCCAACCATACCAACCATACCAACCATGTCAACCATACCAACCACATGAACCATACCAACCATACCAACCACACCAACCATACCAACCATATCAACCATGTCAACCATACCAACCATACCAACCATGTCAACCTTACCAACCACATCAACCATACCAACCATGCCAACCATGCCAACCATGTCAATAATGCCAACCATACCAACCACACCAACCATACCAACCATACCAACTTCACCAACCATGCCAACCATGCCAACACTGCCAACCATACCAAGCTTACCAACCAAGACAACCATACCAACCATACCAACCTTACCAACAATGTCAACCATACCAACCATACCAACCATGTCAACCTTACCAACCACATCAACCATACCAACCATACCAACAATACCAACCATACCTACCATACCAACCTTACCAACCTTACCAACCATGTCAACCATACCAACCATGTCAACCTTACCAGCCACATCAACCATACCAACCATGCCAACCATATCAACCATGCCAACCATGTCAACCATGCCAACCATACCAACCACACCAACCATACCAACCTTACCAACTTCACCAACCATACCAAGCTTACCAACCATGACAACCATACCAACCATACCAACCTTACCAACCATGTCAACCATACCAACCATACCAACCATGTCAACCTTACCAACCACATCAACCATACCACCCATACCAAACATACCAACCATACCAACCTTACCAACCATGTCAACCATACCAACCATGTCAACCTTACCAACCTTATCAACCATACCAACCACACCAACCATACCAACCATATCAACCATGTCAACCATACCAACCATACCAACCATGTCAACCTTACCAACCACATCAACCATACCAACCATGCCAACCATGTCAATAATGCCAACCATACCAACCACACCAACCATACCAACTTCACCAACCATACCAACCTTACCAACCATGCCAACCATACTAAACATACCAACCATACCAACCATGCCAACCATACCAACCATGCCAACCATACCAACCATACCAACCATGTCAACCATACCAACCACATGAACCATACCAACCATACCAACCACACCAACCATACCAACCATATCAACCATGTCAACCATACCAACCATACCAACCATGTCAACCTTACCAACCACATCAACCATACCAACCATGCCAACCATGCCAACCATGTCAATAATGCCAACCATACCAACCATGCCAACCATACCAACCATACCAACCATGTCAACCATACCAACCACATGAACCATACCAACCATACCAACCACACCAACCATACCAACCATATCAACCATGTCAACCATACCAACCATACCAACCATGTCAACCTTACCAACCACATCAACCATACCAACCATGCCAACCATGCCAACCATGTCAATAATGCCAACCATACCAACCACACCAACCATACCAACCATACCAACTTCACCAACCATACCAACCTTACCAACCATGCCAACCATACTAAACATACCAACCATACCAACCATGCCAACCATACCAACCTTACCAATCATGCCAACCATGCCAACCATACTAAACATACCAACTATGCCAACCATGTCAACCTTACCAACCACATCAACCATACCAACCATACCAACCACACCAACCATACCAAACATACCAACCATACCAACCTTACCAACCATGCCAACCATACTAAACATACCAACCATACCAACCATACCAACCACACCACCCATACCAAACATACCAACCATACCAACCTTACCAACCATGCCAACCATACTAAACATACCAACTATGCCAACCATGTCAACCATACCAACCACATCAACCATACCAACCATGCCAACCATGTCAACCATACCAACCACATCAACCATACCAACAATACCAGCCATACCCAATATACCAACCTTACCAACCATGCCAACCATACTAAACATACCAACCATTCCAACCATACCAACCATGTCAACCATACCAACCATGTCAACCATGTCAAGCTTACCAACCACATCAACCATACCAACCACACCAACCATACCAACTTTACCAACTATGCTAACCAAACCAACCATACCAAGCTTACCAACCATGACAACCATATCAACCATGCCAACCATATCAACCATACCAACCATGTCAACCATGCCAACCATACCAACCACACCAACCTTACCAACCATACCAACCATACCAACCACACCAACCATACCAACCATGGCAACCATACCAGCCATACCAACCATACCAACCATGTCAACCAGACCAACCATACCAACCATGTCAACCATGTCAACCATACCAACCACACCAACCATACCAACAATACCAACCATACCAACCATGATAACCATACCAGCCATACCAACCATACCAACCTTACCAACCATGCCAACCATACCAACCATACCAACCATACCAACCATACCAACCATGCCAACCATACTAACCTTACCAACCATGCCAACCATACTAAACATACCAACCATACCAACCATGCCAACCATACCAACCATGTAAACCTTACCAACCACATCAACCATACCAACCATACCAACCATGCCAACCATATCAATCATACCAAGCTTACCAACCATGACAACCATACCAACCATGCCAACCATATCAACCATACCAACCATGTCAACCATGCCAACCATACCAACCATACCAACCATACCAACTTCACCAACCATGCCAACCATGCCAACACTGCCAACCATACCAAGCTTACCAACCATGACAACCATACCAACCATACCAACCTTACCAACAATGTCAACCATACCAACCATACCAACCATGTCAACCTTACCAACCACATCAACCATACCAACCATACCAACAATACCAAATATACCTACCATACCAACCTTACCAACCTTACCAACCATGTCAACCATACCAACCATGTCAACCTTACCAGCCACATCAACCATACCAACCATGCCAATCATATCAACCATGCCAACCATGTCAACCATGCCAACCATACCAACCACACCAACCATACCAACCTTACCAACTTCACCAACCATACCAAGCTTACCAACCATGACAACCATACCAACCATACCAACCTTACCAACCATGTCAACCATACCAACCATACCAACCATGTCAACCTTACCAACCACATCAACCATACCACCCATACCAAACATACCAACCATACCAACCTTACCAACCATGTCAACCATACCAACCATGTCAACCTTACCAACCTTATCAACCATACCAACCACACCAACCATACCAACCATATCAACCATGTCAACCATACCAACCATACCAACCATGTCAACCTTACCAACCACATCAACCATACCAACCATGCCAACCATGCCAACCATGTCAATAATGCCAACCATACCAACCACACCAACCATACCAACTTCACCAACCATACCAACCTTACCAACCATGCCAACCATACTAAACATACCAAACATACCAACCATGCCAACCATACCAACCATGCCAACCATACCAACCATACCAACCATGTCAACCATACCAACCACATGAACCATACCAACCATAACAACCACACCAACCATACCAACCATATCAACCATGTCAACCATACCAACCATGTCAACCTTACCAACCACATCAACCATACCAACCATGCCAACCATGCCAACCATGTCAATAATGCCAACCATACCAACCACACCAACCATACCAACCATACCAACTTCACCAACCATACCAACCTTACCAACCATGCCAACCATACTAAACATACCAACCATACCAACCATGCCAACCATACCAACCTTACCAATCATGCCAACCATACTAAGCATACCAACCATACCAACCATGCCAACCATACCAATCATGCCAACCATGTCAACCTTACCAACCACATCAACCATACCAACCATACCAACCACACCAACCATACCAAACATACCAACCATACCAACCTTACCAACCATGCCAACCATACTAAACATACCAACCATACCAACCATGCCAACCATACCAACCATGCCAACCATGTCAACCATACCAACCACATCAACTATACCAACCATACCAAACATACCAACCACACCAAGCATATCAACCATACCAACTTCACCAACCATGCCAACCATACCCAACATACCAAGCTTACCAACCATGACAACCATACCAACCATGCCAACCATATCAACCATGTCAACCTTACCAACCATGTCAACCATGTCAACCATACCAACCACACCAATCATACCAACCATGGCAACCAGACCAACCATACCAACCATGTCAACCATGTCAACCATACCAACCACACCAACCATACCAACAATACCAACCATACCAACCATACCAACCATGGCAACCATACCAGCCAAACCAACCATACACACCGTACCAACCATGCCAACCATACCAGCCATACCAAACATACCAACCTTACCAACCTTGCTAACTCCACCAACCATGCCAACCATACCAACCATACCAAGCTTACCAACCATGACAACCATACCAACCATGCCAACCATATCAACCATACCAAGCTTACCAACCATGACAACCATACCAACCATGTCAACCTTACCAACCACATCAACCACACCAACCTTACCAACCATACCAACCATACCAACCATACCAACCACACCAACCATACCAACCATGGCAACCATACCAGCCATACCAACCATGTCAACCAGACCAACCATACCAGCCATGTCAACCATGTCAACCATACCAACCACACCAACCATACCAACAATACCAACCATACCAACCATACCAACCATGGCAACCATACCAGCCATACCAACCATACACACCGTACCAACCATGCCAACCATACCAGCCATACCAAACATACCAACCTTACCAACCTTGCTAACTTCACCAACCATGCCAACCATACCAACCATACCAAGCTTACCAACCATGACAACCATACCAACCATGCCAACCATATCAACCATACCAAGCTTACCAACCATGACAACCATACCAACCATGCCAACCATATCAACCATACTAACCATGTCAACCATGCCAACCATACCAACCACACCAACCATACCAACCATACCAACTTCACCAACCATGCCAACCATACCAACCATACCAAGCTTACCAACAATGACAACCATACCACCCATACCAACCTTACCAACCATGTCAACCATATTAACCATACCAACCATGTCAACCTTACCAACCACATCAACCATACCAACCATACCAACCAAACCAACCATACCAACCATACCAACCATACCAACCATACCAACCACACCAACCATACCAACCATACCAACCACACCACCCATACCAAACATACCAACCATACCAACCTTACCAACCATGCCAACCATACCAACCATACCAAGCTTACCAACCATGACAACCATACCAACCATGCCAACCATATCAACCATGTCAACCTTACCAACCATGTCAACCATGTCAACCATACCAACCACACCAATCATACCAACAATACCAACCATACCAACCATACACACCGTACCAACCATGCCAACCATACCAGCCATACCAACCATACCAACCTTACCAATTTTGCCAACTTCACCAACAATGCCAACCATACCAACCATACCAAGCTTACCAACCATGACAACCATACCAACCATATCAACCATACCAAGCTTACCAACCATGATAACCATACCAACCACATCAACCATACCAACCATACCAACCAAACCAACCATACCAACCATACCAACCATACCAACCATACCAGCCATACCAACCATACCAACCATGTCAACCAGACCAACCATACCAACCTTACCAACCATGTCAACCATGTCAACCATACCAACCACACCAACCATACCAACAATACCAACCATACCAACCATGGCAACCATACCAGCCATACCAACCATACCAACCTTACCAACCATGCCAACCATACCAACCATACCAACCATACCAACCATACCAACCATACCAACCATGCCAACCATACTAACCTTACCAACCATGCCAACCATACTAAACATACCAACCATACCAACTATGCCAACCATACCAACCATGTCAACCTTACCAACCACATCAACCATACCAACCATACCAACAATACCAACCATACCTACCATACCAACCTTACCAACCTTACCAACCATGTCAACCATACCAACCATGTCAACCTTACCAACCACATCAACCATACCAACCATGCCAACCATATCAACCATGCCAACCATGTCAACCATGCCAACCATACCAACCACACCAACCATACCAACCTTACCAACTTCACCAACCATACCAAGCTTACCAACCATGACAACCATACCAACCATACCAACCTTACCAACCATGTCAACCATACCAACCATACCAACCATGTCAACCTTACCAACCACATCAACCATACCACCCATACCAAACATACCAACCATACCAACCTTACCAACCATGTCAACCATACCAACCATGTCAACCTTACCAACCTTATCAACCATACCAACCACACCAACCATACCAACCATATCAACCATGTCAACCATGTCAACCATACCAACCATACCAACCATGTCAACCTTACCAACCACATCAACCATACCAACCATGCCAACCATGCCAACCATATCAATAATGCCAACCATACCAACCACACCAACCATACCAACTTCACCAACCATACCAACCTTACCAACCATGCCAACCATACTAAACATACCAACCATACCAACCATGCCAACCATACCAAAAATGCCAACCATACCAACCATACCAACCATACCAACCACATGAACCATACCAACCATACCAACCATACCAACCACACCAACCATACCAACCATATCAACCATGTCAACCATACCAACCATACCAACCATGTCAACCTTACCAACCACATCAACCATACCAACCATGCCAACCATGTCAACCATGTCAATAATGCCAACCATACCAACCACACCAACCATACCAACTTCACCAACCATACCAACCTTACCAATCATGCCAACCATACTAAACATACCAACCATACCAACCATGCCAACCATACCAACCTTACCAATCATGCCAACCATACTAAGCATACCAACCATACCAACCATGCCAACCATACCAATCATGCCAACCATGTCAACCTTACCAACCACATCAACCATACCAACCATACCAACCACACCAACCATACCAAACATACCAACCATACCAACCTTACCAACCATGCCAACCATACTAAACATACCAACCATACCAACCATGCCAACCATACCAACCATGCCAACCATGTCAACCATACCAACCACATCAACTATACCAACCATACTAAACATACCAACCACACCAAGCATACCAACCATACCAACTTCACCAACCATGCCAACCATACCAACCATACCAAGCTTACCAACCATGACAACCATACCAACCATGCCAACCATATCAACCATGTCAACCTTACCAACCATGTCAACCATGTCAACCATACCAACCACACCAATCATACCAACAATACCAACCATACCAACCATACACACCGTACCAACCATGCCAACCATACCAGCCATACCAAACATACCAACCTTACCAACCTTGCTAACTTCACCAACCATGCCAACCATACCAACAATACCAAGCTTACCAACCATGACAACCATACCAACCATGCCAACCATATCAACCATACCAAGCTTACCAACCATGACAACCATACCAACCATGCCAACCATATCAACCATACTAAACATGTCAACCATGCCAACCATACCAACCACACCAACCATACCAACCATACCAACTTCACCAACCATGCCAACCATACCAACCATACCAAGCTTACCAACAATGACAACCATACCACCCATACCAACCTTACCAACCATGTCAACCATATTAACCATACCAACCATGTCAACCTTACCAACCACATCAACCATACCAACCAAACCAACCATACCAACCACACCAACCATACTAAACATACCAACCATACCAACCATGCTAACCATACCAATACCATGCCAACCATGTCAACCATACCAACCACATCAACCATACCAACCATACCAAACATACCAGCCATACCAACCATACCAACCATGCCAACCATACTAAACATACCAACCATACCAACCATTCCAACCATACCAACCATGCCAACCATACCAACAATGCCAGCCATGTCAAGCTTACCAACCACATCAACCATACCAACCACACCAACCATACCAACTTCACCAACCATGCCAACCATACCAACCATACCAAGTTTACCAACCATGACAACCATACCAACCATGCCAACCATATCAACCATACCAACCATGTCAACCATGCCAACCATACCAACCACACCAACCTTACCAACCATACCAACCATACCAACCACACCAACCATACCAACTTCACCAACCATGCCAACCATACCAACCATACCAAGCTTACCAACCATGACAACCATACCAACCTTACCAACCATGTCAACCATGTCAACCATACCAACCACATGAACCATACCAACCATACCAAACATACCAACCATACCAACCATACCAACCATATCAACCTTACCAACCATGCCAACCATACTAAACATACCAACCATACCAACCATGCCAACCATACCAACCATGCCAACCATGTCAACCTTACCAACCACATCAACCATACCAACCATAACAACCACACCAACCATACCAAATATACCAAACATACCAACCACACCAACCTTACCAACTACATCAACCATACCACCCATACCAAACATACCAACCATACCAACCTTACCAAACATGTCAACCATACCAACCATGTCAACCTTACCAACCACATCAACCATACCAACCATACCAACCACACCAACCATACCAACCATATCAACTATGTAAACCATACCAACCATGTCAACCTTACCACCCACATCAACCATACCAACCATGCCAACCATATCAACCATGCCAACCATGTCAACCATGTCAACCATGCCAACCATACCAACCACACCAACCATACCAACCATACCAACCATACCAACCATACCAACTTCACCAACCATACCAACCTTACCAACCATGCCAACCATACTAAACATACCAACCATACCAACCATGCCAACCATACCAACCATGCCAACCATACCAACCATACCAACTTCACCAACCACACCACCCATACCAAACATACCAACCATACCAACCTTACCAACCATGCCAACCATACTAAACATACCAACCATATCAACCATGCTAACCATACCAACCATGCCAACCATGTCAACCATACCAACCACATCAACCATACCAACCATACAAGAGATACCAAACATACCAACCGTACCAACCTTACCAACCATGCCAACCATACTAAACATACCAACCATACCAACCATGCCAACCATACCAACCACGCCAACCATGTCAACCATACCAACTACATCAACTATACCAACCATACCAAACATACCAACCACACCAAGCATACCAACCATACCAACTTCACCAACCATACCAACCATACCAACCATACCAAACATACCAACCGTACCAACCTTACCAACCATGCCAACCATACTAAACATACCAACCATACCAACCATGCCAACCATACCAACCACGCCAACCATGTCAACCATACCAACCACATCAACTATACCAACCATACCAAACATACCAACCACACCAAGCATACCAACCATACCAACTTCACCAACCATGCCAACCATACCAACCATACCAAGCTTACCAACCATTACAACCATACCAACCATGCCAACCATGTCAACCTTACCAACCATGTCAACCATACCAACCACACTAACCATACCAACAATACCAACCATACAAACCATACACACCGTACCAACCATGCCAACCATACCAGCCATACCAACCATACCAACCTTACCAATTTTGCCAACTTCACCAACAATGCCAACCATACCAACCATACCAAGCTTACCAACCATGACAACCATACCAACCATATCAACCATACCAAGCTTACCAACCATGATAACCATACCAACCATGCCAACCATATCAACCATACCAACCATGTCAACCATGCCAACCATACCAACCACACCAACCATACCAACCATACCAACCATAACAACTTCACCAACCACACCACCCATACCAAACATACCAACCATACACACCTTACCAACCATGCCAACCATACTAAACATACCAACCATATCAACCATGCTAACCATACCAACCATGCCAACCATGTCAACCATACCAACCACATCAACCATACCAACCATACCAGCCATACCCAATATACCAACCTTACCAACCATGCCAACCATACTAAATATACCAACCATTCCAACCATACCAACCATGCCAACCATACCAACCATGCCAACCATGTCAAGCTTACCAACCACATCAACCATGCCAACCACACCAACCATACCAACTTTACCAACCATGCCAATCATACCAACCATACCAAGCTTACCAACCATGACAACCATATCAACCATGCCAACCATATCAACCATACCAACCATACCAACCATGTCAACCTTACCAACCACATCAACCATACCAACCATACCAACCACACCAACCATACCAACCATACCAACCACACCAACCATACCAACCATACCAACCATACCAACCACACCACCCATACCAAACATACCAACCATACCAACCTTACCAACCATGCCAACCATACTAAACATACCAACCATATCAACCATGCTAACCATACCAACCATGCCAACCATGTCAACCATACCAACCACACCAACCATGGCAACCATACCAACCACACCAACCATACCAGCCATACCAACCACACCACCCATACCAGCCATACCAACCATACCAACCTTACCAACCATGCCAACCATACCAACCATACCAACCATACCAACCATACCAACCATACCAACCATACCAACCTTACCAACCACACCAACCATACCAACTTTACCAACCATGCTAACCATACCAACCATACCAAGCTTACCAACCATACCAACCATACCAACCACACCAACCATGGCAACCATACCAGCCATACCAACCATACCAACCATTTCAACCAGACCAACCATACCAACCTTACCAACCATGTCAACCATACCAACCACATCAACTATACCAACCATACCAAACATACCAACCACACCAAGCATACCAACCATGTCAACCATACCAGCCATACCAACCATACCAACCACACCAACCATACCAACCATGGCAACCATACCAGCCATACCAACCATACCAACCATACCAACCATGGCAACCATACCAGCCATACCAACCATACCAACCTTACCAACCATGCCAACCATACCAACCATACCAACCACACCAACCATACCAACCACACCAACCATACCAACCATGGCAACCATACCAGCCATACCAACCATACCAACCATTTCAACCAGACCAACCATACCAACCTTACCAACCATGTCAACCATGTCAACCATACCAACCACACCAACCATACCAACAATACCAACCATACCAACCATACCAACCATGTCAACCATACCAGCCATACCAACCATACCAACCACACCAACCATACCAACCATGGCAACCATACCAGCCATACCAACCATACCAACCATACCAACCATGGCAACCATACCAGCCATACCAACCATACCAACCTTACCAACCATGCCAACCATACCAACCATACCAACCATACCAACCATACCAACCATACCAACCATACCAACCTTACCAACCACATCAACCATACCAACCATACCAACCACACCAACCATACCAACCATACCAACCACACCAACCATACCAACCATATCAACCATACCAACCATACCAACCATACCAACCATACCAACCACACCAACCATACCAACCATGGCAACCATACCAGCCATACCAACCATACCAACCATGTCAACCAGACCAACCATACCAACCTTACCAACCATGTCAACCATGTCAACCATACCAACCACACCAACCATACCAACAATACCAACCATACCAACCATACCAACCATGGCAACCATACCAGCCATACCAACCATACCAACCTTACCAACCATGCCAACCATACCAACCATACCAACCATACCAACCATACCAACCATACCAACCATACCAACCTTACCAACCACATCAACCATACCAACCATACCAACCACACCAACCATACCAACCATACCAACCACACCAACCATACCAACCATATCAACCATACCAACCATACCAACCATACCAACCACACCAACCATACCAACCATGGCAACCATACCAGCCATACCAACCATACCAACCATGTCAACCAGACCAACCATACCAACCTTACCAACCATGTCAACCATGTCAACCATACCAACCACACCAACCATACCAACAATACCAACCATACCAACCATACCAACCATGGCAACCATACCAGCCATACCAACCATGTCAACCTTACCAACCACATCAACCATACCAACCATACCAACCAAACCAACCATACCAACCATACCAACCATACCAACCATACCAACCACACCAACCATACCAACCATACCAACCACACCACCCATACCAAACATACCAACCATACCAACCTTACCAACCATGCCAACCATACCAACCATACCAAGCTTACCAACCATGACAACCATACCAACCATGCCAACCATATCAACCATGTCAACCTTACCAACCATGTCAACCATGTCAACCATACCAACCACACCAATCATACCAACAATACCAACCATACCAACCATACACACCGTACCAACCATGCCAACCATACCAGCCATACCAACCATACCAACCTTACCAATTTTGCCAACTTCACCAACAATGCCAACCATACCAACCATACCAAGCTTACCAACCATGACAACCATACCAACCATATCAACCATACCAACCATACCAACCATACCAACCATACCAACCATACCAACCATACCAACCATACCAACCATACCAACCATACCAACCTTACCAACCACATCAACCATACCAACCATACCAACCACACCAACCATACCAACCATACCAACCACACCAACCATACCAACCATATCAACCATACCAACCATACCAACCATACCAACCACACCAACCATACCAACCATGGCAACCATACCAGCCATACCAACCATACCAACCATGTCAACCAGACCAACCATACCAACCTTACCAACCATGTCAACCATGTCAACCATACCAACCACACCAACCATACCAACAATACCAACCATACCAACCATACCAACCATGGCAACCATACCAGCCATACCAACCATGTCAACCTTACCAACCACATCAACCATACCAACCATACCAACCAAACCAACCATACCAACCATACCAACCATACCATCCATACCAACCACACCAACCATACCAACCATACCAACCACACCACCCATACCAAACATACCAACCATACCAACCTTACCAACCATGCCAACCATACCAACCATACCAAGCTTACCAACCATGACAACCATACCAACCATGCCAACCATATCAACCATGTCAACCTTACCAACCATGTCAACCATGTCAACCATACCAACCACACCAATCATACCAACAATACCAACCATACCAACCATACCAACCATACCAACCACACCAACCATACCAACCATACCAACCACACCACCCATACCAAACATACCAACCATACCAACCTTACCAACCATGCCAACCATACCAACCATACCAAGCTTACCAACCATGACAACCATACCAACCATGCCAACCATATCAACCATGTCAACCTTACCAACCATGTCAACCATGTCAACCATACCAACCACACCAATCATACCAACAATACCAACCATACCAACCATACACACCGTACCAACCATGCCAACCATACCAGCCATACCAACCATACCAACCTTACCAATTTTGCCAACTTCACCAACAATGCCAACCATACCAACCATACCAAGCTTACCAACCATGACAACCATACCAACCATATCAACCATACCAACCATACCAACCATACCAACCATACCAACCATACCAACCATACCAACCATACCAACCTTACCAACCACATCAACCATACCAACCATACCAACCACACCAACCATACCAACCATACCAACCACACCAACCATACCAACCATATCAACCATACCAACCATACCAACCATACCAACCACACCAACCATACCAACCATGGCAACCATACCAGCCATACCAACCATACCAACCATGTCAACCAGACCAACCATACCAACCTTACCAACCATGTCAACCATGTCAACCATACCAACCACACCAACCATACCAACAATACCAACCATACCAACCATACCAACCATGGCAACCATACCAGCCATACCAACCATGTCAACCTTACCAACCACATCAACCATACCAACCATACCAACCAAACCAACCATACCAACCATACCAACCATACCAACCATACCAACCACACCAACCATACCAACCATACCAACCACACCACCCATACCAAACATACCAACCATACCAACCTTACCAACCATGCCAACCATACCAACCATACCAAGCTTACCAACCATGACAACCATACCAACCATGCCAACCATATCAACCATGTCAACCTTACCAACCATGTCAACCATGTCAACCATACCAACCACACCAATCATACCAACAATACCAACCATACCAACCATACACACCGTACCAACCATGCCAACCATACCAGCCATACCAACCATACCAACCTTACCAATTTTGCCAACTTCACCAACCATGCCAACCATACCAACCATACCAAGCTTACCAACCATGACAACCATACCAACCATGCCAACCATATCAACCATGTCAACCTTACCAACCATGTCAACCATGTCAACCATACCAACCACACCAATCATACCAACAATACCAACCACACCAACCATACCAACCATACCAACCATACCAACTTCACCAACCACACCACCCATACCAAACATACCAACCATACCAACCTTACCAACCATGCCAACCATACTAAACATACCAACCATATCAACCATGCTAACCATACCAACCATGCCAACCATGTCAACCATACCAACCACATCAACCATACCAACCATACCAGCCATACCCTATATACCAACCTTACCAACCATGCCAACCATACTAAACATACCAACCATTCCAACCATACCAACCATGCCAACCTTACCAACCATGTCAACCATGTCAACCATACCAACCACACCAACCATACCAACAATACCAACCATACCAACCATACCAACCATGGCAACCATACCAGCCATACCAACCATGTCAACCTTACCAACCACATCAACCATACCAACCATACCAACCAAACCAACCATACCAACCATACCAACCATACCAACCATACCAACCACACCAACCATACCAACCATACCAACCACACCACCCATACCAAACATACCAACCATACCAACCTTACCAACCATGCCAACCATACCAACCATACCAAGCTTACCAACCATGACAACCATACCAACCATGCCAACCATATCAACCATGTCAACCTTACCAACCATGTCAACCATGTCAACCATACCAACCACACCAATCATACCAACAATACCAACCATACCAACCATACACACCGTACCAACCATGCCAACCATACCAGCCATACCAACCATACCAACCTTACCAATTTTGCCAACTTCACCAACAATGCCAACCATACCAACCATACCAAGCTTACCAACCATGACAACCATACCAACCATATCAACCATACCAAGCTTACCAACCATGATAACCATACCAACCATGCCAACCATATCAACCATACCAACCATGTCAACCATGCCAACCATACCAACCACACCAACCATACCAACCATACCAACCATACCAACTTCACCAACCACACCACCCATACCAAACATACCAACCATACCAACCTTACCAACCATGCCAACCATACTAAACATACCAACCATATCAACCATGCTAACCATACCAACCATGCCAACCATGTCAACCATACCAACCACATCAACCATACCAACCATACCAGCCATACCCTATATACCAACCTTACCAACCATGCCAACCATACTAAACATACCAACCATTCCAACCATACCAACCATGCCAACCATACCAACCATGCCAACAATGTCAAGCTTACCAACCACATCAACCATGCCAACCACACCAACCATACCAACTTTACCAACCATGCTAACCATACCAACCATACCAAGCTTACCAACCATGACAACCATATCAACCATGCCAACCATATCAACCATACCAACCATACCAACCATGTCAACCTTACCAACCACATCAACCATACCAACCATACCAACCACACCAACCATACCAACCATACCAACCACACCAACCATACCAACCATACCAACCATACCAACCACACCACCCATACCAAACATACCAACCATACCAACCTTACCAACCATGCCAACCATACTAAACATACCAACCATATCAACCATGCTAACCATACCAACCATGCCAACCATGTCAACCATACCGACCACACCAACCATGGCAACCATACCAACCACACCAACCATACCAGCCATACCAACCACACCACCCATACCAGCCATACCAACCATACCAACCTTACCAACCATGCCAACCATACCAACCATACCAACCATATTAACCATACCAACCATACCAACCATACCAACCTTACCAACCACACCAACCATACCAACTTTACCAACCATGCTAACCATACCAACCATACCAAGCTTACCAACCATACCACCCATACCAACCACACCAACCATGGCAACCATACCAGCCATACCAACCATACCAACCATTTCAACCAGACCAACCATACCAACCTTACCAACCATGTCAACCATACCAACCACATCAACTATACCAACCATACCAAACATACCAACCACACCAAGCATACCAACCATGTCAACCATACCAGCCATACCAACCATACCAACCACACCAACCATACCAACCATGGCAACCATACCAGCCATACCAACCATACCAACCATACCAACCATGGCAACCATACCAGCCATACCAACCATACCAACCTTACCAACCATGCCAACCATACCAACCATACCAACCACACCAACCATACCAACCACACCAACCATACCAACCATGGCAACCATACCAGCCATACCAACCATACCAACCATTTCAACCAGACCAACCATACCAACCTTACCAACCATGTCAACCATGTCAACCATACCAACCACACCAACCATACCAACAATACCAACCATACCAACCATACCAACCATGTCAACCATACCAGCCATACCAACCATACCAACCACACCAACCATACCAACCATGGCAACCATACCAGCCATACCAACCATACCAACCATACCAACCATGGCAACCATACCAGCCATACCAACCATACCAACCTTACCAACCATGCCAACCATACCAACCATACCAACCATACCAACCATACCAACCATACCAACCATACCAACCTTACCAACCACATCAACCATACCAACCATACCAACCACACCAACCATACCAACCATACCAACCACACCAACCATACCAACCATATCAACCATACCAACCATACCAACCATACCAACCATACCAACCATGGCAACCATACCAGCCATACCAACCATACCAACCATGTCAACCAGACCAACCATACCAACCTTACCAACAATGTCAACCATGTCAACCATACCAACCACACCAACCATACCAACAATACCAACCATACCAACCATACCAACCATGGCAACCATACCAGCCATACCAACCATACCAACCTTACCAACCATGCCAACCATACCAACCATACCAACCATACCAACCATACCAACCATACCAACCATACCAACCTTACCAACCACATCAACCATACCAACCATACCAACCACACCAACCACACCAACCATACCAACCATACCAACCACACCAACCATACCAACCATATCAACCATACCAACCATACCAACCATACCAACCACACCAACCATACCAACCATGGCAACCATACCAGCCATACCAACCATACCAACCATGTCAACCAGACCAACCATACCAACCTTACCAACCATGTCAACCATGTCAACCATACCAACCACACCAACCATACCAACAATACCAACCATACCAACCATACCAACCATGGCAACCATACCAGCCATACCAACCATGTCAACCTTACCAACCACATCAACCATACCAACCATACCAACCAAACCAACCATACCAACCATACCAACCATACCAACCATACCAACCACACCAACCATACCAACCATACCAACCACACCACCCATACCAAACATACCAACCATACCAACCTTACCAACCATGCCAACCATACCAACCATACCAAGCTTACCAACCATGACAACCATACCAACCATGCCAACCATATCAACCATGTCAACCTTACCAACCATGTCAACCATGTCAACCATACCAACCACACCAATCATACCAACAATACCAACCATACCAACCATACACACCGTACCAACCATGCCAACCATACCAGCCATACCAACCATACCAACCTTACCAATTTTGCCAACTTCACCAACAATGCCAACCATACCAACCATACCAAGCTTACCAACCATGACAACCATACCAACCATATCAACCATACCAAGCTTACCAACCATGATAACCATACCAACCATGCCAACCATATCAACCATACCAACCATGTCAACCATGCCAACCATACCAACCACACCAACCATACCAACCATACCAACCATACCAACTTCACCAACCACACCACCCATACCAAACATACCAACCATACCAACCTTACCAACCATGCCAACCATACTAAACATACCAACCATATCAACCATGCTAACCATACCAACCATGCCAACCATGTCAACCATACCAACCACATCAACCATACCAACCATACCAGCCATACCCTATATACCAACCTTACCAACCATGCCAACCATACTAAACATACCAACCATTCCAACCATACCAACCATGCCAACCATACCAACCATGCCAACAATGTCAAGCTTACCAACCACATCAACCATGCCAACCACACCAACCATACCAACTTTACCAACCATGCTAACCATACCAACCATACCAAGCTTACCAACCATGACAACCATATCAACCATGCCAACCATATCAACCATACCAACCATACCAACCATGTCAACCTTACCAACCACATCAACCATACCAACCATACCAACCACACCAACCATACCAACCATACCAACCACACCAACCATACCAACCATACCAACCATACCAACCACACCACCCATACCAAACATACCAACCATACCAACCTTACCAACCATGCCAACCATACTAAACATACCAACCATATCAACCATGCTAACCATACCAACCATGCCAACCATGTCAACCATACCAACCACATCAACCATACCAACCACACCAACCATACCAACTTTACCAACCATGCTAACCATACCAACCATACCAAGCTTACCAACCATGACAACCATATCAACCATGCCAACCATATCAACCATACCAACCATGTCAACCATGCCAACCATACCAACCACACCAACCTTACCAACCATACCAACCATACCAACCATACCAACCACACCAACCATACCAACCATGACAACCATACCAGCCATACCAACCATACCAACCATGTCAACCAGACCAACCATACCAACCTTACCAACCATGTCAACCATGTCAACCATACCAACCACACCAACCATACCAACAATACCAACCATACCAACCATACCAACCATGGCAACCATACCAGCCATACCAACCATACCAACCTTACCAACCATGCCAACCATACCAACCATACCAACCATACGAACCATACCAACCATACCAACCATACCAACCATGCCAACCATACTAACCTTACCAAGCATGCCAACCATACTAAACATACCAACCATACCAACTATGCCAACCATACCAACCATGTCAACCTTACCAACCACATCAACCATACCAACCATACAAACCATGCCAACAATATCAATCATACCAAGCTTACCAACCATGACAACCATACCAACCATGCCAACCATATCAACCATACCAACCATGTCAACCATGCCAACCATACCAACCATACCAACCATACCAACTTCACCAACCATGCCAACACTGCCAACCATACCAAGCTTACCAACCTTGACAACCATACCAACCATACCAACCTTACCAACAATGTCAACCATACCAACCATACCAACCATGTCAACCTTACCAACCACATCAACCATACCAACCATACCAACAATACCAACCATACCTACCATACCAACCTTACCAACCTTACCAACCATGTCAACCATACCAACCATGTCAACCTTACCAACCACATCAACCATACCAACCATGCCAACCATATCAACCATGCCAACCATGTCAACCATGCCAACCATACCAACCACACCAACCATACCAACCTTACCAACTTCACCAACCATACCAAGCTTACCAACCATGACAACCATACCAACCATACCAACCTTACCAACCATGTCAACCATACCAACCATACCAACCATGTCAACCTTACCAACCACATCAACCATACCACCCATACCAAACATACCAACCATACCAACCTTACCAACCATGTCAACCATATCAACCATGTCAACCTTACCAACCTTATCAACCATACCAACCACACCAACCATACCAACCATATCAACCATGTCAACCATGTCAACCACACCAACCATACCAACCATGTCAACCTTACCAACCACATCAACCATACCAACCATGCCAACCATATCAATAATGCCAACCATACCAACCACACCAACCATACCAACTTCACCAACCATACCAACCTTACCAACCATGCCAACCATACTAAACATACCAACCATACCAACCATGCCAACCATACCAAAAATGCCAACCATACCAACCATACCAACCATGTCAACCATACCAACCACATGAACCATACCAACCATACCAACCATACCAACCACACCAACCATACCAACCATATCAACCATGTCAACCATACCAACCATACCAACCATGTCAACCTTACCAACCACATCAACCATACCAACCATGCCAACCATGTCAACCATGTCAATAATGCCAACCATACCAACCACACCAACCATACCAACCATACCAACTTCACCAACCATACAAACCTTACCAATCATGCCAACCATACTAAACATACCAACCATACCAACCATGCCAACCATACCAACCTTACCAATCATGCCAACCATACTAAGCATACCAACCATACCAACCATGCCAACCATACCAATCATGCCAACCATGTCAACCTTACCAACCACATCAACCATAACAACCATACCAACCACACCAACCATACCAAACATACCAACCATACCAACCTTACCAACCATGCCAACCATACTAAACATACCAACCATACCAACCATGCCAACCATACCAACCATGCCAACCATGTCAACCATACCAACCACATCAACTATACCAACCATACCAAACATACCAACCACACCAAGCATAAAAACCATACCAACTTCACCAACCATGCCAACCATACCAACCATACCAAGCTTACCAACCATGACAACCATACCAACCATGCCAACCATATCAACCATACTAAACATGTCAACCATGCCAACCATACCAACCACACCAACCATACCAACCATACCAACTTCACCAACCATGCCAACCATACCAACCATACCAAGCTTACCAACAATGACAACCATACCACCCATACCAACCTTACCAACCATGTCAACCATATTAACCATACCAACCATGTCAACCTTACCAACCACATCAACCATACCAACCAAACCAACCATACCAACCATACCAACCATACCAACCATACCAACCACACCAACCATACTAAACATACCAACCATACCAACCATGCTAACCATACCAATACCATGCCAACCATGTCAACCATACCAACCACATCAACCATACCAACCATACCAAACATACCAGCCATACCAACCATACCAACCATGCCAACCATACTAAACATACCAACCATACCAACCATTCCAACCATACCAACCATGCCAACCATACCAACAATGCCAACCATGTCAAGCTTACCAACCACATCAACCATACCAACCACACCAACCATACCAACTTCACCAACCATGCCAACCATACCAACCATACCAAGTTTACCAACCATGAAAACCATACCAACCATGCCAACCATATCAACCATACCAACCATGTCAACCATGCCAACCATACCAACCACACCAACCTTACCAACCATACCAACATACCAACCACACCAACCATACCAACTTCACCAACCATGCCAACCATACCAACCATACCAAGCTTACCAACCATGACAACCATACCAACCTTACCAACCATGTCAACCATGTCAACCATACCAACCACATGAACCATACCAACCATACCAAACATACCAACCATACCAACCATACCAACCATATCAACCTTACCAACCATGCCAACCATACTAAACATACCAACCATACCAACCATGCCAACCATACCAACCATGCCAACCATGTCAACCTTACCAACCACATCAACCATACCAACCATACCAACCACACCAACCATACCACCCATACCAAACATACCAACCATACCAACCTTACAAAACATGTCAACCATACCAACCATGTCAACCTTACCAACCACATCAACCATACCAACCATACCAACCACACCAACCATACCAACCATATCAACCATGTAAACCATACCAACCATGTCAACCTTACCACCCACATCAACCATACCAACCATGCCAACCATATCAACCATGCCAACCATGTCAACCATGCCAACCATACCAACCACACCAACCATACCAACCATACCAACCATACCAACTTCACCAACCATACCAACCTTACCAACCATGCCAACCATACTAAACATACCAACCATACCAACCATGCCAACCATACCAACCATGCCAACCATACCAACCATACCAACTTCACCAACCACACCACCCATACCAAACATACCAACCATACCAACCTTACCAACCATGCCAACCATACTAAACATACCAACCATATCAACCATACTAACCATACCAACCATGCCAACCATGTCAACCATACCAACCACATCAACCATACCAACCATACAAGAGATACCAAACATACCAACCGTACCAACCTTACCAACCATGCCAACCATACTAAACATACCAACCATACCAACCATGCCAACCATACCAACCACGCCAACCATGTCAACCATACCAACCACATCAACTATACCAACCATACCAAACATACCAACCACACCAAGCATACCAACCATACCAACTTCACCAACCATACCAACCATACCAAACATACCAACCGTACCAACCTTACCAACCATGCCAACCATACTAAACATACCAACCATACCAACCATGCCAACCATACCAACCACGCCAACCATGTCAACCATACCAACCACATCAACTATACCAACCATACCAAACATACCAACCACACCAAGCATACCAACCATACCAACTTCACCAACCATGCCAACCATACCAACCATACCAAGCTTACCAACCATTACAACCATACCAACCATGCCAACCATGTCAACCTTACCAACCATGTCAACCATACCAACCACACTAACCATACCAACAATACCAACCATACAAACCATACACACCGTACCAACCATGCCAACCATACCAGCCATACCAACCATACCAACCTTACCAATTTTGCCAACTTCACCAACAATGCCAACCATACCAACCATACCAAGCTTACCAACCATGACAACCATACCAACCATATCAACCATACCAAGCTTACCAACCATGATAACCATACCAACCATGCCAACCATATCAACCATACCAACCATGTCAACCATGCCAACCATACCAACCACACCAACCATACCAACCATACCAACCATAACAACTTCACCAACCATACCAACCATGGCAACCATACCAGCCATACCAACCATACCAACCATGTCAACCAGACCAACCATACCAACCTTACCAACCATGTCAACCATGTCAACCATACCAACCACACCAACAATACCAACCATACCAACCATACCAACCATGGCAACCATACCAGCCATACCAACCATACCAACCTTACCAACCATGCTAACCATACCAACCATACCAAGCTTACCAACCATGACAACCATATCAACCATGCCAACCATATCAACCATACCAACCATGTCAACCATGCCAACCATACCAACCACACCAACCTTACCAACCATACCAACCATACCAACCACACCAACCATACCAACCATGACAACCATACCAGCCATACCAACCATACCAACCATGTCAACCAGACCAACCATACCAACCTTACCAACCATGTCAACCATGTCAACCATACCAACCACACCAACCATACCAACAATACCAACCATACCAACCATACCAACCATGGCAACCATACCAGCCATACCAACCATACCAACCTTACCAACCATGCCAACCATACCAACCATACCAACCATACGAACCATACCAACCATGCCAACCATATCAATAATGCCAACCATACCAACCACACCAACCATACCAACTTCACCAACCATACCAACCTTACCAACCATGCCAACCATACTAAACATACCAACCATACCAACCATGCCAACCATACCAAAAATGCCAACCATACCAACCATACCAACCATGTCAACCATACCAACCACATGAACCATACCAACCATACCAACCATACCAACCACACCAACCATACCAACCATATCAACCATGTCAACCATACCAACCATGCCAACCATGTCAACCATACCAACCACATCAACCATACCAACCACACCAACCATACCAACTTTACCAACCATGCTAACCATACCAACCATACCAAGCTTACCAACCATGACAACCATATCAACCATGCCAACCATATCAACCATACCAACCATGTCAACCATGCCAACCATACCAACCACACCAACCTTACCAACCATACCAACCATACCAACCACACCAACCATACCAACCATGACAACCATACCAGCCATACCAACCATACCAACCATGTCAACCAGACCAACCATACCAACCTTACCAACCATGTCAACCATGTCAACCATACCAACCACACCAACCATACCAACAATACCAACCATACCAACCATACCAACCATGGCAACCATACCAGCCATACCAACCATACCAACCTTACCAACCATGCCAACCATACCAACCATACCAACCATACGAACCATACCAACCATACCAACCATACCAACCATGCCAACCATACTAACCTTACCAAGCATGCCAACCATACTAAACATACCAACCATACCAACTATGCCAACCATACCAACCATGTCAACCTTACCAACCACATCAACCATACCAACCATACAAACCATGCCAACAATATCAATCATACCAAGCTTACCAACCATGACAACCATACCAACCATGCCAACCATATCAACCATACCAACCATGTCAACCATGCCAACCATACCAACCATACCAACCATACCAACTTCACCAACCATGCCAACACTGCCAACCATACCAAGCTTACCAACCTTGACAACCATACCAACCATACCAACCTTACCAACAATGTCAACCATACCAACCATACCAACCATGTCAACCTTACCAACCACATCAACCATACCAACCATACCAACAATACCAACCATACCTACCATACCAACCTTACCAACCTTACCAACCATGTCAACCATACCAACCATGTCAACCTTACCAACCACATCAACCATACCAACCATGCCAACCATATCAACCATGCCAACCATGTCAACCATGCCAACCATACCAACCACACCAACCATACCAACCTTACCAACTTCACCAACCATACCAAGCTTACCAACCATGACAACCATACCAACCATACCAACCTTACCAACCATGTCAACCATACCAACCATACCAACCATGTCAACCTTACCAACCACATCAACCATACCACCCATACCAAACATACCAACCATACCAACCTTACCAACCATGTCAACCATATCAACCATGTCAACCTTACCAACCTTATCAACCATACCAACCACACCAACCATACCAACCATATCAACCATGTCAACCATGTCAACCACACCAACCATACCAACCTTACCAACCACATCAACCATACCAACCATGCCAACCATATCAATAATGCCAACCATACCAACCACACCAACCATACCAACTTCACCAACCATACCAACCTTACCAACCATGCCAACCATACTAAACATACCAACCATACCAACCATGCCAACCATACCAAAAATGCCAACCATACCAACCATACCAACCATGTCAACCATACCAACCACATGAACCATACCAACCATACCAACCATACCAACCACACCAACCATACCAACCATATCAACCATGTCAACCATACCAACCATACCAACCATGTCAACCTTACCAACCACATCAACCATACCAACCATGCCAACCATGTCAACCATGTCAATAATGCCAACCATACCAACCACACCAACCATACCAACCATACCAACTTCACCAACCATACAAACCTTACCAATCATGCCAACCATACTAAACATACCAACCATACCAACCATGCCAACCATACCAACCTTACCAATCATGCCAACCATACTAAGCATACCAACCATACCAACCATGCCAACCATACCAATCATGCCAACCATGTCAACCTTACCAACCACATCAACCATAACAACCATACCAACCACACCAACCATACCAAACATACCAACCATACCAACCTTACCAACCATGCCAACCATACTAAACATACCAACCATACCAACCATGCCAACCATACCAACCATGCCAACCATGTCAACCATACCAACCACATCAACTATACCAACCATACCAAACATACCAACCACACCAAGCATAAAAACCATACCAACTTCACCAACCATGCCAACCATACCAACCATACCAAGCTTACCAACCATGACAACCATACCAACCATGCCAACCATATCAACCATACTAAACATGTCAACCATGCCAACCATACCAACCACACCAACCATACCAACCATACCAACTTCACCAACCATGCCAACCATACCAACCATACCAAGCTTACCAACAATGACAACCATACCACCCATACCAACCTTACCAACCATGTCAACCATATTAACCATACCAACCATGTCAACCTTACCAACCACATCAACCATACCAACCAAACCAACCATACCAACCATACCAACCATACCAACCACACCAACCATACTAAACATACCAACCATACCAACCATGCTAACCATACCAATACCATGCCAACCATGTCAACCATACCAACCACATCAACCATACCAACCATACCAAACATACCAGCCATACCAACCATACCAACCATGCCAACCATACTAAACATACCAACCATTCCAACCATACCAACCATGCCAACCATACCAACAATGCCAACCATGTCAAGCTTACCAACCACATCAACCATACCAACCACACCAACCATACCAACTTCACCAACCATGCCAACCATACCAACCATACCAAGTTTACCAACCATGAAAACCATACCAACCATGCCAACCATATCAACCATACCAACCATGTCAACCATGCCAACCATACCAACCACACCAACCTTACCAACCATACCAACATACCAACCACACCAACCATACCAACTTCACCAACCATGCCAACCATACCAACCATACCAAGCTTACCAACCATGACAACCATACCAACCTTACCAACCATGTCAACCATGTCAACCATACCAACCACATGAACCATACCAACCATACCAAACATACCAACCATACCAACCATACCAACCATATCAACCTTACCAACCATGCCAACCATACTAAACATACCAACCATACCAACCATGCCAACCATACCAACCATGCCAACCATGTCAACCTTACCAACCACATCAACCATACCAACCATACCAACCACACCAACCATACCACCCATACCAAACATACCAACCATACCAACCTTACAAAACATGTCAACCATACCAACCATGTCAACCTTACCAACCACATCAACCATACCAACCATACCAACCACACCAACCATACCAACCATATCAACCATGTAAACCATACCAACCATGTCAACCTTACCACCCACATCAACCATACCAACCATGCCAACCATATCAACCATGCCAACCATGTCAACCATGCCAACCATACCAACCACACCAACCATACCAACCATACCAACCATACCAACTTCACCAACCATACCAACCTTACCAACCATGCCAACCATACTAAACATACCAACCATACCAACCATGCCAACCATACCAACCATGCCAACCATACCAACCATACCAACTTCACCAACCACACCACCCATACCAAACATACCAACCATACCAACCTTACCAACCATGCCAACCATACTAAACATACCAACCATATCAACCATACTAACCATACCAACCATGCCAACCATGTCAACCATACCAACCACATCAACCATACCAACCATACAAGAGATACCAAACATACCAACCGTACCAACCTTACCAACCATGCCAACCATACTAAACATACCAACCATACCAACCATGCCAACCATACCAACCACGCCAACCATGTCAACCATACCAACCACATCAACTATACCAACCATACCAAACATACCAACCACACCAAGCATACCAACCATACCAACTTCACCAACCATACCAACCATACCAAACATACCAACCGTACCAACCTTACCAACCATGCCAACCATACTAAACATACCAACCATACCAACCATGCCAACCATACCAACCACGCCAACCATGTCAACCATACCAACCACATCAACTATACCAACCATACCAAACATACCAACCACACCAAGCATACCAACCATACCAACTTCACCAACCATGCCAACCATACCAACCATACCAAGCTTACCAACCATTACAACCATACCAACCATGCCAACCATGTCAACCTTACCAACCATGTCAACCATACCAACCACACTAACCATACCAACAATACCAACCATACAAACCATACACACCGTACCAACCATGCCAACCATACCAGCCATACCAACCATACCAACCTTACCAATTTTGCCAACTTCACCAACAATGCCAACCATACCAACCATACCAAGCTTACCAACCATGACAACCATACCAACCATATCAACCATACCAAGCTTACCAACCATGATAACCATACCAACCATGCCAACCATATCAACCATACCAACCATGTCAACCATGCCAACCATACCAACCACACCAACCATACCAACCATACCAACCATAACAACTTCACCAACCATACCAACCATGGCAACCATACCAGCCATACCAACCATACCAACCATGTCAACCAGACCAACCATACCAACCTTACCAACCATGTCAACCATGTCAACCATACCAACCACACCAACCATACCAACAATACCAACCATACCAACCATACCAACCATGGCAACCATACCAGCCATACCAACCATACTAAACATACCAACCATATCAACCATGCTAACCATACCAACCATGCCAACCATGTCAACCATACCAACCACACAACCATACCAACCATACCAGCCATACCCAATATACCAACCTTACCAACCATGCCAACCATACTAAATATACCAACCATTCCAACCATACCAACCATGCCAACCATACCAACCATGCCAACCATGTCAAGCTTACCAACCACATCAACCATGCCAACCACACCAACCATACCAACTTTACCAACCATGCTAACCATACCAACCATACCAAGCTTACCAACCATGACAACCATATCAACCATGCCAACCATATCAACCATACCAACCATACCAACCATGTAGACCTTACCAACCACATCAACCATACCAACAATACCAACCATACCAACCATACCAACCATGGCAACCATACCAGCCATACCAACCATGTCAACCTTACCAACCACATCAACCATACCAACCATACCAACCAAACCAACCATACCAACCATACCAACCATACCAACCATACCAACCACACCAACCATACCAACCATACCAACCACACCACCCATACCAAACATACCAACCATACCAACCTTACCAACCATGCCAACCATACCAACCATACCAAGCTTACCAACCATGACAACCATACCAACCATGCCAACCATATCAACCATGTCAACCTTACCAACCATGTCAACCATGTCAACCATACCAACCACACCAATCATACCAACAATACCAACCATACCAACCATACACACCGTACCAACCATGCCAACCATACCAGCCATACCAACCATACCAACCTTACCAATTTTGCCAACTTCACCAACAATGCCAACCATACCAACCATACCAAGCTTACCAACCATGACAACCATACCAACCATATCAACCATACCAAGCTTACCAACCATGATAACCATACCAACCATGCCAACCATATCAACCATACCAACCATGTCAACCATGCCAACCATACCAACCACACCAACCATACCAACCATACCAACCATACCAACTTCACCAACCACACCACCCATACCAAACATACCAACCATACCAACCTTACCAACCATGCCAACCATACTAAACATACCAACCATATCAACCATGCTAACCATACCAACCATGCCAACCATGTCAACCATACCAACCACATCAACCATACCAACCATACCAGCCATACCCTATATACCAACCTTACCAACCATGCCAACCATACTAAACATACCAACCATTCCAACCATACCAACCATGCCAACCATACCAACCATGCCAACAATGTCAAGCTTACCAACCACATCAACCATGCCAACCACACCAACCATACCAACTTTACCAACCATGCTAACCATACCAACCATACCAAGCTTACCAACCATGACAACCATATCAACCATGCCAACCATATCAACCATACCAACCATACCAACCATGTCAACCTTACCAACCACATCAACCATACCAACCATACCAACCACACCAACCATACCAACCATACCAACCACACCAACCATACCAACCATACCAACCATACCAACCACACCACCCATACCAAACATACCAACCATACCAACCTTACCAACCATGCCAACCATACTAAACATACCAACCATATCAACCATTCTAACCATACCAACCATGCCAACCATGTCAACCATACCAACCACATCAACCATACCAACCATACCAGCCATACCCAATATACCAACCTTACCAACCATGCCAACCATACTAAACATACCAACCATTCCAACCATACCAACCATGCCAACCATACCAACCATGCCAACCATGTCAAGCTTACCAACCACATCAACCATACCAACCACACCAACCATACCAACTTTACCAACCATGCTAACCATACCAACCATACCAAGCTTACCAACCATGACAACCATATCAACCATGCCAACCATATCAACCATACCAACCATGTCAACCATGCCAACCATACCAACCACACCAACCTTACCAACCATACCAACCATACCAACCACACCAACCATACCAACCATGGCAACCATACCAGCCATACCAACCATACCAACCATGTCAACCAGACCAACCATACCAACCTTACCAACCATGTCAACCATGTCAACCATACCAACCACACCAACCATACCAACAATACCAACCATACCAACCATACCAACCATGGCAACCATACCAGCCATACCAACCATACCAACCTTACCAACCATGCCAACCATACCAACCATACCAACCATACGAACCATACCAACCATACCAACCATACCAACCATGCCAACCATACTAACCTTACCAAGCATGCCAACCATACTAAACATACCAACCATACCAACTATGCCAACCATACCAACCATGTCAACCTTACCAACCACATCAACCATACCAACCATACCAACCATGCCAACAATATCAATCATACCAAGCTTACCAGCCATGACAACCATACCAACCATGCCAACCATATCAACCATACCAACCATGTCAACCATGCCAACCATACCAACCATACCAACTTCACCAACCATGCCAACCATGCCAACACTGCCAACCATACCAAGCTTACCAACCATGACAACCATACCAACCATACCAACCTTACCAACAATGTCAACCATACCAACCATACCAACCATGTCAACCTTACCAACCACATCAACCATACCAACCATACCAACCATACCAACAATACCAACCATACCTACCATACCAACCTTACCAACCTTACCAACCATGTCAACCATACCAACCATGTCAACCTTACCAACCACATCAACCATACCAACCATGCCAACCATATCAACCATGCCAACCATGTCAACCATGCCAACCATACCAACCACACCAACCATACCAACCTTACCAACTTCACCAACCATGCCAACCATGCCAACACTGCCAACCATACCAAGCTTACCAACCATGACAACCATACCAACCATACCAACCTTACCAACAATGTCAACCATACCAACCATACCAACCATGTCAACCTTACCAACCACATCAACCATACCAACCATACCAACCATACCAACAATACCAACCATACCTACCATACCAACCTTACCAACCTTACCAACCATGTCAACCATACCAACCATGTCAACCTTACCAACAATGTCAACCATACCAACCATACCAACCATGTCAACCTTACCAACCACATCAACCATACCAACCATACCAACCATACCAACAATACCAACCATACCTACCATACCAACCTTACCAACCTTACCAACCATGTCAACCATACCAACCATGTCAACCTTACCAACCACATCAACCATACCAACCATGCCAACCATACCAACCTTACCAACCATGTCAACCATACCAACCATACCAACCATGTCAACCTTACCAACCACATCAACCATACCACCCATACCAAACATACCAACCATACCAACCTTACCAACCATGTCAACCATACCAACCATGTCAACCTTACCAACCTTATCAACCATACCAACCACACCAACCATACCAACCATATCAACCATGTCAACCATGTCAACCACACCAACCATACCAACCATGTCAACCTTACCAACCACATCAACCATACCAACCATGCCAACCATGCCAACCATATCAATAATGCCAACCATACCAACCACACCAACCATACAAACTTCACCAACCATACCAACCTTACCAACCATGCCAACCATACTAAACATACCAACCATACCAACCATGCCAACCATACCAAAAATGCCAACCATACCAACCATGTCAACCATACCAACCACATGAACCATACCAACCATACCAACCATACCAACCACACCAACCATACCAACCATATCAACCATGTCAACCATACCAACCATACCAACCATGTCAACCTTACCAACCACATCAACTTCACCAACCATACCAACCTTACCAATCATGCCAACCATACTAAACATACCAACCATACCAACCATGCCAACCATACCAACCTTACCAATCATGCCAACCATACTAAGCATACCAACCATGCCAACCATACCAATCATGCCAACCATGTCAACCTTACCAACCACATCAACCATAACAACCATACCAACCACACCAACCATACCAAACATACCAACCATACCAACCTTACCAACCATGCCAACCATACTAAACATACCAACCATACCAACCATGCCAACCATACCAACCATGCCAACCATGTCAACCATACCAACCACATCAACTATACCAACCATACCAAACATACCAACCACACCAAGCATACCAACCATACCAACTTCACCAACCATGCCAACCATACCAACCATACCAAGCTTACCAACCATGACAACCATACCAACCATGCCAACCATATCAACCATGTCAACCTTACCAACCATGTCAACCATGTCAACCATACCAACCACACCAATCATACCAACAATACCAACCATACCAACCATACACACCGTACCAACCATGCCAACCATACCAGCCATACCAAACATACCAACCTTACCAACCTTGCTAACTTCACCAACCATGCCAACCATACCAACAATACCAAGCTTACCAACCATGACAACCATACCAACCATGCCAACCATATCAACCATACCAAGCTTACCAACCATGACAACCATACCAACCATGCCAACCATATCAACCATACTAAACATGTCAACCATGCCAACCATACCAACCACACCAACCATACCAACCATACCAACTTCACCAACCATGCCAACCATACCAACCATACCAAGCTTACCAACAATGACAACCATACCACCCATACCAACCTTACCAACCATGTCAACCATATTAACCATACCAACCATGTCAACCTTACCAACCACATCAACCATACCAACCAAACCAACCATACCAACCATACCAACCATACCAACCATACCAACCACACCAACCATACTAAACATACCAACCATACCAACCATGCTAACCATACCAATACCATGCCAACCATGTCAACCATACCAACCACATCAACCATACCAACCATACCAAACATACCAGCCATACCAACCATAAAAACCATGCCAACCATACTAAACATACCAACCATACCAACCATTCCAACCATACCAACCATGCCAACCATACCAACAATGCCAACCATGTCAAGCTTACCAACCACATCAACCATACCAACCACACCAACCATACCAACTTCACCAACCATGCCAACCATACCAACCATACCAAGTTTACCAACCATGACAACCATACCAACCATGCCAACCATATCAACCATACCAACCATGTCAACCATGCCAACCATACCAACCACACCAACCTTACCAACCATACCAACCATACCAACCACACCAACCATACCAACTTCACCAACCATGCCAACCATACCAACCATACCAAGCTTACCAACCATGACAACCATACCAACCTTACCAACCATGTCAACCATACCAACCACATGAACCATACCAACCATACCAAACATACCAACCATACCAACCATACCAACCATATCAACCTTACCAACCATGCCAACCATACTTAACATACCAACCATACCAACCATGCCAACCATACCAACCATGCCAACCATGTCAACCTTACCAACCACATCAACCATACCAACCATACCAACCACACCAACCATACCAAATATACCAAACATACCAACCACACCAACCTTACCAACTACATCAACCATACCACCCATACCAAACATACCAACCATACCAACCTTACCAAACATGTCAACCATACCAACCATGTCAACCTTACCAACCACATCAACCATACCAACCATACCAACCACACCAACCATACCAACCATATCAACCATGTAAACCATACCAACCATGTCAACCTTACCACCCACATCAACCATACCAACCATGCCAACCATATCAACCATGCCAACCATGTCAACCATGCCAACCATACCAACCACACCAACCATACCAACCATACCAACCATACCAACTTCACCAACCATACCAACCTTACCAACCATGCCAACCATACTAAACATACCAACCATATCAACCATGCCAACCATACCAACCATGCCAACCATACCAACCATACCAACTTCACCAACCATACCAAGCTTACCAACCATGACAACCATACCAACCATACCAACCTTACCAACCATGTCAACCATACCAACCATGTCAACCTTACCAACCTTATCAACCATACCAACCACACCAACCATACCAACCATATCAACCATGTCAACCATGTCAACCACACCAACCATACCAACCATGTCAACCTTACCAACCACATCAACCATACCAACCATGCCAACCATGCCAACCATATCAATAATGCCAACCATACCAACCACACCAACCATACCAACTTCACCAACCATACCAACCTTACCAACCATGCCAACCATACTAAACATACCAACCATACCAACCATGCCAACCATACCAAAAATGCCAACCATACCAACCATGTCAACCATACCAACCACATGAACCATACCAACCATACCAACCATACCAACCACACCAACCATACCAACCATATCAACCATGTCAACCATACCAACCATACCAACCATGTCAACCTTACCAACCACATCAACCATACCAACCATGCCAACCATGTCAACCATGTCAATAATGCCAACCATACCAACCACACCAACCATACCAACCATACCAACTTCACCAACCATACCAACCTTACCAATCATGCCAACCATACTAAACATACCAACCATACCAACCATGTCAACCATACCAACCTTACCAATCATGCCAACCATACTAAGCATACCAACCATACCAACCATGCCAACCATACCAATCATGCCAACCATGTCAACCTTACCAACCACATCAACCATAACAACCATACCAACCACACCAACCATACCAAACATACCAACCATACCAACCTTACCAACCATGCCAACCATACTAAACATACCAACCATACCAACCATGCCAACCATACCAACCATGCCAACCATGTCAACCATACCAACCACATCAACTATACCAACCATACCAAACATACCAACCACACCAAGCATACCAACCATACCAACTTCACCAACCATGCCAACCATACCAACCATACCAAGCTTACCAACCATGACAACCATACCAACCATGCCAACCATATCAACCATGTCAACCTTACCAACCATGTCAACCATGTCAACCATACCAACCACACCAATCATACCAACAATACCAACCATACCAACCATACACACCGTACCAACCATGCCAACCATACCAGCCATACCAAACATACCAACCTTACCAACCTTGCTAACTTCACCAACCATGCCAACCATACCAACAATACCAAGCTTACCAACCATGACAACCATACCAACCATGCCAACCATATCAACCATACCAAGCTTACCAACCATGACAACCATACCAACCATGCCAACCATATCAACCATACTAAACATGTCAACCATGCCAACCATACCAACCACACCAACCATACCAACCATACCAACTTCACCAACCATGCCAACCATACCAACCATACCAAGCTTACCAACAATGACAACCATACCACCCATACCAACCTTACCAACCATGTCAACCATATTAACCATACCAACCATGTCAACCTTACCAACCACATCAACCATACCAACCAAACCAACCATACCAACCATACCAACCATACCAACCATACCAACCACACCAACCATACTAAACATACCAACCATACCAACCATGCTAACCATACCAATACCATGCCAACCATGTCAACCATACCAACCACATCAACCATACCAACCATACCAAACATACCAGCCATACCAACCATAAAAACCATGCCAACCATACTAAACATACCAACCATACCAACCATTCCAACCATACCAACCATGCCAACCATACCAACAATGCCAACCATGTCAAGCTTACCAACCACATCAACCATACCAACCACACCAACCATACCAACTTCACCAACCATGCCAACCATACCAACCATACCAAGTTTACCAACCATGACAACCATACCAACCATGCCAACCATATCAACCATACCAACCATGTCAACCATGCCAACCATACCAACCACACCAACCTTACCAACCATACCAACCATACCAACCACACCAACCATACCAACTTCACCAACCATGCCAACCATACCAACCATACCAAGCTTACCAACCATGACAACCATACCAACCTTACCAACCATGTCAACCATACCAACCACATGAACCATACCAACCATACCAAACATACCAACCATACCAACCATACCAACCATATCAACCTTACCAACCATGCCAACCATACTAAACATACCAACCATACCAACCATGCCAACCATACCAACCATGCCAACCATGTCAACCTTACCAACCACATCAACCATACCAACCATACCAACCACACCAACCATACCAAATATACCAAACATACCAACCACACCAACCTTACCAACTACATCAACCATACCACCCAAACCAAACATACCAACCATACCAACCTTACCAAACATGTCAACCATACCAACCATGTCAACCTTACCAACCACATCAACCATACCAACCATACCAACCACACCAACCATACCAACCATATCAACCATGTAAACCATACCAACCATGTCAACCTTACCACCCACATCAACCATACCAACCATGCCAACCATATCAACCATGCCAACCATGTCAACCATGCCAACCATACCAACCACACCAACCATACCAACCATACCAACCATACCAACTTCACCAACCATACCAACCTTACCAACCATGCCAACCATACTAAACATACCAACCATACCAACCATGCCAACCATACCAACCATGCCAACCATACCAACCATAAAAACTTCACCAACCACACCACCCATACCAAACATACCAACCATACCAACCTTACCAACCATGCCAACCATACTAAACATACCAACCATATCAACCATGCTAACCATACCAACCATGCCAACCATGTCAACCATACCAACCACATCAACCATACCAACCATACAAGAGATACCAAACATACCAACCGTACCAACCTTACCAACCATGCCAACCATACTAAACATACCAACCATACCAACCATGCCAACCATACCAACCACGCCAACCATGTCAACCATACCAACCACATCAACTATACCAACCATACCAAACATACCAACCACACCAAGCATACCAACCATACCAACTTCACCAACATTACCAACCATACCAAACATACCAACCGTACCAACCTTACCAACCATGCCAACCATACTAAACATACCAACCATACCAACCATGCCAACCATACCAACCACGCCAACCATGTCAACCATACCAACCACATCAACTATACCAACCATACCAAACATACCAACCACACCAAGCATACCAACCATACCAACTTCACCAACCATGCCAACCATACCAACCATACCAAGCTTACCAACCATTACAACCATACCAACCATGCCAACCATACCAAGCTTACCAACCATGACAACCATACCAACCATATCAACCATACCAAGCTTACCAACCATGATAACCATACCAACCATGCCAACCATATCAACCATACCAACCATGTCAACCATGCCAACCATACCAACCACACCAACCATACTAAACATACCAACCATATCAACCATGCTAACCATACCAACCATGCCAACCATGTCAACCATACCAACCACATCAACCATACCAACCATACCAGCCATACCCAATATACCAACCTTACCAACCATGCCAACCATACTAAATATACCAACCATTCCAACCATACCAACCATGCCAACCATACCAACCATGCCAACCATGTCAAGCTTACCAACCACATCAACCATGCCAACCACACCAACCATACCAACTTTACCAACCATGCTAACCATACCAACCATACCAACTATACCAAGCTTACCAACCATGACAACCATATCAACCATGCCAACCATATCAACCATACCAACCATACCAACCATGTCAACCTTACCAACCACATCAACCATACCAACCATACCAACCACACCAACCATACCAACCATACCAACCACACCAACCATACCAACCATACCAACCATACCAACCATACCAACCACACCACCCATACCAAACATACCAACCATACCAACCTTACAAACCATGCCAACCATACTAAACATACCAACCATATCAACCATGCTAACCATACCAACCATGCCAACCATGTCAACCATACCAACCACATCAACCATACCAACCATACCAGCCATACCCAATATACCAACCTTACCAACCATGCCAACCATACTAAACATACCAACCATTCCAACCATACCAACCATGCCAACCATACCAACCATGCCAACCATGTCAAGCTTACCAACCACATCAACCATACCAACCACACCAACCATACCAACTTTACCAACCATGCTAACCATACCAACCATACCAAGCTTACCAACCATACCAACCATACCAACCACACCAACCATACCAACCATATCAACCATACCAACCACACCAACCATACCAACCATGGCAACCATACCAGCCATACCAACCATACCAACCATTTCAACCAGACCAACCATACCAACCTTACCAACCATGTCAACCATGTCAACCATACCAACCACACCAACCATACCAACAATACCAACCATACCAACCATACCAACCATGTCAACCATACCAGCCATACCAACCATACCAACCACACCAACCATACCAACCATGGCAACCATACCAGCCATACCAACCATACCAACCATACCAACCATGGCAACCATACCAGCCATACCAACCATACCAACCTTACCAACCATACCAACCATACCAACCATACCAACCATACCAACCTTACCAACCACATTAACCATACCAACCACACCAACCATACCAACCATACCAACCACACCAACCATACCAACCATATCAACCATACCAACCATACCAACCATACCAACCATGGCAACCATACCAGCCATACCAACCATACCAACCATGTCAACCAGACCAACCATACCAACCTTACCAACCATGTCAACCATGTCAACCATACCAACCACACCAACCATACCAACAATACCAACCATACCAACCATACCAACCATGGCAACCATACCAGCCATACCAACCATACCAACCATACCAACCTTACCAACCATGCCAACCATACCAACCATACCAACCATACCAACCATACCAACCATACCAACCATACCAACCATACCAACCATGCCAACCATACTAACCTTACCAACCATGCCAACCATACTAAACATACCAACCATACCAACCATGCCAACCATACCAACCATGTCAACCTTACCAACCACATCAACCATACCAACCATACCAACCATGCCAACCATATCAATCATACCAAGCTTACCAACCATGACAACCATACCAACCATGCCAACCATATCAACCATACCAACCATGTCAACCATGCCAACCATACCAACCATACCAACTTCACCAACCATGCCAACCATGCCAACACTGCCAACCATACCAAGCTTACCAACCATGACAACCATACCAACCATACCAACCTTACCAACAATGTCAACCATACCAACCATACCAACCATGTCAACCTTACCAACCACATCAACCATACCAACAATACCAACCATACCTACCATACCAACCTTACCAACCATGTCAACCATACCAACCATGTCAACCTTACCAACCACATCAACCATACCAACCATGCCAACCATATCAACCATGCCAACCATGTCAACCATGCCAACCATACCAACCACACCAACCATACCAACCTTACCAACTTCACCAACCATACCAAGCTTACCAACCATGACAACCATACCAACCATACCAACCTTACCAACCATGTCAACCATACCAACCATACCAACCATGTCAACCTTACCAACCACATCAACCATACCACCCATACCAAACATACCAACCATACCAACCTTACCAACCATGTCAACCGTACCAACCATGTCAACCTTATAAACCTTATCAACCATACCAACCACACCAACCATACCAACCATGTCAACCATGTCAACCATACCAACCACACCAACCATACCAAACATACCAACCATACCAACCATGGCAACCATACCAACCATACCAACCATACCAACCATACCAACCATGTCAACCATACCAACCATACCAACCATGTCAACCATACCAACCACATGAACCATACCAACCATAACAACCATACCAACCACACCAACCATACCAACCATATCAACCATGTCAACCATACCAACCATACCAACCATGTCAACCTTACCAACCACATAAACCATACCAACCATGCCAACCATGCCAACCATGTCAATAATGCCAACCATACCAACCACACCAAGCATACCAACCATACCAACTTCACCAACCATACCAACCTTACCAACCATGCCAACCATACTAAACATACCAACCATACCAACCATGCAAACCATACCAACCATACCAACCATGCCAACCATACCAACCATACCAACCATGTCAACCATACCAACCGCATGAACCATACCAACCATACCAACCATACCAACCACACCAACCATACCAACCATATCAACCATGTCAACCATACCAACCATACCAACCATGTCAACCTTACCAACCACATCAACCATACCAACCATGCCAACCATGCCAACCATGCCAACCATGCCAACCATACCAACCACACCAACCATACCAACCATACCAACTTCACCAACCATACCAACCTTACCAACCATGCCAACCATACTAAACATACCAACCATACCAACCATGCCAACCATGTCAATAATGCCAACCATACCAACCACACCAAGCATACCAACCATACCAACTTCACCAACCATACCAACCTTACCAACCATGCCAACCATACTAAACATACCAACCATACCAACCATGCCAACCATACCAACCATACCAACCATGCCAACCATACCAACCATACCAACCATGTCAACCATACCAACCGCATGAACCATACCAACCATACCAACCATACCAACCACACCAACCATACCAACCATATCAACCATGTCAACCATACCAACCATACCAACCATGTCAACCTTACCAACCACATCAGCCATACCAACCATGCCAACCATACCAACCATACCAACCATGTCAACCTTACCAAACACATCAACCATACCAACCATACCAACCTTACCAATCATGCCAACCATACTAAGCATACCAACCATACCAACCATGCCAACCATACCAACCATGCCAACCATGTCAACCTTACCAACCACATCAACCATACCAACCATACCAACCACACCAACCATACCAAACATACCAACCATACCAACCTTACCAACCATGCCAACCATACTAAACATACCAATCATACCAACCATGCCAACCATACCAACCATGCCAACCATGTCAACCATACCAACCACATCAACTATACCAACCATACCAAACATACCAACCACACCAAGCATACCAACCATACCAACTTCACCAACCATGCCAACCATACCAACCATACCAAGCTTACCAACCATGACAACCATACCAACCATGCCAACCATATCAACCATGTCAACCTTACCAACCATGTTTACCATGTCAACCATACCAACCACACCAATCATACCAACAATACCAACCATACCAACCATACACACCGTACCAACCATGCCAACCATACCAGCCATACCAAACATACCAACCTTACACACCTTGCTAACTTCACCAACCATGCCAACCATACCAACCATACCAAGCTTACCAACCATGACAACCATACCAACCATGCCAACCATATCAACCATACCAAGCTTACCAACCATGACAACCATACCAACCATGCCAACCATATCAACCATACTAACCATGTCAACCATGCCAACCATACCAACCACACCAACCATACCAACTTCACCAACCATGCCAACCATACCAACCATACCAAGCTTACCAACAATGACAACCATACCACCCATACCAACCTTACCAACCATGTCAACCATATTAACCATACTAACCATGTCAACCTTACCAACCACATCAACCATACCAACCATATCAACCACACCAACCATACCAACCATACCAACCATACCAACCACACCAACCATACCAACCACACCACCCATACCAAACATACCAACCATACCAACCTTACCAACCATGCCAACCATACTAAACATACCAACCATACCAACCATGCTAACCATACCAATACCATGCCAACCATGTCAACCATACCAACCATATCAACCATACCAACCATACCAAACATACCAGCCATACCAACCATACCAACCTTACCAACCATGCCAACCATACTAAACATACCAACCATACCAACCATTCCAACCATACCAACCATGCCAACCATACCAACAATGCCAACCATGTCAAGCTTACCAACCACATCAACCATACCAACCACACCAACCATACCAACTTCACCAACCATGCCAACCATACCAAGCTTACCAACCATGACAACCATACCAACCATGCCAGCCATATCAACCATACCAACCATGTCAACCATGCCAACCATACCAACCACACCAACCTTACCAACCATACCAACCATACCAACCACACCAACCATACCAACTTCACCAACCATGCCAACCATACCAACCATACCAAGCTTACCAACCATGACAACCATACCAACCTTACCAACCATGTCAACCATGTCAACCATACCAACCACATGAACCATACCAACCATACCAAACATACCAACCATACCAACCATACCAACCATACCAACCATATCAACCTTACCAACCATGCCAACCATACTAAACATACCAACCATACCAACCATGCCAACCATACCAACCATGCCAACCATGTCAACCTTACCAACCTTATCAACCATACCAACCACACCAACCATACCAACCATATCAACCATGTCAACCATGTCAACCACACCAACCATACCAACCATGTCAACCTTACCAACCACATCAACCATACCAACCATGCCAACCATGCCAACCATATCAATAATGCCAACCATACCAACCACACCAACCATACCAACTTCACCAACCATACCAACCTTACCAACCATGCCAACCATACTAAACATACCAACCATACCAACCATGCCAACCATACCAAAAATGCCAACCATACCAACCATGTCAACCATACCAACCACATGAACCATACCAACCATACCAACCATACCAACCACACCAACCATACCAACCATATCAACCATGTCAACCATACCAACCATACCAACCATGTCAACCTTACCAACCACATCAACCATACCAACCATGCCAACCATGTCAACCATGTCAATAATGCCAACCATACCAACCACACCAACCATACCAACCATACCAACTTCACCAACCATACCAACCTTACCAATCATGCCAACCATACTAAACATACCAACCATACCAACCATGTCAACCATACCAACCTTACCAATCATGCCAACCATACTAAGCATACCAACCATACCAACCATGCCAACCATACCAATCATGCCAACCATGTCAACCTTACCAACCACATCAACCATAACAACCATACCAACCACACCAACCATACCAAACATACCAACCATACCAACCTTACCAACCATGCCAACCATACTAAACATACCAACCATACCAACCATGCCAACCATACCAACCATGCCAACCATGTCAACCATACCAACCACATCAACTATACCAACCATACCAAACATACCAACCACACCAAGCATACCAACCATACCAACTTCACCAACCATGCCAACCATACCAACCATACCAAGCTTACCAACCATGACAACCATACCAACCATGCCAACCATATCAACCATGTCAACCTTACCAACCATGTCAACCATGTCAACCATACCAACCACACCAATCATACCAACAATACCAACCATACCAACCATACACACCGTACCAACCATGCCAACCATACCAGCCATACCAAACATACCAACCTTACCAACCTTGCTAACTTCACCAACCATGCCAACCATACCAACAATACCAAGCTTACCAACCATGACAACCATACCAACCATGCCAACCATATCAACCATACCAAGCTTACCAACCATGACAACCATACCAACCATGCCAACCATATCAACCATACTAAACATGTCAACCATGCCAACCATACCAACCACACCAACCATACCAACCATACCAACTTCACCAACCATGCCAACCATACCAACCATACCAAGCTTACCAACAATGACAACCATACCACCCATACCAACCTTACCAACCATGTCAACCATATTAACCATACCAACCATGTCAACCTTACCAACCACATCAACCATACCAACCAAACCAACCATACCAACCATACCAACCATACCAACCATACCAACCACACCAACCATACTAAACATACCAACCATACCAACCATGCTAACCATACCAATACCATGCCAACCATGTCAACCATACCAACCACATCAACCATACCAACCATACCAAACATACCAGCCATACCAACCATAAAAACCATGCCAACCATACTAAACATACCAACCATACCAACCATTCCAACCATACCAACCATGCCAACCATACCAACAATGCCAACCATGTCAAGCTTACCAACCACATCAACCATACCAACCACACCAACCATACCAACTTCACCAACCATGCCAACCATACCAACCATACCAAGTTTACCAACCATGACAACCATACCAACCATGCCAACCATATCAACCATACCAACCATGTCAACCATGCCAACCATACCAACCACACCAACCTTACCAACCATACCAACCATACCAACCACACCAACCATACCAACTTCACCAACCATGCCAACCATACCAACCATACCAAGCTTACCAACCATGACAACCATACCAACCTTACCAACCATGTCAACCATACCAACCACATGAACCATACCAACCATACCAAACATACCAACCATACCAACCATACCAACCATATCAACCTTACCAACCATGCCAACCATACTAAACATACCAACCATACCAACCATGCCAACCATACCAACCATGCCAACCATGTCAACCTTACCAACCACATCAACCATACCAACCATACCAACCACACCAACCATACCAAATATACCAAACATACCAACCACACCAACCTTACCAACTACATCAACCATACCACCCATACCAAACATACCAACCATACCAACCTTACCAAACATGTCAACCATACCAACCATGTCAACCTTACCAACCACATCAACCATACCAACCATACCAACCACACCAACCATACCAACCATATCAACCATGTAAACCATACCAACCATGTCAACCTTACCACCCACATCAACCATACCAACCATGCCAACCATATCAACCATGCCAACCATGTCAACCATGCCAACCATACCAACCACACCAACCATACCAACCATACCAACCATACCAACTTCACCAACCATACCAACCTTACCAACCATGCCAACCATACTAAACATACCAACCATACCAACCATGCCAACCATACCAACCATGCCAACCATACCAACCATACCAACTTCACCAACCACACCACCCATACCAAACATACCAACCATACCAACCTTACCAACCATGCCAACCATACTAAACATACCAACCATATCAACCATGCTAACCATACCAACCATGCCAACCATGTCAACCATACCAGCCACATCAACCATACCAACCATACAAGAGATACCAAACATACCAACCGTACCAACCTTACCAACCATGCCAACCATACTAAACATACCAACCATACCAACCATGCCAACCATACCAACCACGCCAACCATGTCAACCATACCAACCACATCAACTATACCAACCATACCAAACATACCAACCACACCAAGCATACCAACCATACCAACTTCACCAACATTACCAACCATACCAAACATACCAACCGTACCAACCTTACCAACCATGCCAACCATACTAAACATACCAACCATACCAACCATGTCAACCACACCACCCATACCAAACATACCAACCATACCAACCTTACCAACCATGCCAACCATACTAAACATACCAACCCTGCCAACCGTATCAACAATACCAACCATGTCAACCATGCCAACCATACCAAGCTTACCAACAATGACAACCATACCAACCATGCCAACCATATCAACCATACCAACCATGTCAACCACACCAACCATACCTACCATATCAACCACACCACCCATACCAAACATACCAACCATACCAACCTTACCAACCATGCCAACCATACTAAACATACCAACGCTGCCAACCGTATCAACAATACCAACCATGTCAACCATGCCAACCATACCAAGCTTACCAACAATGACAACCATACCAACCATACCAACCATACCAACCATGCTAACCATACCAACCATGCGAACCATGTCAACCATACCAACCACATCAACCATACAGACCATACCAAACATACCAGCCATACCTACCATACCAACCATACCAACCTTACCAACCATGCCAACCATACTAAACTAACCAACCATACCAACCATGCCAACCATACCAACCATTCCAACCATACCAACCATGCCAACCATACCTACCATGCCAACCATGTCAAGCTTACCAACCACATCAACCATACCAACCACACCAACCATACCAACTTCACCAACCATGCCAACCATACCAACCATACCAAGCTTACTAACCATGACAACCATACCAACCATGCCAACCATATCAAACATACCAACCATGTCAAACATGCCAACCATACCAACAACAACAACCTTACCAAAAATACCAACCATACCAACCTTACCAACCATGCCAACCATACCAACCATACCAACCACACCAACCATACCAACTTCACCAACCATACCAAGCTTACCAACCATGACAACCATACCAACCATAACACCCTTACCAACCATGTCAACCTTACCAACCATGTCAACCATGTCAACCAAACCAACCACACCAACCACACCAACCACACCAACCATACCAAAAATACCAACCATACCAACCATACCAACCATGCCAACCATAGCAACCATATAAACCATACCAACCATGCCAACCATACCAACCTTACCAACCATGCCAACCATACTAAACATACCAACCATACCAACCATGCCAATCATACCAACCATTCCAACCATACCAACCATACCTACCATGCCAACCATGTCAAGCTTACCAACCACATCAACCATACCAACCACACCAACCATACCAACTTCACCAACCATGCCAACCATACCAACTTCACCAACCATGCCAACCATACCAACCACACCAACCATGCCAACCATATCAAACATACCAACAATGTCAACCATGCCAACCATACCAACCACACCAACCTTACAACCATACCCACCATACCAACCACACCAACCATACCAATTTCACCAACCACACCAAGCTTACCAACCATGACAACCATACCAACCATACCAACTTTACCAACCATGTCAACCTTACCAACCATGTCAACCATGTCAACCATACCAACCACACCAACCACACCAACCACACCAACCATACCAAAAATACCAACCATACCAACCATACCAACCATGCCAACCATACCAACCATGTCAACTATGCCAACCATACCAACCATACTAACCATGCCAACCTTAACAACCATGCTAACCATACCAATCTTACCAACCATGCCAACCATACCAACCATGTCAACCAGACCAACCATACCAACCTTACCAACCATGTCAACCATACCAACCACACTAACCATACCCACAATACCAACCATATCAACCATACCAACCATGTCAACCACACCAACCATACCAACAATACCAAACATACCAACCATACCAACCATGGCAACCATACCAGCCATACCAACCATACCAACCTTACCAACCATGCCAACCATACCAACCATACCAACCATACCAACCATACCAACCATACCAACCATGCCAACCATACCAACCTTACCAACCATGCCAACCATACTAAACATACCAACCATACCAACCATGCCAACCATACCAACCATGTCAACCTTACCAACCACATCAACCATACCAACCATACCAAACATGCCAACCATATCAACCATACCAAGCTTACCAACCATGACAACCATACCAACAATGTAAACCATATCAACCATACCAACCATGTCAACCATGCCAACCATACCAAGCTTACCAACAATGACAACCATACCAACCATGTCAACCAGACCAACCATACCAACTTTACCAACCATGTCAACCATACCAACCACACTAACCATACCCACAATACCAACCATATCAACCATACCAACCATGTCAACCACACCAACCATAAGAACAATACCAAACATACCAACCATACCAACCATGGCAACCATACCAGCCATACCAACCATACCAACCTTACCAACCATGCCAACCATACCAACCATACCAACCATGCCAACCATACCAACCTTACCAACCATGCCAACCATACTAAACATACCAACCATACAAACCATGCCAACCATACCAACCATGTCAACCTTACCAACCACATCAACCATACCAACCATACCAACCATGCCAACCATATCAACCATACCAACCATGTCAACCTTACCAACCACCTCAACCATACCAACCATACCAACCATACCAACCATACCAACCATACCAACCTTACCAACCACATCAACCATACCAACCACACCAACCATACCAACTTCACCAACCATGCCAATCATACCAACCATACCAAGCTTACCAACCATGACAACCATACCAACCATGCCAACCATATCAAATATACCAACCATGTCAACCATGCCAAACATACCAACCACACCAACCTTACCAACCATACCAACCATACCAACCACACCAACCATACCAACTTCACCAACCATACCAACCATACCAAGCTTACCAACCATGACAACCATACCAACCTTACCAACCATGTCAACCTTACCAACCATGTCAACCATGTCAACATTACCAACCACACCAACCACACCAACCACACCAAAAATACCAACCATACCAACCATACCAACCATACCAACCATGTCAACTATGCCAACCATACCAACCATACTAACCATGCCAACCTTAACAACCATGCTAACCATACCAATCTTACCAACCATGCCAACCATACCAACCATGTCAACCAGACCAACCATACCAACCTTACCAACCATGTCAACTATGTCAACCATACCAACCACACCAACCATACCAACAATACCAACCATACCAACCATACCAACCATACCAACCATACCAACCATGCCAACCATGCCAACCATACCAACCATGTCAACTATGCCAACCATACCAACCATACTAACCATGCCAACCTTAACAACCATGCTAACCATACCAATCTTACCAACCATGCCAACCATACCAACCATGTCAACCAGACCAACCATACCAACCTTACCAACCATGTCAACTATGTCAACCATACCAACCACACCAACCATACCAACAATACCAACCATACCAACCATACCAACCATACCAACCATACCAACCATGGCAACCATACCAGCCATACCAACCATACCAACCTTACCAACCATGCCAACCATACCAACCATACCAACCATGCCAACCATACCAACCTTACCAACCATGCCAACCATACTAAACATACCAACCATACCAACCATGCCAACCATACCAACCATGTCAACCTTACCAACCACATCAACCATACCAACCATACCAACCATGCCAACCATATCAACCATACCAAGCTTACCAACCATGACAACCATACCAACCATGCCAACCATATCAACCATACCAACCATGTCAACCATGCAAACCATACCAACCACACCAACCATACCAGAAATACCAACCATGCCAACTTCACCAACCATGCCAACCATACCAAGTTTACCAACCATGACAACCATACCAACCATGCCAACCATACCAACTACACCAACCATACCAACCTTACCAACTTCACCAACCATGCCAACCATACCAAGCTTACCAACCATGACAACCATACCAACCATACCAACCTTACCAACCGTGTCAACCATACCAACCATACCAACCATACCACCCATACCAACCATGTCAACCTTACCAACCACATCAACCATACCAACCATACCAACCATACCAACCATACCAACCTTACCAACCACATCAACCATACCAACCACACCAACCATACCAACTTCACCAACCATGCCAATCATACCAACCATACCAAGCTTACCAACCATGTCAACCATGCCAAACATACCAACCACACCAACCTTACCAACCATACCAACCATACCAACCACACCAACCATACCAACTTCACCAACCATACCAACCATACCAAGCTTACCAACCATGACAACCATACCAACCTTACCAACCATGTCAACCTTACCAACCATGTCAACCATGTCAACATTACCAACCACACCAATCACACCAACCACACCAAAAATACCAACCATACCAACCATACCAACAATACCAAACATACCAACCATACCAACCATGGCAACCATACCAGCCATACCAACCATACCAACCTTACCAACTTCACCAACCATACCAACCATACCACCCATACCAACCATGTCAACCTTACCAACCACATCAACCATACCAACCATACCAACCATACCAACCATACCAACCTTACCAACCACATCAACCATACCAACCACACCAACCATACCAACTTCACCAACCATGCCAATCATACCAACCATACCAAGCTTACCAACCATGTCAACCATGCCAAACATACCAACCACACCAACCTTACCAACCATACCAACCATACCAACCACACCAACCATACCAACTTCACCAACCATACCAACCATACCAAGCTTACCAACCATGACAACCATACCAACCTTACCAACCATGTCAACCTTACCAACCATGTCAACCATGTCAACATTACCAACCACACCAATCACACCAACCACACCAAAAATACCAACCATACCAACCATGTCAACCATGCCAAACATACCAACCACACCAACCTTACCAACCATACCAACCATACCAACCACACCAACCATACCAACTTCACCAACCATACCAACCATACCAAGCTTACCAACCATGACAACCATACCAACCTTACCAACCATGTCAACCTTACCAACCATGTCAACCATGTCAACATTACCAACCACACCAATCACACCAACCACACCAAACATACCAACCATACCAACCATACCAACCATACCAACCATGCCAACCATACCAAAATTACCAACCATGCCAACCATACTAAACATACCAACCATACCAACCATGCCAACCATACCAACCATGTCAACCTTACCAACCACATCAACCATACCACCCATACCAAACATACCAACCATACCAACCTTACCAACCATGTCAACTATGTCAACCATACCAACCACACCAACCATACCAACAATACCAACCATACCAACCATACCAACCATACCAACCATACCAACCATACCAACCATACCAACCATGGCAACCATACCAGCCATACCAACCATACCAACCTTACCAACCATGCCAACCATACCAACCATACCAACCATGCCAACCATACCAACCTTACCAACCATGCCAACCATACTAAACATACCAACCATACCAACCATGCCAACCATACCAACCATGTCAACCTTACCAACCACATCAACCATACCAACCATACCAACCATGCCAACCATATCAACCATACCAAGCTTACCAACCATGACAACCATACCAACCATGCCAACCATATCAACCATACCAACCATGTCAACCATGCAAACCATACCAACCACACCAACCATACCAGAAATACCAACCATGCCAACCATACCAAGTTTACCAACCATGACAACCATACCAACCATGCCAACCATACCAACTACACCAACCATACCAACCTTACCAACTTCTCCAACCATGCCAACCATACCAAGCTTACCAACCATGACAACCATACCAACCATACCAACCTTACCAACCGTGTCAACCATACCAACCATACCAACCATACCACCCATACCAACCATGTCAACCTTACCAACCACATCAACCATACCAACCATACCAACCATACCAACCATACCAACCATACCAACCATACCAACCATACCAACCATACCAACCATACCAACCTTATCAACCACATCAACCATACCAACCACACCAACCATACCAACTTCACCAACCATGCCAATCATACCAACCATACCAAGCTTACCAACCATGACAACCATACCAACCATGCCAACCATATCAAATATACCAACCATGTCAACCATGCCAAACATACCAACCACACCAACCTTACCAACCATACCAACCATACCAACCACACCAACCATACCAACTTCACCAACCATACCAACCATACCAAGCTTACCAACCATGACAACCATACCAACCTTACCAACCATACCAACCATACCAACTTCACCAACCATGCCAACTATGCCAACCATACCAAGCTTACCAACCATGACAACCATACCAACCATACCAACCTTACCAACCATGCCAACCATGTCAACAATGCCAACCATACCAACCACACCAACCATACCAACCTTACCAACTTCACCAACCATGCCAACCATACCAAGCTTACCAACCATGACAACCATACCAACCATACCAACCTTACCAACCGTGTCAACCATACCAACCATACCAACCATACCACCCATACCAACCATGTCAACCATATCAACCATACCAACCATGCCAACCATACCAACCACACCAACCATACCAACTTCACCAACCATGCCAACTATGCCAACCATACCAAGCTTACCAACCATGACAACCATACCAACCATACCAACCTTACCAACCATGCCAACCATGTCAACAATGCCAACCATACCAACCACACCAACCATACCAACCTTACCAACTTCACCAACCATGCCAACCATACCAAGCTTACCAACCATGACAACCATACCAACCTTACCAACCGTGTCAACCATACCAACCATACCAACCATACCACCCATACCAACCATGTCAACCTTACCAACCACCTCAACCATACCAACCATACCAACCATACCAACCATACCAACCATACCAACCATACCAACCATACCAACCTTACCAACCACATCAACCATACCAACCACACCAACCATACCAACTTCACCAACCATGCCAATCATACCAACCATACCAAGCTTACCAACCATGACAACCATACCAACCATGCCAACCATATCAAATATACCAACCATGTCAACCATGCCAAACATACCAACCACACCAACCTTACCAACCATACCAACCATACCAACCACACCAACCATACCAACTTCACCAACCATACCAACCATACCAAGCTTACCAACCATGACAACCATACCAACCTTACCAACCATGTCAACCTTACCAACCATGTCAACCATGTCAACATTACCAACCACACCAACCACACCAACCACACCAAAAATACCAACCATACCAACCATACCAACCATACCAACCATACCAACCATACCAACCATACCAACCATGCCAACCATGCCAACCATACCAACCATGTCAACTATGCCAACCATACCAACCATACTAACCATGCCAACCTTAACAACCATGCTAACCATACCAATCTTACCAACCATGCCAACCATACCAACCATGTCAACCAGACCAACCATACCAACCTTACCAACCATGTCAACTATGTCAACCATACCAACCACACCAACCATACCAACAATACCAACCATACCAACCATACCAACCATACCAACCATACCAACCATGGCAACCATACCAGCCATACCAACCATACCAACCTTACCAACCATGCCAACCATACCAACCATACCAACCATACCAACCATGCCAACCATACCAACCTTACCAACCATGCCAACCATACTAAACATACCAACCATACCAACCATGCCAACCATACCAACCATGTCAACCTTACCAACCACATCAACCATACCAACCATACCAACCATGCCAACCATATCAACCATACCAAGCTTACCAACCATGACAACCATACCAACCATGCCAACCATATCAACCATACCAACCATGTCAACCATGCAAACCATACCAACCACACCAACCATACCAGAAATACCAACCATGCCAACTTCACCAACCATGCCAACCATACCAAGTTTACCAACCATGACAACCATACCAACCATGCCAACCATACCAACTACACCAACCATACCAACCTTACCAACTTCACCAACCATGCCAACCATACCAAGCTTACCAACCATGACAACCATACCAACCATACCAACCTTACCAACCGTGTCAACCATACCAACCATACCAACCATACCACCCATACCAACCATGTCAACCTTACCAACCACATCAACCATACCAACCATACCAACCATACCAACCATACCAACCATACCAACCACACCAACCATACCAACTTCACCAACCATACCAACCATACCAAGCTTACCAACCATGACAACCATACCAACCTTACCAACCATGTCAACCTTACCAACCATGTCAACCATGTCAACATTACCAACCACACCAACCACACCAACCACACCAAAAATACCAACCATACCAACCATACCAACCATACCAACCATACCAACCCTACCAACCATACCAACCATGCCAACCATGCCAACCATACCAACCATGTCAACTATGCCAACCATACCAACCATACTAACCATGCCAACCTTAACAACCATGCTAACCATACCAATCTTACCAACCATGCCAACCATACCAACCATGTCAACCAGACCAACCATACCAACCTTACCAACCATGTCAACTATGTCAACCATACCAACCACACCAACCATACCAACAATACCAACCATACCAACCATACCAACCATACCAACCATACCAACCATGGCAACCATACCAGCCATACCAACCATACCAACCTTACCAACCATGCCAACCATACCAACCATACCAACCATGCCAACCATACCAACCTTACCAACCATGCCAACCATACTAAACATACCAACCATACCAACCATGCCAACCATACCAACCATGTCAACCTTACCAACCACATCAACCATACCAACCATACCAACCATGCCAACCATATCAACCATACCAAGCTTACCAACCATGACAACCATACCAACCATGCCAACCATATCAACCATACCAACCATGTCAACCATGCAAACCATACCAACCACACCAACCATACCAGAAATACCAACCATGCCAACTTCACCAACCATGCCAACCATACCAAGTTTACCAACCATGACAACCATACCAACCATGCCAACCATACCAACTACACCAACCATACCAACCTTACCAACTTCACCAACCATGCCAACCATACCAAGCTTACCAACCATGACAACCATACCAACCATACCAACCTTACCAACCGTGTCAACCATACCAACCATACCAACCATACCACCCATACCAACCATGTCAACCTTACCAACCACATCAACCATACCAACCATACCAACCATACCAACCATACCAACCTTACCAACCACATCAACCATACCAACCACACCAACCATACCAACTTCACCAACCATGCCAATCATACCAACCATACCAAGCTTACCAACCATGTCAACCATGCCAAACATACCAACCACACCAACCTTACCAACCATACCAACCATACCAACCACACCAACCATACCAACTTCACCAACCATACCAACCATACCAAGCTTACCAACCATGACAACCATACCAACCTTACCAACCATGTCAACCTTACCAACCATGTCAACCATGTCAACATTACCAACCACACCAATCACACCAACCACACCAAAAATACCAACCATACCAACCATACCAACAATACCAAACATACCAACCATACCAACCATGGCAACCATACCAGCCATACCAACCATACCAACCTTACCAACCATGCCAACCATACCAACCATACCAACCATACCAACCATGCCAACCATGCCAACCATACCAAAATTACCAACCATGCCAACCATACTAAACATACCAACCATACCAACCATGCCAACCATACCAACCATGTCAACCTTACCAACCACATCAACCATACCACCCATACCAAACATACCAACCATACCAACCTTACCAACCATGTCAACTATGTCAACCATACCAACCACACCAACCATACCAACAATACCAACCATACCAACCATACCAACCATACCAACCATACCAACCATACCAACCATGGCAACCATACCAGCCATACCAACCATACCAACCTTACCAACCATGCCAACCATACCAACCATACCAACCATGCCAACCATACCAACCTTACCAACCATGCCAACCATACTAAACATACCAACCACACCAACCATGCCAACCATACCAACCATGTCAACCTTACCAACCACATCAACCATACCAACCATACCAACCATGCCAACCATATCAACCATACCAAGCTTACCAACCATGACAACCATACCAACCATGCCAACCATATCAACCATACCAACCATGTCAACCATGCAAACCATACCAACCACACCAACCATACCAGAAATACCAACCATGCCAACCATACCAAGTTTACCAACCATGACAACCATACCAACCATGCCAACCATACCAACTACACCAACCATACCAACCTTACCAACTTCACCAACCATGCCAACCATACCAAGCTTACCAACCATGACAACCATACCAACCATACCAACCTTACCAACCGTGTCAACCATACCAACCATACCAACCATACCACCCATACCAACCATGTCAACCTTACCAACCACATCAACCATACCAACCATACCAACCATACCAACCATACCAACCATACCAACCATACCAACCTTACCAACCACATCAACCATACCAACCACACCAACCATACCAACTTCACCAACCATGCCAATCATACCAACCATACCAAGCTTACCAACCATGACAACCATACCAACCATGCCAACCATATCAAATATACCAACAATGTCAACCATGCCAAACATACCAACCACACCAACCTTACCAACCATACCAACCATACCAACCACACCAACCATACCAACTTCACCAACCATACCAACCATACCAAGCTTACCAACCATGACAACCATACCAACCTTACCAACCATACCAACCATACCAACTTCACCAACCATGCCAACTATGCCAACCATACCAAGCTTACCAACCATGACAACCATACCAACCATACCAACCTTACCAACCATGCCAACCATGTCAACAATGCCAACCATACCAACCACACCAACCATACCAACCTTACCAACTTCACCAACCATGCCAACCATACCAAGCTTACCAACCATGACAACCATACCAACCATACCAACCTTACCAACCGTGTCAACCATACCAACCATACCAACCATACCACCCATACCAACCATGTCAACCATATCAACCATACCAACCATGCCAACCATACCAACCACACCAACCATACCAACTTCACCAACCATGCCAACTATGCCAACCATACCAAGCTTACCAACCATGACAACCATACCAACCATACCAACCTTACCAACCATGCCAACCATGTCAACAATGCCAACCATACCAACCACACCAACCATACCAACCTTACCAACTTCACCAACCATGCCAACCATACCAAGCTTACCAACCATGACAACCATACCAACCATACCAACCTTACCAACCGTGTCAACCATACCAACCATACCAACCATACCACCCATACCAACCATGTCAACCTTACCAACCACCTCAACCATACCAACCATACCAACCATACCAACCATACCAACCATACCAACCATACCAACCTTACCAACCACATCAACCATACCAACCACACCAACCATACCAACTTCACCAACCATGCCAATCATACCAACCATACCAAGCTTACCAACCATGACAACCATACCAACCATGCCAACCATATCAAATATACCAACCATGTCAACCATGCCAAACATACCAACCACACCAACCTTACCAACCATACCAACCATACCAACCACACCAACCATACCAACTTCACCAACCATACCAACCATACCAAGCTTACCAACCATGACAACCATACCAACCTTACCAACCATGTCAACCTTACCAACCATGTCAACCATGTCAACATTACCAACCACACCAACCACACCAAAAATACCAACCATACCAACCATACCAACCATACCAACCATACCAACCATACCAACCATACCAACCATACCAACCATACCAACCATGCCAACCATGCCAACCATACCAACCATGTCAACTATGCCAACCATACCAACCATACTAACCATGCCAACCTTAACAACCATGCTAACCATACCAATCTTACCAACCATGCCAACCATACCAACCATGTCAACCAGACCAACCATACCAACCATACCAACCATGCCAACCATGCCAACCATACCAACCATGTCAACTATGCCAACCATACCAACCATACTAACCATGCCAACCTTAATAACCATGCTAACCATACCAATCTTACCAACCATGCCAACCATACCAACCATGTCAACCAGACCAACCATACCAACCTTACCAACCATGTCAACTATGTCAACCATACCAACCACACCAACCATACCAACAATACCAACCATACCAACCATACCAACCATACCAACCATACCAACCATGGCAACCATACCAGCCATACCAACCATACCAACCTTACCAACCATGCCAACCATACCAACCATACCAACCATGCCAACCATACCAACCTTACCAACCATGCCAACCATACTAAACATACCAACCATACCAACCATGCCAACCATACCAACCATGTCAACCTTACCAACCACATCAACCATACCAACCATACCAACCATGCCAACCATATCAACCATACCAAGCTTACCAACCATGACAACCATACCAACCATGCCAACCATATCAACCATACCAACCATGTCAACCATGCAAACCATACCAACCACACCAACCATACCAGAAATACCAACCATGCCAACTTCACCAACCATGCCAACCATACCAAGTTTACCAACCATGACAACCATACCAACCATGCCAACCATACCAACTACACCAACCATACCAACCTTACCAACTTCACCAACCATGCCAACCATACCAAGCTTACCAACCATGACAACCATACCAACCATACCAACCTTACCAACCGTGTCAACCATACCAACCATACCAACCATACCACCCATACCAACCATGTCAACCTTACCAACCACATCAACCATACCAACCATACCAACCATACCAACCATACCAACCTTACCAACCACATCAACCATACCAACCACACCAACCATACCAACTTCACCAACCATGCCAATCATACCAACCATACCAAGCTTACCAACCATGTCAACCATGCCAAACATACCAACCACACCAACCTTACCAACCATACCAACCATACCAACCACACCAACCATACCAACTTCACCAACCATACCAACCATACCAAGCTTACCAACCATGACAACCATACCAACCTTACCAACCATGTCAACCTTACCAACCATGTCAACCATGTCAACATTACCAACCACACCAATCACACCAACCACACCAAAAATACCAACCATACCAACCATACCAACAATACCAACATACCAACCATACCAACCATGGCAACCATACCAGCCATACCAACCATACCAACCTTACCAACCATGCCAACCATACCAACCATACCAACCATACCAACCATACCAACCATACTAACCATGCCAACCATACCAAAATTACCAACCATGCCAACCATACTAAACATACCAACCATACCACCCATGCCAACCATACCAACCATGTCAACCTTACCAACCACATCAACCATACCACCCATACCAAACATACCAACCATACCAACCTTACCAACCATGTCAACTATGTCAACCATACCAACCACACCAACCATACCAACAATACCAACCATACCAACCATACCAACCATACCAACCATACCAACCATACCAACCATACCAACCATGGCAACCATACCAGCCATACCAACCATACCAACCTTACCAACCATGCCAACCATACCAACCATACCAACCATGCCAACCATACCAACCTTACCAACCATGCCAACCATACTAAACATACCAACCATACCAACCATGCCAACCATACCAACCATGTCAACCTTACCAACCACATCAACCATACCAACCATACCAACCATGCCAACCATATCAACCATACCAAGCTTACCAACCATGACAACCATACCAACCATGCCAACCATATCAACCATACCAACCATGTCAACCATGCAAACCATACCAACCACACCAACCATACCAGAAATACCAACCATGCCAACCATACCAAGTTTACCAACCATGACAACCATACCAACCATGCCAACCATACCAACTACACCAACCATACCAACCTTACCAACTTCACCAACCATGCCAACCATACCAAGCTTACCAACCATGACAACCATACCAACCATACCAACCTTACCAACCGTGTCAACCATACCAACCATACCAACCATACCACCCATACCAACCATGTCAACCTTACCAACCACATCAACCATACCAACCATACCAACCATACCAACCATACCAACCATACCAACCATACCAACCTTACCAACCACATCAACCATACCAACCACACCAACTATACCAACTTCACCAACCATGCCAATCATACCAACCATACCAAGCTTACCAACCATGACAACCATACCAACCATGCCAACCATATCAAATATACCAACCATGTCAACCATGCCAAACATACCAACCACACCAACCTTACCAACCATACCAACCATACCAACCACACCAACCATACCAACTTCACCAACCATACCAACCATACCAAGCTTACGAACCATGACAACCATACCAACCTTACCAACCATACCAACCATACCAACTTCACCAACCATGCCAACTATGCCAACCATACCAAGCTTACCAACCATGACAACCATACCAACCATACCAACCTTACCAACCATGCCAACCATGTCAACAATGCCAACCATACCAACCACACCAACCATACCAACCTTACCAACTTCACCAACCATGCCAACCATACCAAGCTTACCAACCATGACAACCATACCAACCATACCAACCTTACCAACCGTGTCAACCATACCAACCATACCAACCATACCACCCATACCAACCATGTCAACCATATCAACCATACCAACCATGCCAACCATACCAACCACACCAACCATACCAACTTCACCAACCATGCCAACTATGCCAACCATACCAAGCTTACCAACCATGACAACCATACCAACCATACCAACCTTACCAACCATGCCAACCATGTCAACAATGCCAACCATACCAACCACACCAACCATACCAACCTTACCAACTGCACCAACCATGCCAACCATACCAAGCTTATCAACCATGACAACCATACCAACCATACCAACCTTACCAACCGTGTCAACCATACCAACCATACCAACCATACCACCCATACCAACCATGTCAACCTTACCAACCACCTCAACCATACCAACCATACCAACCATACCAACCATACCAACCATACCAACCTTACCAACCACATCAACCATACCAACCACACCAACCATACCAACTTCACTAACCATGCCAATCATACCAACCATACCAAGCTTACCAACCATGACAACCATACCAACCATGCCAACCATATCAAATATACCAACCATGTCAACCATGCCAAACATACCAACCACACCAACCTTACCAACCATACCAACCATACCAACCACACCAACCATACCAACTTCACCAACCATACCAACCATACCAAGCTTACCAACCATGACAACCATACCAACCTTACCAACCATGTCAACCTTACCAACCATGTCAACCATGTCAACATTACCAACCACACCAACCAGACCAACCACACCAAAAATACCAACCATACCAACCATACCAACCATACCAACCATACCAACCATACCAACCATACCAACCATGCCAACCATGCCAACCATACCAACCATGTCAACTATGCCAACCATACCAACCATACTAACCATGCCAACCTTAACAACCATGCTAACCATACCAATCTTACCAACCATGCCAACCATACCAACCATGTCAACCAGACCAACCATACCAACCTTACCAACCATGTCAACTATGTCAACCATACCAACCACACCAACCATACCAACAATACCAACCATACCAACCATACCAACCATACCAACCATACCAACCATGGCAACCATACCAGCCATACCAACCATACCAACCTTACCAACCATGCCAACCATACCAACCATACCAACCATGCCAACCATACTAACCTTACCAACCATGCCAACCATACTAAACATACCAACCATACCAACCATGCCAACCATACCAACCATGTCAACCTTACCAACCACATCAACCATACCAACCATACCAACCATGCCAACCATATCAACCATACCAAGCTTACCAACCATGACAACCATACCAACCATGCCAACCATATCAACCATACCAACCATGTCAACCATGCAAACCATACCAACCACACCAACCATACCAGAAATACCAACCATGCCAACTTCACCAACCATGCCAACCATACCAAGTTTACCAACCATGACAACCATACCAACCATGCCAACCATACCACCCATACCAACCATGTCAACCTTACCAACCACATCAACCATACCAACCATACCAACCATACCAACCATACCAACCATACCAACCATACCAACCACACCAACCATACCAACTTCACCAACCATACCAACCATACCAAGCTTACCAACCATGACAACCATACCAACCTTACCAACCATGTCAACCTTACCAACCATGTCAACCATGTCAACATTACCAACCACACCAACCACACCAACCACACCAAAAATACCAACCATACCAACCATACCAACCATACCAACCATACCAACCATACCAACCATACCAACCATGCCAACCATGCCAACCATACCAACCATGTCAACTATGCCAACCATACCAACCATACTAACCATGCCAACCTTAACAACCATGCTAACCATACCAATCTTACCAACCATGCCAACCATACCAACCATGTCAACCAGACCAACCATACCAACCTTACCAACCATGTCAACTATGTCAACCATACCAACCACACCAACCATACCAACAATACCAACCATACCAACCATACCAACCATACCAACCATACCAACCATGGCAACCATACCAGCCATACCAACCATACCAACCTTACCAACCATGCCAACCATACCAACCATACCAACCATGCCAACCATACCAACCTTACCAACCATGCCAACCATACTAAACATACCAACCATACCAACCATGCCAACCATACCAACCATGTCAACCTTACCAACCACATCAACCATACCAACCATACCAACCATGCCAACCATATCAACCATACCAAGCTTACCAACCATGACAACCATACCAACCATGCCAACCATATCAACCATACCAACCATGTCAACCATGCAAACCATACCAACCACACCAACCATACCAGAAATACCAACCATGCCAACTTCACCAACCATGCCAACCATACCAAGTTTACCAACCATGACAACCATACCAACCATGCCAACCATACCAACTACACCAACCATACCAACCTTACCAACTTCACCAACCATGCCAACCATACCAAGCTTACCAACCATGACAACCATACCAACCATACCAACCTTACCAACCGTGTCAACCATACCAACCATACCAACCATACCACCCATACCAACCATGTCAACCTTACCAACCACATCAACCATACCAACCATACCAACCATACCAACCATACCAACCTTACCAACCACATCAACCATACCAACCACACCAACCATACCAACTTCACCAACCATGCCAATCATACCAACCATACCAAGCTTACCAACCATGTCAACCATGCCAAACATACCAACCACACCAACCTTACCAACCATACCAACCATACCAACCACACCAACCATACCAACTTCACCAACCATACCAACCATACCAAGCTTACCAACCATGACAACCATACCAACCTTACCAACCATGTCAACCTTACCAACCATGTCAACCATGTCAACATTACCAACCACACCAATCACACCAACCACACCAAAAATACCAACCATACCAACCATACCAACAATACCAAACATACCAACCATACCAACCATGGCAACCATACCAGCCATACCAACCATACCAACCTTACCAACCATGCCAACCATACCAACCATACCAACCATACCAACCATACCAACCATGCCAACCATACCAAAATTACCAACCATGCCAACCATACTAAACATACCAACCATACCAACCATGCCAACCATACCAACCATGTCAACCTTACCAACCACATCAACCATACCACCCATACCAAACATACCAACCATACCAACCTTACCAACCATGTCAACTATGTCAACCATACCAACCACACCAACCATACCAACAATACCAACCATACCAACCATACCAACCATACCAACCATACCAACCATACCAACCATGGCAACCATACCAGCCATACCAACCATACCAACCTTACCAACCATGCCAACCATACCAACCATACCAACCATGCCAACCATACCAACCTTACCAACCATGCCAACCATACTAAACATACCAACCATACCAACCATGCCAACCATACCAACCATGTCAACCTTACCAACCACATCAACCATACCAACCATACCAACCATGCCAACCATATCAACCATACCAAGCTTACCAACCATGACAACCATACCAACCATGCCAACCATATCAACCATACCAACCATGTCAACCATGCAAACCATACCAACCACACCAACCATACCAGAAATACCAACCATGCCAACCATACCAAGTTTACCAACCATGACAACCATACCAACCATGCCAACCATACCAACTACACCAACCATACCAACCTTACCAACTTCACCAACCATGCCAACCATACCAAGCTTACCAACCATGACAACCATACCAACCATACCAACCTTACCAACCGTGTCAACCATACCAACCATACCAACCATACCACCCATACCAACCATGTCAACCTTACCAACCACATCAACCATACCAACCATACCAACCATACCAACCATACCAACCATACCAACCTTACCAACCACATCAACCATACCAACCACACCAACCATACCAACTTCACCAACCATGCCAATCATACCAACCATACCAAGCTTACCAACCATGACAACCATACCAACCATGCCAACCATATCAAATATACCAACCATGTCAACCATGCCAAACATACCAACCACACCAACCTTACCAACCATACCAACCATACCAACCACACCAACCATACCAACTTCACCAACCATACCAACCATACCAAGCTTACCAACCATGACAACCATACCAACCTTACCAACCATACCAACCATACCAACTTCACCAACCATGCCAACTATGCCAACCATACCAAGCTTACCAACCATGACAACCATACCAACCATACCAACCTTACCAACCATGCCAACCATGTCAACAATGCCAACCATACCAACCACACCAACCATACCAACCTTACCAACTTCACCAACCATGCCAACCATACCAAGCTTACCAACCATGACAACCATACCAACCATACCAACCTTACCAACCGTGTCAACCATACCAACCATACCAACCATACCACCCATACCAACCATGTCAACCATATCAACCATACCAACCATGCCAACCATACCAACCACACCAACCATACCAACTTCACCAACCATGCCAACTATGCCAACCATACCAAGCTTACCAACCATGACAACCATACCAACCATACCAACCTTACCAACCATGCCAACCATGTCAACAATGCCAACCATACCAACCACACCAACCATACCAACCTTACCAACTTCACCAACCATGCCAACCATACCAAGCTTACCAACCATGACAACCATACCAACCATACCAACCTTACCAACCGTGTCAACCATACCAACCATACCAACCATACCACCCATACCAACCATGTCAACCTTACCAACCACCTCAACCATACCAACCATACCAACCATACCAACCATACCAACCATACCAACCATACCAACCATACCAACCTTACCAACCACATCAACCATACCAACCACACCAACCATACCAACTTCACCAACCATGCCAATCATACCAACCATACCAAGCTTACCAACCATGACAACCATACCAACCATGCCAACCATATCAAATATACCAACCATGTCAACCATGCCAAACATACCAACCACACCAACCTTACCAACCATACCAACCACACCAACCATACCAACTTCACCAACCATACCAACCATACCAAGCTTACCAACCATGACAACCATACCAACCTTACCAACCATGTCAACCTTACCAACCATGTCAACCATGTCAACATTACCAACCACACCAACCACACCAACCACACCAAAAATACCAACCATACCAACCATACCAACCATACCAACCATACCAACCATACCAACCATACCAACCATACCAACCATACCAACCATGCCAACCATGCCAACCATACCAACCATGTCAACTATGCCAACCATACCAACCATACTAACCATGCCAACCTTAACAACCATGCTAACCATACCAATCTTACCAACCATGCCAACCATACCAACCATGTCAACCAGACCAACCATACCAACCTTACCAACCATGTCAACTATGTCAACCATACCAACCACACCAACCATACCAACAATACCAACCATACCAACCATACCAACCATACCAACCATACCAACCATGGCAACCATACCAGCCATACCAACCATACCAACCTTACCAACCATGCCAACCATACCAACCATACCAACCATGCCAACCATACCAACCTTACCAACCATGCCAACCATACTAAACATACCAACCATACCAACCATGCCAACCATACCAACCATGTCAACCTTACCAACCACATCAACCATACCAACCATACCAACCATGCCAACCATATCAACCATACCAAGCTTACCAACCATGACAACCATACCAACCATGCCAACCATATCAACCATACCAACCATGTCAACCATGCAAACCATACCAACCACACCAACCATACCAGAAATACCAACCATGCCAACTTCACCAACCATGCCAACCATACCAAGTTTACCAACCATGACAACCATACCAACCATGCCAACCATACCAACTACACCAACCATACCAACCTTACCAACTTCACCAACCATGCCAACCATACCAAGCTTACCAACCATGACAACCATACCAACCATACCAACCTTACCAACCGTGTCAACCATACCAACCATACCAACCATACCACCCATACCAACCATGTCAACCTTACCAACCACATCAACCATACCAACCATACCAACCATACCAACCATACCAACCTTACCAACCACATCAACCATACCAACCACACCAACCATACCAACTTCACCAACCATGCCAATCATACCAACCATACCAAGCTTACCAACCATGTCAACCATGCCAAACATACCAACCACACCAACCTTACCAACCATACCAACCATACCAACCACACCAACCATACCAACTTCACCAACCATACCAACCATACCAAGCTTACCAACCATGACAACCATACCAACCTTACCAACCATGTCAACCTTACCAACCATGTCAACCATGTCAACATTACCAACCACACCAATCACACCAACCACACCAAAAATACCAACCATACCAACCATACCAACAATACCAAACATACCAACCATACCAACCATGGCAACCATACCAGCCATACCAACCATACCAACCTTACCAACCATGCCAACCATACCAACCATACCAACCATACCAACCATACCAACCATGCCAACCATACCAAAATTACCAACCATGCCAACCATACTAAACATACCAACCATACCACCCATGCCAACCATACCAACCATGTCAACCTTACCAACCACATCAACCATACCACCCATACCAAACATACCAACCATACCAACCTTACCAACCATGTCAACTATGTCAACCATACCAACCACACCAACCATACCAACAATACCAACCATACCAACCATACCAACCATACCAACCATACCAACCATACCAACCATGGCAACCATACCAGCCATACCAACCATACCAACCTTACCAACCATGCCAACCATACCAACCATACCAACCATGCCAACCATACCAACCTTACCAACCATGCCAACCATACTAAACATACCAACCATACCAACCATGCCAACCATACCAACCATGTCAACCTTACCAACCACATCAACCATACCAACCATACCAACCATGCCAACCATATCAACCATACCAAGCTTACCAACCATGACAACCATACCAACCATGCCAACCATATCAACCATACCAACCATGTCAACCATGCAAACCATACCAACCACACCAACCATACCAGAAATACCAACCATGCCAACCATACCAAGTTTACCAACCATGACAACCATACCAACCATGCCAACCATACCAACTACACCAACCATACCAACCTTACCAACTTCACCAACCATGCCAACCATACCAAGCTTACCAACCATGACAACCATACCAACCATACCAACCTTACCAACCGTGTCAACCATACCAACCATACCAACCATACCACCCATACCAACCATGTCAACCTTACCAACCACATCAACCATACCAAAAATACCAACCATACCAACCATACCAACCTTACCAACCACATCAACCATACCAACCACACCAACCATACCAACTTCACCAACCATGCCAATCATACCAACCATACCAAGCTTACCAACCATGTCAACCATGCCAAACATACCAACCACACCAACCTTACCAACCATACCAACCATACCAACCACACCAACCATACCAACTTCACCAACCATACCAACCATACCAAGCTTACCAACCATGACAACCATACCAACCTTACCAACCATGTCAACCTTACCAACCATGTCAACCATGTCAACATTACCAACCACACCAATCACACCAACCACACCAAAAATACCAACCATACCAACCATACTAACAATACCAAACATACCAACCATACCAACCATGGCAACCATACCAGCCATACCAACCATACCAACCTTACCAACCATGCCAACCATACCAACCATACCAACCATACCAACCATACCAACCATGCCAACCATACCAAAATTACCAACCATGCCAACCATACTAAACATACCAACCATACCAACCATGCCAACCATACCAACCATGTCAACCTTACCAACCACATCAACCATACCACCCATACCAAACATACCAACCATACCAACCTTACCAACCATGTCAACCATACCAACCATGCCAAATATATCAACCATACCAACCATGTCAACCATGCCAACCATACCAACCACACCAACCATACCAACTTCACCAACCATGCCAACCATGCCAACCATACCAAGCTTACCAACCATGACAACCATACCAACCATACCAACCTTACCAACAATGTCAACCATACCAACCATGTCAACCTTACCAACCACATCAACCATGCCAACCATACCAGCCATACCAACCATACCAACCTTACCAACCATGCCAACTTCAAAAACCATGCCAACCATACCAAACTTACCAACCATGACAACCATACCAACCATGCCAACCATATCAACCATACCAAGCTTACCAACCATGACAACCATACCAACCATGCCAACCATATCAACCATACCAACCATGTCAACCATGCCAACCATACCAACCACAACAACCACAGCAACCATACCAACCACACCACCCATACCAAACATACCAACCACAACAACCATACCAACCATACCAAACTTACCAACCATGACAACCATACCAACCATACCAACCTTACCAACAATGTCAACCATACCAACCATGTCAACCTTACCAACCACATCAACCATGCCAACCTTACCAGCCATACCAACCATACCAACCTTACCAACCATGCCAACTTCACCAACCATGCCAACCATACCAAGCTTACCAACCATGACAACCATACCAACCATGCCAACCATATCAACCATACCAAGCTTACCAACCATGACAACCATACCAACCATGCCAACCATGTCAACCTTACCAACCACATCAACTATACCACCCATACCAAACATACCAACCATACCAACCTTACCAACCATGTCAACCATACCAACCATGCCAAATATATCAACCATACCAACCATGTCAACCATGCCAACCATACCAACCACACCAACCATACCAACTTCACCAACCATGCCAACCATGCCAACCATACCAAGCTTACCAACCATGACAACCATACCAACCATACCAACCTTACCAACAATGTCAACCATACCAACCATGTCAACCTTACCAACCACATCAACCATGCCAACCATACCAGCCATACCAACCATACCAACCTTACCAACCATGCCAACTTCACCAACCATGCCAACCATACCAAGCTTACCAACCATGACAACCATACCAACCATACCAAGCTTACCAACCATGACAACCATACCAACCATACCAACCTTACCAACCACATCAACCATACCAACGATACCAACCACACCAACCATACCAACCACAGCAACCATACCAACCACACCACCCATACCAAACATACCAACCACAACAACCATACCAACCATACCAACTTCACCAACCATGCCAAACATACCAAACATACCAAGCTTACCAACCATGACAACCATACCAACCTTACCAACCATGTCAACCATACCAACCATACCAACCATACCAACCATACCAACCATGTCAACCTTACCAACCACATCAACCATACCAACCATACCAACCGCACCAACCATACCAACCATACCAACCACACCACCCATACCAAACATACCAGCCATACCAACCTTACCAACCACATCAACCATACCAACCATGCCAACCATGCCAACCATGTCAATAATGCCAACCATACCAACCACACCAACCATACCAACTTCACCAACCATACCAACCTTACGAACCATGCCAACCATACTAAACATACCAACCATACCAACCATGCCAACCATACCAACCATGCCAACCATACCAACCATACTAACCATGTCAACCATACCAACCACATGAACCATACCAACCATACCAAACATACCAACCATGCCAACCATACCAACCATACCAACCATACCAGAAATACCAACCATGCCAACTTCACCAACCATGCCAACCATACCAAGTTTACCAACCATGCCAACCATACCAACCATACCAACTTCACCAACCATGCCAACACTGCCAACCATACCAAGCTTACCAACCATGCCAACCATATCAACCATACCAACCATGTCAACCATGCCAACCATACCAACCATAACAACCATACCAACCATACCAACTTCACCAACCATGCCAACCATACCAACCATACCAAGCTTACCAACCTTGACAACCATACCAACCATGTCAACCATGCCAACCATACCAACCACAACAACCATACCAACCATACCAACTTCACCAACCATGCCAACCATACCAACCATACCAACCATACCAAGCTTACCAACCATGACAACCAAACCAACCATACCAACCATGTCAACCACACCACCCATACCAAACATACCAACCATACCAACCTTACCAACCATGCCAACCATACTAAACATACCAACCATACCAACCATGCTAACCATACCAACCATGCCAACCATGTCAACCATACCAACCACATCAACCATACCAACCATACCAACCATGCCAACCATATCAACCATATCAACCATACCAAGCTTACCAACCATGACAACCATACCAACCATATCAACCATACCAACCATGTCAATCATGCCAACCATATCAACCATGCCAACCATACCAACCACAACAACCACATCAACCATACCAACGATACCAACCACACCAACCATACCAACCACAGCAACCATACCAACCACACCACCCATACCAAATATACCAACCACAACAACCATACCAACCATACCAACTTCACCAACCATGCCAACCATACCAAACATACCAAGCTTACCAACCATGACAACCATACCAACCTTACCAACCATGTCAACCATACCAACCATACCAACCATACCAACCATACCAACCATGTCAACCTTACCAACCACATCAACCATACCAACCATACCAACCGCACCAACCATACCAACCATACCAACCACACCACCCATACCAAACATACCAGCCATACCAACCTTACCAACCACATCAACCATACCAACCATGCCAACCATGCCAACCATGTCAATAATGCCAACCATACCAACCACACCAACCATACCAACTTCACCAACCATACCAACCTTACGAACCATGCCAACCATACTAAACATACCAACCATACCAACCATGCCAACCATACCAACCATGCCAACCATACCAACCATACTAACCATGTCAACCATACCAACCACATGAACCATACCAACCATACCAAACATACCAACCATGCCAACCATACCAACCATACCAACCATACCAGAAATACCAACCATGCCAACTTCACCAACCATGCCAACCATACCAAGTTTACCAACCATGCCAACCATACCAACCATACCAACTTCACCAACCATGCCAACACTGCCAACCATACCAAGCTTACCAACCATGCCAACCATATCAACCATACCAACCATGTCAACCATGCCAACCATACCAACCATAACAACCATACCAACCATACCAACTTCACCAACCATGCCAACCATACCAACCATACCAAGCTTACCAACCTTGACAACCATACCAACCATGTCAACCATGCCAACCATACCAACCACAACAACCATACCAACCATACCAACTTCACCAACCATGCCAACCATACCAACCATACCAAGCTTACCAACCATGACAACCAAACCAACCATACCAACCATGTCAACCACACCACCCATACCAAACATACCAACCATACCAACCTTACCAACCATGCCAACCATACTAAACATACCAACCATACCAACCATGCTAACCATACCAACCATGCCAACCATGTCAACCATACCAACCACATCAACCATACCAACCATACCAACCATGCCAACCATATCAACCATATCAACCATACCAAGCTTACCAACCATGACAACCATACCAACCATATCAACCATACCAACCATGTCAATCATGCCAACCATATCAACCATGCCAACCATACCAACCACAACAACCATACCAACCATACCAACTTCACCAACCATGCCAACCATACCAACCATACCAAGTTTACCAACCATGACAACCATACCAACCATACCAACCATACCAACCATGCCAACTTCACCAACCATACCAACCATACCAACCATACCAACCATGTCAACCACACCACCCATACCAAACATACCAACCATACCAACCTTACCAACCATGCCAACCATACTAAACATACCAACCATGTCAACCACACCACCCATACCAAACATACCAACCATACCAACCTTACCAACCATGCCAACCATACTAAACATACCAACCCTGCCAACCGTATCAACAATACCAACCATGTCAACCATGCCAACCATACCAAGCTTACCAACAATGACAACCATACCAACCATGCCAACCATTTCAACCATACCAACCATGTCAACCACACCAACCATACCTACCATATCAACCACACCACCCATACCAAACATACCAACCATACCAACCTTACCAACCATGCCAACCATACTAAACATACCAACCATACCAACCATGCTAACCATACCAACCATGCGAACCATGTCAACCATACCAACCACATCAACCATACAGACCATACCAAACATACCAGCCATACCTACCATACCAACCATACCAACCTTACCAACCATGCCAACCATACTAAACATACCAACCATACCAACCATGCCAACCATACCAACCATTCCAACCATACCAACCATGCCAACCATACCTACCATGCCAACCATGTCAAGCTTACCAACCACATCAACCATACCAACCACACCAACCATACCAACTTCACCAACTTCACCAACCATGCCAACCATACCAACCATACCAAGCTTACTAACCATGACAACCATACCAACCATGCCAACCATATCAAACATACCAACCATGTCAAACATGCCAACCATACCAACAACAAAAACCTTACCAAAAATACCAACCATACCAACCTTACCAACCATGCCAACCATACCAACCATACCAACCACACCAACCATACCAACTTCACCAACCATACCAAGCTTACCAACCATGACAACCATACCACCCTTACCAACCATGTCAACCTTACCAACCATGTCAACCATGTCAACCAAACCAACCACACCAACCACACCAACCACACCAACCACACCAACCATACCAAAAATACCAACCATACCAACCATACCAACCATGCCAACCACAGCAACCATATAAACCATACCAACCATGCCAACCATACCAACCTTACCAACCATGCCAACCATACTAAACATACCAACCATACCAACCATGCCAATCATACCAACCATTCCAACCATACCAACCATACCTACCATGCCAACCATGTCAAGCTTACCAACCACATCAACCATACCAACCACACCAACCATACCAACTTCACCAACCATGCTAACCATACCAACTTCACCAACCATGCCAACCATACCAACCACACCAACCATGCCAACCATATCAAACATACCAACAATGTCAACCATGCCAACCATACCAACCACACCAACCTTACAACCATACCCACCATACCAACCACACCAACCATACCAATTTCACCAACCATACCAACCACACCAAGCTTACCAACCATGACAACCATACCAACCATACCAACTTTACCAACCATGTCAACCTTACCAACCATGTCAACCATGTCATCCATACCAACCACACCAACCACACCAACCACACCAACCACACCAACCATACCAAAAATACCAACCATACCAACCATACCAACCATGCCAACCATACCAACCATGTCAACTATGCCAACCATACCAACCATACTAACCATGCCAACCTTAACAACCATGCTAACCATACCAATCTTACCAACCATGCCAACCATACCAACCATGTCAACCAGACCAACCATACCAACCTTACCAACCATGTCAACCATACCAACCACACTAAACATTCCCACAATACCAACCATATCAACCATACCAACCATGTCAACCACACCAACCATACCAACAATACCAAACATACCAACCATACCAACCATGGCAACCATACCAGCCATACCAACCATACCAACCTTACCAACCATGCCAACCATACCAACCATACCAACCATACCAACCATACCAACCATACCAACCATGCCAACCATACCAACCTTACCAACCATGCCAACCATACTAAACATACCAACCATACCAACCATGCCAACCATACCAACCATGTCAACCTTACCAACCACATCAACCATACCAACCATACCAAACATGCCAACCATATCACCCATACCAAGCTTACCAACCATGACAACCATACCAACAATGTAAACCATATCAACCATACCAACCATGTCAACCATGCCAACCATACCAAGCTTACCAACAATGACAACCATACCAACCATGTCAACCAGACCAACCATACCAACTTTACCAACCATGTCAACCATACCAACCACACTAACCATACCCACAATACCAACCATATCAACCATACCAACCATGTCAACCACACCAACCATAAGAACAATACCAAACATACCAACCATACCAACCATGGCAACCATACCAGCCATACCAACCATACCAACCTTACCAACCATGCCAACCATACCAACCATACCAACCATGCCAACCATACCAACCTTACCAACCATGCCAACCATACTAAACATACCAACCATACCAACCATGCCAACCATACCAACCATGTCAACCTTACCAACCACATCAACCATACCAACCATACCAACCATGCCAACCATATCAACCATACCAAGCTTACGAACCATGACAACCATACCAACCTTACCAACCGTGTCAACCATACCAACCATACCAACCATACCAACCATACCAACCATACCAACCTAGTCAACCATATCAACCATACCAACCATGCCAACCATACCAACCACACCAACCATACCAACCATACCAACTTCACCAACCATGCCAACCATACCAAGCTTACCAACCATGACAACCATACCAACCATACCAACCTTACCAACCATGCCAACCATGTCAACAATGCCAACCATTCCAACCACACCAACCATACCAACCTTACCAACTTCACCAACCATGCCAACCATACCAAGCTTACCAGCCATGACAACCATACCAACCATACCAACCTTACCAACCGTGTCAACCATACCAACCATACCAACCATACCACCCATACCAACCATGTCAACCTTACCAACCACCTCAACCATACCAACCATACCAACCATACCAACCATACCAACCATACCAACCTTACCAACCACATCAACCATACCAACCACACCAACCATACCAACTTCACCAACCATGCCAATCATACCAACCATACCAAGCTTACCAACCATGACAACCATACCAACCATGCCAACCATATCAAATATACCAACCATGTCAACCATGCCAAACATACCAACCACACCAACCTTACCAACCATACCAACCATACCAACCATACCAACCATACCAACCACACCAACCATACCAACTTTACCAACCATACCAAGCTTACCAACCATGACAACCATACCAACCTTACCAACCATGTCAACCTTACCAACCATGTCAACCATGTCAACATTACCAACCACACCAACCACACCAACCACACCAAAAATACCAACCATACCAACCATACCAACCATCCCAACCATACCAACCATACCAACCATGCCAACCATGCCAACCATACCAACCATGTCAACTATGCCAACCATACCAACCATACTAACCATGCCAACCTTAACAACCATGCTAACCATACCAATCTTACCAACCATGCCAACCATACCAACCATGTCAACCAGACCAACCATACCAACCTTACCAACCATGTCAACTATGTCAACCATACCAACCACACCAACCATACCAACAATACCAACCATACCAACCATACCAACCATACCAACCATACCAACCATGGCAACCATACCAGCCATACCAACCATACCAACCTTACCAACCATGCCAACCATACCAACCATACCAACCATGCCAACCATACCAACCTTACCAACCATGCAAACCATACTAAACATACCAACCATACCAACCATGCCAACCATACCAACCATGTCAACCTTACCAACCACATCAACCATACCAACCATACCAACCATGCCAACCATATCAACCATACCAAGCTTACCAACCATGACAACCATACCAACCATATCAACCATACCAACCATGTCAACCATGCAAACCATACCAACCACACCAACCATACCAGAAATACCAACCATGCCAACTTCACCAACCATGCCAACCATACCAAGTTTACCAACCATGACAACCATACCAACCATGCCAACCATACCAACCACACCAACCATACCAACCATACCAACTTCACCAACCATGCCAACACTGCCAACCATACCAAGCTTACCAGCCATGCCAACAATACCAAGCTTACCAACCATGACAACCATACCAACCACACCAACCATGTCAACCTTACCAACCACATCAACCATACCACCCATACCAAACATACCAACCATACCAACCTTACCAACCATGTCAACCATACCAACCATGCCAAATATATCAACCATACCAACCATGTCAACCATGCCAACCATACCAACCACACCAACCATACCAACCATACCAACTTCACCAACCATGCCAACCATACCAAGCTTACTAACCATGACAACCATACCAACCTTACCTACAATGTCAACCATACCAACCATACCAACCATGTCAACCTTACCAACCACATCAACCATGCCAACCATACCAGCCATACCAACCATACCAACCTTACTAACCATGCCAACTTCACCAACCATGCCAACCATACCAAGCTTACCAACCATGACAACCATACCAACCATGCCAACCATATCAACCATACCAAGCTTACCAACCATGACAACCATACCAACCATGCCAACCATATCAACCATACCAACCATGTCAACCATGCCAACCATACCAACCACAACAACCATACCAACCATACCAACTTCACCAACCATGCCAACCATACCAACCATACCAAGCTTACCAACCATGACAACCATACCAACCATACCAACCATGTCAACCTTACCAACCACATCAACCATACCAACCATGCCAACCACACCAACCATACCAACCATACCAACCACACCAACCATACCAACCACACCACCCATACCAAACATACCAAACATACCAACCACAACAACCATACCAACCATACCAACTTCACCAACCATAACAAACATACCAAGCTTACCAACCATGACAACCATACCAACCTTACCAACCATGTCAACCATACCAACCATACCAACCATACCAACCATACCAACCATGTCAACCTTACCAACCACATCAACCATACCAACCATACCAACCACACCAACCATACCAACCATACCAACCACACCAACCATACCAACCACACCACCCATACCAAACATACCAGCCATACCAACCTTACCAACCACATCAACCATACCAATCATGCCAACCATGTCAATAATGCCAACCATACCAACCACACCAACCATACCAACCATACCAACCATACCAACCATACCAACTTCACCAACCATACCAACCTTACGAACCATGCCAACCATACTAAACATACCAACCATACCAACCATGCCAACCATACCAACCATGCCAACCATACCAACCATACTAACCATGTCAACCATACCAACCACATGAACCATACCAACCATACCAAACATACCAACCATACCAACCATACCAACCTTACCAACCATGCCAACCATACTAAGCATACCACCCATACCAACCATGCCAACCATACCAACCATACCAACCATGTCAACCATACCAACCACATGAACCATACCAACCATACCAACCATGCCAACCATACCAACCACACCAACCATACCAACCATACCAACTTCACAAACCATGCCAACACTGCCAACCATACCAAGCTTACCAACCATGCCAACCATACCAACAATACCAAGCTTACCAACCATGACAACTATACCAACCATACCAACCTTATCAACCATGTCAACCATACCAACCATACCAACCATGTCAACCTTACCAACCACATCAACCATACCAACCATACCAACCACACCAACCATACCAACCATACCAACCACACCAACCACACCAACCATACCAACCATACCAACCACACCACCCATACCAAACATACCAAACATACCAACCATACCAACCTTACCAACCATGCCGACCATACTAAACATACCAACCATACCAACCATGCTAACCATACCAAACATGCCAACCATGTCAACCATACCAACCATACCAACCTTACCAACCATGCCAACCATACTAAACATACCAACCATGCTAACCATACCAACCATGCCAACCATGTCAACCATACCAACCACATCAACCATACCAAACATACCAACCATACACACCGTACCAACCATGCCAACCATACCAGCCATACCAACCATACCAACCTTACCAACCATGCCAACTTCACCAACCATGCCAACCATACCAACCATGTCAACCGTACCAACCACATCAACCATACCAAACATACCAACCATACACACCGTACCAACCATGCCAACCATATCAACCATACCAAGCTTACCAACCATGACAACCATACCAACCATGCCAACCAAATCAACCATACCAACCATGCTAACCATACCAACCATGCCAACCATGTCAACCATACCAACCACATCAACCATACCAAACATACCAACCATACACACCGTACCAACCATGCCAACCATATCAAACATACCAAGCTTACCAACCATGACAACCATACCAACCATGCCAACCATATCAACCATACCAACCATGTCAACCATGCCAACCATACCAACCACAACAACCATACCAACCATACCAACTTCACCAACCATGCCAACCATACCAACCATACCAAGCTTACTAACCATGACAACCATACCAACCATGTCAACCTTACCAACCACATCAACCATACCAACCATACCAACCACACCAACCATACCAACCATACCAACCACACCACCCATACCAAACATACCAAACATACCAACCATACCAACCTTACCAACCATGCCAACCATACTAAACACACCAACCATACCAACCATGTTAACCATACCAACCATGCCAACCATGTCAACCATACCAACCACATCAACCACACCAAAAATACCAACCATACACACCGTACCAACCATGCCAACCATACCAGCCATACCAACCATACCAACCTTACCAACCATGCCAACTTCACCAACCATGCCAACCATACCAAGCTTACCAACCATGACAACCATAACAACCATGCCAACCATATCAACCATACCAACCATGTCAACCATGTCAACCTTACCAACCACATCAACCATACCAACCATACCAACCACACCAACCATACCAACCATACCAACCACACCAACCATACCAACCATACCAACCACACCACCCATACCAAACATACCAAACATACCAACCATACCAACCTTACCAACCATGCCAACCATACTAAACATACCAACCATACCAACCATGTTAACCATACCAACCATGCCAACCATGTCAACCATACCAACCACATCAACCACACCAAACATAAAAACCATACACACCGTACCAACCATGCTAACCATACCAGCCATACCAACCATACCAACCTTACCAACCATGCCAACTTCACCAACCATGCCAACCATACCAAGCTTACCAACCATGACATCCATACCAACCATGCCAACCATATCAACCATACCAACCATACACACCGTACCAACCATGCCAACCATACCAGCCATACCAACCATACCAACCTTACCAACCATGCCAACTTCACCAACCATGCCAACCATACCAAGCTTACCAACCATGACATCCATACCAACCATGCCAACCATATCAACCATACCAACCATGTCAACCATGCCAACCATACCAACCATACCAACTTCACCAACCATGCCAACCATACCAAACATACCAAGCCTACCAACCATGACAACCATACCAACCATACCAACCTTACCAACCATGTCAACCATGTCAACCATACCAACCATACAAACCACACCAACCATACCAACCATACCAACCATACCAACCATGTCAACCTTACTAACCACATCAACCATACCAACCATACCAACCACACCAACCATACCAACCATACCAACCACACCAACCATACCAACCATACTAACCACACCACCCATACCAAACATACCAGCCATACCAACCTTACCAACCATGCCAACCATACTAAACATACCAACCATACCAACCATGCCAACCATACCAACCATGCCAACCATACCAACCATGCCAACTATACCTACCATGCCAGCCATGTCAAGCTTACCAACCACATCAACCATACCAACCACACCAACCATACCAACTTCACCAACCATGCCAACCATACCAACCATACCAAGCTTACTAACAATGACAACCATACCAACCATGCCAACCATACCAAACATACCAACCATGTCAACCATGCCAACCATACCAATCACAACAACCTTACCAACCATACCAACCATACCAACCCCACCAACCATACCAACTTCACCAACCATACCAACCATACCAAGCTTACCAACCATGACAACCATACCAACCATACCAACCTTACCAACCATGTCAACCTTACCAACCATGTCAACCATGTCAACCACACCAACCACACCAACCACACCAACCACACCACAACTATGACAACCATACCAACCATACTAACCATGCCAACCTTAACAACCATGCTAACCATACCAATCTTACCAACCATGACAACCATACCAACCACACCAACCATACCAACCATGTTAACCATACCAACCATGCCAACCATACAAACCACACCAACCATACCAACCATACCAACCATACCAACCATGTCAACCTTACTAACCACATCAACCATACCAACCATACCAACCACACCAACCATACCAACCATACCAACCACACCAACCATACCAACCATACTAACCACACCACCCATACCAAACATACCAGCCATACCAACCTTACCAACCATGCCAACCATACTAAACATACCAACCATACCAACCATGCCAACCATACCAACCATGCCAACCATACCAACCATGCCAACCATACCTACCATGCCAGCCATGTCAAGCTTACCAACCACATCAACCATACCAACCACACCAACCATACCAACTTCACCAACCATGCCAACCATACCAACCATACCAAGCTTACTAACAATGACAACCATACCAACCATGCCAACCATACCAAACATACCAACCATGTCAACCATGCCAACCATACCAATCACAACAACCTTACCAACCATACCAACCATACCAACCCCACCAACCATACCAACTTCACCAACCATACCAACCATACCAAGCTTACCAACCATGACAACCATACCAACCATACCAACCTTACCAACCATGTCAACCTTACCAACCATGTCAACCATGTCAACCACACCAACCACACCAACCACACCAACCACACCAACCATACCAAAAATACCAACCATACCAAACATACCAACCATACCAACCATGTCAACTATGCCAACCATACCAACCATACTAACCATGCCAACCTTAACAACCATGCTAACCATACCAATCTTACCAACCATGCCAACCATACCAACCATGTCAACCAGACCAACCATACCAACCTTACCAACCATTTTAACCATGTCAACCATACCAACCACACTAACCATACCAACAATACCAACCATACCAACCATACCAACCATGGCAACCATACCAGCCATACCAACCATACCAACCTTACCAACCATGCCAACCATACCAACCATACCAACCATACCAACCATGCCAAGCATACCAACCTTACCAACCATGCCAACCATACTAAACATACCAACCATACCAACCATGCCAACCATACCAACCATGTCAACCTTACCAACCACATCAACCATACCAACCATACCAACCATGCCAACCCTATCAACCATACCAAGCTTACCAACCATGACAACCATACCAACCATGCCAACCATATCAACCATACCAACCATGTCAACCATGCCAACCATACCAAGCTTACCAACAATGACAACAATACCAACCATGCCAACCATATCAACCATACCAACCATGTCAACCACACCAACCATACCAACAATACCAACCATACCAACCATGGCAACCATACCAGCCATACCAACCATACCAACCTTACCAACCATGCCAACCATGCCAACCATACCAACCATGCCAACCATACCAACCTTACCAACCATGCCAACTATACTAAACATACCAACCATACCAACCATGCCAACCATACCAACCATGTCAACCTTACCAGCCACATCAACAATACCAGCCATACCAACCATGCCAACCATATCAACCATACCAAGCTTACCAACCATGACAACCATACCAACCATGCCAACCATATCAACCATACCAACCATGTCAACCATGCCAACCATACCAACCACACCAACCATACCAACTATACCAACTTCACCAACCATGCCAACCATGCCAACCATACCAAGCTTACCAACCATGACAACCATACCAACAATACCAACCTTACCATCCATGCCAACCATGTCAATAATGCCAACCATACCAACCACACCAACCATACCAACCATACCAGCCATACCAACAATACCAACCTTACCAACCATGCCAACTTCACCAACCATGCCAACCATACCAAGCTTACCAACAATGACAACAATACCAACCATGCCAACCATATCAACCATACCAACCATGTCAACCATGCCAACCATACCAACCATAACAACCATACCAACCATACCAACTTCACCAACCATGCCAACCATACCAACCATACCAACCATACCAACCATACCAACCTTACCAACCATGCCAATTTCACCAACCATGCCAACCATACCAAGCTTACCAACCATGACAACCATGCCAACCATATCAACCATACCAAGCTTACCAACCATGACAACCATACCAACCATGCCAACCATATCAACCATACCAAGCTTACCAACCATGACAACCATACCAACCATGCCAACCATATCAACCATACCAACCATGTCAACCATGCCAACCATACCAACCATAACAACCATACCAACCATACAAACTTCACCAACCATGCCAACCATACCAACCATACACAGCTTACCAACCTTGACAACCATACCAACCATGTCAACCATGCCAACCATACCAACCACAACAACCATACCAACCATACCAACTTCACCAACCATGCCAACCATACCAACCATACCAAGCTTACCAACCATGACAACCATACCAACCATACCAACCATGTCAACCACACCACCCATACCAACCATACCAACTTCACCAACCATGCCAACCATACCAACCATACCAAGCTTACCAACCATGCCAACCATACCAACCATACCAACCATACCAACCATACCAACCTTACCAACCATGCCAATTTCACCAACCATGCCAACCATACCAAGCTTACCAACCATGACAACCATACCAACCATGCCAACCATATCAACCATACCAAGCTTACCAACCATGACAACCATACCAACCATGCCAACCATATCAACCATACCAAGCTTACCAACCATGACAACCATACCAACCATGCCAACCATATCAACCATACCAACCATGTCAACCATGCCAACCATACCAACCATAACAACCATACCAACCATACAAACTTCACCAACCATGCCAACCATACCAACCATACACAGCTTACCAACCTTGACAACCATACCAACCATGTCAACCATGCCAACCATACCAACCACAACAACCATACCAACCATACCAACTTCACCAACCATGCCAACCATACCAACCATACCAAGCTTACCAACCATGACAACCATACCAACCACAACAACCATACCAACCATACCAACTTCACCAACCATGCCAACCATACCAACCATACCAAGCTTACCAACCATGACAACAATACCAACCATGCCAACCATATCAATCATACCAACCATGTCAACCACACCAACCATACCAACAATACCAACCATACCAGCCATACCAACCATACCAACCTTACCAACCATGCCAACCATACCAAAAATACCAACCATACCAACCATACCAACCATGCCAACCATACCAACCTTACCAACCATGCCAACTATACTAAACATACCAACCATACCAACCATGCCAACCATACCAACCATGTCAACCTTACCAGCCACATCAACAATACTAACCATACCAACCATGCCAACCATATCAACCATACCAAGCTTACCAACCATGACAACCATACCAACCATGCCAACCATATCAACCATACCAACCATGTCAACCATGCCAACCATACCAACCACACCAACCATACCAACTATACCAACTTCACCAACCATGCCAACCATGCCAACCATGCCAACCATGCCAACCATACCAAGCTTACCAACCATGACAACCATACCAACAATACCAACCTTACCAACCATGCCAACCATGTCAATAATGCCAACCATACCAACCACACCAACCATACCAACCATACCAGCCATACCAACCATACCAACCTTACCAACCATGCCAACTTCACCAACCATGCCAACCATACCAAGCTTACCAACCATGACAACCATACCAACCATGCCAACCATATCAACCATACCAAGCTTACCAACCATGACAACCATACCAACCATGCCAACCATATCAACCATACCAACCATGTCAACCATGCCAACCATACCAACCATAACAACCATACCAACTTCACCAACCATGCCAACCATACCAACCATACCAAGCTAACCAACCTTGACAACCATACCAACCATGTCAACCATGCCAACCATCCCATCACAACAACCATACCAACCATACCAACTTCACCAACCATGCCAACCATACCAACCATACCAAGCTTACCAACCATGACAACCATACCAACCATACCAACCATACCAACCATGTCAACCACACCACCCATACCAAACATACCAACCATACCAACCTTACCAACCATGCCAACCATACTAAACATACCAACCATACCAACCATACCAAAATTACCAACCATACCAACCATACCAACCATGCCAACCATATCAACCATACCAAGCTTACCAACCATGACAACCATACCAACAATGAAAACCATATCAACCATACCAACCATGTCAACCATGCCAACCATACCAACCATAACAACCATACCAACCATACCAACTTCACCAACCATGCCAACCATACCAACCATACCAAGCTTACCAACCTTGACAACCATACCAACCATGTCAACCATGCCAACCATACCAAGCTTACCAACAATGACAACAATACCAACCATGCCAACCATACCAACCACAACAACCATACCAACCCTACCAACTTCACCAACCATGCCAACCATACCAACCATACCAAGCTTACCAACCATGACAACCATACCAAAAATACCAACCATACCAACCATGTCAACCACACCACCCATACCAAACATACCAACCATACAAACCTTACCAACCATGCCAACCATACTAAAAATACCAACCATACCAACCTTACCAACCATACCAACCATACCAACCATGCCAACCATATCAACCATACCAAGCTTACCAACCATGACAACCATACCAACCATGCCAACCATATCAACCATACCAACCATGTCAACCATGCCAGCCATACCAACCATAACAACCATACCAACCATACCAACTTCACCAAAAATGCCAACCATACCAACCATACCAAGCTTACCAACCTTGACAACCATACCAACCATGTCAACCATGCCAACCATACCAACCACAACAACCATACCAACCATACCAACTTCACCAACCATGCCAACCATACCAACCATACCAAGCTTACCAACCATGACAACCATACCAACCATACCAACCATACCAACCATGTCAACCACACCACCCATACCAAACATACCAACCATACCAACCTTACCAACCATGTCAACCACACCACCCATACCAAACATACCAACCATACCAACCTTACCAACCATACCAACCATACCAACCATACCAACCATACCAACCATGCCAACCATATCAACCATACCAAGCTTACCAACCATGACAACCATACCAACCATGAAAACCATATCAACCATACCAACCATGTCAATCATGCCAACCATGTCAACCATGCCAACCATACCAACCACAACAACCATACCAACCATACCAACTTCACCAACCATGCCAACCATACCAACCATACCAAGCTTACCAACCATGACAACCATACCAACCATACCAACCATACCAACCATGTCAACCACACCACCCATACCAAACATACCAACCATACCAACCTTACCAACCATGCCAACCATACTAAACATACCAACCATACCAACCATACCAACCATGTCAACCACACCACCCATACCAAACATACCAACCATACCAACCTTACCAACCATGCCAACCATACTAAACATACCAACCATGCCAACCATATCAACCATACCAACCATGTCAACCATGCCAACCATACCAAGCTTACCAACAATGACAACCATACCAACCATGCCAACCATATCAACCATACCAACCATGTCAACCACACCAACCATACCTACCATATCAACCACACCATTCATACCAAACATACCAACCATACCAACCTTACCAACCATGCCAACCATACTAAACATACCAACCATACCAACCATGCTAACCATACCAACCATGCGAACCATGTCAACCATACCAACCACATCAACCATACAGACCATACCAAACATACCAACCTAACTAAACATACCAACCATACCAACCTTACCAACCATGCCAACCATACTAAACATACCAACCATACCAACCATGCCAACCATACCAACCATTCCAACCATACCAACCATGCCAACCATACCAACCATACCAAGCTTACTAACCATGACAACCATACCAACCATGCCAACCATATCAAACATACCAACCATGTCAAACATGCCAACCATACCAACCACGCCAACCTTACCAACCATACCAACCATACCAACCACACCAACCATACCAACTTCACCAACCATACCAACCATACCAAGCTTACCAACCATGACAACCATACCAACCATACCAACCTTACCAACCATGTCAACCATACCAACAATACCAACCTTACCAACCATGCCAACCATGTCAATAATGCCAACCATACCAACCACACCAACCATACCAACCATACCAGCCATACCAACCATACCAACCTTACCAACCATGCCAACTTCACCAACCATGCCAACCATACCAAGCTTACCAACCATGACAACCATACCAACCATGCCAACCATATCAACCATACCAACCATGTCAACCATGCCAACCATACCAACCACACCAACCATACCAACTATACCAACTTCACCAACCATGCCAACCATGCCAACCATACCAAGCTTACCAACCATGACAACCATACCAACAATACCAACCTTACCAACCATGCCAACCATGTCAATAATGCCAACCATACCAACCACACCAACCATACCAACCATACCAGCCATACCAACCATACCAACCTTACCAACCATGCCAACTTCACCAACCATGCCAACCATACCAAGCTTACCAACCATGACAACCATACCAACCATGCCAACCATATCAACCATACCAAGCTTACCAACCATGACAAGCATACCAACCATGCCAACCATATCAACCATACCAACCATGTCAACCATGCCAACCATACCAACCATAACAACCATACCAACCATACCAACTTCACCAACCATGCCAACCATACCAACCATACCAAGCTTACCAACCTTGACAACCATACCAACCATGTCAACCATGCCAACCATCCCATCACAACAACCATACCAACCATACCAACTTCACCAACCATGCCAACCATACCAACCATACCAAGCTTACCAACCATGACAACCATACCAACCATACCAACCATACCAACCATGTCAACCACACCACCCATACCAAACATACCAACCATACCAACCTTACCAACCATGCCAACCATACTAAACATACCAACCATACCAACCATACCAAAATTACCAACCATACCAACCATACCAACCATGCCAACCATATCAACCATACCAAGCTTACCAACCATGACAACCATACCAACAATGAAAACCATATCAACCATACCAACCATGTCAACCATGCCAACCATACCAACCATAACAACCATACCAACCATACCAACTTCACCAACCATGCCAACCATACCAACCATACCAAGCTTACCAACCTTGACAACCATACCAACCATGTCAACCATGCCAACCATACCAAGCTTACCACCAATGACAACAATACCAACCATGCCACCAATACCAACCACAACAACCATACCAACCCTACCAACTTCACCAACCATGCCAACCATACCAACCATACCAAGCTTACCAACCATGACATCCATACCAAAAATACCAACCATACCAACCATGTCAACCACACCACCCATACCAAACATACCAACCATACCAACCTTACCAACCATGCCAACCATACTAAACATACCAACCATACCAACCATACCAACCTTACCAACCATACCAACCATACCAACCATGCCAACCATATCAACCATACCAAGCTTACCTACCATGACAACCATACCAACCATGCCAACCATATCAACCATACCAACCATGTCAACCATGCCAACCATACCAACCATAACAACCATACCAACCATACCAACTTCACCAAAAATGCCAACCATACCAACCATACCAAGCTTACCAACCTCGACAACCATACCAACCATGTCAACCATGCCAACCATACCAACCACAACAACCATACCAACCATACCAACTTCACCAACCATGCCAACCATACCAACCATACCAAGCTTACCAACCATGACAACCATACCAACCATACCAACCATACCAACCATACCAACCATGTCAACCACACCACCCATACCAAACATACCAAAAATACCAACCTTACCAACCATGTCAACCACACCACCCATACCAAACATACCAACCATACCAACCTTACCAACCATACCAACCATACCAACCATACCAACCATGCCAACCATATCAACCATACCAAGCTTACCAACCATGACAACCATACCAACCATGAAAACCATATCAACCATACCAACCATGTCAATCATGCCAACCATGTCAACCATGCCAACCATACCAACCACAACAACCATACCAACCATACCAACTTCACCAACCATGCCAACCATACCAACCATACCAAGCTTACCAACCATGACAACCATACCAACCATACCAACCATACCAACCATACCAACCATGTCAACCACACCACCCATACCAAACATACCAACCATACCAACCTTACCAACCATGCCAACCATACTAAACATACCAACCATACCAACCATACCAACCATGTCAACCACACCACCCATACCAAACATATCAACCATACCAACCTTACCAACCATGCCAACCATACTAAACATACCAACCATGCCAACCATATCAACCATACCAACCATGTCAACCATGCCAACCATACCAAGCTTACCAACAATGACAACCATACCAACCATGCCAACCATATCAACCATACCAACCATGTCAACCACACCAACCATACCTACCATATCAACCACACCATTCATACCAAACATACCAACCATACCAACCTTACCAACCATGCCAACCATACTAAACATACCAACCATACCAACCATGCTAACCATACCAACCATGCGAACCATGTCAACCATACCAACCACATCAACCATACAGACCATACCAAACATACCAGCCATACCTAACATAAAAACCATACCAACCTTACCAACCATGCCAACCATACTAAACATACCAACCCTACCAACCTTACCAACCATGCCAACCATACTAAACATACCAACCATACCAACCATGCCAACCATACCAACCATTCCAACCATACCACCCATAATAAACATACCAGCCAGACCAACCTTACCAACCATGCCAACCATACTAAACATACCAACCATACCAACCAAGCCAACCATACCAACAATGCCAATCATACCAACCATGCCAACCATACCTACCATGCCAGCCATGTCAAGCTTACCAACCACATCAACCATACCAACCACACCAACCATACCAACTTCATCAACCATGCCAACCATACCAACCATACCAAGCTTACTAACAATGACAACCATACCAACCATGCCAACCATACCAAACATACCAACCATGTCAACCATGCCAACCATACCAAGCTTACCAACAATGACAACCATACCAACCATGCCAACCATATCAACCATACCAACCATGTCAACCACACCAACCATACCTACCATATCAATCACACCACCCATACCAAACATACCAACCATACCAACCTTACCAACCATGCCAACCATACTAAACATACCAACCATACCAACCATGCTAACCATACCAACCATGCGAACCATGTCAACCATACCAACCACATCAACCATACAGACCATACCAAACATACCAGCCATACCTAACATAAAAACCATACCAACCTTACCAACCATGCCAACCATACTAAACATACCAACCCTACCAACTATGCCAACCATACCAACCATTCCAACCATACCAACCATACCAACCATGCCAACCATACCTACCATGCCAACCATGTCAAGCTTACCAACCACACCAACCATACCAACCACACCATCCATACCAACTTCACCAACCATGCCAACCATACCAACCATACCAAGCTTACTAACCATGACAACCATACCAACCATGCCAACCATATCAAACATACCAACCATATCAAACATGCCAACCATACCAACCACACCAACCTTACCAACCATACCAACCATACCAACCATACCAACCACACCAACCATACCAACTTCACCAACCATACCAACCATACCAAGCTTACCAACCATGACAACCATACCAACCATACCAACCTTACCAACCATGTCAACCTTACCAACCATGTCAACCATACCAACCACACCAACCACACCAACCATACCAAAAATACCAACCATACCAACCATACCAACCATACCAACCATGTCAACCATACCAACCATGTCAACCTTACCAACCACATCACCAATACCACCCATACCAAACATACCAACCATACCAACTTTACCAACCATGTCAACCATACCAACCATGTCAACCTTACCAACCACTTCAACCATACCAACCATACCAACCACACCAACCATACCAACCATACCAAGCATGTCAACTATGCCAACCATACCAACCATACTAACCATACCAACCATAACAACCATGCTAACCATACCAATCTTACCAACCATGCCAACCATGCCAACCATACCAACCATGTCAACCAGACCAACCATACCAACCTTACCAACCATGTCAACCATGTCAACCATACCAACCACACCAACCATACCAACAATACCAACCATACCAACCATACCAACCATACCAACCATATCAACCATACCAACCATACCAACCATGGCAACCATACCAGCCATACCAACCATACCAACCTTACCAACCATGCCAACCATACCAACCATGTCAACCTTACCAACCACATCAACCATACCAACCATACCAACCATGCCAACCATGCCAACCATACCAACCACACCAACCATACCAACTTCACCAACCATGCCAACCATACCAAGCTTACCAACCATGACAACCATACCAACCATACCAACCTTACCAACAATATCAACCATACCAACCATACCAACCATACCAACCATGTCAACCTTACCAACCACATCAACCATACCAACCATACCAACCTTACCAACCTTACCAACCATGTCAACCATACCAACCATGTCAACCTTACCAACCACATAAACAATACCAACCATGTCAACCATATCAACCATGCCAACCATGTCAACCATGTCAACCATGTCAACCATACCAACCATACCAACCACACCAACCATACCAACCTTACCAACTTCACCAACCATGCCAACCATACCAAGCTTACCAACCATGACAACCATACCAACCATACCAACCTTACCAACCATACCAACCATGTCAACCTTACCAACCACATCAACCATACCACCCATACCAAACATAACAACCATACCAACTTTAAAAACCATGTCAACCATACCAACCATGTCAACCTTACCAACCACATCAACCATACCAACCATACCAACCATACCTACCATACCAACCATACCAACCATGTCAACTATGCCAACCATACCAACCATACTAACCATACCAACCATAACAACCATGCTAACCATACCAATCTTACCAACCATGCCAACCATGCCAACCATACCAACCATGTCTACCAGACCAACCATACCAACCTTACCAACCATGTCAACCATGTCAACCATACCAACCACACCAACCATACCAACAATACCAACCATACCAACCATACCAACCATAAAAACCATATCAACCATACCAACCATACCAACCATGGCAACCATACCAGCCATACCAACCATACCAACCTTACCAACCATGCCAACCATACCAACCATGTCAACCTTACCAACCACATCAACCATACCAACCATACCAACCATGCCAACCATGCCAACCATACCAACCACACCAACCATACCAACTTCACCAACCATGCCAACCATACCAAGCTTACCAACCATGACAACCATACCAACCATACCAACCTTACCAACAATATCAACCATACCAACCATACCAACCATACCAACCATACCAACCATGTCAACCTTACCAACCACATCAACCATACCAACCATACCAACCTTACCAACCATGTCAACCATACCAACCATGTCAACCTTACCAACCACATCAACCATACCAACCATGTCAACCATATCAACCATGCCAACGATGTCAACCATGTCAACCATGTCAACCATACCAACCATACCAACCACACCAACCACACCAACCTTACCAACTTCACCAACCATGCCACCCATACCAAGCTTACCAACCATGACAACCATACCAACCATACCAACCTTACCAACCATACCAACCATGTCAACCTTACCAACCACATCAACCATGCCAACCATACCAACCACAACAACCATACCAACCATACCAACTTCACCAACCATGCCAACCATACCAACCATACCAAGCTTACCAACCATGACAACCATACCAACCATACCAACCATACCAACCATGTCAACCACACCACCCATACCAAACATACCAACCATACCAACCTTACCAACCATGCCAAAAATACTAAACATACCAACCATACCAACCATACCAACCATGTCAACCACACCACCCATACCAAACATACCAACCATACCAACCTTACCAACCATGCCAACCATACTAAACATACCAACCATGCCAACCATATCAACCATACCAACCATGTCAACCATGCCAACCATACCAAGCTTACCAACAATGACAACCATACCAACCATGCCAACCATATCAACCATACCAACCATGTCAACCACACCAACCATACCTACCATATCAACCACACCATTCATACCAAACATACCAACCATACCAACCTTACCAACCATGCCAACCATACTAAACATACCAACCATACCAACCATGCTAACCATACCAACCATGCGAACCATGTCAACCATACCAACCACATCAACCATACAGACCATACCAAACATACCAACCATACTAAACATACCAACCATACCAACCTTACCAACCATGCCAACCATACTAAACATACCAACCATACCAACCATGCCAACCATACCAACCATTCCAACCATACCAACCATGCCAACCATACCAACCATAGCAAGCTTACTAACCATGACAACCATACCAACCATGCCAACCATATCAAACATACCAACCATGTCAAACATGCCAACCATACCAACCACGCCAACCTTACCAACCATACCAACCATACCAACCACACCAACCATACCAACTTCACCAACCATACCAACCATACCAAGCTTACCAACCATGACAACCATACCAACCATACCAACCTTACCAACCATGTCAACCATACCAACAATACCAACCATGCCAACCATGTCAATAATGCCAACCATACCAACCACACCAACCATACCAACCATACCAGCCATACCAACCATACCAACCTTACCAACCATGCCAACTTCACCAACCATGCCAACCATACCAAGCTTACCAACCATGACAACCATACCAACCATGCCAACCATATCAACCATACCAACCATGTCAACCATGCCAACCATACCAACCACACCAACCATACCAACTATACCAACTTCACCAACCATGCCAACCATGCCAACCATACCAAGCTTACCAACCATGACAACCATACCAACAATACCAACCTTACCAACCATGCCAACCATGTCAATAATGCCAACCATACCAACCACACCAACCATACCAACCATACCAGCCATACCAACCATACCAACCTTACCAACCATGCCAACTTCACCAACCATGCCAACCATACCAAGCTTACCAACCATGACAACCATACCAACCATGCCAACCATATCAACCATACCAAGCTTACCAACCATGACAAGCATACCAACCATGCCAACCATATCAACCATACCAACCATGTCAACCATGCCAACCATACCAACCATAACAACCATACCAACCATACCAACTTCACCAACCATGCCAACCATACCAACCATACCAAGCTTACCAACCTTGACAACCATACCAACCATGTCAACCATGTCAACCATGCCAACCATCCCATCACAACAACCATACCAACCATACCAACTTCACCAACCATGCCAACCATACCAACCATACCAAGCTTACCAACCATGACAACCATACCAACCATACCAACCATACCAACCATACCAACCATGTCAACCACACCACCCATACCAAACATACCAACCATACCAACCTTACCAACCATGCCAACCATACTAAACATACCAACCATACCAACCATACCAAAATTACCAACCATACCAACCATACCAACCATGCCAACCATATACACCATACCAAGCTTACCAACCATGACAACCATACCAACAATGAAAACCATATCAACCATACCAACCATGTCAACCATGCCAACCATACCAACCATAACAACCATACCAACCATACCAACTTCACCAACCATGCCAACCATACCAACCATACCAAGCTTACCAACCTTGACAACCATACCAACCATGTCAACCATGCCAACCATACCAAGCTTACCACCAATGACAACAATACCAACCATGCCAACCATACCAACCACAACAACCATACCAACTCTACCAACTTCACCAACCATGCCAACCATACCAACCATACCAAGCTTACCAACCATGACAACCATACCAAAAATACCAACCATACCAACCATGTCAACCACACCACCCATACCAAACATACCAACCATACCAACCTTACCAACCATGCCAACCATACTAAACATAACAACCATACCAACCATACCAACCTTACCAACCATACCAACCATACCAACCATGCCAACCATATCAACCATACCAAGCTTACCTACCATGACAACCATACCAACCATGCCAACCATATCAACCATACCAACCATGCCAACCATACCAACCATAACAACCATACCAACCATACCAACTTCACCAAAAATGCCAACCATACCAACCATACCAAGCTTACCAACCTTGACAACCATACCAACCATGTCAACCATGCCAACCATACCAACCACAACAACCATACCAACCATACCAACTTCACCAACCATGCCAACCATACCAACCATACCAAGCTTACCAACCATGACAACCATACCAACCATACCAACCATACCAACCATACCAACCATGTCAACCACACCACCCATACCAAACATAACAAAAATACCAACCTTACCAACCATGTCAACCACACCACCCATACCAAACATACCAACCATACCAACCTTACCAACCATACCAACCATACCAACCATACCAACCATGCCAACCATATCAACCATACCAAGCTTACCAACCATGACAACCATACCAACCATGAAAACCATATCAACCATACCAACCATGTCAATCATGCCAACCATGTCAACCATGCCAACCATACCAACCACAACAACCATACCAACCATACCAACTTCACCAACCATGCCAACCATACCAACCATACCAAGCTTACCAACCATGACAACCATACCAACCATACCAACCATACCAACCATGTCAACCACACCACCCATACCAAACATACCAACCATACCAACCTTACCAACCATGCCAACCATACTAAACATACCAACCATACCAACCATACCAACCATGTCAACCACACCACCCATACCAAACATACCAACCATACCAACCTTACGAACCATGCCAACCATACTAAACATACCAACCATGCCAACCATATCAACCATACCAACCATGTCAACCATGCCAACCATACCAAGCTTACCAACAATGACAACCATACCAACCATGCCAACCATATCAACCATACCAACCATGTCAACCACACCAACCATACCTACCATATCAACCACACCATTCATACCAAACATACCAACCATACCAACCTTACCAACCATGCCAACCATACTAAACATACCAACCATACCAACCATGCTAACCATACCAACCATGCGAACCATGTACACCATACCAACCACATCAACCATACAGACCATACCAAACATACCAGCCATACCTAACATAAAAACCATACCAACCTTACCAACCATGCCAACCATACTAAACATATCAACCATACCAACCATGCCAACCATACCAACCATTCCAACCATACCACCCATAATAAACATACCAGCCAGACCAACCTTACCAACCATGCCAACCATACTAAACATACCAACCATACCAACCATGCCAACCATACCAACCATTCCAACCATACCACCCATAATAAACATACCAGCCAGACCAACCTTACCAACCATGCCAACCATACTAAACATACCAACCATACCAACCAAGCCAACCATACCAACCATGCCAATCATACCAACCATGCCAACCATACCTACCATGCCAGCCATGTCAAGCTTACCAACCACATCAACCATACCAACCACACCAACCATACCAACTTCACCAACCATGCCAACCATACCAACCATACCAAGCTTACTAACAATGACAACCATACCAACCATGCCAACCATACCAAACATACCAACCATGTCAACCATGCCAACCATACCAAGCTTACCAACAATGACAACCATACCAACCATGCCAACCATATCAACCATACCAACCATGTCAACCACACCAACCATACCTACCATATCAATCACACCACCCATACCAAACATACCAACCATACCAACCTTACCAACCATGCCAACCATACTAAACATACCAACCATACCAACCATGCTAACCATACCAACCATGCGAACCATGTCAACCATACCAACCACATCAACCATACAGACCATACCAAACATACCAGCCATACCTAACATAAAAACCATACCAACCTTACCAACCATGCCAACCATACTAAACATATCAACCCTACCAACTATGCCAACCATACCAACCATTCCAACCATACCAACCATACCAACCATGCCAACCATACCTACCATGCCAACCATGTCAAGCTTACCAACCACATCAACCATACCAACCACACCAACCATACCAACTTCACCAACCATGCCAACCATACCAACCATACCAAGCTTACTAACCATGACAACCATACCAACCATGCCAACCATATCAAACATACCAACCATATCAAACATGCCAACCATACCAACCACACCAACCTTAACAACCATACCAACCATACCAACCACACCAACCATACCAACTTCACCAACCATACCAACCATACCAAGCTTACCAACCATGACAACCATACCAACCATACCAACCTTACCAACCATGTCAACCTTACCAACCATGTCAACCATACCAACCACACCAACCACACCAACCATACCAAAAATACCAACCATACCAACCATACCAACCATACCAACCATGTCAACCATACCAACCATGTCAACCTTACCAACCACATCACCAATACCACCCATACCAAACATACCAACCATACCAACTTTACCAACCATGTCAACCATACCAACCATGTCAACCTTACCAACCACTTCAACCATACCAACCATACCAACCACACCAACCATACCAACCATACCAAGCATGTCAACTATGCCAACCATACCAACCATACTAACCATACCAACCATAACAACCATGCTAACCATACCAATCTTACCAACCATGCCAACCATGCCAACCATACCAACCATGTCAACCAGACCAACCATACCAACCTTACCAACCATGTCAACCATGTCAACCATACCAACCACACCAACCATACCAACAATACCAACCATACCAACCATACCAACCATACCAACCATATCAACCATACCAACCATACCAACCATGGCAACCATACCAGCCATACCAACCATACCAACCATGCCAACCATACCAACCATGTCAACCTTACCAACCACATCAACCATACCAACCATACCAACCATGCCAACCATGCCAACCATACCAACCACACCAACCATACCAACTTCACCAACCATGCCAACCATACCAAGCTTACCAACCATGACAACCATACCAACCATACCAACATTACCAACAATATCAACCATACCAACCATACCAACCATACCAACCATGTCAACCTTACCAACCACATCAACCATACCAACCATACCAACCTTACCAACCTTACCAACCATGTCAACCATACCAACCATGTCAACCTTACCAACCACATCAACCATACCAACCATGTCAACCATATCAACCATGCCAACCATGTCAACCATGTCAACCATGTCAACCATACCAACCATACCAACCACACCAACCATACCAACCTTACCAACTTCACCAACCATGCCAACCATACCAAGCTTACCAACCATGACAACCATACCAACCATACCAACCTTACCAACCATACCAACCATGTCAACCTTACCAACCACATCAACCATACCACCCATACCAAACATAACAACCATACCAACTTTACCAACCATGTCAACCATACCAACCATGTCAACCTTACCAACCACATCAACCATACCAACCATACCAACCATACCTACCATACCAACCATACCAACCATGTCAACTATGCCAACCATACCAACCATACTAACCATACCAACCATAACAACCAGACCAACCATACCAACCTTACCAACCATGTCAACCATGTCAACCATACCAACCACACCAACCATACCAACAATACCAACCATACCAACCATACCAACCATACCAACCATATCAACCATACCAACCATACCAACCATGGCAACCATACCAGCCATACCAACCATACCAACCTTACCAACCATGCCAACCATACCAACCATGTCAACCTTACCAACCACATCAACCATACCAACCATACCAACCATGCCAACCATGCCAACCATACCAACCACACCAACCATACCAACTTCACCAACCATGCCAACCATACCAAGCTTACCAACCATGACAACCATACCAACCATACCAACCTTACCAACAATATCAACCATACCAACCATACCAACCATACCAACCATGTCAACCTTACCAACCACATCAACCATACCAACCATACCAACCTTACCAACCTTACCAACCATGTCAACCATACCAACCATGTCAACCTTACCAACCACATCAACCATACCAACCATGTCAACCATATCAACCATGCCAACCATGTCAACCATGTCAACCATGTCAACCATACCAACCATACCAACCACACCAACCATACCAACCTTACCAACTTCACCAACCATGCCAAACATACCAAGCTTACCAACCATGACAACCATACCAACCATACCAACCTTACCAACCATATCAACCATGTCAACCTTACCAACCACATCAACCATACCACCCATACCAAACATAACAACCATACCAACTTTACCAACCATGTCAACCATACCAACCATGTCAACCTTACCAACCACATCAACCATACCAACCATACCAACCATACCAACCATATCAACCATGTCAACCATACCAACCATACCAACCATGTCAACCTTACCAACCACATCAACCATACCAATCATGCCAACCATATCAACCATGCCAACCATGTAAATAATGCCAACCATACCAACCATAACAACCATACCAACTATACCAGCCATACCAACCATACCAACCTTACCAACCATGCCAACTTCACCAACCATGCCAACCATACCAAGCTTACCAACCATGACAACCATACCAACCATGCCAACCATATCAACCATACCAAGCTTACCAACCATGACAACCATACCAACCATGCCAACCATATCAACCATACCAACCATGTCAACCATGCCAACCATACCAACCACAACAACCATACCAACTTCACCAACCATGCCAACCATACCAACCATACCAAGCTTACCAACCATGACAACCATAAAAACCATACCAACCTTACCAACCGTGTCAACCATACCAACCATAACAACCATACCAACCATACCAACCATACCAACCATACCAACCATGTCAACCTTACCAACCACATCAACCATACCAACCATACCAACTACACCAACCATACCAACCATACCAACCACACCAACCATACCAACCATACCAACCACACCACCCATACCAAACATACAAACCATACCAACCTTACCAACCATGCCAACCATACTAAACATACCAACCATACCAACCATGCTAACCATACCAACCATGCCAACCATGTCAACCATACCAACCACATCAACCATATTAACCATACCAAACATACCAGCCATACCAACCATACCAACCATACCAACCATACCAACCATACCAACCATACCAACCTTACCAACCATACCAACTTCACCAACCATACCAACCTTACCAACCATACCAACCATACCAACCACACCAACCATACCAACTTCACCAACCATACCAACCATACCAAGCTTACCAACCATGAACACAATACCAACCATACCAACCTTACCAACCATGTCAACCTTACCAACCATGTCAACCATGTCAACCATGTCAACCATACCAACCACACCAACCACACCAACCACATCAGCCACACCAACCACACCAAAAATACCAACCATACCAACCATACCAACCATGCCAGCCATACCAACCATGTCAACTATGCCAACCATGCCAACCATGCCAACCATAATAACCATACCAACCACACCACCCATACCAAACATATAAACCATGGCAACCATGGCAACAATACCAGCCATACCAACCATACCAACCTTACCAACTTCACCAACCATGCCAACCATGCCAACACTGCCAACCATACCAAGCTTACCAACCATGCCAACCATACCAACAATACCAACCATACCAACCATGGCAACCATGGCAACAATACCAGCCATACCAACCATACCAACCTTACCAACCATGCCAACCATACCAACCATACCAACCATACCAACCATACCAACCATACCAACCATGCCAACCATACCAACCTTACTAACCATGCCAACCATACTAAACATACCAACCATACCAACCATGCCAACCATACCAACCATGTGAACCTTACCAACCACATCAACCATACCAACCATACCAACCATACCAACCATGCCAACCATATCAACCATACCAACCATGACAACCATACCAACCATGCCAACCATATCAACCATACCAACCATGTCAACCATGCCAACCATACCAACCACACCAACCATACCAGAAATACCAACCATACCAACCTTACCAACCATGCCAACTTCACCAACCATGCCAACCATACCAAGCTTACCAACCATGACAAACATACCAACCATGCCAACCATACCAACCACACCAACCATACCAACCATACAAACTTCACCAACCATGCCAACACTGCCAACCATACCAAGCTTACCAACCATGCCAACCATACCAACAATACCAAGCTTACCAACCATGACAACCATACCAACCATGCCAACCATGTCAACCATACCAACCATACTAACCTTACCAACCATGCCAACCATACACACCGTACCAACCATGCCAACCATACCAGCCATACCAACCATACCAACCTTACCAACCATGCCAACTTCACCAACCATGCCAACCATACCAAGCTTACCAACCATGACAACCATACCAACCATGCCAACCATATCAACCATACCAACCATGTCAACCATGCCAACCATGTCAACCATACCAACCATACTAACCTTACCAACCATGCCAACCATACACACCGTACCAACCATGCCAACCATACTAGCCATACCAACCATACCAACCTTACCAACCATGCCAACTTCACCAACCATGCCAACCATACCAAGCTTACCAACCATGACAACCATACCAACCATGCCAACCATATCAACCATACCAACCATATCAACCATACCAACCATGTCAACCATGCCAACCATACCAACCACAACAACAATACCAACCATACCAACCACACCAACCATACCAACCATACCAACCCCACCAACCATACCAACCCCACCAACCATACCAACCATACCAACCACACCACCCATACCAAACATACCAACCGTACCAACCTTACCAACCATGCCAACCATACTAAACATACCAACCATACCAACCATGCTAACCATACCAACCATGCCAACCATGTCAACCATACCAACCACATCAACCATACCAAACATACCAACCATACACACCGTACCAACCATGCCAACCATACCAGCCATACCAACCATACCAACCATACCAACCTTACCAACCATGCTAAACATACCAACCATACCAACCATGCCAACCATACCAACCATTCCAACCATACCACCCATAATAAACATACCAGCCAGACCAACCTTACCAACCATGCCAACCATACTAAACATACCAACCATACCAACCAAGCCAACCATACCAACCATGCCAATCATACCAACCATGCCAACCATACCTACCATGCCAGCCATGTCAAGCTTACCAACCACATCAACCATACCAACCACACCAACCATACCAACTTCACCAACCATGCCAACCATACCAACCATACCAAGCTTACTAACAATGACAACCATACCAACCATGTCAACCATGCCAACCATACCAACCATAACAACCATACCAACCATACCAACTTCACCAAAAATGCCAACCATACCAACCATACCAAGCTTACCAACCTTGACAACCATACCAACCATGTCAACCATGCCAACCATACCAACCACAACAACCATACCAACCATACCAACTTCACCAACCATGCCAACCATACCAACCATACCAAGCTTACCAACCATGACAACCATACCAACCATACCAACCATACCAACCATGTCAACCACACCACCCATACCAAACATACCAAAAATACCAACCTTACCAACCATGTCAACCACACCACCCATACCAAACATACCAACCATACCAACCTTACCAACCATACCAACCATACCAACCATACCAACCATGCCAACCATATCAACCATACAAAGCTTACCAAACATGACAACCATACCAACCATGAAAACCATATCAACCATACCAACCATGTCAATCATGCCAACCATGTCAACCATGCCAACCATACCAACCACAACAACCATACCAACCATACCAACTTCACCAACCATGCCAACCATACCAACCATACCAAGCTTACCAACCATGACAACCATACCAACCATACCAACCATACCAACCATGTCAACCACACCACCCATACCAAACATACCAACCATACCAACCTTACCAACCATGCCAACCATACTAAACATACCAACCATACCAACCATACCAACCATGTCAACCACACCACCCATACCAAACATACCAACCATACCAACCTTACCACCCATGCCAACCATACTAAACATACCAACCATGCCAACCATATCAACCATACCAACCATGTCAACCATGCCAACCATACCAAGCTTACCAACAATGACAACCATACCAACCATGCCAACCATATCAACCATACCAACCATGTCAACCACACCAACCATACCTACCATATCAACCACACCATTCATACCAAACATACCAACCATACCAACCTTACCAACCATGCCAACCATACTAAACATACCAACCATACCAACCATGCTAACCATACCAACCATGCGAACCATGTCAACCATACCAACCACATCAACCATACAGACCATACCAAACATACCAGCCATACCTAACATAAAAACCATACCAACCTTACCAACCATGCCAACCATACTAAACATACCAACCCTACCAACCTTACCAACCATGCCAACCATACTAAACATACCAACCATACCAACCATGCCAACCATACCAACCATTCCAACCATACCACCCATAATAAACATACCAGCCAGACCAACCTTACCAACCATGCCAACCATACTAAACATACCAACCATACCAACCAAGCCAACCATACCAACCATGCCAATCATACCAACCATGCCAACCATACCTACCATGCCAGCCATGTCAAGCTTACCAACCACATCAACCATACCAACCACACCAACCATACCAACTTCACCAACCATGCCAACCATACCAACCATACCAAGCTTACTAACAATGACAACCATACCAACCATGCCAACCATACCAAACATACCAACCATGTCAACCATGCCAACCATACCAAGCTTACCAACAATGACAACCATACCAACCATGCCAACCATATCAACCATACCAACCATGTCAACCACACCAACCATACCTACCATATCAATCACACCACCCATACCAAACATACCAACCATACCAACCTTACCAACCATGCCAACCATACTAAACATACCAACCATACCAACCATGCTAACCATACCAACCATGCGAACCATGTCAACCATACCAACCACATCAACCATACAGACCATACCAAAAATACCAGCCATACCTAACATAAAAACCATACCAACCTTACCAACCATGCCAACCATACTAAACATACCAACCCTACCAACTATGCCAACCATACCAACCATTCCAACCATACCAACCATACCAACCATGCCAACCATACCTACCATGCCAACCATGTCAAGCTTACCAACCACATCAACCATACCAACCACACCAACCATACCAACTTCACCAACCATGCCAACCATACCAACCATACCAAGCTTACTAACCATGACAACAGTACCAACCATGCCAACCATATCAAACATACCAACCATATCAAACATGCCAACCATACCAACCACACCAACCTTACCAACCATACCAACCATACCAACCACACCAACCATACCAACTTCACCAACCATACCAACCATACCAAGCTTACCAACCATGACAACCATACCAACCATACCAACCTTACCAACCATGTCAACCTTACCAACCACATCAACCATACCACCCATACCAAACATAACAACCATACCAACTTTACCAACCATGTCAACCATACCAACCATGTCAACCTTACCAACCACATCAACCATACCAACCATACCAACCATACCAACCATGTCAACTATGCCAACCATACCAACCATACTAACCATACCAACCATAACAACCATGCTAACCATACCAATCTTACCAACCATGCCAACCATGCCAACCATACCAACCATGTCAACCAGACCAACCATACCAACCTTACCAACCATGTCAACCATGTCAACCATACCAACCACACCAACCATACCAACAATACCAACCATACCAACCATACCAACCATACCAACCATATCAACCATACCAACCATACCAACCATGGCAACCATACCAGCCATACCAACCATACCAACCTTACCAACCATGCCAACCATACCAATTATGTCAACCTTACCAACCACATCAACCATACCAACCATACCAACCATGCCAACCATGCCAACCATACCAACCACACCAACCATACCAACTTCACCAACCATGCCAACCATACCAAGCTTACCAACCATGACAACCATACCAACCATACCAACCTTACCAACAATATCAACCATACCAACCATACCAACCATACCAACCATACCAACCATGTCAACCTTACCAACCACATCAACCATACCAACCATACCAACCATGCCAACCATGCCAACCATACCAACCACACCAACCATACCAACTTCACCAACCATGCCAACCATACCAAGCTTACCAACCATGACAACCATACCAACCATACCAACCTTACCAACCATACCAACCATGTCAACCTTACCAACCACATCAACCATACCACCCATACCAAACATAACAACCATACCAACTTTACCAACCATGTCAACCATACCAACCATGTCAACCTTACCAACCACATCAATTATACCAACCATACCAACCATACCTACCATACCAACCATACCAACCATGTCAACTATGCCAACCATACCAACCATACTAACCATACCAACCATAACAACCATGCTAACCATACCAATCTTACCAACCATGCCAACCATGCCAACCATACCAACCATGTCAACCAGACCAACCATACCAACCTTACCAACCATGTCAACCATGTCAACCATACCAACCACACCAACCATACCAACAATACCAACCATACCAACCATACCAACCATACCAACCATATCAACCATACCAACCATACCAACCATGGCAACCATACCAGCCATACCAACCATACCAACCTTACCAACCATGCCAACCATACCAACCATGTCAACCTTACCAACCACATCAACCATACCAACCATACCAACCATGCCAACCATGCCAACCATACCAACCACACCAACCATACCAACTTCACCAACCATGCCAACCATACCAAGCTTACCAACCATGACAACCATACCAACCATACCAACCTTACCAACAATATCAACCATACCAACCATACCAACCATACCAACCATGTCAACCTTACCAACCACATCAACCATACCAACCATACCAACCTTACCAACCTTACCAACCATGTCAACCATACCAACCATGTCAACCTTACCAACCACATCAACCATACCAACCATGTCAACCATATCAACCATGCCAACCATGTCAACCATGTCAACCATGTCAACCGTACCAACCATACCAACCACACCAACCATACCAACCTTACCAACTTCACCAACCATGCCAAACATACCAAGCTTACCAACCATGACAACCATACCAACCATACCAACCTTACCAACCATATCAACCATGTCAACCTTACCAACCACATCAACCATACCACCCATACCAAACATAACAACCATACCAACTTTACCAACCATGTCAACCATACCAACCATGTCAACCTTACCAACCACATCAACCATACCAACCACACCAACCATACCAACCATATCAACCATGTCAACCATACCAACCATACCAACCATGTCAACCTTACCAACCACATCAACCATACCAATCATGCCAACCATATCAACCATGCCAACCATGTCAATAATGCCAACCATACCAACCATAACAACCATACCAACTATACCAGCCATACCAACCATACCAACCTTACCAACCATGCCAACTTCACCAACCATGCCAACCATACCAAGCTTACCAACCATGACAACCATACCAACCATGCCAACCATATCAACCATACCAAGCTTACCAACCATGACAACCATACCAACCATGCCAACCATATCAACCATACCAACCATGTCAACCATGCCAACCATACCAACCACAACAACCATACCAACTTCACCAACCATGCCAACCATACCAACCATACCAAGCTTACCAACCATGACAACCATAAAAACCATACCAACCTTACCAACCGTGTCAACCATACCAACCATAACAACCATACCAACCATACCAACCATACCAACCATACCAACCATACCAACCATGTCAACCTTACCAACCACATCAACCATACCAACCATACCAACTACACCAACCATACCAACCATACCAACCACACCAACCATACCAACCATACCAACCACACCACCCATACCAAACATACAAACCATACCAACCTTACCAACCATGCCAACCATACTAAACATACCAACCATACCAACCATGCTAACCATACCAACCATGCCAACCATGTCAACCATACCAACCACATCAACCATATTAACCATACCAAACATACCAGCCATACCAACCATACCAACCATACCAACCATACCAACCATACCAACCATACCAACCATACCAACCATACCAACCTTACCAACCATACCAACTTCACCAACCATACCAACCTTACCAACCATACCAACCATACCAACCACACCAACCACACCAACCATACCAACTTCACCAACCATACCAACCATACCAAGCTTACCAACCATGAACACAATACCAACCATACCAACCTTACCAACCATGTCAACCTTACCAACCATGTCAACCATGTCAACCATACCAACCACACCAACCACACCAACCACATCAGCCACACCAACCACACCAAAAATACCAACCATACCAACCATACCAACCATGCCAGCCATACCAACCATGTCAACTATGCCAACCATGCCAACCATGCCAACCATACCAACCATACCAACCACACCACCCATACCAAACATATAAACCATGGCAACCATGGCAACAATACCAGCCATACCAACCATACCAACCTTACCAACTTCACCAACCATGCCAACCATGCCAACACTGCCAACCATACCAAGCTTACCAACCATGCCAACCATACCAACAATACCAACCATACCAACCATGGCAACCATGGCAACAATACCAGCCATACCAACCATACCAACCTTACCAACCATGCCAACCATACCAACCATACCAACCATACCAACCATACCAACCATACCAACCATGCCAACCATACCAACCTTACTAACCATGCCAACCATACTAAACATACCAACCATACCAACCATGCCAACCATACCAACCATGTGAACCTTACCAACCACATCAACCATACCAACCATACCAACCATGCCAACCATATCAACCATACCAACCATGACAACCATACCAACCATGCCAACCATATCAACCATACCAACCATGTCAACCATGCCAACCATACCAACCACACCAACCATACCAGAAATACCAACCATACCAACCATGCCAACTTCACCAACCATGCCAACCATACCAAGCTTACCAACCATGACAAACATACCAACCATGCCAACCATACCAACCACACCAACCATACCAACCATACCAACTTCACCAACCATGCCAACCATGCCAACACTGCCAACCATACCAAGCTTACCAACCATGCCAACCATACCAACAATACCAAGCTTACCAACCATGACAACCATACCAACCGTGCCAACCATGTCAACCATACCAACCATACTAACCTTACCAACCATGCCAACCATACACACCGTACCAACCATGCCAACCATACCAGCCATACCAACCATACCAACCTTACCAACCATGCCAACTTCACCAACCATGCCAACCATACCAAGCTTACCAACCATGACAACCATACCAACCATGCCAACCATATCAACCATACCAACCATGTCAACCATGCCAACCATGTCAACCATACCAACCATACTAACCTTACCAACCATGCCAACCATACACACCGTACCAACCATGCCAACCATACTAGCCATACCAACCATACCAACCTTACCAACCATGCCAACTTCACCAACCATGCCAACCATACCAAGCTTACCAACCATGACAACCATACCAACCATGCCAACCATATCAACCATACCAACCATATCAACCATACCAACCATGTCAACCATGCCAACCATACCAACCACAACAACAATACCAACCATACCAACCACACCAACCATACCAACCATACCAACCCCACCAACCATACCAACCCCACCAACCATACCAACCATACCAACCACACCACCCATACCAAACATACCAACCGTACCAACCTTACCAACCATGCCAACCATACTAAACATACCAACCATACCAACCATGCTAACCATACCAACTATGCCAACCATGTCAACCATACCAACCACATCAACCATACCAAACATACCAACCATACACACCGTACCAACCATGCCAACCATACCAGCCATACCAACCATACCAACCTTACCAACCATGCCAACTTCACCAACCATGCCAACCATACCAAGCTTACCAACCATGACAACCATACCAACCATGCCAACCATATCAACCATACCAACCATGTCAACCATGCCAACCATACCAACCACAACAACCATACCAACCATACCAACTTCACCAACCATGCCAACCATGCCAACCATACCAACCATACCAAGCTTACCAACCATGACAACCATACCAACCATACCAACCATACCAACCATGTCAACCTTACCAACCACATCAACCATACCAACCATACCAACCACACCAACCATACCAACCATACCAACCACACCAACCATACCAACCACACCACCCATACCAAACATACCAAACATACCAACCACAACAACCATACCAACCATACCAACTTCACCAACCATGCCAACCATACCAAACATACCAAGCTTACCAACCATGACAACCATACCAACCATACCAACCATACCAACCTTATCAACCATGTCAACCTTACCAACCACATCAACCATACCAACCATACCAACCTTACCAACCTTACCAACCATGTCAACCATACCAACCATGTCAACCTTACCAACCACATCAACCATACCAACCATGTCAACCATATCAACCATGCCAACCATGTCAACCATGTCAACAATACCAACCATACCAACCACACCAACCATACCAACCTTACCAACTTCACCAACCATGCCAACCATACCAAGCTTACCAACCATGACAACCATACCAACCATACCAACCTTACCAACCATGTCAACCATACCAACCATGTCAACCTTACCAACCACATCAACCATACCACCCATACCAAACATACCAACCATACCAACTTTACCAACCATGTCAACCATACCAACCATGTCAACCTTACCAACCATGTCAACCACACCAACCATACCTACCATATCAACCACACCATTCATACCAAACATACCAACCATACCAACCTTACCAACCATGCCAACCATACTAAACATACCAACCATACCAACCATGCTAACCATACCAACCATGCGAACCATGTCAACCATACCAACCACATCAACCATACAGACCATACCAAACATACCAGCCATACCTAACATAAAAACCATACCAACCTTACCAACCATGCCAACCATACTAAACATACCAACCCTACCAACCTTACCAACCATTCCAACCATACTAAACATACCAACCATACCAACCATTCCAACCATACCACCCATAATAAACATACCAGCCAGACCAACCTTACCAACCATGCCAACCATACTAAACATACCAACAATACCAACCAAGCCAACCATACCAACCATGCCAATCATACCAACCATGCCAACCATACCTACCATGCCAGCCATGTCAAGCTTACCAACCACATCAACCATACCAACCACACCAACCATACCAACTTCACCAACCATGCCAACCATACCAACCATACCAAGCTTACTAACAATGACAACCATACCAACCATGTCAACCATGCCAACCATACCAACCATAACAACCATACCAACCATACCAACTTCACCAAAAATGCCAACCATACCAACCATACCAAGCTTACCAACCTTGACAACCATACCAACCATGTCAACCATGCCAACCATACCAACCACAACAACCATACCAACCATACCAACTTCACCAACCATGCCAACCATACCAACCATACCAAGCTTACCAACCATGACAACCATACCAACCATACCAACCATACCAACCATACCAACCATGTCAACCACACCACCCATACCAAACATACCAAAAATACCAACCTTACCAACCATGTCAACCACACCACCCATACCAAACATACCAACCATACCAACCTTACCAACCATACCAACCATACCAACCATACCAACCATGCCAACCATATCAACCATACCAACCATGTCAATCATGCCAACCATGTCAACCATGCCAACCATACCAACCACAACAACCATACCAACCATACCAACTTCACCAACCATGCCAACCATACCAACCATACCAAGCTTACCAACCATGACAACCATACCAACCATACCAACCATACCAACCATGTCAACCACACCACCCATACCAAACATACCAACCATACCAACCTTACCAACCATGCCAACCATACTAAACATACCAACCATACCAACCATACCAACCATGTCAACCACACCACCCATACCAAACATACCAACCATACCAACCTTACCAACCATGCCAACCATACTAAACATACCAACCATGCCAACCATATCAACCATACCAACCATGTCAACCATGCCAACCATACCAAGCTTACCAACAATGACAACCATACCAACCATGCCAACCATATCAACCATACCAACCATGTCAACCACACCAACCATACCTACCATATCAACCACACCATTCATACCAAACATACCAACCATACCAACCTTACCAACCATGCCAACCATACTAAACATACCAACCATACCAACCATGCTAACCATACCAACCATGCGAACCATGTCAACCATACCAACCACATCAACCATACAGACCATACCAAACATACCAGCCATACCTAACATAAAAACCATACCAACCTTACCAACCATGCCAACCATACTAAACATACCAACCCTACCAACCTTACCAACCTTACCAATCATGCCAACCATACTAAACATACCAACCATACCAACCATTCCAACCATACCACCCATAATAAACATACCAGCCAGACCAACCTTACCAACCATGCCAACCATACTAAACATACCAACCATACCAACCAAGCCAACCATACCAACCATGCCAATCATACCAACCATGCCAACCATACCTACCATGCCAGCCATGTCAAGCTTACCAACCACATCAACCATACCAACCACACCAACCATACCAACTTCACCAACCATGCCAACCATACCAACCATACCAAGCTTACTAACAATGACAACCATACCAACCATGCCAACCATACCAAACATACCAACCATGTCAACCATGCCAACCATACCAAGCTTACCAACAATGACAACCATACCAACCATGCCAACCATATCAACCATACCAACCATGTCAACCACACCAACCATACCTACCATATCAATCACACCACCCATACCAAACATACCAACCATACCAACCTTACCAACCATGCCAACCATACTAAACATACCAACCATACCAACCATGCTAACCATACCAACCATGCGAACCATGTCAACCATACCAACCACATCAACCATACAGACCATACCAAACATACCAGTCATACCTAACATAAAAACCATACCAACCTTACCAACCATGCCAACCATACTAAACATACCAACCCTACCAACTATGCCAACCATACCAACCATTCCAACCATACCAACCATACCAACCATGCCAACCATACCTACCATGCCAACCATGTCAAGCTTACCAACCACATCAACCATACCAACCACACCAACCATACCAACTTCACCAACCATGCCAACCATACCAACCATACCAAGCTTACTAACCATGACAACCATACCAACCATGCCAACCATATCAAACATACCAACCATATCAAACATGCCAACCATACCAACCACACCAACCTTACCAACCATACCAACCATACCAACCACACCAACCATACCAACTTCACCAATCATACCAACCATACCAAGCTTACCAACCATGACAACCATACCAACCATACCAACCTTACCAACCATGTCAACCTTACCAACCATGTCAACCATACCAACCACACCAACCACACCAACCATACCAAAAATACCAACCATACCAACCATACCAACCATACCAACCATATCAACCATACCAACCATGTCAACCTTACCAACCACATCACCAATACCACCCATACCAAACATACCAACCATACCAACTTTACCAACCATGTCAACCATACCAACCATGTCAACCTTACCAACCACTTCAACCATACCAACCATACCAACCACACCAACCATACCAACCATACCAAGCATGTCAACTATGCCAACCATACCAACCATACTAACCATACCAACCATAACAACCATGCTAACCATACCAATCTTACCAACCATGCCAACCATGCCAACCATACCAACCATGTCAACCAGACCAACCATACCAACCTTACCAACCATGTCAACCATGTCAACCATACCAACCACACCAACCATACCAACAATACCAACCATACCAACCATACCAACCATACCAACCATATCAACCATACCAACCATACCAACCATGGCAACCATACCAGCCATACCAACCATACCAACCTTACCAACCATGCCAACCATACCAACCATGTCAACCTTACCAACCACATCAACCATACCAACCATACCAACCATGCCAACCATGCCAACCATACCAACCACACCAACCATACCAACTTCACCAACCATGCCAACCATACCAAGCTTACCAACCATGACAACCATACCAACCATACCAACCTTACCAACAATATCAACCATACCAACCATACCAACCATACCAACCATGTCAACCTTACCAACCACATCAACCATACCAACCATACCAACCTTACCAACCTTACCAACCATGTCAACCATACCAACCATGTCAACCTTACCAACCACATCAACCATACCAACCATGTCAACCATATCAACCATGCCAACCATGTCAACCATGTCAACCATGTCAACCATACCAACCATACCAACCACACCAACCATACCAACCTTACCAACTTCACCAACCATGCCAACCATACCAAGCTTACCAACCATGACAACCATACCAACCATACCAACCTTACCAACCATACCAACCATGTCAACCTTACCAACCACATCAACCATACCACCCATACCAAACATAACAACCATACCAACTTTACCAACCATGTCAACCATACCAACCATGTCAACCTTACCAACCACATCAACCATACCAACCATACCAACCATACCTACCATACCAACCATACCAACCATGTCAACTATGCCAACCATACCAACCATACTAACCATACCAACCATAACAACCATGCTAACCATACCAATCTTACCAACCATGCCAACCATGCCAACCATACCAACCATGTCAACCAGACCAACCATACCAACCTTACCAACCATGTCAACCATGTCAACCATACCAACCACACCAACCATACCAACAATACCAACCATACCAACCATACCAACCATACCAACCATACCAACCATATCAACCATATCAACCATACCAACCATACCAACCATGGCAACCATACCAGCCATACCAACCATACCAACCTTACCAACCATGCCAACCATACCAACCATGTCAACCTTACCAACCACATCAACCATACCAACCATACCAACCATGCCAACCATGCCAACCATACCAACCACACCAACCATACCAACTTCACCAACCATGCCAACCATACCAAGCTTACCAACCACATCAACCATACCAACCATACCAACCTTACCAACCTTACCAACCATGTCAACCATACCAACCATGTCAACCTTACCAACCACATCAACCATACCAACCATGTCAACCATATCAACCATGCCAACCATGTCAACCATGTCAACCATGTCAACCATACCAACCATACCAACCACACCAACCATACCACCCATACCAAACATAACAACCATACCAACTTTACCAACCATGTCAACCATACCAACCATGTCAACCTTACCAACCACATCAACCATACCAACCACACCAACCATACCAACCATATCAACCATGTCAACCATACCAACCATACCAACCATGTCAACCTTACCAACCACATCAACCATACCAATCATGCCAACCATATCAACCATGCCAACCATGTCAATAATGCCAACCATACCAACCATAACAACCATACCAACTATACCAGCCATACCAACCATACCAACCTTACCAACCATGCCAACTTCACCAACCATGCCAACCATACCAAGCTTACCAACCATGACAACCATACCAACCATGCCAACCATATCAACCATACCAAGCTTACCAACCATGACAACCATACCAACCATGCCAACCATATCAACCATACCAACCATGTCAACCATGCCAACCATACCAACCACAACAACCATACCAACTTCACCAACCATGCCAACCATACCAACCATACCAAGCTTACCAACCATGACAACCATAAAAACCATACCAACCTTACCAACCGTGTCAACCATACCAACCATAACAACCATACCAACCATACCAACCATACCAACCATGTCAACCTTACCAACCACATCAACCATACCAACCATACCAACTACACCAACCATACCAACCATACCAACCACACCAACCATACCAACCATACCAACCACACCACCCATACCAAACATACAAACCATACCAACCTTACCAACCATGCCAACCATACTAAACATACCAACCATACCAACCATGCTAACCATACCAACCATGCCAACCATGTCAACCATACCAACCACATCAACCATATTAACCATACCAAACATACAAGCCATACCAACCATACCAACCATACCAACCATACCAACCATACCAACCATACCAACCTTACCAACCATACCAACTTCACCAACCATACCAACCTTACCAACCATACCAACCATACCAACCACACCAACCATACCAACTTCACCAACCATACCAACCATACCAAGCTTACCAACCATGAACACAATACCAACCATACCAACCTTACCAACCATGTCAACCTTACCAACCATGTCAACCATGTCAACCATACCAACCACACCAACCACACCAACCACATCAGCCACACCAACCACACCAAAAATACCAACCATACCAACCATACCAACCATGCCAGCCATACCAACCATGTCAACTATGCCAACCATGCCAACCATGCCAACACTGCCAACCATACCAAGCTTACCAACCATGCCAACCATACCAACAATACCAAGATTACCAACCATGACAACCATACCAACCATACCAACCTTACCAACCATGTCAACCATACCAACCATACCAACCATGTCAACCTTACCAACCACATCAACCATACCAACCATACCAACCACACCAACCATACCAACCCCACCAACCATACCAACCATACCAACCACACCACCCATACCAAACATATAAACCATGGCAACCATGGCAACAATACCAGCCATACCAACCACACCAACCATACCAACCTTACCAACTTCACCAACCATGCCAACCATGCCAACACTGCCAACCATACCAAGCTTACCAACCATGCCAACCATACCAACAATACCAACCATACCAACCATGGCAACCATGGCAACTATACCAGCCATACCAACCATACCAACCTTACCAACCATGCCAACCATACCAACCATACCAACCATACCAACCATACCAACCATGCCAACCATACCAACCTTACTAACCATGCCAACCATACTAAACATACCAACCATACCAACCATGCCAACCATACCAACCATGTGAACCTTACCAACCACATCAACCATACCAACCATGGCAACCATACCAGCCATACCAACCATACCAACCTTACCAACCATGCCAACCATACCAACCATGTCAACCTTACCAACCACATCAACCATACCAACCATACCAACCATGCCAACCATGCCAACCATACCAACCACACCAACCATACCAACTTCACCAACCATGCCAACCATACCAAGCTTACCAACCATGACAACCATACCAACCATACCAACCTTACCAACAATATCAACCATACCAACCATACCAACCATACCAACCATGTCAACCTTACCAACCACATCAACCATACCAACCATACCAACCTTACCAACCTTACCAACCATGTCAACCATACCAACCATGTCAACCTTACCAACCACATCAACCATACCAACCATGTCAACCATATCAACCATGCCAACCATGTCAACCATGTCAACCATGTCAACCATACCAACCATACCAACCACACCAACCATACCACCCATACCAAACATAACAACCATACCAACTTTACCAACCATGTCAACCATACCAACCATGTCAACCTTACCAACCACATCAACCATACCAACCACACCAACCATACCAACCATACCAAGCATGTCAACTATGCCAACCATACCAACCATACTAACCATACCAACCATAACAACCATGCTAACCATTCCAATCTTACCAACCATGCCAACCATGCCAACCATACCAACCATGTCAACCAGACCAACCATACCAACCTTACCAACCATGTCAACCATGTCAACCATACCAACCACACCAACCATACCAACAATACCAACCATACCAACCATACCAACCATACCAACCATACCAACCATATCAACCATACCAACCATACCAACCATGGCAACCATACCAGCCATACCAACCATACCAACCTTACCAACCATGCCAACCATACCAACCATGTCAACCTTACCAACCACATCAACCATACCAACCATACCAACCATGCCAACCATGCCAACCATACCAACCACACCAACCATACCAACTTCACCAACCATGCCAACCATACCAAGCTTACCAACCATGACAACCATACCAACCATACCAACCTTACCAACAATATCAACCATACCAACCATACCAACCATGTCAACCTTACCAACCACATCAACCATACCAACCATACCAACCTTACCAACCTTACCAACCATGTCAACCATACCAACCATGTCAACCTTACCAACCACATCAACCATACCAACCATGTCAACCATATCAACCATGCCAACCATGTCAACCATGTCAACCATGTCAACCATACCAACCATACCAACCACACCAACCATACCAACCTTACCAACTTCACCAACCATGCCAACCATACCAAGCTTACCAACCATGACAACCATACCAACCATACCAACCTTACCAACCATACCAACCATGTCAACCTTACCAACCACATCAACCATACCACCCATACCAAACATAACAACCATACCAACTTTACCAACCATGTCAACCATACCAACCATGTCAACCTTACCAACCACATCAACCATACCAACCATACCAACCATACCTACCATACCAACCATACCAACCATGTCAACTATGCCAACCATACCAACCATACTAACCATACCAACCATAACAACCATGCTAACCATACCAATCTTACCAACCATGCCAATCATGCCAACCATACCAACCATGTCAACCAGACCAACCATACCAACCTTACCAACCATGTCAACCATGTCAACCATACCAACCACACCAACCATACCAACAATACCAACCATACCAACCATACCAACCATACCAACCATACCAACCATATCAACCATATCAACCATACCAACCATACCAACCATGGCAACCATACCAGCCATACCAACCATACCAACCTTACCAACCATGCCAACCATACCAACCATGTCAACCTTACCAACCACATCAACCATACCAACCATACCAACCATGCCAACCATGCCAACCATACCAACCACACCAACCATACCAACTTCACCAACCATGCCAACCATACCAAGCTTACCAACCACATCAACCATACCAACCATACCAACCTTACCAACCTTACCAACCATGTCAACCATACCAACCATGTCAACCTTACCAACCACATCAACCATACCAACCATGTCAACCATATCAACCATGCCAACCATGTCAACCATGTCAACCATGTCAACCATACCAACCATACCAACCACACCAACCATACCACCCATACCAAACATAACAACCATACCAACTTTACCAACCATGTCAACCATACCAACCATGTCAACCTTACCAACCACATCAACCATACCAACCACACCAACCATACCAACCATATCAACCATGTCAACCATACCAACCATACCAACCATGTCAACCTTACCAACCACATCAACCATACCAATCATGCCAACCATATCAACCATGCCAACCATGTCAATAATGCCAACCATACCAACCATAACAACCATACCAACTATACCAGCCATACCAACCATACCAACCTTACCAACCATGCCAACTTCACCAACCATGCCAACCATACCAAGCTTACCAACCATGACAACCATACCAACCATGCCAACCATATCAACCATACCAAGCTTACCAACCATGACAACCATACCAACCATGCCAACCATATCAACCATACCAACCATGTCAACCATGCCAACCATACCAACCACAACAACCATACCAACTTCACCAACCATGCCAACCATACCAACCATACCAAGCTTACCAACCATGACAACCATAAAAACCATACCAACCTTACCAACCGTGTCAACCATACCAACCATAACAACCATACCAACCATACCAACCATACCAACCATACCAACCATGTCAACCTTACCAACCACATCAACCATACCAACCATACCAACTACACCAACCATACCAACCATACCAACCACACCAACCATACCAACCATACCAACCACACCACCCATACCAAACATACAAACCATACCAACCTTACCAACCATGCCAACCATACTAAACATACCAACCATACCAACCATGCTAACCATACCAACCATGCCAACCATGTCAACCATACCAACCACATCAACCATATTAACCATACCAAACATACAAGCCATACCAACCATACCAACCATACCAACCATACCAACCATACCAACCTTACCAACCATACCAACTTCACCAACCATACCAACCTTACCAACCATACCAACCATACCAACCACACCAACCATACCAACTTCACCAACCATACCAACCATACCAAGCTTACCAACCATGAACACAATACCAACCATACCAACCTTACCAACCATGTCAACCTTACCAACCATGTCAACCATGTCAACCATACCAACCACACCAACCACACCAACCACATCAGCCACACCAACCACACCAAAAATACCAACCATACCAACCATACCAACCATGCCAGCCATACCAACCATGTCAACTATGCCAACCATGCCAACCATGCCAACACTGCCAACCATACCAAGCTTACCAACCATGCCAACCATACCAACAATACCAAGATTACCAACCATGACAACCATACCAACCCCACCAACCATGTCAACCATACCAACCATACCAACCATGTCAACCTTACCAACCACATCAACCATACCAACCATACCAACCACACCAACCATACCAACCCCACCAACCATACCAACCATACCAACCACACCACCCATACCAAACATATAAACCATGGCAACCATGGCAACAATACCAGCCATACCAACCACACCAACCATACCAACCTTACCAACTTCACCAACCATGCCAACCATGCCAACACTGCCAACCATACCAAGCTTACCAACCATGCCAACCATACCAACAATACCAACCATACCAACCATGGCAACCATGGCAACAATACCAGCCATACCAACCATACCAACCTTACCAACCATGCCAACCATACCAACCATACCAACCATACCAACCATACCAACCATGCCAACCATACCAACCTTACTAACCATGCCAACCATACTAAACATACCAACCATACCAACCATGCCAACCATACCAACCATGTGAACCTTACCAACCACATCAACCATACCAACCATGGCAACCATACCAGCCATACCAACCATACCAACCTTACCAACCATGCCAACCATACCAACCATGTCAACCTTACCAACCACATCAACCATACCAACCATACCAACCATGCCAACCATGCCAACCATACCAACCACACCAACCATACCAACTTCACCAACCATGTCAACCATACCAAGCTTACCAACCATGACAACCATACCAACCATACCAACCTTACCAACAATATCAACCATACCAACCATACCAACCATACCAACCATGTCAACCTTACCAACCACATCAACCATACCAACCATACCAACCTTACCAACCTTACCAACCATGTCAACCATACCAACCATGTCAACCTTACCAACCACATCAACCATACCAACCATGTCAACCATATCAACCATGCCAACCATGTCAACCATGTCAACCATGTCAACCATACCAACCATACCAACCACACCAACCATACCACCCATACCAAACATAACAACCATACCAACTTTACCAACCATGTCAACCATACCAACCATGTCAACCTTACCAACCACATCAACCATACCAACCACACCAACCATACCAACCATATCAACCATGTCAACCATACCAACCATACCAACCATGTCAACCTTACCAACCACATCAACCATACCAATCATGCCAACCATATCAACCATGCCAACCATGTCAATAATGCCAACCATACCAACCATAACAACCATACCAACTATACCAGCCATACCAACCATACCAACCTTACCAACCATGCCAACTTCACCAACCATGCCAACCATACCAAGCTTACCAACCATGACAACCATACCAACCATGCCAACCATATCAACCATACCAAGCTTACCAACCATGACAACCATACCAACCATGCCAACCATATCAACCATACCAACCATGTCAACCATGCCAACCATACCAACCACAACAACCATACCAACTTCACCAACCATGCCAACCATACCAACCATACCAAGCTTACCAACCATGACAACCATAAAAACCATACCAACCTTACCAACCGTGTCAACCATACCAACCATAACAACCATACCAACCATACCAACCATACCAACCATACCAACCATGTCAACCTTACCAACCACATCAACCATACCAACCATACCAACTACACCAACCATACCAACCATACCAACCACACCAACCATACCAACCATACCAACCACACCACCCATACCAAACATACAAACCATACCAACCTTACCAACCATGCCAACCATACTAAACATACCAACCATACCAACCATGCTAACCATACCAACCATGCCAACCATGTCAACCATACCAACCACATCAACCATATTAACCATACCAAACATACAAGCCATACCAACCATGCCAACCATATCAACCATACCAACCATGTCAACCATGCCAACCATACCAACCACACCAACCATACCAGAAATACCAACCATACCAACCTTACCAACCATACCAACTTCACCAACCATGCCAACCATACCAAGCTTACCAACCATGACAAACATACCAACCATGCCAACCATACCAACCACACCAACCATACCAACCATACCAACTTCACCAACCATGCCAACCATGCCAACACTGCCAACCATACCAAGCTTACCAACCATGCCAACCATACCAACAATACCAAGCTTACCAACCATGACAACCGTACCAACCATGCCAACCATACCAGCCATACCAACCATACCAACCTTACCAACCATGCCAACTTCACCAACCATGCCAACCATACCAAGCTTACCAACCATGACAACCATACCAACCATGCCAACCATATCAACCATACCAACCATGTCAACCATGCCAACCATGTCAACCATACCAACCATACTAACCTTACCAACCATGCCAACCATACACACCGTACCAACCATGCCAACCATACTAGCCATACCAACCATACCAACCTTACCAACCATGCCAACTTCACCAACCATGCCAACCATACCAAGCTTACCAACCATGACAACCATACCAACCATGCCAACCATATCAACCATACCAACCATATCAACCATACCAACCATGTCAACCATGCCAACCATACCAACCACAACATTCATACCAACCATACCAACCACACCAACCATACCAACCATACCAACCCCACCAACCATACCAACCCCACCAACCATACCAACCATACCAACCACACCACCCATACCAAACATACCAACCGTACCAACCTTACCAACCATGCCAACCATACTAAACATACCAACCATACCAACCATGCTAACCATACCAACCATGCCAACCATGTCAACCATACCAACCACATCAACCATACCAAACATACCAACCATACACACCGTACCAACCATGCCAACCATACCAGCCATACCAACCATACCAACCTTACCAACCATGCCAACTTCACCAACCATGCCAACCATACCAAGCTTACCAACCATGACAACCATACCAACCATGCCAACCATATCAACCATACCAACCATGTCAACCATGCCAACCATACCAACCACAACAACCATACCAACCATACCAACTTCACCAACCATGCCAACCATACCAACCATACCAAGCTTACCAACCATGACAACCATACCAACCATACCAACCATACCAACCATGTCAACCTTACCAACCACATCAACCATACCAACCATACCAACCACACCAACCATACCAACCATACCAACCACACCAACCATACCAACCACACCACCCATACCAAACATACCAAACATACCAACCACAACAACCATACCAACCATACCAACTTCACCAACCATGCCAACCATACCAAACATACCAAGCTTACCAACCATGACAACCATACCAACCATACCAACCTTATCAACCATGTCAACCTTACCAACCACATCAACCATACCAACCATACCAACCTTACCAACCTTACCAACCATGTCAACCATACCAACCATGTCAACCTTACCAACCACATCAACCATACCAACCATGTCAACCATATCAACCATGCCAACCATGTCAACCATGTCAACCATACCAACCATACCAACCACACCAACCATACCAACCTTACCAACTTCACCAACCATGCCAACCATACCAAGCTTACCAACCATGACAACCATACCAACCATACCAACCTTACCAACCATGTCAACCATACCAACCATGTCAACCTTACCAACCACATCAACCATACCACCCATACCAAACATACCAACCATACCAACTTTACCAACCATGTCAACCATACCAACCATGTCAACCTTACCAACCACATCAACCATACCAACCATACCAACCACACCAACCATACCAACCATATCAACCATGTCAACCATACCAACCATACCAACCATGTCAACCTTACCAACCACATCAACCATACCAACCATACCAACCTTACCAACTTCACCAACCATGCCAACCATACCAAGCTTACCAACCATGACAACCATACCAACCATACCAACCTTACCAACAATATCAACCATACCAACCATACCAACCATGTCAACCTTACCAACCACATCAACCATACCAACCATACCAACCTTACCAACCTTACCAACCATGTCAACCATACCAACCATGTCAACCTTACCAACCACATCAACCATACCAACCATGTCAACCATATCAACCATGCCAACCATGTCAACCATGTCAACCATACCAACCATACCAACCACACCAACCATAAAAACCTTACCAACTTCACCAACCATGCCAACCATACCAAGCTTACCAACCATGACAACCATACCAACCATACCAACCTTACCAACCATGTCAACCATACCAACCATGTCAACCTTACCAACCACATCAACCATACCACCCATACCAACCATACCAACTTTACCAACCATGTCAACCACACCAACCATGTCAACCTTACCAACCACATCAACCATACCAACCATACCAACCACACCAACCATACCAACCATATCAACCATGTCAACCATACCAACCATACCAACCATGTCAACCTTACCAACCACATCAACCATACCAACCATACCAACCTTACCAACTTCACCAACCATGCCAACCATACCAAGCTTACCAACCATGACAACCATACCAACCATACCAACCATACCAACCTTACCAACAATATCAACCATACCAACCATACCAACCATGTCAACCTTACCAACCACATCAACCATACCAACCATACCAACCTTACCAACCTTACCAACCATGTCAACCATACCAACCATGTCAACCTTACCAACCACATCAACCATACCAACCATGTCAACCATATCAACCATGCCAACCATGTCAACCATGTCAACCATACCAACCATACCAACCACACCAACCATAAAAACCTTACCAACTTCACCAACCATGCCAACCATACCAAGCTTACCAACCATGACAACCATACCAACCATACCAACCTTACCAACCATGTCAACCATACCAACCATGTCAACCTTACCAACCACATCAACCATACCACCCATACCAAACATACCAACCATACCAACTTTACCAACCATGTCAACCATACCAACCATGTCAACCTTACCAACCACATCAACCATACCAACCATACCAACCACACCAACCATACCAACCATATCAACCATGTCAACCATACCAACCATACCAACCATGTCAACCTTACCAACCACATCAACCATACCAACCATACCAACCTTACCAACTTCACCAACCATGCCAACCATACCAACCATACCAACCATACTAACCTTACCAACCATGCCAACCATACACACCGTACCAACCATGCCAACCATACTAGCCATACCAACCATACCAACCTTACCAACCATGCCAACTTCACCAACCATGCCAACCATACCAAGCTTACCAACCATGACAACCATACCAACCATGCCAACCATATCAACCATACCAACCATATCAACCATACCAACCATGTCAACCATGCCAACCATACCAACCACAACATTCATACCAACCATACCAACCACACCAACCATACCAACCATACCAACCCCACCAACCATACCAACCCCACCAACCATACCAACCATACCAACCACACCACCCATACCAAACATACCAACCGTACCAACCTTACCAACCATGCCAACCATACTAAACATACCAACCATACCAACCATGCTAACCATACCAACCATGCCAACCATGTCAACCATACCAACCACATCAACCATACCAAACATACCAACCATACACACCGTACCAACCATGCCAACCATACCAGCCATACCAACCATACCAACCTTACCAACCATGCCAACTTCACCAACCATGCCAACCATACCAAGCTTACCAACCATGACAACCATACCAACCATGCCAACCATATCAACCATACCAACCATGTCAACCATGCCAACCATACCAACCACAACAACCATACCAACCATACCAACTTCACCAACCATGCCAACCATACCAACCATACCAAGCTTACCAACCATGACAACCATACCAACCATACCAACCATACCAACCATGTCAACCTTACCAACCACATCAACCATACCAACCATACCAACCACACCAACCATACCAACCATACCAACCACACCAACCATACCAACCACACCACCCATACCAAACATACCAAACATACCAACCACAACAACCATACCAACCATACCAACTTCACCAACCATGCCAACCATACCAAACATACCAAGCTTACCAACCATGACAACCATACCAACCATACCAACCTTATCAACCATGTCAACCTTACCAACCACATCAACCATACCAACCATACCAACCTTACCAACCTTACCAACCATGTCAACCATACCAACCATGTCAACCTTACCAACCACATCAACCATACCAACCATGTCAACCATATCAACCATGCCAACCATGTCAACCATGTCAACCATACCAACCATACCAACCACACCAACCATACCAACCTTACCAACTTCACCAACCATGCCAACCATACCAAGCTTACCAACCATGACAACCATACCAACCATACCAACCTTACCAACCATGTCAACCATACCAACCATGTCAACCTTACCAACCACATCAACCATACCACCCATACCAAACATACCAACCATACCAACTTTACCAACCATGTCAACCATACCAACCATGTCAACCTTACCAACCACATCAACCATACCAACCATACCAACCACACCAACCATACCAACCATATCAACCATGTCAACCATACCAACCATACCAACCATGTCAACCTTACCAACCACATCAACCATACCAACCATACCAACCTTACCAACTTCACCAACCATGCCAACCATACCAAGCTTACCAACCATGACAACCATACCAACCATACCAACCTTACCAACAATATCAACCATACCAACCATACCAACCATGTCAACCTTACCAACCACATCAACCATACCAACCATACCAACCTTACCAACCTTACCAACCATGTCAACCATACCAACCATGTCAACCTTACCAACCACATCAACCATACCAACCATGTCAACCATATCAACCATGCCAACCATGTCAACCTTACCAACCACATCAACCATACCAACCATACCAACCTTACCAACCTTACCAACCATGTCAACCATACCAACCATGTCAACCTTACCAACCACATCAACCATACCAACCATGTCAACCATATCAACCATGCCAACCATGTCAACCATGTCAACCATACCAACCATACCAACCACACCAACCATAAAAACCTTACCAACTTCACCAACCATGCCAACCATACCAAGCTTACCAACCATGACAACCATACCAACCATACCAACTTTACCAACCATGTCAACCATACCAACCGTGTCAACCTTACCAACCACATCAACCATACAAACCATACCAACCACACCAACCATACCAACCACATCAACCATACCAACCATGTCAACCTTACCAACCACATCAACCATACCAACCATACCAACCACACCAACCATACCAAGCTTACCAACCATGACAACCATACCAACCATACCAACCATGTCAACCTTACCAACCACATCAACCATACCAACCATACCAACCACACCAACCATACCAACCATACCAACCATACCAACCACACCAACCATACCAACCATACCAACCACACCACCCATACCAAACATACCAAACATACCAACCATGTCAACCTTACCAACCACAACAACCATACCAACCATACCAACCACACCAACCATACCAACCATACCAACCATACCAACCTTACCAACCATGCCAACCATACTAAACATACCAACCATACCAACCATGCCAACCATACCAACCATGTCAACCTTACCAACCACATCAACCATACCAACCATACCAACCATGCCAACCACAACAACCATACCAACCATACCAACTTCACCAACCATGCCAACCATACCAACCATACCAAGCTTACCAACCATGACAACCATACCAACCATACCAACCTTACCAACCATGCCAACCATGTCAACCATGCCAACCATACCAACCACACCAACCATACCAAACTTACCAACTTCACCAACCATTCCAACCATACCAAGCTTACCAACCATGACAACCATACCAACCTTACCAACCATGTCAACCATACCAACCATACCAACCATATCAACCTTACCAACCACATCAACCATACCACCCATACCAAACATACCAACCATACCAACCTTACCAACCATGTCAACCATACCAACCATACCAATCATGTCAACCTTACCAACCACATCAACCATACCAACCATACCAACCACACCAACCATACCAACCATATCAACCATGTCAACCATACCAACCATACCAACCATGTCAACCTTACCAACCACATCAACCATACCAACCATACCAACCATGCCAACCATATCAACCATGCCAACCATGTCAATAATGCCAACCATACCAACCACACCAACCATACCAACCATACCAGCCATACCAACCATACCAACCTTACCAACCATGCCAACTTCACCAACCATGCCAACCATACCAAGCTTTTCAACCATGACAACCATACCCACCATGCCAACCATATCAACCATACCAAGCTTACCAACCATGACAACCATACCAACCATGCCAAGTATATCAACCATACCAACCATGCCAACCATACCAACCATACCAACCATGTCAACCATACCAACCACATGAACCATACCAACCATGCCAAACATACCAACCATACCAACCATACCAGCCTTACCAACCATGCCAACCATACTAAGCATACTAACCATACCAACCATGCCAACCATACCAACCATGTCAACCATACCAACCACATGAACCATACCAACCATACCAAACATACCAACCATACCAACCATACCAACCTTACCAACCATGCCAACCATACTAAGCATACCAACCATACCAACCATGCCAACCATGTCAACCTTACCAACCACATCAACCATACCAACCATACCAAGCATACCAACCTTACCAACCGTGTCAACCTTACCAACCATGTCAACCATGTCAACAATACCAACCACACCAACCACACAAACCATACCAAAAATACCAACCATACCAACCATACCAACCATGCCAACCATGTCAACTATGCCAACCATACCAACCACACCAACCATACCAACAATACCAACCATACCAACCATACTAAACATACCAACCATACCAACCATGCTAACCATACCAACCATGCCAACCATGTCAACCATACCAACCACATCAACCATACCAACCATACCAAACATACCAGCCATACCAACCATACCAACCATACCAACCTTACCAACCATGCCAACCATACTAAACATACCAACCATACCAACCATGCCAACCATACCAAGCTTACCAACCATGACAACCATGCCAACCATACCAAGCTTACCAACCATGACAACCATACCAACCATGCCAACCATATCAAACAAACCAACCATGTCAACCATGCCAACCATACCAACCACACCAACCTTACCAACAATACCAACCATACCAACCATACCAACCATGCCAACCATACCAACAATGTCAACTTTGCCAACCATACCAACCACACCAACCATACCAGCCATACCAACCATACCAACCTTACCAACCATGCCAACTTCACCAACCATGCCAACCATACCAAGCTTACCAACCATGACAACCATACCAACCATGCCAACCATATCAACCATACCAAGCTTACCAACCATGACAACCATACCAACCATGCTAACCATACCAATCTTACCAACCATGTACAATAGACCAACCATACCAACCTTACCAACCATGTCAACCATGTCAACCATACCAACCACACCAACCATACCAACAATACCAACCATACCAACCACACCAACCATACCAACCTTACCAACCATGTCAACCATACCAATCATGTCAACCTTACCAACCACATCAACCATACCAACCATACCAACCACACCAACCATACCAACCATATCAACCATGTCAACCATACCAACCATACCAACCATGTCAACCTTACCAACCACATCAACCATACCAACCATACCAACTTCACCAACCATGGCAACCATACCAACCATACCAAGCTTACCAACCATGACAACCATACCAACCATACCAACCATACCAACCTTACCAACCATGCCAACCATGTCAACCATGCCAACCATACCAACCACACCAACCATACCAAACTTACCAACTTCACCAACCATTCCAACCATACCAAGCTTACCAACCATGACAACCATACCAACCACACCAACCATACCAACCATATCAACCATGTCAACCATACCAACCATACCAACCATGTCAACCTTACCAACCACATCAACCATACCAACCATACCAACTTCACCAACCATGCCAACCATACCAACCATACCAAGCTTACCAACCATGACAACCATACCAACCATACCAACCATACCAACCTTACCAACCATGCCAACCATGTCAACCATGCCAACCATACCAACCACACCAACCATACCAAACTTACCAACTTCACCAACCATTCCAACCATACCAAGCTTACCAACCATGACAACCATACCAACCATGCTAACCATACCAATCTTACCAACCATGTACAATAGACCAACCATACCAACCTTACCAACCATGTCAACCATGTCAACCATACCAACCACACCAACCATGCTAACCATACCAATCTTACCAACCATGTACAATAGACCAACCATACCAACCTTACCAACCATGTCAACCATATCAACCATACCAAGCTTACCAACCATGACAACCATACCAACCATGCCAAGTATATCAACCATACCAGCCATGTCAACCATGCCAAACATACCAACCATACCAACCATACCAACCATACCAGCCTTACCAACCATGCCAACCATACTAAGCATACTAACCATACCAACCATGCCAACCATACCAACCATGTCAACCATACCAACCACATGAACCATACCAACCATACCAAACATACCAACCATACCAACCATACCAACCTTACCAACCATGCCAACCATACTAAGCATACCAACCATACCAACCATGCCAACCATGTCAACCTTACCAACCACATCAACCATACCAACCATACCAACCATACCAACCTTACCAACCGTGTCAACCTTACCAACCATGTCAACCATGTCAACAATACCAACCACACCAACCACACAAACCATACCAACAATACCAACCATACCAACCACACCACCCATACCAACCTTACCAACCATGCCAACCATACTAAACATACCAACCATACCAACCATGCTAACCATACCAACCATGCCAACCATGTCAACCATACCAACCACATCAACCATACCAACCATACCAAACATACCAGCCATACCAACCATACCAACCATACCAACCATACCAACCTTACCAACCATGCCAACCATACTAAACATACCAACCATACCAATGATGCCAACCATACCAAGCTTACCAACCATGACAACCATACCAACCATGCCAACCATATCAAACAAACCAACCATGTCAACCATGCCAACCATACCAACCACACCAACCTTACCAACAATACCAACCATACCAACCACACCAACCATACCAACCATGCCAACCATACCAACCATGTCAACCTTACCAACCACATCAACCATACCAACCATACCAACCTTACCAACCACACCAACCATACCAACCATAATAAACATACCAACCATACCAACCACACCAACCATACCAAAAATACCAACCATACCAACCATACCAACCATACCAACCATGCCAACCATACCAACAATGTCAACTTTGCCAACCATACCAACCACACCAACCATACCAGCCATACCAACCATACCAACCTTACCAACCATGCCAACTTCACCAACCATGCCAACCATACCAAGCTTACCAACCATGACAACCATACCAACCATGCCAACCATATCAACCATACCAAGCTTACCAACCATGACAACCATACCAACCATGCTAACCATACCAATCTTACCAACCATGTACAATAGACCAACCATACCAACCTTACCAACCATGTCAACCATGTCAACCATGCCAACCACACCAACCATACCAACAATACCAACCATACCAACCACACCAACCATACCAACCATACCAACCTTACCAACCACACCAACCATACCAACCATACCAACCATGCCAACCATACCAACAATGTCAACTTTGCCAACCATACCAACCACACCAACCATACCAGCCATACCAACCATACCAACCTTACCAACCATGCCAACTTCACCAACCATGCCAACCATACCAAGCTTACCAACCATGACAACCATACCAACCATGCCAACCATATCAACCATACCAAGCTTACCAACCATGACAACCATACCAACCATGCTAACCATACCAATCTTTTCAACCATGTACAATAGACCAACCATACCAACCTTACCAACCATGTCAACCATGTCAACCATACCAACCACACCAACCATACCAACAATACCAACCATACCAACCACACCAACCACACCACCCATACCAAACATACCAACCATACCAACCTTACCAACCATGCCAACCATACTAAACATACCAACCATACCAACCATGCTAACCATACCAACCATGCCAACCATGTCAACCATACCAACCACATCAACCATACCAACCATACCAAACATACCAGCCATACCAAAAATACCAACCATACCAACCATACCAACCTTACCAACCATGCCAACCATACTAAACATACCAACCATACCAACCTTACCAACCATGTCAACCATACCAATCATGTCAACCTTACCAACCACATCAACCATACCAACCATACCAACCACACCAACCATACCAACCATATCAACCATGTCAACCATACCAACCATACCAACCATGTCAACCTTACCAACCACATCAACCATACCAACCATACCAACTTCACCAACCATGCCAACCATACCAACCATACCAAGCTTACCAACCATGCCAACCATACCAACCATGCCAACCATACCAACCATGCCAACAATGTCAAGCTTACCAACCACATCAACCATACCAACCACACCAAACATACCAACTTCACCAACCATGCCAACCATACCAACCATACCAAGCTTACCAAGCATGACAACCATACCAACCATGCCAACCATATCAAACATACCAACCATGTCAACCATGTCAACCATACCAACCACACCAAACTTACCAACCATACCAACTATACCAACCACACCAACCATACCAACTTCACCAACCATACCAACCATACCAAGCTTACCAACCATGACAACCATACCAATCTTACCAACCATGTCAACCTTACCAACCATACCAACCTTACCAACCATGTCAACCATACCAACCATACCAACCATATCAACCTTACCAACCACATCAACCATACCACCCATACCAAACATACCAACCATACCAACCTTACCAATCATGTCAACCATACCAACCATACCAATCATGTCAACCTTACCAACCACATCAACCATACCAACCATACCAACCACACCAACCATACCAACCATATCAACCATGTCAACCATACCAACCATACCAACCATGTCAACCTTACCAACCACATCAACCATACCAACTTCACCAACCATGCCAACCATACCAACCATACCAAGCTTACCAACCATGACAACCATACCAACCATACCAACCATACCAACCTTACCAACCATGCCAACCATGTCAACCATGCCAACCATACCAACCACACCAACCATACCAAACTTACCAACTTCACCAACCATTCCAACCATACCAAGCTTACCAACCATGACAACCATACCAACCATACCAACCTTACCAACCATGTCAACCATACCAACCATACCAACCATATCAACCTTACCAACCACATCAACCATACCACCCACACCAAACATACCAACCATACCAACCTTACCAACCATGTCAACCATACCAACCATACCAATCATATCAACCTTACCAACCACATCAACCATACCAACCATACCAACCATACCAACCACACCAACCATACCAACCATATCAACCATGTCAACCTTACCAACCACATCAACCATACCAACCATACCAACCATGCCAACCATATCAACCATGCCAACCATGTCAATAATGCCAACCATACCAACCACACCAACCATACCAACCATACCAGCCATACCAACCATACCAACCTTACCAACCATGCCAACTTCACCAACCATGCCAACCATACCAAGCTTACCAACCATGACAACCATACCAACCATGCCAACCATATCAACCATACCAAGCTTACCAACCATGACAACCATACCAACCATGCCAAGTATATCAACCATACCAACCATGTCAACCATGCCAACCATACCAACCACAACAACCATACCAACCATACCAACTTCACCAACCATGCCAACCATACCAACCATACCAACCATACCAAGCTTACCAACCATGACAACCATACCAACCATACCAACCTTACCAACCATGTCAACCATACCAACCATACCAACCATGTCAACCTTACCAACCACATCAACCATACCAACCATGCCAACCATGTCAATAATGCCAACCATACCAACCACACCAACCATACCAACCATACCAACTTCACCAACCATACCAACCTTACCAACCATGCCAACCATACTAAACATACCAACCATACCAACCATGCCAACCATACCAACCATGCCAACCATACCAACCATACCAACCATGTCAACCATACCAACCACATGAACCATAACAACCATGCCAAACATACCAACCATACCAACCATACCAGCCTTAGCAACCATGCCAACCATACTAAGCATACCAACCATACCAACCATGTCAACCATACCAACCACATGAACCATACCAACCATACCAAACATACCAACCATACCAACCATACCAACCTTACCAACCATGCCAACCATACTAAGCATACCAACCATACCAACCATGCCAACCATGTCAACCTTACCAACCACATCAACCATACCAACCATGCCAACCACAACAACCATACCAACCATACCAACTTCACCAACCATGCCAACCATACCAACCATACCAAGCTTACCAACCATGACAACCATACCAACCATACCAAGCATAACAACCTTACCAACCATGCCAACCATGTCAACCATGCCAACCATACCAACCACACCAACCATACCAAACTTACCAACTTCACCAACCATTCCAACCATACCAAGCTTACCAACCATGACAACCATACCAACCATACCAACCTTACCAACCATGTCAACCATACCAACCATACCAACCATATCAACCTTACCAACCACATCAACCATACCACCCATACCAAACATACCAACCATACCAACCTTACCAACCATGTCAACCATACCAACCATACCAATCATGTCAACCTTACCAACCACATCAACCATACCAACCATACCAACCACACCAACCATACCAACCATATCAACCATGTCAACCATACCAACCATACCAACCATGTCAACCTTACCAACCACATCAACCATACCAACCATACCAACCATGCCAACCATATCAACCATGCCAACCATGTCAATAATGCCAACCATACCAACCACACCAACCATATCAACCATACCAGCCATACCAACCATACCAACTTTACCAACCATGCCAACTTCACCAACCATGCCAACCATACCAAGCTTACCAACCATGACAACCATACCAACCATGCCAACCATATCAACCATACCAAGCTTACCAACCATGACAACCATACCAACCATGCCAAGTATATCAACCATACCAACCATGTCAACCATGTCAACCATGCCAACCATACCAACCACAACAACCATACCAACCATACCAACTTCACCAACCATGCCAACCATACCAACCATACCAACCATACCAAGCTTACCAACCATGACAACCATACCAACCATACCAACCTTACCAACCATGTCAACCATACCAACCATACCAACCATACCAACCATACCAACCATGTCAACCTTACCAACCACATCAACCATACCAACCATGCCAACCATGTCAATAATGCCAACCATACCAACCACACCAACCATACCAACCATACCAACTTCACCAACCATACCAACCTTACCAACCATGCCAACCATACTAAACATACCAACCATACCAACCATGCCAACCATACCAACCATGCCAACCATACCAACCATACCAACCATGTCAACCATACCAACCACATGAAATATACCAACCATGCCAAACATACCAACCATACCAACCATACCAGCCTTACCAACCATGCCAACCATACTAAGCATACCAACCATACCAACCATGCCAACCATACCAACCATGTCAACCATACCAACCACATAAACCATACCAACCATACCAAACATACCAACCATACCAACCATGCCAACCATACCAACCTTACCAACCATGCCAACCATACTAAGCATACCAACCATACCAACCATGCCAACCATGTCAACCTTACCAACCACATCAACCATACCAACCATACCAACCATACTAACCTTACCAACCGTGTCAACCTTACCAACCATGTCAACCATGTCAACAATACCAACCACACCAACCACACAAACCATACCAAAAATACCAACCATACAAACCATGCCAACCATACCAACCATGTCAACTATGCCAACCATACCAACCACACCAACCATACCAACAATACCAACCATACCAACCATACCAACCACACCACCCATACCAACCTTACCAACCATGCCAACCATACTAAACATACCAACCATACCAACCATGCTAACCATACCAACCATGCCAACCATGTCAACCATACCAACCACATCAACCATACCAACCATACCAAACATACCAGCCATACCAACCATACCAACCATAATAACCATACCAACCATACCAACCTTACCAACCATGCCAACCATACTAAACATACCAACCATACCAACCATGCCAACCATACCAAGCTTACCAACCATGACAACCATACCAACCATGCCAACCATATCAAACAAACCAAACATGTCAACCATGCCAACCATACCAACCACACCAACCTTACCAACAATACCAACCATACCAACCACACCAACCATACCAACCATGCCAACCATGTCAACCTTACCAACCACATCAACCATACCAACCATACCAACCTTACCAACCACACCAACCATACCAACCATACCAACCATAATAAACATACCAACCATACCAACCACACCAACCATACCAAAAATACCAACCATACCAACCATACCAACCATACCAACCATACCAACCATGCCAACCATACCAACAATGTCAACTTTGCCAACCATACCAACCACACCAACCATACCAGATATACCAACCATACCAACCTTACCAACCATGCCAACTTCACCAACCATGCCAACCATACCAAGCTTACCAACCATGACAACCATACCAACCATGCCAACAATATCAACCATACCAAGCTTACCAACCATGACAACCATACCAACCATGCTAACCATACCAATCTTACCAACCATGTACAATAGACCAACCATACCAACCTTACCAACCATGTCAACCATGTCAACCATACCAACCACACCAACCATACCAACAATACCAACCATACCAACCACACCAACCATACCAACCATACCAACCTTACCAACCACACCAACCATAATAAACATACCAACCATACCAACCACACCAACCATACCAAAAATACCAACCATACCAACCATACCAACCATACCAACCATACCAACCATACCAACCATGCCAACCATACCAACAATGTCAACTTTGCCAACCATACCAACCACACCAACCATACCAGCCATACCAACCATACCAACCTTACCAACCATGCCAACTTCACCAACCATGCCAACCATACCAAGCTTACCAACCATGACAACCATACCAACCATGCTAACCATATCAACCATACCAAGCTTACCAACCATGACAACCATACCAACCATGCTAACCATACCAATCTTACCAACCATGTACAATAGACCAACCATACCAACCTTACCAACCATGTCAACCATGTCAACCATACCAACCACACCAACCATACCAACAATACCAACCATACCAACCACACCAACCACACCACCCATACCAAACATACCAACCATACCAACCTTACCAACCATGCCAACCATACTAAACATACCAACCATACCAACCATGCTAACCATACCAACCATGCCAACCATGTCAACCATACCAACCACATCAACCATACCAACCATACCAAACATACCAGCCATACCAAAAATACCAACCATACCAACCTTACCAACCATGCCAACCATACTAAACATACCAACCATACCAACCATGCCAACCATACCAACCATGCCAACCATACCAACCATGCCAACCATGCCAACCATACCAACCATGCCAACAATGTCAAGCTTACCAACCACATCAACCATACCAACCACACCAAATATACCAACTTCACCAACCATGCCAACCATACCAAGCTTACCAACCATGACAACCATACCAACCATGCCAACCATATCAAACATACCAACCATGTCAACCATGTCAACCATGTCAACCATACCAACCACACCGAACTTACCAACCATACCAACTATACCAACCACACCAACCATACCAACTTCACCAACCATACCAACCATACCAAGCTTACCAGCCATGACAACCATACCAATCTTACCAACCATTTCAACCTTACCAACCATACCAATCATGTCAACTATGCCAACCATACCAACCATACTAACCATGTCAACCATACCAACCACACCAACCATACCAACAATACCAACCATACCAACCATGGCAATAATACCAGCCATACCAACCATACCAACCATACTAAACATACCAACCATACCAACCATGCCAACCATACCAACCATGTCAACCATATCAACCATGTAAACCTTACCAACCATGTCAACCATGTCAACCATACCAACCACACCAACCATACCAACCATGCCAACCATACCAACCATGTAAACCTTACCAACCACATCAACCATACCAACCATACCAACCATGCCAACCATATCAACCATACCAAGCTTACCAACCATGACAACCATACCAACCATGCCAACCATATCAACCATACCAACCATGTCAACCATGCCAACCATACCAACCACACCAACCATACCAACTTCACCAACCATGCCAACCATGCCAACACTGCCAACTATACCAAGCTTACCAACCATGACAACCATACCAACCATACCAACCTTACCAACAATGTCAACCATACCAACCATACCAACCATGTCAACCGTACCAACCACATCAACCATACCAACCATACCAACAATACCAACCATACCTACCATACCAACCTTACCAACCATGTCAACCATACCAACCATGTCAACCTTACCAACCACATCAACCATACCAACCATGCCAACCATGCCAACCATGTCAACCATACCAACCATACCAACCATGTCAACCTCACCAACCACATCAACCATACCAACTTCACCAACCATACCAACCTTACCAACCATGCCAGCCATACTAAACATACCAACCATACCAACCATGCCAACCATACCAACCGTGCCAACCATACTAACCATACCAACCATGTCAACCATACCAACCACATGAACCATACCAACCATACCAAACATACCAACCATACCAACCATACCAACCATACCAACCTTACAAACCATGTCAACCATACCAACCATACCAACCATGTCAACCTCACCAACCACATCAACCATACCACCCATACCAAACATACCAAACATACCAACCATACCAACCTTACCAACCATGTCAACCATACCAACCATGTCAACCTTACCAACCACATCAACCATACCAACCATACCAACCACACCAACCATACCAACCATATCAACCATGTCAACCATACCAACCATACCAACCATGTCAACCTTACCAACCACATCAACCATACCAACCATGCCAACCATGCCAACCATACCAACCATACCAACCATGTCAACCTCACCAACCACATCAACCATACCACCCATACCAACCACATCAACCATACCAACCATACCAACCACACCAACCACACCAACCACACCAACCATACCAAACATACCAACTTCACCAACCATACCAACCTTACCAACCATGCCAACCATACTAAACATACCAACCATGTCAACCTTATCAACCTTATCAACCACATCAACCATACCAACCATACCAACCACACCAACAATACCAACCATATCAACCATGTCAACCATACCAACCATACCAACCATGTCAACCTTACCAACCACATCAACCATACCAACCATGCCAACCATGCCAACCATGCCAACCATGTCAACCGTACCAACCATACCAACCATGTCAACCTCACCAACCACATCAACCATACCACCCATACCAACCACATCAACCATACCAACCATACCAACCACACCAAACACACCAACCATACCAACCATACCAACTTCACCAACCACATCAACCATACCACCCATACCAAACATACCAACCATACCAACCTTACCAACCATGTCAACTATACCAACCATACCAACCATGTCAACCTTACCAACCACATCAACCATACCAACCATGCCAACCATGCCAACCATGTCAACCATACCAACCATACCAACCATTTCAACCTCACCAACCACATCAACCATACCACCCATATCAACCACATCAACCATACCAACCATACCAACCACACCAACCACACCAACCATACCAACCATACCAACTTCACCAACCATACCAACCTTACCAACCATGCCAACCATACTAAACATACCAACCATACCAACCATGCCAACCATACCAACCGTGCCAACCATACCAACCATGTCAACCATACCAACCACATGCACCATACCAACCATACCAAACATACCAACCACACCAAGCATACCAATCATACCAACTTCACCAACCATGCCAACCATACCAACCATACCAAGCTTACCAACCATACCAAACATACCAACCATACCAACCTTACCAACCATGCCAACCATACTAAACATACCAACCATACCAACCATACCAACCATGCCAACCATGTCAACCATACCAACCACATCAACTATACCAACCATACCAAACATACCAACCACACCAAGCATACCAATCATACCAACTTCACCAACCATGCCAACCATACCAACCATACCAAGCTTACCAACCATGACAACCATACCAACCATGCCAACCATATCAACCATGTCAACCTTACCAACCATGTCAACCATGTCAACCACACCAACCACACCAACCATACCAACAATACCAACCATACCAACCATACACACCGTACCAACCATGCCAACCATACCAGCCATACCAACCATACCAACCTTAAAAACCTTGCTAACTTCACCAACAATGCAAACCATACCAACCATACCAAGCTTACCAACCATGATAACCATACCAACCATGCCAACCATATCAACCATACCAAGCTTACCAACCATGACAACCATACCAACCATGCCAACCATATCAACCATACTAACCATGTCAACCATGCCAACCATACCAACCACACCAACCATACCAACCATACCAACTTCACCAACCATGCCAACCATACCAACCATACCAAGCTTACCAACAATGACAACCATACCACCCATACCAACCTTACCAACCATGTCAACCATATTAACCATACCAACCATGTCAACCTTACCAACCACATCAACTATACCAACCATACCAACCACACCAACCATACCAACCATACCAACCACACCAACCATACCAACCATACCAACCACACCACCCATACCAAACATACCAACCATACCAACCTTACCAACCATGCCAACCATACTAAACATACCAACCATACCAACCATGCTAACCATACCAACCATGCCAACCATGTCAACCATACCAACCACATCAACCATACCAACCATACCAAACATACCAGCCATACCAACCATACCAACCTTACCAACCATGCCAACCATACTAAACATACCAACCATACCAACCATTCCAACCATGTCAAGCTTACCAACCACATCAAACATACCAACCACACCAACCATACCAACTTCACCAACCATGCCAACCATACCAATAATACCAAGCTTACCAACCATGACAACCATACCAACCATATCAACCATACCAACCATGTCAACCATGCCAACCATACCAACCACACCAACCATACCAACTTCACCAACCATGCCAACCATGCCAACACTGCCAACTATACCAAGCTTACCAACCATGACAACCATACCAACCATACCAACCTTACCAACAATGTCAACCATACCAACCATACCAACCATGTCAACCGTACCAACCACATCAACCATACCAACCATACCAACAATACCAACCATACCTACCATACCAACCTTACCAACCATGTCAACCATACCAACCATGTCAACCTTACCAACCACATCAACCATACCAACCATGCCAACCATGCCAACCATGTCAACCATACCAACCATACCAACCATGTCAACCTCACCAACCACATCAACCATACCAACTTCACCAACCATACCAACCTTACCAACCATGCCAGCCATACTAAACATACCAACCATACCAACCATGCCAACCATACCAACCGTGCCAACCATACTAACCATACCAACCATGTCAACCATACCAACCACATGAACCATACCAACCATACCAAACATACCAACCATACCAACCATACCAACCATACCAACCTTACAAACCATGTCAACCATACCAACCATACCAACCATGTCAACCTCACCAACCACATCAACCATACCACCCATACCAAACATACCAAACATACCAACCATACCAACCTTACCAACCATGTCAACCATACCAACCATGTCAACCTTACCAACCACATCAACCATACCAACCATACCAACCACACCAACCATACCAACCATATCAACCATGTCAACCATACCAACCATACCAACCATGTCAACCTTACCAACCACATCAACCATACCAACCATGCCAACCATGCCAACCATACCAACCATACCAACCATGTCAACCTCACCAACCACATCAACCATACCACCCATACCAACCACATCAACCATACCAACCATACCAACCACACCAACCACACCAACCATACCAAACATACCAACTTCACCAACCATACCAACCTTACCAACCATGCCAACCATACTAAACATACCAACCATGTCAACCTTATCAACCTTATCAACCACATCAACCATACCAACCATACCAACCACACCAACAATACCAACCATATCAACCATGTCAACCATACCAACCATACCAACCATGTCAACCTTACCAACCACATCAACCATACCAACCATGCCAACCATGCCAACCATGCCAACCATGTCAACCATACCAACCATACCAACCATGTCAACCTCACCAACCACATCAACCATACCACCCATACCAACCACATCAACCATACCAACCATACCAACCACACCAAACACACCAACCATACCAACCATACCAACTTCACCAACCACATCAACCATACCACCCATACCAAACATACCAACCATACCAACCTTACCAACCATGTCAACTATACCAACCATACCAACCATGTCAACCTTACCAACCACATCAACCATACCAACCATGCCAACCATGCCAACCATGTCAACCATACCAACCATACCAACCATTTCAACCTCACCAACCACATCAACCATACCACCCATATCAACCACATCAACCATACCAACCATACCAACCACACCAACCACACCAACCATACCAACCATACCAACTTCACCAACCATACCAACCTTACCAACCATGCCAACCATACTAAACATACCAACCATACCAACCATGCCAACCATACCAACCGTGCCAACCATACCAACCATGTCAACCATACCAACCACATGCACCATACCAACCATACCAAACATACCAACCACACCAAGCATACCAATCATACCAACTTCACCAACCATGCCAACCATACCAACCATACCAAGCTTACCAACCATACCAAACATACCAACCATACCAAACATACCAACCATACCAACCATACCAACCTTACCAACCATGAAAAACATACTAAGCATACCAACCATACCAACCATGCCAACCATGCCAACCATGTCAACCTTACCAACCACATCAACCATACCAACCATACCAAACATACCAGCCATACCAACCATACCAACCTTACCAACCATGCCAACCATACTAAACATACCAACCATACCAACCATTCCAACCATGTCAAGCTTACCAACCACATCAAAAATACCAACCACACCAACCATACCAACTTCACCAACCATGCCAACCATACACACCGTACCAACCATGCCAACCATACCAGCCATACCAACCATACCAACCTTAAAAACCTTGCTAACTTCACCAACCATGCCAACCATACCAAGCTTACCAACCATGACAACCATACCAACCATGCCAACCATATCAACCATACCAAACATACCAACCACACCAAGCATACCAACCATACCAAACATACCAACCATACCAACCTTACCAACCATGAAAAACATACTAAGCATACCAACCATACCAACCATGCCAACCATGCCAACCATGTCAACCTTACCAACCACATCAACCATACCAACCATACCAACCACACCAACCATACCAAACATACCAACCATACCAACCTTACCAACCATGCCAACCATACTAAACATACCAACCATACCAACCATACCAACCATGCCAACCATGTCAACCATACCAACCACATCAACTATACCAACCATACCAAACATACCAACCACACCAAGCATACCAATCATACCAACTTCACCAACCATGCCAACCATACCAACCATACCAAGCTTACCAACCATGACAACTATACCAACCATGCCAACCATATCAACCATGTCAACCTTACCAACCATGTCAACCATGTCAACCATACCAACCACACCAACCATACCAACAATACCAACCATACCAACCATACACACCGTACCAACCATGCCAACCATACCAGCCATACCAACCATACCAACCTTAAAAACCTTGCTAACTTCACCAACCATGCCAACCATACCAAGCTTACCAACCATGACAACCATACCAACCATGCCAACCATATCAACCATACCAAGCTTACCAACCATGACAACCATACCAACCATGCCAACCATATCAACCATACTAACCATGTCAACCATGCCAACCATACCAACCACACCAACCATACCAACCATACCAACTTCACCAACCATGCCAACCATACCACCCATACCAACCTTACCAACCATGTCAACCATATTAACCATACCAACCATGTCAACCTTACCAACCACATCAACTATACCAACCATACCAACCACACCAACCATACCAACCATACCAACCACACCAACCATACCAACCATACCAACCACACCACCCATACCAAACATACCAACCATACCAACCTTACCAACCATGCCAACCATACTAAACATACCAACCATACCAACCATGCTAACCATACCAACCATGCCAACCATGTCAACCATACCAACCACATCAACCATACCAACCATACCAAACATACCAGCCATACCAACCATACCAACCTTACCAACCATGCCAACCATACTAAACATACCAACCATACCAACCATTCCAACCATGTCAAGCTTACCAACCACATCAAAAATACCAACCACACCAACCATACCAACTTCACCAACCATGCCAACCATACCAATAATACCAAGCTTACCAACCATGACAACCATACCAACCATGCCAACCATATCAACCATACCAACCATGTCAACCATGCCAACCATGCCAACCATACCAACCACACCAACCTTACCAACCATACCAACCATACCAACCACACCAACCATACCAACTTCACCAACCATGCCAACCATACCAACCATACAAAGCTTACCAACCATGACAACCATACCAACCTTAACAACCATGTCAACCTTACCAACCATGTCAACCATGTCAACCATACCAACCACACCAACCACACCAACCATACCAAAAATACCAACCATACCAACCATACCAACCTTACCAACCATGCCAACCATACTAAACATACCAACCATACCAACCATGTCAACCATACCAACCACACCAACCATACCAACCATACCAACCATACCAACCTTACCAACCATGCCAACCATACTAAACATACCAACCATACCAACCATGCCAATTATACCAACCATGCCAACCATGTCAACCTTACCAACCACATCAACCATACCAACCATACCAACCACACCAACCATACCAACCATACCAAACATACCAACCACACCAACCATACCAACCATATCAACCATGTCAACCATACCAACCATACCAACCACATCAACCATACCAACCATGCCAACCATACTAAACATACCAACCATACCAACCATGCCAACCATACCAACCATGCCAACCATGTCAACCTTACCAACCACATCAACCATACCAACCATACCAACCACACCAACCATACCAACCACACCAACCATACCAACCATGTCAACCATACCAACCATACCAACCATGTCAACCTTACCAACCACATCAACCATACCAACCATGCCAACCATATCAACCATGCCAACCATGTGAACCATGCCAACCATACCAACCACACCAACCATACCAACCATACCAAACATACCAACCGTACCAACCTTACCAACCATGCTAACCATACTAAACATACCAACCATACCAACCATGCCAACCATACCAACCATGCCAACCATACCAACCATGCCAACCATGTCAACCATACCAACCACATCAACTATACCAACCATACCAAACATACCAACCACACCAAGCATACCAACCATACCAACTTCACCAAACATGCCAACCATACCAAGCTTACCAACCATTACAACCATACCAACCATGCCAACCATATCAACCATGTCAACCTTACCAACCATACCAACCATACACACCGTACCAACCATGCCAACCATGCCAACCATACCAACCATACCAACCATGCCAACCATACCAGCCATACCAACCATACCAACCTTACCAACCTTGCCAACTTCACCAACCATGCCAACCATACCAACCATACCAAGCTTACCAACCATGACAACCATACCAACCATGCCAACCATATCAACCATACCAAGCTTACAAACCATGACAACCATACCAACCATGCCAACCATATCAACCATACCAACCATGACAACCATACCAACCATGCCAACCATGTCAACCTTACCAACCACACCAACCATACCAACCATACCAAACATACCAACCACACCAACCATACCAACCATATCAACCATGTCAACCATACCAACCATACCAACCACATCAACCATACCAACCATGCCAACCATACTAAACATACCAACCATACCAACCATGCCAACCATACCAACCATGCCAACCATGTCAACCTTACCAACCACATCAACCATACCAACCATACCAACCACACCAACCATACCAACCACACCAACCATACCAACCATGTCAACCATACCAACCATACCAACCATACCAACCTTACCAACCATGCCAACCATACTAAACATACCAACCATACCAACCATGCGAACCATACCAACCATGCCAACCATGTCAACCTTACCAACCACATCAACCATACCAACCATACCAACCACACCAACCATACCAACCATACCAAACATACCAACCACACCAACCTTACCAACTACATCAACCATAACACCCATACCAAACATACCAACCATACCAACCTTACCAACCATGTCAACCATACCAACCATGTCAACCTTACCAACCACATCAACCATACCAACCATACCAACCACACCAACCATACCAACCATATCAACCATGTCAACCATACCAACCATACCAACCACATCAACCATACCAACCATGCCAACCATACTAAACATACCAACCATACCAAAAATGTCAACCTCACCAACCACATCAACCATACCAACTTCACCAACCATACCAACCTTACCAACCATGCCAACCATACTAAACATACCAACCATACCAACCATGCCAACCATACCAACCGTGCCAACCATACTAACCATACCAACCATGTCAACCATACCAACCACATGAACCATACCAACCATACCAAACATACCAACCATACCAACCATACCAACCATACCAACCATATAAACCATACCAACCATACCAACCTTACAAACCATGTCAACCATACCAACCATACCAACCATGTCAACCTCACCAACCACATCAACCATACCAAACATACCAACCATACCAACCTTACCAACCATGTCAACCATACCAACCATGTCAACCTTACCAACCACATCAACCATACCAACCATACCAACCACACCAACCATACCAACCATATCAACCATGTCAACCATACCAACCATACCAACCATGTCAACCTTACCAACCACATCAACCATACCAACCATGCCAACCATGCCAACCATACCAACCATACCAACCATGTCAACCTCACCAACCACATCAACCATACCACCCATACCAACCACATCAACCATACCAACCATACCAACCACACCAACCACACCAACCATACTAACCATACCAACTTCACCAACCATACCAACCTTACCAACCATGCCAACCATACTAAACATACCAACCATGTCAACCTTATCAACCTTATCAACCACATCAACTATACCAACCATACCAACCACACCAACAATACCAACCATATCAACCATGTCAACCATACCAACCATACCAACCATGTCAACCTCACCAACCACATCAACCATACCAAACATACCAACCATACCAACCTTACCAACCATGTCAACCATACCAACCATGTCAACCTTACCAACCACATCAACCATACCAACCATACCAACCACACCAACCATACCAACCATATCAACCATGTCAACCATACCAACCATACCAACCATGTCAACCTTACCAACCACATCAACCATACCAACCATGCCAACCATGCCAACCATGCCAACCATGTCAACCATACCAACCATACCAACCATGTCAACCTCACCAACCGCATCAACCATACCACCCATACCAACCACATCAACCATACCAACCATACCAACCACACCAACCACACCAACCATACCAACCATACCAACTTCACCAACCACATCAACCATACCACCCATACCAAACATACCAACCATACCAACCTTACCAACCATGTCAACTATACCAACCATACCAACCATGTCAACCTTACCAACCACATCAACCATACCAACCATGCCAACCATGCCAACCATGTCAACCATACCAACCATACCAACCATTTCAATCTCACCAACCACATCAACCATACCACCCATATCAACCACATCAACCATACCAACCATACCAACCACACCAACCACACCAACAATACCAACCATACCAACTTCACCAACAATACCAACCTTACCAACCATGCCAACCATACTAAACATACCAACCATACCAACCATGCCAACCATACCAACCGTGCCAACCATACCAACCATGTCAACCATACCAACCACATGAACCATACCAACCATACCAAACATACCAACCATACCAACCATACCAACCTTACCAACCATGAAAAACATACTAAGCATACCAACCACACCAACCATACCAACCATACCAAACATACCAACCATTCCAACCTTACCAACCATGCCAACCATACTAAACATACCAACCATACCAACCACACCAACCATGCCAACCATGTCAACCATACCAACCACATCAACTATACCAACCATACCAAACATACCAACCACACCAAGCATACCAATCATACCAACTTCACCAACCATGCCAACCATACCAACCATACCAAGCTTACCAACCATGACAACCATACCAACCATGCCAACCATATCAACCATGTCAACCTTACCAACCATGTCAACCATGTCAACCATACCAACCACACCAACCATACCAACAATACCAACCATACCAACCATACACACCGTACCAACCATGCCAACCATACCAGCCATACCAACCATATAAACCTTAAAAACCTTGCTAACTTCACCAACCATGCCAACCATACCAACCATACCAAGCTTACCAACCATGACAACCATACCAACCATGCCAACCATATCAACCATACCAAGCTTACCAACCATGACAACCATACCAACCATGCCAACCATATCAACCATACTAACCATGTCAACCATGCCAACCATACCAACCACACCAACCATACCAACCATACCAACTTCACCAACCATGCCAACCATACCAACCATACCAAGCTTACCAACAATGACAACCATACCACCCATACCAACCTTACCAACCATGTCAACCATATTAACCATACCAACCATGTCAACCTTACCAACCACATCAACTATACCAACCATACCAACCACACCAACCATACCAACCATACCAACCACACCAACCATACCAACCATACCAACCACACCACCCATACCAAACATACCAACCATACCAACCTTACCAACCATGCCAACCATACTAAACATACCAACCATACCAACCATGCTAACCATACCAACCATGCCAACCATGTCAACCATACCAACCACATCAACCATACCAACCATACCAAACATACCAGCCATACCAACCATACCAACCTTACCAACCATGCCAACCATACTAAACATACCAACCAAACCAACCATTCCAACCATGTCAAGCTTACCAACCACATCAAACATACCAACCACACCAACCATACCAACTTCACCAACCATGCCAACCATACCAATAATACCAAGCTTACCAACCATGACAACCATACCAACCATGCCAACCATGTCAACCATGTGAACCATGCCAACCATACCAACCACACCAACCTTACCAACCATACCAACCATACCAACCACACCAACCATACCAACTTCACCAACCATGCCAACCATACCAACCATACAAAGCTTACCAACCATGACAACCATACCAACCTTACCAACCATGTCAACCTTACCAACCATGTCAACCATGTCAACCATACCAACCACACCAACCACACCAACCATACCAAAAATACCAACCATACCAACCATACCAACCTTACCAACCATGCCAACCATACTAAACATACCAACCATACCAACCATGTCAACCATACCAACCACACCAACCATACCAACCATACCAACCATACCAACCTTACCAACCATGCCAACCATACTAAACATACCAACCATACCAACCATGCCAACCATACCAACCATGCCAACCATGTCAACCTTACCAACCACATCAACCATACCAACCATACCAACCACACCAACCATACCAACCATACCAAACATACCAACCACACCAACCATACCAACCTTATCAACCATGTCAACCATACCAACCATACCAACCACATCAACCATACCAACCATGCCAACCATACTAAACATACCAACCTTACCAACCATGCCAACCATACTAAACATACCAACCATACCAACCATGCCAACCATACCAACCATGGCAACCATGTCAACCTTACCAACCACATCAACCATACCAACCATGTCAACCTTACCAACCATGTCAACCATGTCAACCATACCAACCACACCAACCACACCAACCATACCAAAAATACCAACCATACCAACCATACCAACCTTACCAACCATGCCAACCATACTAAACATACCAACCATACCAACCATGTCAACCATACCAACCACACCAACCATACCAACCATACCAACCATACCAACCTTACCAACCATGCCAACCATACTAAACATACCAACCATACCAACCATGCCAACCATACCAACCATGCCAACCATGTCAACCTTACCAACCACATCAACCATACCAACCATACCAACCACACCAACCATACCAACCATACCAAACATACCAACCACACCAACCATACCAAAAATACCAACCACACCAACCATACCAACCACACCAACCATACCAACCATGTCAACCATACCAACCATACCAACCATGTCAACCTTACCAACCACATCAACCATACCAACCATGCCAACCATATCAACCATGCCAACCATGTGAACCATGCCAACCATACCAACCACACCAACCATACCAACCATACCAAACATACCAACCGTACCAACCTTACCAACCATGCTAACCATACTAAACATACCAACCATACCAACCATGCCAACCATACCAACCATGCCAACCATGTCAACCATACCAACCACATCAACTATACCAACCATACCAAACATACCAACCACACCAAGCATACCAACCATACCAACTTCACCAAACATGCCAACCATACCAAGCTTACCAACCATTACAACCATACCAACCATGCCAACCATATCAACCATGTCAACCTTACCAACCATACCAACCATACACACCGTACCAACCATGCCAACCATACCAACCATGCCAACCATACCAGCCATACCAACAATACCAACCTTACCAACCTTGCCAACTTCACCAACCATGCCAACCATACCAACCATACCAACCATACCAAGCTTACCAACCATGACAACCATACCAACCATGCCAACCATATCAACCATACCAAGCTTACAAACCATGACAACCATACCAACCATGCCAACCATATCAACCATACCAACCATGACAACCATACCAACCATGCCAACCATGTCAACCTTACCAACCACACCAACCATACCAACCATACCAAACATACCAACCACACGAACCATACCAACCATATCAACCATGTCAACCATACCAACCATACCAACCACATCAACCATACCAACCATGCCAACCATACTAAACATACCAACCATACCAACCATGCCAACCATACCAACCATGCCAACCATGTCAACCTTACCAACCACATCAACCATACCAACCATACCAACCACACCAACCATACCAACCACACCAACCATACCAACCATGTCAACCATACCAACCATACCAACCATACCAACCTTACCAACCATGCCAACCATACTAAACATACCAACCATACCAACCATGCGAACCATACCAACCATGCCAACCATGTCAACCTTACCAACCACATCAACCATACCAACCATACCAACCACACCAACCATACCAACCATACCAAACATACCAACCACACCAACCTTACCAACTACATCAACCATAACACCCATACCAAACATACCAACCATACCAACCTTACCAACCATACCAACCATGTCAACCTTACCAACCACATCAAAAATACCAACCATACCAACCACAACAACCATAAAACCATATCAACCATGTAAACCATACCAACCATACCAACCATGTCAACCTTACCACCCACATCAACCATACCAACCATGCCAACCATATCAACCATTCCAACCATGTCAACCATGCCAACCATACCAACCACACCAACCATACCAACCATAGTAACTTCACCAACCATACCAACCTTACCAACCATGCCAACCATACTAAACATACCAACCATACCAACCATGCCAACCATACCAACCATGCCAACCATACCAACCATGTTAACCATACCAACCACATGAACCATACCAACCATACCAAACATGCCAAACATACCAACCATACCAACCATACCAACCTTACCAACCATGCCAACCATACTAAACATACCAACCATACCAACCATGCCAACCATACCAACCACACCAACCATACCAACCATACCAACCATACCAACCATGCCAACCATACCAACCACATCAACTATACCAACCATACCAAACATACCAACCACACCAAGCATACCAACCATACCAACTTCACCAATCATGCCAACCATACCAACCATACCAAGCTTACCAACCATTACAACCATACCAACCATGCCAACCATGTCAACCTTACCAACCATGTCAACCATACCAACCACACTAACCATACCAACAATACCAACCATACACACCGTACCAACCATGCCAACCATACCAGCCATACCAACCATACCAACCTTACCAATTTTGCCAACTTCACCAACAATGCCAACCATACCAAGCTTAATAACCATGACAACTATACCCACCATATCAACCATACCAAGCTTACCAACCATGATAACCATACCAACCATGCCAACCATATCAACCATACCAACCATGTCAACCATGCCAACCATACCAACCACACCAACCATACCAACCATACCAACTTCACCAACCACACCACCCATACCAAACATACCAACCATACCAACCTTACCAACCATGCCAACCATACTAAACATACCAACCATATCAACCATGCTAACCATACCAACCATGCCAACCATGTCAACCATACCAACCACATCAACCATACCAACCATACCAGCCATACCCAATATACCAACCTTACCAACCATGCCAACCATACTAAACATACCAACCATTCCAACCATACCAACCATGCCAACAATGTCAAGCTTACCAACCACATCAACCATGCCAACCACACCAACCATACCAACTTTACCAACCATGCTAACCATACCAACCATACCAAGCTTACCAACCATGACAACCATATCAACCATGCCAACCATATCAACCATACCAACCATACCAACCATGTCAACCTTACCAACCACATCAACTATACCAACCATACCAACCACACCAACCATACCAACCATACCAACCACACCAACCATACCAACCATACCAACCATACCAACCACACCACCCATACCAACCATACCAACTTCACCAACCACACCACCCATACCAAACATACCAACCATACCAACCTTACCAACCATGCCAACCATACTAAACATACCAACCATATCAACCATGCTAACCATACCAACCATGCCAACCATGTCAACCATACCAACCACATCAACCATACCAACCATACCAGCCATACCCAATATACCAACCTTACCAACCATGCCAACCATACTAAACATACCAACCATTCCAACCATACCAACCATGCCAACCATACCAACCATGCCAACCATGTCAAGCTTACCAACCACATAAACCATACCAACCACACCAACCATACCAACTTTACCAACCATGCTAACCATACCAACCATACCAAGCTTACCAACCATGACAACCATATCAACCATGCCAACCATATCAACCATACCAACCATGTCAACCATGCCAACCATACCAACCACACCAACCTTACCAACCATACCAACCATACCAACCACACCAACCATACCAACCATGGCAACCATACCAGCCATACCAACCATACCAACCATGTCAACCAGACCAACCATACCAACCTTACCAACCATGTCAACCATGTCAACCATACCAACCACACCAACCATACCAAAAATACCAACCATACAAACCATACCAACCATGGCAACCATACCAGCCATACCAACCATACCAACCTTACCAACCATGCCAACCATACCAACCATACCAACCATACCAACCATACCAACCATGCCAACCATACTAACCTTACCAACCATGCCAACCATACTAAACATACCAACCATACCAACCATACCAACCATGCCAACCATATCAACCATACCAACCACACCAACCATACCAACCATGGCAACCATACCAGCCATACCAACCATACCAACCATGTCAACCAGACCAACCATACCAACCTTACCAACCATGTCAACCATGTCAACCATACCAACCACACCAACCATACCAAAAATACCAACCATACAAACCATACCAACCATGGCAACCATACTAAACATACCAACCATACCAACTTTACCAACCATGCTAACCATACCAAGCTTACCAACCATGACAACCATATCAACCATGCCAACCATACTAACCTTACCAACCATGCCAACCATACTAAACATACCAACCATACCAACCATACCAACCATGCCAACCATATCAACCATACCAACCACACCAACCATACCAACCATGGCAACCATACCAGCCATACCAACCATACCAACCATGTCAACCAGACCAACCATACCAACCTTACCAACCATGTCAACCATGTCAACCATACCAACCACACCAACCATACCAAAAATACCAACCATACAAACCATACCAACCATGGCAACCATACCAGCCATACCAACCATACCAACCTTACCAACCATGCCAACCATGCCAACCATACTAACCTTACCAACCATGCCAACCATACTAAACATACCAACCATACCAACCATACCAACCATGCCAACCATATCAACCATACCAACCACACCAACCATACCAACCATGGCAACCATACCAGCCATACCAACCATACCAACCATGTCAACCAGACCAACCATACCAACCATACCAACCATACCAACCATACCAACCATACCAACCATGCCAACCATACTAACCTTACCAACCATGCCAACCATACTAAACATACCAACCATACCAACTTTACCAACCATGCTAACCATACCAAGCTTACCAACCATGACAACCATATCAACCATGCCAACCATACTAACCTTACCAACCATGCCAACCATATCAACCATACCAACCACACCAACCATACCAACCATGGCAACCATACCAGCCATACCAACCATACCAACCATGTCAACCAGACCAACCATACCAACCTTACCAACCATGCCAACCATACCAACCATGCCAACCATATCAACCATACCAACCACACCAACCATACCAACCATGGCAACCATACCAGCCATACCAACCATACCAACCATGTCAACCAGACCAACCATACCAACCTTACCAACCATGTCAACCATGTCAACCATACCAACCACACCAACCATACCAAAAATACCAACCATACAAACCATACCAACCATGGCAACCATACCAGCCATACCAACCATACCAACCTTACCAACCATGCCAACCATGCCAACCATACTAACCTTACCAACCATGCCAACCATACTAAACATACCAACCATACCAACCATACCAACCATGCCAACCATATCAACCATACCAACCACACCAACCATACCAACCATGGCAACCATACCAGCCATACCAACCATACCAACCATGTCAACCAGACCAACCATACCAACCATACCAACCATACCAACCATACCAACCATGCCAACCATACTAACCTTACCAACCATGCCAACCATACTAAACATACCAACCATACCAACTTTACCAACCATGCTAACCATACCAACCATACCAAGCTTACCAACCATGACAACCATATCAACCATGCCAACCATACTAACCTTACCAACCATGCCAACCATACTAAACATACCAACCATACCAACCACACCAACCTTACCAACCATACCAACCATACCAACCACACCAACCATACCAACCATGGCAACCATACCAGCCATACCAACCATACCAACCATGTCAACCAGACCAACCATACCAACCTTACCAACCATGTCAACCATGTCAACCATACCAACCACACCAACCATACCAAAAATACCAACCATACAAACCATACCAACCATGGCAACCATACCAGCCATACCAACCATACCAACCTTACCAACCATGCCAACCATACCAACCATACCAACCATACCAACCATACCAACCTTACCAACCATGCCAACCATACCAACCATACCAACCATACCAACCATACCAACCATGCCAACCATACTAACCTTACCAACCATGCCAACCATACTAAACATACCAACCATACCAACCATACCAACCATGCCAACCATATCAACCATACCAACCATGTCAACCATGCCAACCATACCAACCACACCAACCATACCAACTTTACCAACCATGCTAACCATACCAACCATACCAAGCTTACCAACCATGACAACCATATCAACCATGCCAACCATATCAACCATACCAACCATGTCAACCATGCCAACCATACCAACCACACCAACCTTACCAACCATACCAACCATACCAACCACACCAACCATACCAACCATGGCAACCATACCAGCCATACCAACCATACCAACCATGTCAACCAGACCAACCATACCAACCTTACCAACCATGTCAACCATGTCAACCATACCAACCACACCAACCATACCAAAAATACCAACCATACAAACCATACCAACCATGGCAACCATACCAGCCATACCAACCATACCAACCTTACCAACCATGCCAACCATACCAACCATACCAACCATACCAACCATACCAACCATGCCAACCATACTAACCTTACCAACCATGCCAACCATACTAAACATACCAACCATACCAACTTTACCAACCATGCTAACCATACCAACCATACCAAGCTTACCAACCATGACAACCATATCAACCATGCCAACCATATCAACCATACCAACCATGTCAACCATGCCAACCATACCAACCACACCAACCTTACCAACCATACCAACCATACCAACCACACCAACCATACCAACCATGGCAACCATACCAGCCATACCAACCATACCAACCATGTCAACCAGACCAACCATACCAACCTTACCAACCATGTCAACCATGTCAACCATACCAACCACACCAACCATACCAAAAATACCAACCATACAAACCATACCAACCATGGCAACCATATCAGCCATACCAACCATACCAACCTTACCAACCATGCCAACCATACCAACCATACCAACCATACCAACCACATCAACCATACCAACCATACCAACCATGCCAACCATATCAATCATACCAAGCTTACCAACCATGACAACCATACCAACCATGCCAACCATATCAACCATACCAACCATGTCAACCATGCCAACCATACCAACCATACCAACCATACCAAATTCACCAACCATGCCAACCATGCCAACACTGCCAACCATACCAAGCTTACCAACCATGACAACCATACCAACCATACCAACCTTACCAACAATGTCAACCATACCAACCATGTCAACCTTACCAACCACATCAACCATACCAACCATACCAACAATACCAACCATACCTACCATACCAACCTTACCAACCTTACCAACCATGTCAACCATACCAACCATGTCAACCTTACCAACCACATCAACCATACCAACCATGCCAACCATATCAACCATGCCAACCATGTCAACCATGCCAACCATACCAACCACACCAACCATACCAACCTTACCAACTTCACCAACCATACCAAGCTTACCAATCATGACAACCATACCAACCATACCAACCTTACCAACCATGTCAACCATACCAACCATACCAACCATGTCAACCTTACCAACCACATCAACCATACCACCCATACCAAACATACCAACCATACCAACCTTACCAACCATGTCAACCATACCAACCATGTCAACCTTACCAACCTTATCAACCATACCAACCACACCAACCATACCAACCATATCAACCATGTCAACCATACCAACCATACCAACCATGTCAACCTTACCAACCACATCAACCATACCAACCATGCCAACCATGCCAACCATGCCAACCATGTCAATAATGCCAACCATACCAACCACACCAACCACATGAACCATACCAACCATACCAACCATACCAACCACACCAACCATACCAACCATATCAACCATGTCAACCATACCAACCATACCAACCATGTCAACCTTACCAACCATACTAAACATACCAACCATACCAACCATGCCAACCATACCAACCATGTCAACCTTACCAACCACATCAACCATACCAACCATACCAACCATGCCAACCATATCAATCATACCAAGCTTACCAACCATGACAACCATACCAACCATGCCAACCATATCAACCATACCAACCATGTCAACCATGCCAACCATACCAACCATACCAACCACACCAACCTTACCAACCATACCAACCATACCAACCACACCAACCATACCAACCATGGCAACCATACCAGCCATACTAAACATACCAACCATACCAACCATGCCAACCATACCAACCATGCCAACCATACCAACCATACCAACCATGTCAACCATACCAACCACATGAACCATACCAACCATACCAACCATACCAACCACACCAACCATACCAACCATATCAACCATGTCAACCATACCAACCATACCAACCATGTCAACCTTACCAACCACATCAACCATACCAACCATGCCAACCATGCCAACCATGTCAATAATGCCAACCATACCAACCACACCAACCATACCAACCATACCAACTTCACCAACCATACCAACCTTACCAACCATGCCAACCATACTAAACATACCAACCATACCAACCTTACCAACCATGCCAACCATACTAAACATACCAACCATACCAACCATGCCAACCATACCAACCACGCCAACCGTACCAACCTTACCAACCATGCCAACCATACTAAACATACCAACCATACCAACCATGCCAACCATACCAACCACGCCAACCATGTCAACCATACCAACCACATCAACTATACCAACTATACCAAACATACCAACCAAACCAAGCATACCAACCATACCAACTTCACCAACCATGCCAACCATACCAACCATACCAAGCTTACCAACCATTACAACCATACCAACCATGCCAACCATGTCAACCTTACCAACCATGTCAACCATGTCAACCATACCAACCACACTAACCATACCAACAATACCAACCATACCAACCATACACACCGTACCAACCATGCCAACCATACCAGCCATACCAACCATACCAACCTTACCAATTTTGCCAACTTCACCAACAATGCCAACCATACCAACCATACCAACCTTACCAACCATGCCAACCATACTAAACATACCAACTATGCCAACCATGTCAACCATACCAACCACATCAACCATACCAACCATGCCAACCATGTCAACCATACCAACCACACCAACCATACCAACAATACCAACCATACCAACCATACCAACCATGGCAACCATGTCAACCATACCAACCATACCAACCATGTCAACCTTACCAACCACATCAACCATACCAACCATGCCAACCATGCCAACCATGCCAACCATGTCAATAATGCCAACCATACCAACCACACCAACCACATGAACCATACCAACCATACCAACCATACCAACCACACCACCCATACCAAACATACCAACCATACCAACCTTACCAACCATGCCAACCATACTAAACATACCAACTATGCCAACCATGTCAACCATACCAACCACATCAACCATACCAACCATGCCAACCATGTCAACCATACCAACCACATCAACCATACCAACAATACCAGCCATACCCAATATACCAACCTTACCAACCATGCCAACCATACTAAACATACCAACCATTCCAACCATACCAACCATGTCAACCATACCAACCATGTCAACCATGTCAAGCTTACCAACCACATCAACCATACCAACCACACCAACCATACCAACTTTACCAACTATGCTAACCAAACCAACCATACCAAGCTTACCAACCATGACAACCATATCAACCATGCCAACCATATCAACCATACCAACCATGTCAACCATGCCAACCATACCAACCACACCAACCTTACCAACCATACCAACCATACCAACCACACCAACCATACCAACCATGGCAACCATACCAGCCATACCAACCATACCAACCGTGTCAACCAGACCAACCATACCAACCATGTCAACCATGTCAACCATACCAACCACACCAACCATACCAACAATACCAACCATACCAACCATGCCAACCATACCAGCCATACCAACCATACCAACCTTACCAACCATGCCAACCATACCAACCATACCAACCATACCAACCATACCAACCATACCAACCATACCAACCATGCCAACCATACTAACCTTACCAACCATGCCAACCATACTAAACATACCAACCATACCAACCATGCCAACCATACCAACCATGTAAACCTTACCAACCACATCAACCATACCAACCATACCAACCATGCCAACCATATCAATCATACCAAGCTTACCAACCATGACAACCATACCAACCATGCCAACCATATCAACCATACCAACCATGTCAACCATGCCAACCATACCAACCATACCAACCATACCAACTTCACCAACCATGCCAACCATGCCAACACTGCCAACCATACCAAGCTTACCAACCATGACAACCATACCAACCATACCAACCTTACCAACAATGTCAACCATACCAACCATACCAACCATGTCAACCTTACCAACCACATCAACCATACCAACCATACCAACAATACCAACCATACCTACCATACCAACCTTACCAACCTTACCAACCATGTCAACCATACCAACCATGTCAACCTTACCAGCCACATCAACCATACCAACCATGCCAACCATATCAACCATGCCAACCATGTCAACCATGCCAACCATACCAACCACACCAACCATACCAACCTTACCAACTTCACCAACCATACCAAGCTTACCAACCATGACAACCATACCAACCATACCAACTTTACCAACCATGTCAACCATACCAACCATACCAACCATGTCAACCTTACCAACCACATCAACCATACCACCCATACCAAACATACCAACCATACCAACCTTACCAACCATGTCAACCATACCAACCATGTCAACCTTACCAACCTTATCAACCATACCAACCACACCAACCATACCAACCATATCAACCATGTCAACCATACCAACCATACCAACCATGTCAACCTTACCAACCACATCAACCATACCAACCATGCCAACCATGCCAACCATGTCAATAATGCCAACCATACCAACCACACCAACCATACCAACTTCACCAACCATACCAACCTTACCAACCATGCCAACCATACTAAACATACCAAACATACCAACCATGCCAACCATACCAACCATGCCAACCATACCAACCATACCAACCATGTCAACCATACCAACCACATGAACCATACCAACCATACCAACCATACCAACCACACCAACCATACCAACCATATCAACCATGTCAACCATACCAACCATACCAACCATGTCAACCTTACCAACCATACTAAACATACCAACCATACCAACCTTACCAACCATGGCAACCATACCAGCCATACCAACCATACCAAACATACCAACCATACCAACCTTACCAACCATGTCAACCATACCAACCATGTCAACCTTACCAACCTTATCAACCATACCAACCACACCAACCATACCAACCATATCAACCATGTCAACCATACCAACCATACCAACCATGTCAACCATGCCAACCATACCAACCACACCAACCTTACCAACCATACCAACCATACCAACCACACCAACCATACCAACCATGGCAACCATACCAGCCATACCAACCATACCAAACATACCAACCATACCAACCTTACCAACCATGTCAACCATACCAACCATGTCAACCTTACCAACCTTATCAACCATACCAACCACACCAACCATACCAACCATATCAACCATGTCAACCATACCAACCATACCAACCATGTCAACCTTACCAACCACATCAACCATACCAACCATGCCAACCATGCCAACCATGCCAACCATGTCAATAATGCCAACCATACCAACCACACCAACCACATGAACCATACCAACCATACCAACCATACCAACCACACCAACCATACCAACCATATCAACCATGTCAACCATACCAACCATACCAACCATGTCAACCTTACCAACCATACTAAACATACCAACCATACCAACCATGCCAACCATACCAACCATGTCAACCTTACCAACCACATAAACCATACCAACCATACCAACCATGCCAACCATATCAATCATACCAAGCTTACCAACCATGACAACCATACCAACCATGCCAACCATATCAACCATACCAACCATGTCAACCATGCCAACCATACCAACCATACCAACCACACCAACCTTACCAACCATACCAACCATACCAACCACACCAACCATACCAACCATGGCAACCATACCAGCCATACTAAACATACCAACCATACCAACCATGCCAACCATACCAACCATGCCAACCATACCAACCATACCAACCATGTCAACCATACCAACCACATGAACCATACCAACCATACCAACCATACCAACCACACCAACCATACCAACCATATCAACCATGTCAACCATACCAACCATACCAACCATGTCAACCTTACCAACCACATCAACCATACCAACCATGCCAACCATGCCAACCATGTCAATAATGCCAACCATACCAACCACACCAACCATACCAACCATACCAACTTCACCAACCATACCAACCTTACCAACCATGCCAACCATACTAAACATACCAACCATACCAAGCTTACCAACCATGACAACCATACCAACCATACCAACCTTACCAACAATGTCAACCATACCAACCATGTCAACCTTACCAACCACATCAACCATACCAACCATACCAACAATACCAACCATACCTACCATACCAACCTTACCAACCTTACCAACCATGTCAACCATACCAACCATGTCAACCTTACCAACCACATCAACCATACCAACCATGCCAACCATATCAACCATGCCAACCATGTCAACCATGCCAACCATACCAACCACACCAACCATACCAACCTTACCAACTTCACCAACCATACCAAGCTTACCAATCATGACAACCATACCAACCATACCAACCTTACCAACCATGTCAACCATACCAACCATACCAACCATGTCAACCTTACCAACCACATCAACCATACCACCCATACCAAACATACCAACCATACCAACCTTACCAACCATGTCAACCATACCAACCATGTCAACCTTACCAACCTTATCAACCATACCAACCACACCAACCATACCAACCATATCAACCATGTCAACCATACCAACCATACCAACCATGTCGACCTTACCAACCACATCAACCATACCAACCATGCCAACCATGCCAACCATGCCAACCATGTCAATAATGCCAACCATACCAACCACACCAACCACATGAACCATACCAACCATACCAACCATACCAACCACACCAACCATACCAACCATATCAACCATGTCAACCATACCAACCATACCAACCATGTCAACCTTACCAACCATACTAAACATACCAACCATACCAACCATGCCAACCATACCAACCATGTCAACCTTACCAACCACATCAACCATACCAACCATACCAACCATGCCAACCATATCAATCATACCAAGCTTACCAACCATGACAACCATACCAACCATGCCAACCATATCAACCATACCAACCATGTCAACCATGCCAACCATACCAACCATACCAACCACACCAACCTTACCAACCATACCAACCATACCAACCACACCAACCATACCAACCATGGCAACCATACCAGCCATACTAAACATACCAACCATACCAACCATGCCAACCATACCAACCATGCCAACCATACCAACCATACCAACCATGTCAACCATACCAACCACATGAACCATACCAACCATACCAACCATACCAACCACACCAACCATACCAACCATATCAACCATGTCAACCATACCAACCATACCAACCATGTCAACCTTACCAACCACATCAACCATACCAACCATGCCAACCATGCCAACCATGTCAATAATGCCAACCATACCAACCACACCAACCATACCAACCATACCAACTTCACCAACCATACCAACCTTACCAACCATGCCAACCATACTAAACATACCAACCATACCAACCTTACCAACCATGCCAACCATACTAAACATACCAACCATACCAACCATGCCAACCATACCAACCACGCCAACCGTACCAACCTTACCAACCATGCCAACCATACTAAACATACCAACCATACCAACCATGCCAACCATACCAACCACGCCAACCATGTCAACCATACCAACCACATCAACTATACCAACCATACCAAACATACCAACCAAACCAAGCATACCAACCATACCAACTTCACCAACCATGCCAACCATACCAACCATACCAAGCTTACCAACCATTACAACCATACCAACCATGCCAACCATGTCAACCTTACCAACCATGTCAACCATGTCAACCATACCAACCACACTAACCATACCAACAATACCAACCATACCAACCATACACACCGTACCAACCATGCCAACCATACCAGCCATACCAACCATACCAACCTTACCAATTTTGCCAACTTCACCAACAATGCCAACCATACCAACCATACCAAGCTTACCAACCATGACAACCATACCAACCATATCAACCATACCAAGCTTACCAACCATGATAACCATACCAACCATGCCAACCATATCAACCATACCAACCATGTCAACCATGCCAACCATACCAACCACACCAACCATACCAACCATACCAACCATACCAACTTCACCAACCACACCACCCATACCAAACATACCAACCATACCAACCTTACCAACCATGCCAACCATACTAAACATACCAACCATATCAACCATGCTAACCATACCAACCATGCCAACCATGTCAACCATACCAACCACATCAACCATACCAACCATACCAGCCATACCCAATATACCAACCTTACCAACCCTGCCAACCATACTAAACATACCAACCATTCCAACCATACCAACCATGCCAACCATACCAACCATGTCAACCATGTCAAGCTTACCAACCACATCAACCATACCAACCACACCAACCATACCAACTTTACCAACTATGCTAACCAAACCAACCATACCAAGCTTACCAACCATGACAACCATATCAACCATGCCAACCATATCAACCATACCAACCATACCAACCACATCAACCATACCAACCATACCAACCACACCAACCATACCAACCATACCAACCACACCAACCATACCAACCATACCAACCATACCAACCACACCACCCATACCAAACATACCAACCATACCAACCTTGCCAACCATGCCAACCATACTAAACATACCAACTATGCCAACCATGTCAACCATACCAACCACATCAACCATACCAACCATGCCAACCATGTCAACCATACCAACCACATCAACCATACCAACAATACCAGCCATACCCAATATACCAACCTTACCAACCATGCCAACCATACTAAACATACCAACCATTCCAACCATACCAACCATGCCAACCATACCAACCATGTCAACCATGTCAAGCTTACCAACCACATCAACCATACCAACCACACCAACCATACCAACTTTACCAACCATGCTAACCATACCAACCATACCAAGCTTACCAACCATGACAACCATACCAACCATATCAACCATACCAAGCTTACCAACCATGATAACCTTACCAACCCTGCCAACCATACTAAACATACCAACCATTCCAACCATACCAACCATGCCAACCATACCAACCATGTCAACCATGTCAAGCTTACCAACCACATCAACCATACCAACCACACCAACCATACCAACTTTACCAACCATGCTAACCATACCAACCATACCAAGCTTACCAACCATGACAACCATATCAACCATGCCAACCATATCAACCATACCAACCATACCAACCACATCAACCATACCAACCATACCAACCACACCAACCATACCAACCATACCAACCACACCAACCATACCAACCATACCAACCATACCAACCACACCACCCATACCAAACATACCAACCATACCAACCTTGCCAACCATGCCAACCATACTAAACATACCAACTATGCCAACCATGTCAACCATACCAACCACATCAACCATACCAACCATGCCAACCATGTCAACCATACCAACCACATCAACCATACCAACAATACCAGCCATACCCAATATACCAACCTTACCAACCATGCCAACCATACTAAACATACCAACCATTCCAACCATACCAACCATGCCAACCATACCAACCATGTCAACCATGTCAAGCTTACCAACCACATCAACCATACCAACCACACCAACCATACCAACTTTACCAACTATGCTAACCAAACCAACCATACCAAGCTTACCAACCATGACAACCATATCAACCATGCCAACCATATCAACCATACCAACCATGTCAACCATGCCAACCATACCAACCACACCAACCTTACCAACCATACCAACCATACCAACCACACCAACCATACCAACCATGGCAACCATACCAGCCATACCAACCATACCAACCATGTCAACCAGACCAACCATACCAACCATGTCAACCATGTCAACCATACCAACCACACCAACCATACCAACAATACCAACCATACCAACCATACCAACCATGGCAACCATACCAGCCATACCAACATACCAACCTTACCAACCATGCCAACCATACCAACCATACCAACCATACCAACCATACCAACCATACCAACCATGCCAACCATACTAACCTTACCAACCATGCCAACCATACTAAACATACCAACCATACCAACCATGCCAACCATACCAACCATGTCAACCTTACCAACCACATCAACCATACCAACCATACCAACCATGCCAACCATATCAATCATACCAAGCTTACCAACCATGACAACCATACCAACCATGCCAACCATATCAACCATACCAACCATGTCAACCATGCCAACCATACCAACCATACCAACCATACCAACTTCACCAACCATGCCAACCATGCCAACACTGCCAACCATACCAAGCTTACCAACCATGACAACCATACCAACCATACCAACCTTACCAACAATGTCAACCATACCAACCATGTCAACCTTACCAACCACATCAACCATACCAACCATACCAACAATACCAACCATACCTACCATACCAACCTTACCAACCTTACCAACCATGTCAACCATACCAACCATGTCAACCTTACCAGCCACATCAACCATACCAACCATGCCAGCCATATCAACCATGCCAACCATGTCAACCATGCCAACCATACCAACCACACCAACCATACCAACCTTACCAACTTCACCAACCATACCAAGCTTACCAACCATGACAACCATACCAACCATACCAACCTTACCAACCATGTCAACCATACCAACCATACCAACCATGTCAACCTTACCAACCACATCAACCATACCACCCATACCAAACATACCAACCATACCAACCTTACCAACCATGTCAACCATACCAACCATGTCAACCTTACCAACCTTATCAACCATACCAACCACACCAACCATACCAACCATATCAACCATGTCAACCATACCAACCATACCAACCATGTCAACCTTACCAACCACATCAACCATACCAACCATGCCAACCATGCCAACCATGTCAATAATGCCAACCATACCAACCACACCAACCATACCAACTTCACCAACCATACCAACCTTACCAACCATACCAACCTTACCAACCATGCCAACCATACTAAACATACCAACCATACCAACCATGCCAACCATACCAACCATGCCAACCATACCAACCATACCAACCATGTCAACCATACCAACCACATGAACCATACCAACCATACCAACCACACCAACCATACCAACCATATCAACCATGTCAACCATACCAACCATACCAACCATGTCAACCTTACCAGCCACATCAACCATACCAACCATGCCAACCATGCCAACCATGTCAATAATGCCAACCATACCAACCACACCAACCATACCAACCATACCAACTTCACCAACCATACCAACCTTACCAACCATGCCAACCATACTAAACATACCAACCATACCAACCATGCCAACCATACCAACCTTACCAATCATGCCAACCATACTAAGCATACCAACCATACCAACCATGCCAACCATACCAATCATGCCAACCATGTCAACCTTACCAACCACATCAACCATACCAACCATACCAACCACACCAACCATACCAAACATACCAACCATACCAACCTTACCAACCATGCCAACCATACTAAACATACCAACCATACCAACCATACCAACCATACCAACCACACCACCCATACCAAACATACCAACCATACCAACCTTACCAACCATGCCAACCATACTAAACATACCAACTATGCCAACCATGTCAACCATACCAACCACATCAACCATACCAACCATGCCAACCATGTCAACCATACCAACCACATCAACCATACCAACAATACCAGCCATACCCAATATACCAACCTTACCAACCATGCCAACCATACTAAACATACCAACCATTCCAACCATACCAACCATGCCAACCATACCAACCATGTCAACCATGTCAAGCTTACCAACCACATCAACCATACCAACCACACCAACCATACCAACTTTACCAACTATGCTAACCAAACCAACCATACCAAGCTTACCAACCATGACAACCATATCAACCATGCCAACCATATCAACCATACCAACCATGTCAACCATGCCAACCATACCAACCACACCAACCTTACCAACCATACCAACCATACCAACCACACCAACCATACCAACCATGGCAACCATACCAGCCATACCAACCATACCAACCATGTCAACCAGACCAACCATACCAACCATGTCAACCATGTCAACCATACCAACCACACCAACCATACCAACAATACCAACCATACCAACAATGCCAACCATACCAGCCATACCAACCATACCAACCTTACCAACCATGCCAACCATACCAACCATACCAACCATACCAACCATACCAACCATACCAACCATGCCAACCATACTAACCTTACCAACCATGCCAACCATACTAAACATACCAACCATACCAACCATGCCAACCATACCAACCATGTAAACCTTACCAACCACATCAACCATACCAACCATACCAACCATGCCAACCATATCAATCATACCAAGCTTACCAACCATGACAACCATACCAACCATGCCAACCATATCAACCATACCAACCATGTCAACCATGCCAACCATACCAACCATACCAACCATACCAACTTCACCAACCATGCCAACACTGCCAACCATACCAAGCTTACCAACCATGACAACCATACCAACCATACCAACCTTACCAACAATGTCAACCATACCAACCATACCAACCATGTCAACCTTACCAACCACATCAACCATACCAACCATACCAACAATACCAACCATACCTACCATACCAACCTTACCAACCTTACCAACCATGTCAACCATACCAACCATGTCAACCTTACCAGCCACATCAACCATACCAACCATGCCAACCATATCAACCATGCCAACCATGTCAACCATGCCAACCATACCAACCACACCAACCATACCAACCTTACCAACTTCACCAACCATACCAAGCTTACCAACCATGACAACCATACCAACCATACCAACCTTACCAACCATGTCAACCATACCAACCATACCAACCATGTCAACCTTACCAACCACATCAACCATACCACCCATACCAAACATACCAACCATACCAACCTTACCAACCATGTCAACCATACCAACCATGTCAACCTTACCAACCTTATCAACCATACCAACCACACCAACCATACCAACCATATCAACCATGTCAACCATACCAACCATACCAACCATGTCAACCTTACCAACCACATCAACCATACCAACCATGCCAACCATGCCAACCATGTCAATAATGCCAACCATACCAACCACACCAACCATACCAACTTCACCAACCATACCAACCTTACCAACCATGCCAACCATACTAAACATACCAACCATACCAACCATGCCAACCATACCAACCATGCCAACCATACCAACCATACCAACCATGTCAACCATACCAACCACATGAACCATACCAACCATACCAACCACACCAACCATACCAACCATATCAACCATGTCAACCATACCAACCATACCAACCATGTCAACCTTACCAACCACATCAACCATACCAACCATGCCAACCATGCCAACCATGTCAATAATGCCAACCATACCAACCACACCAACCATACCAACCATACCAACTTCACCAACCATGCCAACCATGCCAACACTGCCAACCATACCAAGCTTACCAACCAAGACAACCATACCAACCATACCAACCTTACCAACAATGTCAACCATACCAACCATACCAACCATGTCAACCTTACCAACCACATCAACCATACCAACCATACCAACAATACCAACCATACCTACCATACCAACCTTACCAACCTTACCAACCATGTCAACCATACCAACCATGTCAACCTTACCAGCCACATCAACCATACCAACCATGCCAACCATATCAACCATGCCAACCATGTCAACCATGCCAACCATACCAACCACACCAACCATACCAACCTTACCAACTTCACCAACCATACCAAGCTTACCAACCATGACAACCATACCAACCATACCAACCTTACCAACCATGTCAACCATACCAACCATACCAACCATGTCAACCTTACCAACCACATCAACCATACCACCCATACCAAACATACCAACCATACCAACCTTACCAACCATGTCAACCATACCAACCATGTCAACCTTACCAACCTTATCAACCATACCAACCACACCAACCATACCAACCATATCAACCATGTCAACCATACCAACCATACCAACCATGTCAACCTTACCAACCACATCAACCATACCAACCATGCCAACCATGTCAATAATGCCAACCATACCAACCACACCAACCATACCAACTTCACCAACCATACCAACCTTACCAACCATGCCAACCATACTAAACATACCAACCATACCAACCATGCCAACCATACCAACCATGCCAACCATACCAACCATACCAACCATGTCAACCATACCAACCACATGAACCATACCAACCATACCAACCACACCAACCATACCAACCATATCAACCATGTCAACCATACCAACCATACCAACCATGTCAACCTTACCAACCACATCAACCATACCAACCATGCCAACCATGCCAACCATGTCAATAATGCCAACCATACCAACCATGCCAACCATACCAACCATACCAACCATGTCAACCATACCAACCACATGAACCATACCAACCATACCAACCACACCAACCATACCAACCATATCAACCATGTCAACCATACCAACCATACCAACCATGTCAACCTTACCAACCACATCAACCATACCAACCATGCCAACCATGCCAACCATGTCAATAATGCCAACCATACCAACCACACCAACCATACCAACCATACCAACTTCACCAACCATACCAACCTTACCAACCATGCCAACCATACTAAACATACCAACCATACCAACCATGCCAACCATACCAACCTTACCAATCATGCCAACCATGCCAACCATACTAAACATACCAACTATGCCAACCATGTCAACCTTACCAACCACATCAACCATACCAACCATACCAACCACACCAACCATACCAAACATACCAACCATACCAACCTTACCAACCATGCCAACCATACTAAACATACCAACCATACCAACCATACCAACCACACCACCCATACCAAACATACCAACCATACCAACCTTACCAACCATGCCAACCATACTAAACATACCAACTATGCCAACCATGTCAACCATACCAACCACATCAACCATACCAACCATGCCAACCATGTCAACCATACCAACCACATCAACCATACCAACAATACCAGCCATACCCAATATACCAACCTTACCAACCATGCCAACCATACTAAACATACCAACCATTCCAACCATACCAACCATGTCAACCATACCAACCATGTCAACCATGTCAAGCTTACCAACCACATCAACCATACCAACCACACCAACCATACCAACTTTACCAACTATGCTAACCAAACCAACCATACCAAGCTTACCAACCATGACAACCATATCAACCATGCCAACCATATCAACCATACCAACCATGTCAACCATGCCAACCATACCAACCACACCAACCTTACCAACCATACCAACCATACCAACCACACCAACCATACCAACCATGGCAACCATACCAGCCATACCAACCATACCAACCATGTCAACCAGACCAACCATACCAACCATGTCAACCATGTCAACCATACCAACCACACCAACCATACCAACAATACCAACCATACCAACCATGATAACCATACCAGCCATACCAACCATACCAACCTTACCAACCATGCCAACCATACCAACCATACCAACCATACCAACCATACCAACCATACCAACCATACCAACCATACCAACCATGCCAACCATACTAACCTTACCAACCATGCCAACCATACTAAACATACCAACCATACCAACCATGCCAACCATACCAACCATGTAAACCTTACCAACCACATCAACCATACCAACCATACCAACCATGCCAACCATATCAATCATACCAAGCTTACCAACCATGACAACCATACCAACCATGCCAACCATATCAACCATACCAACCATGTCAACCATGCCAACCATACCAACCATACCAACCATACCAACTTCACCAACCATGCCAACCATGCCAACACTGCCAACCATACCAAGCTTACCAACCATGACAACCATACCAACCATACCAACCTTACCAACAATGTCAACCATACCAACCATACCAACCATGTCAACCTTACCAACCACATCAACCATACCAACCATACCAAAAATACCAACCATACCTACCATACCAACCTTACCAACCTTACCAACCATGTCAACCATACCAACCATGTCAACCTTACCAGCCACATCAACCATACCAACCATGCCAACCATATCAACCATGCCAACCATGTCAACCATGCCAACCATACCAACCACACCAACCATACCAACCTTACCAACTTCACCAACCATACCAAGCTTACCAACCATGACAACCATACCAACCATACCAACCTTACCAACCATGTCAACCATACCAACCATACCAACCATGTCAACCTTACCAACCACATCAACCATACCACCCATACCAAACATACCAACCATACCAACCTTACCAACCATGTCAACCATACCAACCATGTCAACCTTACCAACCTTATCAACCATACCAACCACACCAACCATACCAACCATATCAACCATGTCAACCATACCAACCATACCAACCATGTCAACCTTACCAACCACATCAACCATACCAACCATGCCAACCATGCCAACCATGTCAATAATGCCAACCATACCAACCACACCAACCATACCAACTTCACCAACCATACCAACCTTACCAACCATGCCAACCATACTAAACATACCAAACATACCAACCATGCCAACCATACCAACCATGCCAACCATACCAACCATACCAACCATGTCAACCATACCAACCACATGAACCATACCAACCATACCAACCACACCAACCATACCAACCATATCAACCATGTCAACCATACCAACCATGTCAACCTTACCAACCACATCAACCATACCAACCATGCCAACCATGCCAACCATGCCAACCATGCCAACCATGTCAATAATGCCAACCATACCAACCACACCAACCATACCAACCATACCAACTTCACCAACCATACCAACCTTACCAACCATGCCAACCATACTAAACATACCAACCATACCAACCATGCCAACCATACCAACCTTACCAATCATGCCAACCATACTAAGCATACCAACCATACCAACCATGCCAACCATACCAATCATGCCAACCATGTCAACCTTACCAACCACATCAACCATACCAACCATACCAACCACACCAACCATACCAAACATACCAACCATACCAACCTTACCAACCATGCCAACCATACTAAACATACCAACCATACCAACCATGCCAACCATACCAACCATGCCAACCATGTCAACCATACCAACCACATCAACTATACCAACCATACCAAACATACCAACCACACCAAGCATATCAACCATACCAACTTCACCAACCATGCCAACCATACCCAACATACCAAGCTTACCAACCATGACAACCATACCAACCATGCCAACCATATCAACCATGTCAACCTTACCAACCATGTCAACCATGTCAACCATACCAACCACACCAATCATACCAACCATGGCAACCAGACCAACCATACCAACCATGTCAACCATGTCAACCATACCAACCACACCAACCATACCAACAATACCAACCATACCAACCATACCAACCATGGCAACCATACCAGCCAAACCAACCATACACACCGTACCAACCATGCCAACCATACCAGCCATACCAAACATACCAACCTTACCAACCTTGCTAACTCCACCAACCATGCCAACCATACCAACCATACCAAGCTTACCAACCATGACAACCATACCAACCATGCCAACCATATCAACCATACCAAGCTTACCAACCATGACAACCATACCAACCATGTCAACCTTACCAACCACATCAACCACACCAACCTTACCAACCATACCAACCATACCAACCATACCAACCACACCAACCATACCAACCATGGCAACCATACCAGCCATACCAACCATGTCAACCAGACCAACCATACCAGCCATGTCAACCATGTCAACCATACCAACCACACCAACCATACCAACAATACCAACCATACCAACCATACCAACCATGGCAACCATACCAGCCATACCAACCATACACACCGTACCAACCATGCCAACCATACCAGCCATACCAAACATACCAACCTTACCAACCTTGCTAACTTCACCAACCATGCCAACCATACCAACCATACCAAGCTTACCAACCATGACAACCATACCAACCATGCCAACCATATCAACCATACCAAGCTTACCAACCATGACAACCATACCAACCATGCCAACCATATCAACCATACTAACCATGTCAACCATGCCAACCATACCAACCACACCAACCATACCAACCATACCAACTTCACCAACCATGCCAACCATAACAACCATACCAAGCTTACCAACAATGACAACCATACCACCCATACCAACCTTACCAACCATGTCAACCATATTAACCATACCAACCATGTCAACCTTACCAACCACATCAACCATACCAACCATACCAACCAAACCAACCATACCAACCATACCAACCATACCAACCATACCAACCACACCAACCATACCAACCATACCAACCACACCACCCATACCAAACATACCAACCATACCAACCTTACCAACCATGCCAACCATACCAACCATACCAAGCTTACCAACCATGACAACCATACCAACCATGCCAACCATATCAACCATGTCAACCTTACCAACCATGTCAACCATGTCAACCATACCAACCACACCAATCATACCAACAATACCAACCATACCAACCATACACACCGTACCAACCATGCCAACCATACCAGCCATACCAACCATACCAACCTTACCAATTTTGCCAACTTCACCAACAATGCCAACCATACCAACCATACCAAGCTTACCAACCATGACAACCATACCAACCATATCAACCATACCAAGCTTACCAACCATGATAACCATACCAACCACATCAACCATACCAACCATACCAACCAAACCAACCATACCAACCATACCAACCATACCAACCATACCAGCCATACCAACCATACCAACCATGTCAACCAGACCAACCATACCAACCTTACCAACCATGTCAACCATACCAACCACACCAACCATACCAACAATACCAACCATACCAACCATGGCAACCATACCAGCCATACCAACCATACCAACCTTACCAACCATGCCAACCATACCAACCATACCAACCATACCAACCATACCAACCATACCAACCATGCCAACCATACTAACCTTACCAACCATGCCAACCATACTAAACATACCAACCATACCAACTATGCCAACCATACCAACCATGTCAACCTTACCAACCACATCAACCATACCAACCATACCAACAATACCAACCATACCTACCATACCAACCTTACCAACCTTACCAACCATGTCAACCATACCAACCATGTCAACCTTACCAACCACATCAACCATACCAACCATGCCAACCATATCAACCATGCCAACCATGTCAACCATGCCAACCATACCAACCACACCAACCATACCAACCTTACCAACTTCACCAACCATACCAAGCTTACCAACCATGACAACCATACCAACCATACCAACCTTACCAACCATGTCAACCATACCAACCATACCAACCATGTCAACCTTACCAACCACATCAACCATACCACCCATACCAAACATACCAACCATACCAACCTTACCAACCATGTCAACCATACCAACCATGTCAACCTTACCAACCTTATCAACCATACCAACCACACCAACCATACCAACCATATCAACCATGTCAACCATGTCAACCATACCAACCATACCAACCATGTCAACCTTACCAACCACATCAACCATACCAACCATGCCAACCATGCCAACCATATCAATAATGCCAACCATACCAACCACACCAACCATACCAACTTCACCAACCATACCAACCTTACCAACCATGCCAACCATACTAAACATACCAACCATACCAACCATGCCAACCATACCAAAAATGCCAACCATACCAACCATACCAACCATACCAACCACATGAACCATACCAACCATACCAACCATACCAACCACACCAACCATACCAACCATATCAACCATGTCAACCATACCAACCATACCAACCATGTCAACCTTACCAACCACATCAACCATACCAACCATGCCAACCATGTCAACCATGTCAATAATGCCAACCATACCAACCACACCAACCATACCAACTTCACCAACCATACCAACCTTACCAATCATGCCAACCATACTAAACATACCAACCATACCAACCATGCCAACCATACCAACCTTACCAATCATGCCAACCATACTAAGCATACCAACCATACCAACCATGCCAACCATACCAATCATGCCAACCATGTCAACCTTACCAACCACATCAACCATACCAACCATACCAACCACACCAACCATACCAAACATACCAACCATACCAACCTTACCAACCATGCCAACCATACTAAACATACCAACCATACCAACCATGCCAACCATACCAACCATGCCAACCATGTCAACCATACCAACCACATCAACTATACCAACCATACTAAACATACCAACCACACCAAGCATACCAACCATACCAACTTCACCAACCATGCCAACCATACCAACCATACCAAGCTTACCAACCATGACAACCATACCAACCATGCCAACCATATCAACCATGTCAACCTTACCAACCATGTCAACCATGTCAACCATACCAACCACACCAATCATACCAACAATACCAACCATACCAACCATACACACCGTACCAACCATGCCAACCATACCAGCCATACCAAACATACCAACCTTACCAACCTTGCTAACTTCACCAACCATGCCAACCATACCAACAATACCAAGCTTACCAACCATGACAACCATACCAACCATGCCAACCATATCAACCATACCAAGCTTACCAACCATGACAACCATACCAACCATGCCAACCATATCAACCATACTAAACATGTCAACCATGCCAACCATACCAACCACACCAACCATACCAACCATACCAACTTCACCAACCATGCCAACCATACCAACCATACCAAGCTTACCAACAATGACAACCATACCACCCATACCAACCTTACCAACCATGTCAACCATATTAACCATACCAACCATGTCAACCTTACCAACCACATCAACCATACCAACCAAACCAACCATACCAACCATACCAACCATACCAACCACACCAACCATACTAAACATACCAACCATACCAACCATGCTAACCATACCAATACCATGCCAACCATGTCAACCATACCAACCACATCAACCATACCAACCATACCAAACATACCAGCCATACCAACCATACCAACCATGCCAACCATACTAAACATACCAACCATACCAACCATTCCAACCATACCAACCATGCCAACCATACCAACAATGCCAGCCATGTCAAGCTTACCAACCACATCAACCATACCAACCACACCAACCATACCAACTTCACCAACCATGCCAACCATACCAACCATACCAAGTTTACCAACCATGACAACCATACCAACCATGCCAACCATATCAACCATACCAACCATGTCAACCATGCCAACCATACCAACCACACCAACCTTACCAACCATACCAACCATACCAACCACACCAACCATACCAACTTCACCAACCATGCCAACCATACCAACCATACCAAGCTTACCAACCATGACAACCATACCAACCTTACCAACCATGTCAACCATGTCAACCATACCAACCACATGAACCATACCAACCATACCAAACATACCAACCATACCAACCATACCAACCATATCAACCTTACCAACCATGCCAACCATACTAAACATACCAACCATACCAACCATGCCAACCATACCAACCATGCCAACCATGTCAACCTTACCAACCACATCAACCATACCAACCATAACAACCACACCAACCATACCAAATATACCAAACATACCAACCACACCAACCTTACCAACTACATCAACCATACCACCCATACCAAACATACCAACCATACCAACCTTACCAAACATGTCAACCATACCAACCATGTCAACCTTACCAACCACATCAACCATACCAACCATACCAACCACACCAACCATACCAACCATATCAACTATGTAAACCATACCAACCATGTCAACCTTACCACCCACATCAACCATACCAACCATGCCAACCATATCAACCATGCCAACCATGTCAACCATGTCAACCATGCCAACCATACCAACCACACCAACCATACCAACCATACCAACCATACCAACTTCACCAACCATACCAACCTTACCAACCATGCCAACCATACTAAACATACCAACCATACCAACCATGCCAACCATACCAACCATGCCAACCATACCAACCATACCAACTTCACCAACCACACCACCCATACCAAACATACCAACCATACCAACCTTACCAACCATGCCAACCATACTAAACATACCAACCATATCAACCATGCTAACCATACCAACCATGCCAACCATGTCAACCATACCAACCACATCAACCATACCAACCATACAAGAGATACCAAACATACCAACCGTACCAACCTTACCAACCATGCCAACCATACTAAACATACCAACCATACCAACCATGCCAACCATACCAACCACGCCAACCATGTCAACCATACCAACTACATCAACTATACCAACCATACCAAACATACCAACCACACCAAGCATACCAACCATACCAACTTCACCAACCATACCAACCATACCAACCATACCAAACATACCAACCGTACCAACCTTACCAACCATGCCAACCATACTAAACATACCAACCATACCAACCATGCCAACCATACCAACCACGCCAACCATGTCAACCATACCAACCACATCAACTATACCAACCATACCAAACATACCAACCACACCAAGCATACCAACCATACCAACTTCACCAACCATGCCAACCATACCAACCATACCAAGCTTACCAACCATTACAACCATACCAACCATGCCAACCATGTCAACCTTACCAACCATGGCAACCATACCAACCACACTAACCATACCAACAATACCAACCATACAAACCATACACACCGTACCAACCATGCCAACCATACCAGCCATACCAACCATACCAACCTTACCAATTTTGCCAACTTCACCAACAATGCCAACCATACCAACCATACCAAGCTTACCAACCATGACAACCATACCAACCATATCAACCATACCAAGCTTACCAACCATGATAACCATACCAACCATGCCAACCATATCAACCATACCAACCATGTCAACCATGCCAACCATACCAACCACACCAACCATACCAACCATACCAACCATAACAACTTCACCAACCACACCACCCATACCAAACATACCAACCATACACACCTTACCAACCATGCCAACCATACTAAACATACCAACCATATCAACCATGCTAACCATACCAACCATGCCAACCATGTCAACCATACCAACCACATCAACCATACCAACCATACCAGCCATACCCAATATACCAACCTTACCAACCATGCCAACCATACTAAATATACCAACCATTCCAACCATACCAACCATGCCAACCATACCAACCATGCCAACCATGTCAAGCTTACCAACCACATCAACCATGCCAACCACACCAACCATACCAACTTTACCAACCATGCCAATCATACCAACCATACCAAGCTTACCAACCATGACAACCATATCAACCATGCCAACCATATCAACCATACCAACCATACCAACCATGTCAACCTTACCAACCACATCAACCATACCAACCATACCAACCACACCAACCATACCAACCATACCAACCACACCAACCATACCAACCATACCAACCATACCAACCACACCACCCATACCAAACATACCAACCATACCAACCTTACCAACCATGCCAACCATACTAAACATACCAACCATATCAACCATGCTAACCATACCAACCATGCCAACCATGTCAACCATACCAACCACACCAACCATGGCAACCATACCAACCACACCAACCATACCAGCCATACCAACCACACCACCCATACCAGCCATACCAACCATACCAACCTTACCAACCATGCCAACCATACCAACCATACCAACCATACCAACCATACCAACCATACCAACCATACCAACCTTACCAACCACACCAACCATACCAACTTTACCAACCATGCTAACCATACCAACCATACCAAGCTTACCAACCATACCAACCATACCAACCACACCAACCATGGCAACCATACCAGCCATACCAACCATACCAACCATTTCAACCAGACCAACCATACCAACCTTACCAACCATGTCAACCATACCAACCACATCAACTATACCAACCATACCAAACATACCAACCACACCAAGCATACCAACCATGTCAACCATACCAGCCATACCAACCATACCAACCACACCAACCATACCAACCATGGCAACCATACCAGCCATACCAACCATACCAACCATACCAACCATGGCAACCATACCAGCCATACCAACCATACCAACCTTACCAACTATGCCAACCATACCAACCATACCAACCACACCAACCATACCAACCACACCAACCATACCAACCATGGCAACCATACCAGCCATACCAACCATACCAACCATTTCAACCAGACCAACCATACCAACCTTACCAACCATGTCAACCATGTCAACCATACCAACCACACCAACCATACCAACAATACCAACCATACCAACCATACCAACCATGTCAACCATACCAGCCATACCAACCATACCAACCACACCAACCATACCAACCATGGCAACCATACCAGCCATACCAACCATACCAACCATACCAACCATGGCAACCATACCAGCCATACCAACCATACCAACCTTACCAACCATGCCAACCATACCAACCATACCAACCATACCAACCATACCAACCATACCAACCATACCAACCTTACCAACCACATCAACCATACCAACCATACCAACCACACCAACCATACCAACCATACCAACCACACCAACCATACCAACCATATCAACCATACCAACCATACCAACCATACCAACCATACCAACCACACCAACCATACCAACCATGGCAACCATACCAGCCATACCAACCATACCAACCATGTCAACCAGACCAACCATACCAACCTTACCAACCATGTCAACCATGTCAACCATACCAACCACACCAACCATACCAACAATACCAACCATACCAACCATACCAACCATGGCAACCATACCAGCCATACCAACCATACCAACCTTACCAACCATGCCAACCATACCAACCATACCAACCATACCAACCATACCAACCATACCAACCATACCAACCTTACCAACCACATCAACCATACCAACCATACCAACCACACCAACCATACCAACCATACCAACCACACCAACCATACCAACCATATCAACCATACCAACCATACCAACCATACCAACCACACCAACCATACCAACCATGGCAACCACACCAGCCATACCAACCATACCAACCATGTCAACCAGACCAACCATACCAACCTTACCAACCATGTCAACCATGTCAACCATACCAACCACACCAACCATACCAACAATACCAACCATACCAACCATACCAACCATGGCAACCATACCAGCCATACCAACCATGTCAACCTTACCAACCACATCAACCATACCAACCATACCAACCAAACCAACCATACCAACCATACCAACCATACCAACCATACCAACCACACCAACCATACCAACCACACCACCCATACCAAACATACCAACCATACCAACCTTACCAACCATGCCAACCATACCAACCATACCAAGCTTACCAACCATGACAACCATACCAACCATGCCAACCATATCAACCATGTCAACCTTACCAACCATGTCAACCATGTCAACCATACCAACCACACCAATCATACCAACAATACCAACCATACCAACCATACACACCGTACCAACCATGCCAACCATACCAGCCATACCAACCATACCAACCTTACCAATTTTGCCAACTTCACCAACAATGCCAACCATACCAACCATACCAAGCTTACCAACCATGACAACCATACCAACCATATCAACCATACCAAGCTTACCAACCATGATAACCATACCAACCATGCCAACCATATCAACCATACCAACCATGTCAACCATGCCAACCATACCAACCACACCAACCATACCAACCATACCAACCATACCAACTTCACCAACCACACCACCCATACCAAACATACCAACCATACCAACCTTACCAACCATGCCAACCATACTAAACATACCAACCATATCAACCATGCTAACCATACCAACCATGCCAACCATGTCAACCATACCAACCACATCAACCATACCAACCATACCAGCCATACCCTATATACCAACCTTACCAACCATGCCAACCATACTAAACATACCAACCATTCCAACCATACCAACCATGCCAACCATACCAACCATGCCAACAATGTCAAGCTTACCAACCACATCAACCATGCCAACCACACCAACCATACCAACTTTACCAACCATGCTAACCATACCAACCATACCAAGCTTACCAACCATGACAACCATATCAACCATGCCAACCATATCAACCATACCAACCATACCAACCATGTCAACCTTACCAACCACATCAACCATACCAACCATACCAACCACACCAACCATACCAACCATACCAACCACACCAACCATACCAACCATACCAACCATACCAACCACACCACCCATACCAAACATACCAACCATACCAACCTTACCAACCATGCCAACCATACTAAACATACCAACCATATCAACCATGCTAACCATACCAACCATGCCAACCATGTCAACCATACCAACCACACCAACCATGGCAACCATACCAACCACACCAACCATACCAGCCATACCAACCACACCACCCATACCAGCCATACCAACCATACCAACCTTACCAACCATGCCAACCATACCAACCATACCAACCATACCAACCATACCAACCATACCAACCATACCAACCTTACCAACCACACCAACCATACCAACTTTACCAACCATGCTAACCATACCAACCATACCAAGCTTACCAACCATACCAACCATACCAACCACACCAACCATGGCAACCATACCAGCCATACCAACCATACCAACCATTTCAACCAGACCAACCATACCAACCTTACCAACCATGTCAACCATACCAACCACATCAACTATACCAACCATACCAAACATACCAACCACACCAAGCATACCAACCATGTCAACCATACCAGCCATACCAACCATACCAACCACACCAACCATACCAACCATGGCAACCATACCAGCCATACCAACCATACCAACCATACCAACCATGGCAACCATACCAGCCATACCAACCATACCAACCTTACCAACCATGCCAACCATACCAACCATACCAACCACACCAACCATACCAACCACACCAACCATACCAACCATGGCAACCATACCAGCCATACCAACCATACCAACCATTTCAACCAGACCAACCATACCAACCTTACCAACCATGTCAACCATGTCAACCATACCAACCACACCAACCATACCAACAATACCAACCATACCAACCATACCAACCATGTCAACCATACCAGCCATACCAACCATACCAACCACACCAACCATACCAACCATGGCAACCATACCAGCCATACCAACCATACCAACCATACCAACCATGGCAACCATACCAGCCATACCAACCATACCAACCTTACCAACCATGCCAACCATACCAACCATACCAACCATACCAACCATACCAACCATACCAACCATACCAACCTTACCAACCACATCAACCATACCAACCATACCAACCACACCAACCATACCAACCATACCAACCACACCAACCATACCAACCATATCAACCATACCAACCATACCAACCATACCAACCATACCAACCACACCAACCATACCAACCATGGCAACCATACCAGCCATACCAACCATGTCAACCAGACCAACCATACCAACCTTACCAACCATGTCAACCATGTCAACCATACCAACCACACCAACCATACCAACAATACCAACCATACCAACCATACCAACCATGGCAACCATACCAGCCATACCAACCATACCAACCTTACCAACCATGCCAACCATACCAACCATACCAACCATACCAACCATACCAACCATACCAACCATACCAACCTTACCAACCACATCAACCATACCAACCATACCAACCACACCAACCACACCAACCATACCAACCATACCAACCACACCAACCATACCAACCATATCAACCATACCAACCATACCAACCATACCAACCACACCAACCATACCAACCATGGCAACCATACCAGCCATACCAACCATACCAACCATGTCAACCAGACCAACCATACCAACCTTACCAACCATGTCAACCATGTCAACCATGCCAACCATACCAACCATACCAACCACACCAACCATACCAACCATGGCAACCATACCAGCCATACCAACCATACCAACCATTTCAACCAGACCAACCATACCAACCTTACCAACCATGTCAACCATGTCAACCATACCAACCACACCAACCATACCAACAATACCAACCATACCAACCATACCAACCATGTCAACCATACCAGCCATACCAACCATACCAACCACACCAACCATACCAACCATGGCAACCATACCAGCCATACCAACCATACCAACCATACCAACTATGGCAACCATACCAGCCATACCAACCATACCAACCTTACCAACCATGCCAACCATACCAACCATACCAACCATACCAACCATACCAACCATACCAACCATACCAACCTTACCAACCACATCAAACATACCAACCATACCAACCACACCAACCATACCAACCATACCAACCACACCAACCATACCAACCATATCAACCATACCAACCATACCAACCATACCAACCATACCAACCACACCAACCATACCAACCATGGCAACCATACCAGCCATACCAACCATACCAACCTTACCAACCATGCCAACCATACCAACCATACCAACCACACCAACCATACCAACCATGGCAACCATACCAGCCATACCAACCATACCAACCATTTCAACCAGACCAACCATACCAACCTTACCAACCATGTCAACCATGTCAACCATACCAACCACACCAACCATACCAACAATACCAACCATACCAACCATACCAACCATGTCAACCATACCAGCCATACCAACCATACCAACCACACCAACCATACCAACCATGGCAACCATACCAGCCATACCAACCATACCAACCATACCAACTATGGCAACCATACCAGCCATACCAACCATACCAACCTTACCAACCATGCCAACCATACCAACCATACCAACCATACCAACCATACCAACCATACCAACCATACCAACCTTACCAACCACATCAAACATACCAACCACACCAACCATACCAACCATATCAACCATACCAACCATACCAACCATACCAACCACACCAACCATACCAACCATGGCAACCATACCAGCCATACCAACCATACCAACCATACCAACCATGGCAACCATACCAGCCATACCAACCATACCAACCTTACCAACCATGCCAACCATACCAACCATACCAACCACACCAACCATACCAACCATGGCAACCATACCAGCCATACCAACCATACCAACCATTTCAACCAGACCAACCATACCAACCTTACCAACCATGTCAACCATGTCAACCATACCAACCACACCAACCATACCAACAATACCAACCATACCAACCATACCAACCATGTCAACCATACCAGCCATACCAACCATACCAACCACACCAACCATACCAACCATGGCAACCATACCAGCCATACCAACCATACCAACCATACCAACTATGGCAACCATACCAGCCATACCAACCATACCAACCTTACCAACCATGCCAACCATACCAACCATACCAACCATACCAACCATACCAACCATACCAACCTTACCAACCACATCAAACATACCAACCATACCAACCACACCAACCATACCAACCATACCAACCACACCAACCATACCAACCATATCAACCATACCAACCATACCAACCATACCAACCATACCAACCACACCAACCATACCAACCATGGCAACCATACCAGCCATACCAACCATACCAACCATGTCAACCAGACCAACCATACCAACCTTACCAACCATGTCAACCATGTCAACCATACCAACCACACCAACCATACCAACAATACCAACCATACCAACCATACCAACCATGGCAACCATACCAGCCATACCAACCATACCAACCTTAGCAACCATGCCAACCATACCAACCATACCAACCATACCAACCATACCAACCATACCAACCTTACCAACCACATCAACCATACCAACCATACCAACCACACCAACCACACCAACCATACCAACCATACCAACCACACCAACCATACCAACCATATCAACCATACCAACCATACCAACCATACCAACCACACCAACCATACCAACCATGGCAACCATACCAGCCATACCAACCATACCAACCATGTCAACCAGACCAACCATACCAACCTTACCAACCATGTCAACCATGTCAACCATACCAACCACACCAACCATACCAACAATACCAACCATACCAACCATACCAACCATGGCAACCATACCAGCCATACCAACCATGTCAACCTTACCAACCACATCAACCATACCAACCATACCAACCAAACCAACCATACCAACCATACCAACCATACCAACCATACCAACCACACCAACCATACCAACCATACCAACCACACCACCCATACCAAACATACCAACCATACCAACCTTACCAACCATGCCAACCATACCAACCATACCAAGCTTACCAACCATGACAACCATACCAACCATGCCAACCATATCAACCATGTCAACCTTACCAACCATGTCAACCATGTCAACCATACCAACCACACCAATCATACCAACAATACCAACCATATCAACCATACCAACCATACCAACCATACCAACCACACCAACCATACCAACCATACCAACCTTACCAATTTTGCCAACTTCACCAACAATGCCAACCATACCAACCATACCAAGCTTACCAACCATGACAACCATACCAACCATATCAACCATACCAAGCTTACCAACCATGATAACCATACCAACCATGCCAACCATATCAACCATACCAACCATGTCAACCATGCCAACCATACCAACCACACCAACCATACCAACCATACCAACTTCACCAACCACACCACCCATACCAAACATACCAACCATACCAACCTTACCAACCATGCCAACCATACTAAACATACCAACCATATCAACCATGCTAACCATACCAACCATGCCAACCATGTCAACCATACCAACCACATCAACCATACCAACCATACCAGCCATACCCTATATACCAACCTTACCAACCATGCCAACCATACTAAACATACCAACCATTCCAACCATACCAACCATGCCAACCATACCAACCATGCCAACAATGTCAAGCTTACCAACCACATCAACCATGCCAACCACACCAACCATACCAACTTTACCAACCATGCTAACCATACCAACCATACCAAGCTTACCAACCATGACAACCATATCAACCATGCCAACCATATCAACCATACCAACCATACCAACCATGTCAACCTTACCAACCACATCAACCATACCAACCATACCAACCACACCAACCATACCAACCATACCAACCACACCAACCATACCAACCATACCAACCATACCAACCACACCACCCATACCAAACATACCAACCATACCAACCTTACCAACCATGCCAACCATACTAAACATACCAACCATATCAACCATGCTAACCATACCAACCATGCCAACCATGTCAACCATACCAACCACATCAACCATACCAACCACACCAACCATACCAACTTTACCAACCATGCTAACCATACCAACCATACCAAGCTTACCAACCATGACAACCATATCAACCATGCCAACCATATCAACCATACCAACCATGTCAACCATGCCAACCATACCAACCACACCAACCTTACCAACCATACCAACCATACCAACCACACCAACCATACCAACCATGACAACCATACCAGCCATACCAACCATACCAACCATGTCAACCAGACCAACCATACCAACCTTACCAACCATGTCAACCATGTCAACCATACCAACCACACCAACCATACCAACAATACCAACCATACCAACCATACCAACCATGGCAACCATACCAGCCATACCAACCATACCAACCTTACCAACCATGCCAACCATACCAACCATACCAACCATACGAACCATACCAACCATACCAACCATACCAACCATGCCAACCATACTAACCTTACCAAGCATGCCAACCATACTAAACATACCAACCATACCAACTATGCCAACCATACCAACCATGTCAACCTTACCAACCACATCAACCATACCAACCATACAAACCATGCCAACAATATCAATCATACCAAGCTTACCAACCATGACAACCATACCAACCATGCCAACCATATCAACCATACCAACCATGTCAACCATGCCAACCATACCAACCATACCAACCATACCAACTTCACCAACCATGCCAACACTGCCAACCATACCAAGCTTACCAACCATGACAACCATACCAACCATACCAACCTTACCAACAATGTCAACCATACCAACCATACCAACCATGTCAACCTTACCAACCACATCAACCATACCAACCATACCAACAATACCAACCATACCTACCATACCAACCTTACCAACCTTACCAACCATGTCAACCATACCAACCATGTCAACCTTACCAACCACATCAACCATACCAACCATGCCAACCATATCAACCATGCCAACCATGTCAACCATGCCAACCATACCAACCACACCAACCATACCAACCTTACCAACTTCACCAACCATACCAAGCTTACCAACCATGACAACCATACCAACCATACCAACCTTACCAACCATGTCAACCATACCAACCATACCAACCATGTCAACCTTACCAACCACATCAACCATACCACCCATACCAAACATACCAACCATACCAACCTTACCAACCATGTCAACCATATCAACCATGTCAACCTTACCAACCTTATCAACCATACCAACCACACCAACCATACCAACCATATCAACCATGTCAACCATGTCAACCACACCAACCATACCAACCATGTCAACCTTACCAACCACATCAACCATACCAACCATGCCAACCATATCAATAATGCCAACCATACCAACCACACCAACCATACCAACTTCACCAACCATACCAACCTTACCAACCATGCCAACCATACTAAACATACCAACCATACCAACCATGCCAACCATACCAAAAATGCCAACCATACCAACCATACCAACCATGTCAACCATACCAACCACATGAACCATACCAACCATACCAACCATACCAACCACACCAACCATACCAACCATATCAACCATGTCAACCATACCAACCATACCAACCATGTCAACCTTACCAACCACATCAACCATACCAACCATGCCAACCATGTCAACCATGTCAATAATGCCAACCATACCAACCACACCAACCATACCAACCATACCAACTTCACCAACCATACAAACCTTACCAATCATGCCAACCATACTAAACATACCAACCATACCAACCATGCCAACCATACCAACCTTACCAATCATGCCAACCATACTAAGCATACCAACCATACCAACCATGCCAACCATACCAATCATGCCAACCATGTCAACCTTACCAACCACATCAACCATAACAACCATACCAACCACACCAACCATACCAAACATACCAACCATACCAACCTTACCAACCATGCCAACCATACTAAACATACCAACCATACCAACCATGCCAACCATACCAACCATGCCAACCATGTCAACCATACCAACCACATCAACTATACCAACCATACCAAACATACCAACCACACCAAGCATAAAAACCATACCAACTTCACCAACCATGCCAACCATACCAACCATACCAAGCTTACCAACCATGACAACCATACCAACCATGCCAACCATATCAACCATACTAAACATGTCAACCATGCCAACCATACCAACCACACCAACCATACCAACCATACCAACTTCACCAACCATGCCAACCATACCAACCATACCAAGCTTACCAACAATGACAACCATACCACCCATACCAACCTTACCAACCATGTCAACCATATTAACCATACCAACCATGTCAACCTTACCAACCACATCAACCATACCAACCAAACCAACCATACCAACCATACCAACCATACCAACCACATCAACCATACCAACCATACCAAACATACCAGCCATACCAACCATACCAACCATGCCAACCATACTAAACATACCAACCATACCAACCATTCCAACCATACCAACCATGCCAACCATACCAACAATGCCAACCATGTCAAGCTTACCAACCACATCAACCATACCAACCACACCAACCATACCAACTTCACCAACCATGCCAACCATACCAACCATACCAAGTTTACCAACCATGAAAACCATACCAACCATGCCAACCATATCAACCATACCAACCATGTCAACCATGCCAACCATACCAACCACACCAACCTTACCAACCATACCAACATACCAACCACACCAACCATACCAACTTCACCAACCATGCCAACCATACCAACCATACCAAGCTTACCAACCATGACAACCATACCAACCTTACCAACCATGTCAACCATGTCAACCATACCAACCACATGAACCATACCAACCATACCAAACATACCAACCATACCAACCATACCAACCATATCAACCTTACCAACCATGCCAACCATACTAAACATACCAACCATACCAACCATGCCAACCATACCAACCATGCCAACCATGTCAACCTTACCAACAACATCAACCATACCAACCATACCAACCACACCAACCATACCACCCATACCAAACATACCAACCATACCAACCTTACAAAACATGTCAACCATACCAACCATGTCAACCTTACCAACCACATCAACCATACCAACCATACCAACCACACCAACCATACCAACCATATCAACCATGTAAACCATACCAACCATGTCAACCTTACCACCCACATCAACCATACCAACCATGCCAACCATATCAACCATGCCAACCATGTCAACCATGCCAACCATACCAACCACACCAACCATACCAACCATACCAACCATACCAACTTCACCAACCATACCAACCTTACCAACCATGCCAACCATACTAAACATACCAACCATACCAACCATGCCAACCATACCAACCATGCCAACCATACCAACCATACCAACTTCACCAACCACACCACCCATACCAAACATACCAACCATACCAACCTTACCAACCATGCCAACCATACTAAACATACCAACCATATCAACCATACTAACCATACCAACCATGCCAACCATGTCAACCATACCAACCACATCAACCATACCAACCATACAAGAGATACCAAACATACCAACCGTACCAACCTTACCAACCATGCCAACCATACTAAACATACCAACCATACCAACCATGCCAACCATACCAACCACGCCAACCATGTCAACCATACCAACCACATCAACTATACCAACCATACCAAACATACCAACCACACCAAGCATACCAACCATACCAACTTCACCAACCATACCAACCATACCAAACATACCAACCGTACCAACCTTACCAACCATGCCAACCATACTAAACATACCAACCATACCAACCATGCCAACCATACCAACCACGCCAACCATGTCAACCATACCAACCACATCAACTATACCAACCATACCAAACATACCAACCACACCAAGCATACCAACCATACCAACTTCACCAACCATGCCAACCATACCAACCATACCAAGCTTACCAACCATTACAACCATACCAACCATGCCAACCATGTCAACCTTACCAACCATGTCAACCATACCAACCACACTAACCATACCAACAATACCAACCATACAAACCATACACACCGTACCAACCATGCCAACCATACCAGCCATACCAACCATACCAACCTTACCAATTTTGCCAACTTCACCAACAATGCCAACCATACCAACCATACCAAGCTTACCAACCATGACAACCATACCAACCATATCAACCATACCAAGCTTACCAACCATGATAACCATACCAACCATGCCAACCATATCAACCATACCAACCATGTCAACCATGCCAACCATACCAACCACACCAACCATACCAACCATAACAACTTCACCAACCATACCAACCATGGCAACCATACCAGCCATACCAACCATACCAACCATGTCAACCAGACCAACCATACCAACCTTACCAACCATGTCAACCATGTCAACCATACCAACCACACCAACCATACCAACAATACCAACCATACCAACCATACCAACCATGGCAACCATACCAGCCATACCAACCATACTAAACATACCAACCATATCAACCATGCTAACCATACCAACCATGCCAACCATGTCAACCATACCAACCACACAACCATACCAACCATACCAGCCATACCCAATATACCAACCTTACCAACCATGCCAACCATACTAAATATACCAACCATTCCAACCATACCAACCATGCCAACCATACCAACCATGCCAACCATGTCAAGCTTACCAACCACATCAACCATGCCAACCACACCAACCATACCAACTTTACCAACCATGCTAACCATACCAACCATACCAAGCTTACCAACCATGACAACCATATCAACCATGCCAACCATATCAACCATACCAACCATACCAACCATGTAGACCTTACCAACCACATCAACCATACCAACAATACCAACCATACCAACCATACCAACCATGGCAACCATACCAGCCATACCAACCATGTCAACCTTACCAACCACATCAACCATACCAACCATACCAACCAAACCAACCATACCAACCATACCAACCATACCAACCATACCAACCACACCAACCATACCAACCATACCAACCACACCACCCATACCAAACATACCAACCATACCAACCTTACCAACCATGCCAACCATACCAACCATACCAAGCTTACCAACCATGACAACCATACCAACCATGCCAACCATATCAACCATGTCAACCTTACCAACCATGTCAACCATGTCAACCATACCAACCACACCAATCATACCAACAATACCAACCATACCAACCATACACACCGTACCAACCATGCCAACCATACCAGCCATACCAACCATACCAACCTTACCAATTTTGCCAACTTCACCAACAATGCCAACCATACCAACCATACCAAGCTTACCAACCATGACAACCATACCAACCATATCAACCATACCAAGCTTACCAACCATGATAACCATACCAACCATGCCAACCATATCAACCATACCAACCATGTCAACCATGCCAACCATACCAACCACACCAACCATACCAACCATACCAACCATACCAACTTCACCAACCACACCACCCATACCAAACATACCAACCATACCAACCTTACCAACCATGCCAACCATACTAAACATACCAACCATATCAACCATGCTAACCATACCAACCATGCCAACCATGTCAACCATACCAACCACATCAACCATACCAACCATACCAGCCATACCCTATATACCAACCTTACCAACCATGCCAACCATACTAAACATACCAACCATTCCAACCATACCAACCATGCCAACCATACCAACCATGCCAACAATGTCAAGCTTACCAACCACATCAACCATGCCAACCACACCAACCATACCAACTTTACCAACCATGCTAACCATACCAACCATACCAAGCTTACCAACCATGACAACCATATCAACCATGCCAACCATATCAACCATACCAACCATACCAACCATGTCAACCTTACCAACCACATCAACCATACCAACCATACCAACCACACCAACCATACCAACCATACCAACCACACCAACCATACCAACCATACCAACCATACCAACCACACCACCCATACCAAACATACCAACCATACCAACCTTACCAACCATGCCAACCATACTAAACATACCAACCATATCAACCATGCTAACCATACCAACCATGCCAACCATGTCAACCATACCAACCACATCAACCATACCAACCATACCAGCCATACCCAATATACCAACCTTACCAACCATGCCAACCATACTAAACATACCAACCATTCCAACCATACCAACCATGCCAACCATACCAACCATGCCAACCATGTCAAGCTTACCAACCACATCAACCATACCAACCACACCAACCATACCAACTTTACCAACCATGCTAACCATACCAACCATACCAAGCTTACCAACCATGACAACCATATCAACCATGCCAACCATATCAACCATACCAACCATGTCAACCATGCCAACCATACCAACCACACCAACCTTACCAACCATACCAACCATACCAACCACACCAACCATACCAACCATGGCAACCATACCAGCCATACCAACCATACCAACCATGTCAACCAGACCAACCATACCAACCTTACCAACCATGTCAACCATGTCAACCATACCAACCACACCAACCATACCAACAATACCAACCATACCAACCATACCAACCATGGCAACCATACCAGCCATACCAACCATACCAACCTTACCAACCATGCCAACCATACCAACCATACCAACCATACGAACCATACCAACCATACCAACCATACCAACCATGCCAACCATACTAACCTTACCAAGCATGCCAACCATACTAAACATACCAACCATACCAACTATGCCAACCATACCAACCATGTCAACCTTACCAACCACATCAACCATACCAACCATACCAACCATGCCAACAATATCAATCATACCAAGCTTACCAACCATGACAACCATACCAACCATGCCAACCATATCAACCATACCAACCATGTCAACCATGCCAACCATACCAACCATACCAACCATACCAACTTCACCAACCATGCCAACCATGCCAACACTGCCAACCATACCAAGCTTACCAACCATGACAACCATACCAACCATACCAACCTTACCAACAATGTCAACCATACCAACCATACCAACCATGTCAACCTTACCAACCACATCAACCATACCAACCATACCAACCATACCAACAATACCAACCATACCTACCATACCAACCTTACCAACCTTACCAACCATGTCAACCATACCAACCATGTCAACCTTACCAACCACATCAACCATACCAACCATGCCAACCATATCAACCATGCCAACCATGTCAACCATGCCAACCATACCAACCACACCAACCATACCAACCTTACCAACTTCACCAACCATACCAAGCTTACCAACCATGACAACCATACCAACCATACCAACCTTACCAACCATGTCAACCATACCAACCATACCAACCATGTCAACCTTACCAACCACATCAACCATACCACCCATACCAAACATACCAACCATACCAACCTTACCAACCATGTCAACCATACCAACCATGTCAACCTTACCAACCTTATCAACCATACCAACCACACCAACCATACCAACCATATCAACCATGTCAACCATGTCAACCACACCAACCATACCAACCATGTCAACCTTACCAACCACATCAACCATACCAACCATGCCAACCATGCCAACCATATCAATAATGCCAACCATACCAACCACACCAACCATACAAACTTCACCAACCATACCAACCTTACCAACCATGCCAACCATACTAAACATACCAACCATACCAACCATGCCAACCATACCAAAAATGCCAACCATACCAACCATGTCAACCATACCAACCACATGAACCATACCAACCATACCAACCATACCAACCACACCAACCATACCAACCATATCAACCATGTCAACCATACCAACCATACCAACCATGTCAACCTTACCAACCACATCAACCATACCAACCATGCCAACCATGTCAACCATGTCAATAATGCCAACCATACCAACCACACCAACCATACCAACCATACCAACTTCACCAACCATACCAACCTTACCAATCATGCCAACCATACTAAACATACCAACCATACCAACCATGCCAACCATACCAACCTTACCAATCATGCCAACCATACTAAGCATACCAACCATACCAACCATGCCAACCATACCAATCATGCCAACCATGTCAACCTTACCAACCACATCAACCATAACAACCATACCAACCACACCAACCATACCAAACATACCAACCATACCAACCTTACCAACCATGCCAACCATACTAAACATACCAACCATACCAACCATGCCAACCATACCAACCATGCCAACCATGTCAACCATACCAACCACATCAACTATACCAACCATACCAAACATACCAACCACACCAAGCATACCAACCATACCAACTTCACCAACCATGCCAACCATACCAACCATACCAAGCTTACCAACCATGACAACCATACCAACCATGCCAACCATATCAACCATGTCAACCTTACCAACCATGTCAACCATGTCAACCATACCAACCACACCAATCATACCAACAATACCAACCATACCAACCATACACACCGTACCAACCATGCCAACCATACCAGCCATACCAAACATACCAACCTTACCAACCTTGCTAACTTCACCAACCATGCCAACCATACCAACAATACCAAGCTTACCAACCATGACAACCATACCAACCATGCCAACCATATCAACCATACCAAGCTTACCAACCATGACAACCATACCAACCATGCCAACCATATCAACCATACTAAACATGTCAACCATGCCAACCATACCAACCACACCAACCATACCAACCATACCAACTTCACCAACCATGCCAACCATACCAACCATACCAAGCTTACCAACAATGACAACCATACCACCCATACCAACCTTACCAACCATGTCAACCATATTAACCATACCAACCATGTCAACCTTACCAACCACATCAACCATACCAACCAAACCAACCATACCAACCATACCAACCATACCAACCATACCAACCACACCAACCATACTAAACATACCAACCATACCAACCATGCTAACCATACCAATACCATGCCAACCATGTCAACCATACCAACCACATCAACCATACCAACCATACCAAACATACCAGCCATACCAACCATAAAAACCATGCCAACCATACTAAACATACCAACCATACCAACCATTCCAACCATACCAACCATGCCAACCATACCAACAATGCCAACCATGTCAAGCTTACCAACCACATCAACCATACCAACCACACCAACCATACCAACTTCACCAACCATGCCAACCATACCAACCATACCAAGTTTACCAACCATGACAACCATACCAACCATGCCAACCATATCAACCATACCAACCATGTCAACCATGCCAACCATACCAACCACACCAACCTTACCAACCATACCAACCATACCAACCACACCAACCATACCAACTTCACCAACCATGCCAACCATACCAACCATACCAAGCTTACCAACCATGACAACCATACCAACCTTACCAACCATGTCAACCATACCAACCACATGAACCATACCAACCATACCAAACATACCAACCATACCAACCATACCAACCATATCAACCTTACCAACCATGCCAACCATACTTAACATACCAACCATACCAACCATGCCAACCATACCAACCATGCCAACCATGTCAACCTTACCAACCACATCAACCATACCAACCATACCAACCACACCAACCATACCAAATATACCAAACATACCAACCACACCAACCTTACCAACTACATCAACCATACCACCCATACCAAACATACCAACCATACCAACCTTACCAAACATGTCAACCATACCAACCATGTCAACCTTACCAACCACATCAACCATACCAACCATACCAACCACACCAACCATACCAACCATATCAACCATGTAAACCATACCAACCATGTCAACCTTACCACCCACATCAACCATACCAACCATGCCAACCATATCAACCATGCCAACCATGTCAACCATGCCAACCATACCAACCACACCAACCATACCAACCATACCAACCATACCAACTTCACCAACCATACCAACCTTACCAACCATGCCAACCATACTAAACATACCAACCATATCAACCATGCCAACCATACCAACCATGCCAACCATACCAACCATACCAACTTCACCAACCATACCAAGCTTACCAACCATGACAACCATACCAACCATACCAACCTTACCAACCATGTCAACCATACCAACCATGTCAACCTTACCAACCTTATCAACCATACCAACCACACCAACCATACCAACCATATCAACCATGTCAACCATGTCAACCACACCAACCATACCAACCATGTCAACCTTACCAACCACATCAACCATACCAACCATGCCAACCATGCCAACCATATCAATAATGCCAACCATACCAACCACACCAACCATACCAACTTCACCAACCATACCAACCTTACCAACCATGCCAACCATACTAAACATACCAACCATACCAACCATGCCAACCATACCAAAAATGCCAACCATACCAACCATGTCAACCATACCAACCACATGAACCATACCAACCATACCAACCATACCAACCACACCAACCATACCAACCATATCAACCATGTCAACCATACCAACCATACCAACCATGTCAACCTTACCAACCACATCAACCATACCAACCATGCCAACCATGTCAACCATGTCAATAATGCCAACCATACCAACCACACCAACCATACCAACCATACCAACTTCACCAACCATACCAACCTTACCAATCATGCCAACCATACTAAACATACCAACCATACCAACCATGTCAACCATACCAACCTTACCAATCATGCCAACCATACTAAGCATACCAACCATACCAACCATGCCAACCATACCAATCATGCCAACCATGTCAACCTTACCAACCACATCAACCATAACAACCATACCAACCACACCAACCATACCAAACATACCAACCATACCAACCTTACCAACCATGCCAACCATACTAAACATACCAACCATACCAACCATGCCAACCATACCAACCATGCCAACCATGTCAACCATACCAACCACATCAACTATACCAACCATACCAAACATACCAACCACACCAAGCATACCAACCATACCAACTTCACCAACCATGCCAACCATACCAACCATACCAAGCTTACCAACCATGACAACCATACCAACCATGCCAACCATATCAACCATGTCAACCTTACCAACCATGTCAACCATGTCAACCATACCAACCACACCAATCATACCAACAATACCAACCATACCAACCATACACACCGTACCAACCATGCCAACCATACCAGCCATACCAAACATACCAACCTTACCAACCTTGCTAACTTCACCAACCATGCCAACCATACCAACAATACCAAGCTTACCAACCATGACAACCATACCAACCATGCCAACCATATCAACCATACCAAGCTTACCAACCATGACAACCATACCAACCATGCCAACCATATCAACCATACTAAACATGTCAACCATGCCAACCATACCAACCACACCAACCATACCAACCATACCAACTTCACCAACCATGCCAACCATACCAACCATACCAAGCTTACCAACAATGACAACCATACCACCCATACCAACCTTACCAACCATGTCAACCATATTAACCATACCAACCATGTCAACCTTACCAACCACATCAACCATACCAACCAAACCAACCATACCAACCATACCAACCATACCAACCATACCAACCACACCAACCATACTAAACATACCAACCATACCAACCATGCTAACCATACCAATACCATGCCAACCATGTCAACCATACCAACCACATCAACCATACCAACCATACCAAACATACCAGCCATACCAACCATAAAAACCATGCCAACCATACTAAACATACCAACCATACCAACCATTCCAACCATACCAACCATGCCAACCATACCAACAATGCCAACCATGTCAAGCTTACCAACCACATCAACCATACCAACCACACCAACCATACCAACTTCACCAACCATGCCAACCATACCAACCATACCAAGTTTACCAACCATGACAACCATACCAACCATGCCAACCATATCAACCATACCAACCATGTCAACCATGCCAACCATACCAACCACACCAACCTTACCAACCATACCAACCATACCAACCACACCAACCATACCAACTTCACCAACCATGCCAACCATACCAACCATACCAAGCTTACCAACCATGACAACCATACCAACCTTACCAACCATGTCAACCATACCAACCACATGAACCATACCAACCATACCAAACATACCAACCATACCAACCATACCAACCATATCAACCTTACCAACCATGCCAACCATACTAAACATACCAACCATACCAACCATGCCAACCATACCAACCATGCCAACCATGTCAACCTTACCAACCACATCAACCATACCAACCATACCAACCACACCAACCATACCAAATATACCAAACATACCAACCACACCAACCTTACCAACTACATCAACCATACCACCCATACCAAACATACCAACCATACCAACCTTACCAAACATGTCAACCATACCAACCATGTCAACCTTACCAACCACATCAACCATACCAACCATACCAACCACACCAACCATACCAACCATATCAACCATGTAAACCATACCAACCATGTCAACCTTACCACCCACATCAACCATACCAACCATGCCAACCATATCAACCATGCCAACCATGTCAACCATGCCAACCATACCAACCACACCAACCATACCAACCATACCAACCATACCAACTTCACCAACCATACCAACCTTACCAACCATGCCAACCATACTAAACATACCAACCATACCAACCATGCCAACCATACCAACCATGCCAACCATACCAACCATACCAACTTCACCAACCACACCACCCATACCAAACATACCAACCATACCAACCTTACAAACCATGCCAACCATACTAAACATACCAACCATATCAACCATGCTAACCATACCAACCATGCCAACCATGTCAACCATACCAACCACATCAACCATACCAACCATACAAGAGATACCAAACATACCAACCGTACCAACCTTACCAACCATGCCAACCATACTAAACATACCAACCATACCAACCATGCCAACCATACCAACCACGCCAACCATGTCAACCATACCAACCACATCAACTATACCAACCATACCAAACATACCAACCACACCAAGCATACCAACCATACCAACTTCACCAACATTACCAACCATACCAAACATACCAACCGTACCAACCTTACCAACCATGCCAACCATACTAAACATACCAACCATACCAACCATGCCAACCATACCAACCACGCCAACCATGTCAACCATACCAACCACATCAACTATACCAACCATACCAAACATACCAACCACACCAAGCATACCAACCATACCAACTTCACCAACCATGCCAACCATACCAACCATACCAAGCTTACCAACCATTACAACCATACCAACCATGCCAACCATACCAAGCTTACCAACCATGACAACCATGCCAACCATGCCAACCATATCAACCATACCAACCATGTCAACCATGCCAACCATACCAACCACACCAACCATACTAAACATACCAACCATATCAACCTTGCTAACCATACCAACCATGCCAACCATGTCAACCATACCAACCACATCAACCATACCAACCATACCAGCCATACCCAATATACCAACCTTACCAACCATGCCAACCATACTAAATATACCAACCATTCCAACCATACCAACCATGCCAACCATACCAACCATGCCAACCATGTCAAGCTTACCAACCACATCAACCATGCCAACCACACCAACCATACCAACTTTACCAACCATGCTAACCATACCAACCATACCAACTATACCAAGCTTACCAACCATGACAACCATATCAACCATGCCAACCATATCAACCATACCAACCATACCAACCATGTCAACCTTACCAACCACATCAACCATACCAACCATACCAACCACACCAACCATACCAACCATACCAACCACACCAACCATACCAACCATACCAACCATACCAACCATACCAACCACACCACCCATACCAAACATACCAACCATACCAACCTTACAAACCATGCCAACCATACTAAACATACCAACCATATCAACCATGCTAACCATACCAACCATGCCAACCATGTCAACCATACCAACCACATCAACCATACCAACCATACCAGCCATACCCAATATACCAACCTTACCAACCATGCCAACCATACTAAACATACCAACCATTCCAACCATACCAACCATGCCAACCATACCAACCATGCCAACCATGTCAAGCTTACCAACCACATCAACCATACCAACCACACCAACCATACCAACTTTACCAACCATGCTAACCATACCAACCATACCAAGCTTACCAACCATACCAACCATACCAACCACACCAACCATACCAACCATATCAACCATACCAACCACACCAACCATACCAACCATGGCAACCATACCAGCCATACCAACCATACCAACCATTTCAACCAGACCAACCATACCAACCTTACCAACCATGTCAACCATGTCAACCATACCAACCACACCAACCATACCAACAATACCAACCATACCAACCATACCAACCATGTCAACCATACCAGCCATACCAACCATACCAACCACACCAACCATACCAACCATGGCAACCATACCAGCCATACCAACCATACCAACCATACCAACCATGGCAACCATACCAGCCATACCAACCATACCAACCTTACCAACCATACCAACCATACCAACCATACCAACCATACCAACCATACCAACCTTACCAACCACATCAACCATACCAACCACACCAACCATACCAACCATACCAACCACACCAACCATACCAACCATATCAACCATACCAACCATACCAACCATACCAACCATGGCAACCATACCAGCCATACCAACCATACCAACCATGTCAACCAGACCAACCATACCAACCTTACCAACCATGTCAACCATGTCAACCATACCAACCACACCAACCATACCAACCACACCAACCATACCAACAATACCAACCATACCAACCATACCAACCATGGCAACCATACCAGCCATACCAACCATACCAACCTTACCAACCATGCCAACCATACCAACCATACCAACCATACCAACCATACCAACCATACCAACCATACCAACCATACCAACCATGCCAACCATACTAACCTTACCAACCATGCCAACCATACTAAACATACCAACCATACCAACCATGCCAACCATACCAACCATGTCAACCTTACCAACCACATCAACCATACCAACCATACCAACCATGCCAACCATATCAATCATACCAAGCTTACCAACCATGACAACCATACCAACCATGCCAACCATATCAACCATACCAACCATGTCAACCATGCCAACCATACCAACCATACCAACTTCACCAACCATGCCAACCATGCCAACACTGCCAACCATACCAAGCTTACCAACCATGACAACCATACCAACCATACCAACCTTACCAACAATGTCAACCATACCAACCATACCAACCATGTCAACCTTACCAACCACATCAACCATACCAACAATACCAACCATACCTACCATACCAACCTTACCAACCATGTCAACCATACCAACCATGTCAACCTTACCAACCACATCAACCATACCAACCATGCCAACCATATCAACCATGCCAACCATGTCAACCATGCCAACCATACCAACCACACCAACCATACCAACCTTACCAACTTCACCAACCATACCAAGCTTACCAACCATGACAACCATACCAACCATACCAACCTTACCAACCATGTCAACCATACCAACCATACCAACCATGTCAACCTTACCAACCACATCAACCATACCACCCATACCAAACATACCAACCATACCAACCTTACCAACCATGTCAACCGTACCAACCATGTCAACCTTATAAACCTTATCAACCATACCAACCACACCAACCATACCAACCATGTCAACCATGTCAACCATACCAACCACACCAACCATACCAAACATACCAACCATACCAACCATGGCAACCATACCAACCATACCAACCATACCAACCATACCAACCATGTCAACCATACCAACCATACCAACCATGTCAACCATACCAACCACATGAACCATACCAACCATAACAACCATACCAACCACACCAACCATACCAACCATATCAACCATGTCAACCATACCAACCATACCAACCATGTCAACCTTACCAACCACATAAACCATACCAACCATGCCAACCATGCCAACCATGTCAATAATGCCAACCATACCAACCACACCAAGCATACCAACCATACCAACTTCACCAACCATACCAACCTTACCAACCATGCCAACCATACTAAACATACCAACCATACCAACCATGCAAACCATACCAACCATACCAACCATGCCAACCATACCAACCATACCAACCATGTCAACCATACCAACCGCATGAACCATACCAACCATACCAACCATACCAACCACACCAACCATACCAACCATATCAACCATGTCAACCATACCAACCATACCAACCATGTCAACCTTACCAACCACATCAACCATACCAACCATGCCAACCATGCCAACCATGCCAACCATACCAACCACACCAACCATACCAACCATACCAACTTCACCAACCATACCAACCTTACCAACCATGCCAACCATACTAAACATACCAACCATACCAACCATGCCAACCATGTCAATAATGCCAACCATACCAACCACACCAAGCATACCAACCATACCAACTTCACCAACCATGCCAACCTTACCAACCATGCCAACCATACTAAACATACCAACCATACCAACCATGCCAACCATACCAACCATACCAACCATGCCAACCATACCAACCATACCAACCATGTCAACCATACCAACCGCATGAACCATACCAACCATACCAACCATACCAACCACACCAACCATACCAACCATATCAACCATGTCAACCATACCAACCATACCAACCATGTCAACCTTACCAACCACATCAGCCATACCAACCATGCCAACCATACCAACCATACCAACCATGTCAACCTTACCAACCACATCAACCATACCAACCATACCAACCTTACCAATCATGCCAACCATACTTAGCATACCAACCATACCAACCATGCCAACCATACCAACCATGCCAACCATGTCAACCTTACCAACCACATCAACCATACCAACCATACCAACCACACCAACCATACCAAACATACCAACCATACCAACCTTACCAACCATGCCAACCATACTAAACATACCAACCATACCAACCATGCCAACCATACCAACCATGCCAACCATGTCAACCATACCAACCACATCAACTATACCAACCATACCAAACATACCAACCACACCAAGCATACCAACCATACCAACTTCACCAACCATGCCAACCATACCAACCATACCAAGCTTACCAACCATGACAACCATACCAACCATGCCAACCATATCAACCATGTCAACCTTACCAACCATGTTTACCATGTCAACCATACCAACCACACCAATCATACCAACAATACCAACCATACCAACCATACACACCGTACCAACCATGCCAACCATACCAGCCATACCAAACATACCAACCTTACACACCTTGCTAACTTCACCAACCATGCCAACCATACCAACCATACCAAGCTTACCAACCATGACAACCATACCAACCATGCCAACCATATCAACCATACCAAGCTTACCAACCATGACAACCATACCAACCATGCCAACCATATCAACCATACTAACCATGTCAACCATGCCAACCATACCAACCACACCAACCATACCAACTTCACCAACCATGCCAACCATACCAACCATACCAAGCTTACCAACAATGACAACCATACCACCCATACCAACCTTACCAACCATGTCAACCATATTAACCATACTAACCATGTCAACCTTACCAACCACATCAACCATACCAACCATATCAACCACACCAACCATACCAACCATACCAACCATACCAACCACACCAACCATACCAACCACACCACCCATACCAAACATACCAACCATACCAACCTTACCAACCATGCCAACCATACTAAACATATCAACCATACCAACCATGCTAACCATACCAATACCATGCCAACCATGTCAACCATACCAACCATATCAACCATACCAACCATACCAAACATACCAGCCATACCAACCATACCAACCTTACCAACCATGCCAACCATACTAAACATACCAACCATACCAACCATTCCAACCATACCAACCATGCCAACCATACCAACAATGCCAACCATGTCAAGCTTACCAACCACATCAACCATACCAACCACACCAACCATACCAACTTCACCAACCATGCCAACCATACCAAGCTTACCAACCATGACAACCATACCAACCATGCCAGCCATATCAACCATACCAACCATGTCAACCATGCCAACCATACCAACCACACCAACCTTACCAACCATACCAACCATACCTACCACACCAACCATACCAACTTCACCAACCATGCCAACCATACCAACCATACCAAGCTTACCAACCATGACAACCATACCAACCTTACCAACCATGTCAACCATGTCAACCATACCAACCACATGAACCATACCAACCATACCAAACATACCAACCATACCAACCATACCAACCATACCAACCATATCAACCTTACCAACCATGCCAACCATACTAAACATACCAACCATACCAACCATGCCAACCATACCAACCATGCCAACCATGTCAACCTTACCAACCTTATCAACCATACCAACCACACCAACCATACCAACCATATCAACCATGTCAACCATGTCAACCACACCAACCATACCAACCATGTCAACCTTACCAACCACATCAACCATACCAACCATGCCAACCATGCCAACCATATCAATAATGCCAACCATACCAACCACACCAACCATACCAACTTCACCAACCATACCAACCTTACCAACCATGCCAACCATACTAAACATACCAACCATACCAACCATGCCAACCATACCAAAAATGCCAACCATACCAACCATGTCAACCATACCAACCACATGAACCATACCAACCATACCAACCATACCAACCACACCAACCATACCAACCATATCAACCATGTCAACCATACCAACCATACCAACCATGTCAACCTTACCAACCACATCAACCATACCAACCATGCCAACCATGTCAACCATGTCAATAATGCCAACCATACCAACCACACCAACCATACCAACCATACCAACTTCACCAACCATACCAACCTTACCAATCATGCCAACCATACTAAACATACCAACCATACCAACCATGTCAACCATACCAACCTTACCAATCATGCCAACCATACTAAGCATACCAACCATACCAACCATGCCAACCATACCAATCATGCCAACCATGTCAACCTTACCAACCACATCAACCATAACAACCATACCAACCACACCAACCATACCAAACATACCAACCATACCAACCTTACCAACCATACCAACCATACCAAGCTTACCAACCATGACAACCATACCAACCATGCCAACCATATCAACCATGTCAACCTTACCAACCATGTCAACCATGTCAACCATACCAACCACACCAATCATACCAACAATACCAACCATGCCAACCATACCAATCATGCCAACCATGTCAACCTTACCAACCACATCAACCATAACAACCATACCAACCACACCAACCATACCAAACATACCAACCATACCAACCTTACCAACCATACCAACCATGACAACCATACCAACCATGCCAACCATATCAACCATGTCAACCTTACCAACCATGTCAACCATGTCAACCATACCAACCTTACCAATCATGCCAACCATACTAAACATACCAACCATACCAACCATGCCAACCATACCAACCATGCCAACCATGTCAACCATACCAACCACATCAACTATACCAACCATACCAAACATACCAACCACACCAAGCATACCAACCATACCAACTTCACCAACCATGCCAACCATACCAACCATACCAAGCTTACCAACCATGACAACCATACCAACCATGCCAACCATATCAACCATGTCAACCTTACCAACCATGTCAACCATGTCAACCATACCAACCACACCAATCATACCAACAATACCAACCATACCAACCATACACACCGTACCAACCATGCCAACCATACCAGCCATACCAAACATACCAACCTTACCAACCTTGCTAACTTCACCAACCATGCCAACCATACCAACAATACCAAGCTTACCAACCATGACAACCATACCAACCATGCCAACCATATCAACCATACCAAGCTTACCAACCATGACAACCATACCAACCATGCCAACCATATCAACCATACTAAACATGTCAACCATGCCAACCATACCAACCACACCAACCATACCAACCATACCAACTTCACCAACCATGCCAACCATACCAACCATACCAAGCTTACCAACAATGACAACCATACCACCCATACCAACCTTACCAACCATGTCAACCATATTAACCATACCAACCATGTCAACCTTACCAACCACATCAACCATACCAACCAAACCAACCATACCAACCATACCAACCATACCAACCATACCAACCACACCAACCATACTAAACATACCAACCATACCAACCATGCTAACCATACCAATACCATGCCAACCATGTCAACCATACCAACCACATCAACCATACCAACCATACCAAACATACCAGCCATACCAACCATAAAAACCATGCCAACCATACTAAACATACCAACCATACCAACCATTCCAACCATACCAACCATGCCAACCATACCAACAATGCCAACCATGTCAAGCTTACCAACCACATCAACCATACCAACCACACCAACCATACCAACTTCACCAACCATGCCAACCATACCAACCATACCAAGTTTACCAACCATGACAACCATACCAACCATGCCAACCATATCAACCATACCAACCATGTCAACCATGCCAACCATACCAACCACACCAACCTTACCAACCATACCAACCATACCAACCACACCAACCATACCAACTTCACCAACCATGCCAACCATACCAACCATACCAAGCTTACCAACCATGACAACCATACCAACCTTACCAACCATGTCAACCATACCAACCACATGAACCATACCAACCATACCAAACATACCAACCATACCAACCATACCAACCATATCAACCTTACCAACCATGCCAACCATACTAAACATACCAACCATACCAACCATGCCAACCATACCAACCATGCCAACCATGTCAACCTTACCAACCACATCAACCATACCAACCATACCAACCACACCAACCATACCAAATATACCAAACATACCAACCACACCAACCTTACCAACTACATCAACCATACCACCCATACCAAACATACCAACCATACCAACCTTACCAAACATGTCAACCATACCAACCATGTCAACCTTACCAACCACATCAACCATACCAACCATACCAACCACACCAACCATACCAACCATATCAACCATGTAAACCATACCAACCATGTCAACCTTACCACCCACATCAACCATACCAACCATGCCAACCATATCAACCATGCCAACCATGTCAACCATGCCAACCATACCAACCACACCAACCATACCAACCATACCAACCATACCAACTTCACCAACCATACCAACCTTACCAACCATGCCAACCATACTAAACATACCAACCATACCAACCATGCCAACCATACCAACCATGCCAACCATACCAACCATACAACTTCACCAACCACACCACCCATACCAAACATACCAACCATACCAACCTTACCAACCATGCCAACCATACTAAACATACCAACCATATCAACCATGCTAACCATACCAACCATGCCAACCATGTCAACCATACCAACCACATCAACCATACCAACCATACAAGAGATACCAAACATACCAACCGTACCAACCTTACCAACCATGCCAACCATACTAAACATACCAACCATACCAACCATGCCAACCATACCAACCACGCCAACCATGTCAACCATACCAACCACATCAACTATACCAACCATACCAAACATACCAACCACACCAAGCATACCAACCATGCCAACCATACTAAACATACCAACCATACCAACCATGCCAACCATACCAACCACGCCAACCATGTCAACCATACCAACCACATCAACTATACCAACCATACCAAACATACCAACCACACCAAGCATACCAACCATGCCAACCATACTAAACATACCAACCATACCAACCATGCCAACCATACCAACCATGCCAACCATACCAACCATACAACTTCACCAACCACACCACCCATACCAAACATACCAACCATACCAACCTTACCAACCATGCCAACCATACTAAACATACCAACCATATCAACCATGCTAACCATACCAACCATGCCAACCATGTCAACCATACCAACCACATCAACCATACCAACCATACAAGAGATACCAAACATACCAACCGTACCAACCTTACCAACCATGCCAACCATACTAAACATACCAACCATACCAACCATGCCAACCATACCAACCACGCCAACCATGTCAACCATACCAACCACATCAACTATACCAACCATACCAACCATGCCAACCATACCAACCACGCCAACCATGTCAACCATACCAACCACATCAACTATACCAACCATACCAAACATACCAACCACACCAAGCATACCAACCATACCAACTTCACCAACCATGCCAACCATACCAACCATACCAAGCTTACCAACCATTACAACCATACCAACCATGCCAACCATACCAAGCTTACCAACCATGACAACCATACCAACCATATCAACCATACCAAGCTTACCAACCATGATAACCATACCAACCATGCCAACCATATCAACCATACCAACCATGTCAACCATGCCAACCATACCAACCACACCAACCATACTAAACATACCAACCATATCAACCATGCTAACCATACCAACCATGCCAACCATGTCAACCATACCAACCACATCAACCATACCAACCATACCAGCCATACCCAATATACCAACCTTACCAACCATGCCAACCATACTAAATATACCAACCATTCCAACCATACCAACCATGCCAACCATGCCAACCATACCAACCATGCCAACCATGTCAAGCTTACCAACCACATCAACCATGCCAACCACACCAACCATACCAACTTTACCAACCATGCTAACCATACCAACCATACCAACTATACCAAGCTTACCAACCATGACAACCATATCAACCATGCCAACCATATCAACCATACCAACCATACCAACCATGTCAACCTTACCAACCACATCAACCATACCAACCATACCAACCACACCAACCATACCAACCATACCAACCACACCAACCATACCAACCATACCAACCATACCAACCATACCAACCACACCACCCATACCAAACATACCAACCATACCAACCTTACAAACCATGCCAACCATACTAAACATACCAACCATATCAACCATGCTAACCATACCAACCATGCCAACCATGTCAACCATACCAACCACATCAACCATACCAACCATACCAGCCATACATAATATACCAACCTTACCAACCATGCCAACCATACTAAACATACCAACCATTCCAACCATACCAACCATGCCAACCATACCAACCATGCCAACCATGTCAAGCTTACCAACCACATCAACCATACCAACCACACCAACCATACCAACTTTACCAACCATGCTAACCATACCAACCATACCAAGCTTACCAACCATACCAACCATACCAACCACACCAACCATACCAACCATATCAACCATACCAACCACACCAACCATACCAACCATGGCAACCATACCAGCCATACCAACCATACCAACCATTTCAACCAGACCAACCATACCAACCTTACCAACCATGTCAACCATGTCAACCATACCAACCACACCAACCATACCAACAATACCAACCATACCAACCATACCAACCATGTCAACCATACCAGCCATACCAACCATACCAACCACACCAACCATACCAACCATGGCAACCATACCAGCCATACCAACCATACCAACCATACCAACCATGGCAACCATACCAGCCATACCAACCATACCAACCTTACCAACCATACCAACCATACCAACCTTACCAACCATGCCAACCATACCAACCATACCAAGCTTACCAACCATGACAACCATACCAACCATGCCAACCATATCAACCATGTCAACCTTACCAACCATGTCAACCATGTCAACCATACCAACCACACCAATCATACCAACAATACCAACCATACCAACCATACACACCGTACCAACCATGCCAACCATACCAGCCATACCAACCATACCAACCTTACCAATTTTGCCAACTTCACCAACAATGCCAACCATACCAACCATACCAAGCTTACCAACCATGACAACCATACCAACCATATCAACCATACCAAGCTTACCAACCATGATAACCATACCAACCATGCCAACCATATCAACCATACCAACCATGTCAACCATGCCAACCATACCAACCACACCAACCATACCAACCATACCAACCATACCAACTTCACCAACCACACCACCCATACCAAACATACCAACCATACCAACCTTACCAACCATGCCAACCATACTAAACATACCAACCATATCAACCATGCTAACCATACCAACCATGCCAACCATGTCAACCATACCAACCACATCAACCATACCAACCATACCAGCCATACCCTATATACCAACCTTACCAACCATGCCAACCATACTAAACATACCAACCATTCCAACCATACCAACCATGCCAACCATACCAACCATGCCAACAATGTCAAGCTTACCAACCACATCAACCATGCCAACCACACCAACCATACCAACTTTACCAACCATGCTAACCATACCAACCATACCAAGCTTACCAACCATGACAACCATATCAACCATGCCAACCATATCAACCATACCAACCATACCAACCATGTCAACCTTACCAACCACATCAACCATACCAACCATACCAACCACACCAACCATACCAACCATACCAACCACACCAACCATACCAACCATACCAACCATACCAACCACACCACCCATACCAAACATACCAACCATACCAACCTTACCAACCATGCCAACCATACTAAACATACCAACCATATCAACCATGCTAACCATACCAACCATGCCAACCATGTCAACCATACCAACCACATCAACCATACCAACCATACCAGCCATACCCAATATACCAACCTTACCAACCATGCCAACCATACTAAACATACCAACCATTCCAACCATACCAACCATGCCAACCATACCAACCATGCCAACCATGTCAAGCTTACCAACCACATCAACCATACCAACCACTCCAACCATACCAACTTTACCAACCATGCTAACCATACCAACCATACCAAGCTTACCAACCATGACAACCATATCAACCATGCCAACCATATCAACCATACCAACCATGTCAACCATGCCAACCATACCAACCACACCAACCTTACCAACCATACCAACCATACCAACCACACCAACCATACCAACCATGGCAACCATACCAGCCATACCAACCATACCAACCATGTCAACCAGACCAACCATACCAACCTTACCAACCATGTCAACCATGTCAACCATACCAACCACACCAACCATACCAACAATACCAACCATACCAACCATACCAACCATGGCAACCATACCAGCCATACCAACCATACCAACCTTACCAACCATGCCAACCATACCAACCATACCAACCATACGAACCATACCAACCATACCAACCATACCAACCATGCCAACCATACTAACCTTACCAAGCATGCCAACCATACTAAACATACCAACCATACCAACTATGCCAACCATACCAACCATGTCAACCTTACCAACCACATCAACCATACCAACCATACCAACCATGCCAACAATATCAATCATACCAAGCTTACCAACCATGACAACCATACCAACCATGCCAACCATATCAACCATACCAAGCATGTCAACCATGCCAACCATACCAACCATACCAACCATACCAACTTCACCAACCATGCCAACCATGCCAACACTGCCAACCATACCAAGCTTACCAACCATGACAACCATACCAACCATACCAACCTTACCAACAATGTCAACCATACCAACCATACCAACCATGTCAACCTTACCAACCACATCAACCATACCAACCATACCAACCATACCAACAATACCAACCATACCTACCATACCAACCTTACCAACCTTACCAACCATGTCAACCATACCAACCATGTCAACCTTACCAACCACATCAACCATACCAACCATGCCAACCATATCAACCATGCCAACCATGTCAACCATGCCAACCATACCAACCACACCAACCATACCAACCTTACCAACTTCACCAACCATACCAAGCTTACCAACCATGACAACCATACCAACCATACCAACCTTACCAACCATGTCAACCATACCAACCATACCAACCATGTCAACCTTACCAACCACATCAACCATACCACCCATACCAAACATACCAACCATACCAACCTTACCAACCATGTCAACCATACCAACCATGTCAACCTTACCAACCTTATCAACCATACCAACCACACCAACCATACCAACCATATCAACCATGTCAACCATGTCAACCACACCAACCATACCAACCATGTCAACCTTACCAACCACATCAACCATACCAACCATGCCAACCATGCCAACCATATCAATAATGCCAACCATACCAACCACACCAACCATACAAACTTCACCAACCATACCAACCTTACCAACCATGCCAACCATACTAAACATACCAACCATACCAACCATGCCAACCATACCAACCATACCAACCATATCAACCTTACCAACCATGCCAACCATACTAAACATACCAACCATACCAACCATGCCAACCATACCAACCATGCCAACCATGTCAACCTTACCAACCTTATCAACCATACCAACCACACCAACCATACCAACCATATCAACCATGTCAACCATGTCAACCACACCAACCATACCAACCATGTCAACCTTACCAACCACATCAACCATACCAACCATGCCAACCATGCCAACCATACCAACCATGTCAACCATACCAACCGCATGAACCATACCAACCATACCAACCATACCAACCACACCAACCATGCCAACCATACCAACCATGCCAACCATGTCAACCTTACCAACCTTATCAACCATACCAACCACACCAACCATACCAACCATATCAACCACACCAACCATACAAACTTCACCAACCATACCAACCTTACCAACCATGCCAACCATACTAAACATACCAACCATACCAACCATGCCAACCATACCAACCATACCAACCATATCAACCTTACCAACCATGCCAACCATACTAAACATACCAACCATACCAACCATGCCAACCATACCAACCATGCCAACCATGTCAACCTTACCAACCTTATCAACCATACCAACCACACCAACCATACCAACCATATCAACCATGTCAACCATGTCAACCACACCAACCATACCAACCATGTCAACCTTACCAACCACATCAACCATACCAACCATGCCAACCATGCCAACCATACCAACCATACCAACCATATCAACCTTACCAACCATGCCAACCATACTAAACATACCAACCATACCAACCATGCCAACCATACCAACCATGCCAACCATGTCAACCTTACCAACCTTATCAACCATACCAACCACACCAACCATACCAACCATATCAACCTTACCAACCATGCCAACCATACTAAACATACCAACCATACCAACCATGCCAACCATACCAACCATACCAACCATGCCAACCATACCAACCATACCAACCATGTCAACCATACCAACCGCATGAACCATACCAACCATACCAACCATACCAACCACACCAACCATACCAACCATATCAACCATGTCAACCATACCAACCATACCAACCATGTCAACCTTACCAACCACATCAGCCATACCAACCATGCCAACCATACCAACCATACCAACCATGTCAACCTTACCAACCACATCAACCATACCAACCATACCAACCTTACCAATCATGCCAACCATACTAAGCATACCAACCATACCAACCATGCCAACCATACCAACCATGCCAACCATGTCAACCTTACCAACCACATCAACCATACCAACCATACCAACCACACCAACCATACCAAACATACCAACCATACCAACCTTACCAACCATGCCAACCATACTAAACATACCAACCATACCAACCATGCCAACCATACCAACCATGCCAACCATGTCAACCATACCAACCACATCAACTATACCAACCATACCAAACATACCAACCACACCAAGCATACCAACCATACCAACTTCACCAACCATGCCAACCATACCAACCATACCAAGCTTACCAACCATGACAACCATACCAACCATGCCAACCATATCAACCATGTCAACCTTACCAACCATGTTTACCATGTCAACCATACCAACCACACCAATCATACCAACAATACCAACCATACCAACCATACACACCGTACCAACCATGCCAACCATACCAGCCATACCAAACATACCAACCTTACACACCTTGCTAACTTCACCAACCATGCCAACCATACCAACCATACCAAGCTTACCAACCATGACAACCATACCAACCATGCCAACCATATCAACCATACCAAGCTTACCAACCATGACAACCATACCAACCATGCCAACCATATCAACCATACTAACCATGTCAACCATGCCAACCATACCAACCACACCAACCATACCAACTTCACCAACCATGCCAACCATACCAACCATACCAAGCTTACCAACAATGACAACCATACCACCCATACCAACCTTACCAACCATGTCAACCATATTAACCATACTAACCATGTCAACCTTACCAACCACATCAACCATACCAACCATATCAACCACAACAACCATACCAACCATACCAACCACACCAACCATACCAACCACACCACCCATACCAAACATACCAACCATACCAACCTTACCAACCATGCCAACCATACTAAACATACCAACCATACCAACCATGCTAACCATACCAATACCATGCCAACCATGTCAACCATACCAACCATATCAACCATACCAACCATACCAAACATACCAGCCATACCAACCATACCAACCTTACCAACCATGCCAACCATACTAAACATACCAACCATACCAACCATTCCAACCATACCAACCATGCCAACCATACCAACAATGCCAACCATGTCAAGCTTACCAACCACATCAACCATACCAACCACACCAACCATACCAACTTCACCAACCATGCCAACCATACCAAGCTTACCAACCATGACAACCATACCAACCATGCCAGCCATATCAACCATACCAACCATGTCAACCATGCCAACCATACCAACCACACCAACCTTACGAACCATACCAACCATACCAACCACACCAACCATACCAACTTCACCAACCATGCCAACCATACCAACCATACCAAGCTTACCAACCATGACAACCATACCAACCTTACCAACCATGTCAACCATGTCAACCATACCAACCACATGAACCATACCAACCATACCAAACATACCAACCATACCAACCATACCAACCATACCAACCATATCAACCTTACCAACCATGCCAACCATACTAAACATACCAACCATACCAACCATGCCAACCATACCAACCATGCCAACCATGTCAACCTTACCAACCTTATCAACCATACCAACCACACCAACCATACCAACCATATCAACCATGTCAACCATGTCAACCACACCAACCATACCAACCATGTCAACCTTACCAACCACATCAACCATACCAACCATGCCAACCATATCAATAATGCCAACCATACCAACCACACCAACCATACCAACTTCACCAACCATACCAACCTTACCAACCATGCCAACCATACTAAACATACCAACCATACCAACCATGCCAACCATACCAAAAATGCCAACCATACCAACCATGTCAACCATACCAACCACATGAACCATACCAACCATACCAACCATACCAACCACACCAACCATACCAACCATATCAACCATGTCAACCATACCAACCATACCAACCATGTCAACCTTACCAACCACATCAACCATACCAACCATGCCAACCATGTCAACCATGTCAATAATGCCAACCATACCAACCACACCAACCATACCAACCATACCAACTTCACCAACCATACCAAATTTACCAATCATGCCAACCATACTAAACATACCAACCATACCAACCATGTCAACCATACCAACCTTACCAATCATGCCAACCATACTAAGCATACCAACCATACCAACCATGCCAACCATACCAATCATGCCAACCATGTCAACCTTACCAACCACATCAACCATAACAACCATACCAACCACACCAACCATACCAAACATACCAACCATACCAACCTTACCAACCATGCCAACCATACTAAACATACCAACCATACCAACCATGCCAACCATACCAAACATGCCAACCATGTCAACCATACCAACCACATCAACTATACCAACCATACCAAACATACCAACCACACCAAGCATACCAACCATACCAACTTCACCAACCATGCCAACCATACCAACCATACCAAGCTTACCAACCATGACAACCATACCAACCATGCCAACCATATCAACCATGTCAACCTTACCAACCATGTCAACCATGTCAACCATACCAACCACACCAATCATACCAACAATACCAACCATACCAACCATACACACCGTACCAACCATGCCAACCATACCAGCCATACCAAACATACCAACCTTACCAACCTTGCTAACTTCACCAACCATGCCAACCATACCAACAATACCAAGCTTACCAACCATGACAACCATACCAACCATGCCAACCATATCAACCATACCAAGCTTACCAACCATGACAACCATACCAACCATGCCAACCATATCAACCATACTAAACATGTCAACCATGCCAACCATACCAACCACACCAACCATACCAACCATACCAACTTCACCAACCATGCCAACCATACCAACCATACCAAGCTTACCAACAATGACAACCATACCACCCATACCAACCTTACCAACCATGTCAACCATATTAACCATACCAACCATGTCAACCTTACCAACCACATCAACCATACCAACCAAACCAACCATACCAACCATACCAACCATACCAACCATACCAACCACACCAACCATACTAAACATACCAACCATACCAACCATGCTAACCATACCAATACCATGCCAACCATGTCAACCATACCAACCACATCAACCATACCAACCATACCAAACATACCAGCCATACCAACCATAAAAACCATGCCAACCATACTAAACATACCAACCATACCAACCATTCCAACCATACCAACCATGCCAACCATACCAACAATGCCAACCATGTCAAGCTTACCAACCACATCAACCATACCAACCACACCAACCATACCAACTTCACCAACCATGCCAACCATACCAACCATACCAAGTTTACCAACCATGACAACCATACCAACCATGCCAACCATATCAACCATACCAACCATGTCAACCATGCCAACCATACCAACCACACCAACCTTACCAACCATACCAACCATACCAACCACACCAACCATACCAACTTCACCAACCATGCCAACCATACCAACCATACCAAGCTTACCAACCATGACAACCATACCAACCTTACCAACCATGTCAACCATACCAACCACATGAACCATACCAACCATACCAAACATACCAACCATACCAACCATACCAACCATATCAACCTTACCAACCATGCCAACCATACTAAACATACCAACCATACCAACCATGCCAACCATACCAACCATGCCAACCATGTCAACCTTACCAACCACATCAACCATACCAACCATACCAACCACACCAACCATACCAAATATACCAAACATACCAACCACACCAACCTTACCAACTCAACCATACCACCCATACCAAACATACCAACCATACCAACCTTACCAAACATGTCAACCATACCAACCATGTCAACCTTACCAACCACATCAACCATACCAACCATACCAACCACACCAACCATACCAACCATATCAACCATGTAAACCATACCAACCATGTCAACCTTACCACCCACATCAACCATACCAACCATGCCAACCATATCAACCATGCCAACCATGTCAACCATGCCAACCATACCAACCACACCAACCATACCAACCATACCAACCATACCAACTTCACCAACCATACCAACCTTACCAACCATGCCAACCATACTAAACATACCAACCATACCAACCATGCCAACAATACCAACCATGCCAACCATACCAACCATACCAACTTCACCAACCACACCACCCATACCAAACATACCAACCATACCAACCTTACCAACCATGCCAACCATACTAAACATACCAACCATATCAACCATGCTAACCATACCAACCATGCCAACCATGTCAACCATACCAACCACATCAACCATACCAACCATACAAGAGATACCAAACATACCAACCGTACCAACCTTACCAACCATGCCAACCATACTAAACATACCAACCATACCAACCATGCCAACCATACCAACCACGCCAACCATGTCAACCATACCAACCACATCAACTATACAACTACCAACATACCAACATACCAACCACACCAAGCATACCAACCATACCAACTTCACCAACATTACCAACCATACCAAACATACCAACCGTACCAACCTTACCAACCATGCCAACCATACTAAACATACCAACCATACCAACCATGCCAACCATACCAACCACGCCAACCATGTCAACCATACCAACCACATCAACTATACCAACCATACCAAACATACCAACCACACCAAGCATACCAACCATACCAACTTCACCAACCATGCCAACCATACCAACCATACCAAGCTTACCAACCATTACAACCATACCAACCATGCCAACCATACCAAGCTTACCAACCATGACAACCATACCAACCATATCAACCATACCAAGCTTACCAACCATGATAACCATACCAACCATGCCAACCATATCAACCATACCAACCATGTCAACCATGCCAACCATACCAACCACACCAACCATACTAAACATACCAACCATATCAACCATGCTAACCATACCAACCATGCCAACCATGTCAACCATACCAACCACACCAACCATACCAACCATACCAGCCATACCCAATATACCAACCTTACCAACCATTGCCAACCATACTAAATATACCAACCATTCCAACCATACCAACCATGCCAACCATACCAACCATGCCAACCATGTCAAGCTTACCAACCACATCAACCATGCCAACCACACCAACCATACCAACTTTACCAACCATGCTAACCATACCAACCATACCAACTATACCAAGCTTACCAACCATGACAACCATATCAACCATGCCAACCATATCAACCATACCAACCATACCAACCATGTCAACCTTACCAACCACATCAACCATACCAACCATACCAACCACACCAACCATACCAACCATACCAACCACACCAACCATACCAACCATACCAACCATACCAACCATACCAACCACACCACCCATACCAAACATACCAACCATACCAACCTTACAAACCATGCCAACCATACTAAACATACCAACCATATCAACCATGCTAACCATACCAACCATGCCAACCATGTCAACCATACCAACCACATCAACCATACAACCATACCAGCCATACATAATATACCAACCTTACCAACCATGCCAACCATACTAAACATACCAACCATTCCAACCATACCAACCATGCCAACCATACCAACCATGCCAACCATGTCAAGCTTACCAACCACATCAACCATACCAACCACACCAACCATACCAACTTTACCAACCATGCTAACCATACCAACCATACCAAGCTTACCAACCATACCAACCATACCAACCACACCAACCATACCAACCATATCAACCATACCAACCACACCAACCATACCAACCATGGCAACCATACCAGCCATACCAACCATACCAACCATTTCAACCAGACCAACCATACCAACCTTACCAACCATGTCAACCATGTCAACCATACCAACCACACCAACCATACCAACAATACCAACCATACCAACCATACCAACCATGTCAACCATACCAGCCATACCAACCATACCAACCACACCAACCATACCAACCATGGCAACCATACCAGCCATACCAACCATACCAACCATACCAACCATGGCAACCATACCAGCCATACCAACCATACCAACCTTACCAACCATACCAACCATACCAACCTTACCAACCATGCCAACCATACCAACCATACCAAGCTTACCAACCATGACAACCATACCAACCATGCCAACCATATCAACCATGTCAACCTTACCAACCATGTCAACCATGTCAACCATACCAACCACACCAATCATACCAACAATACCAACCATACCAACCATACATACCGTACCAACCATGCCAACCATACCAGCCATACCAACCATACCAACCTTACCAATTTTGCCAACTTCACCAACAATGCCAACCATACCAACCATACCAAGCTTACCAACCATGACAACCATACCAACCATATCAACCATACCAAGCTTACCAACCATGATAACCATACCAACCATGCCAACCATATCAACCATACCAACCATGTCAACCATGCCAACCATACCAACCACACCAACCATACCAACCATACCAACCATACCAACTTCACCAACCACACCACCCATACCAAACATACCAACCATACCAACCTTACCAACCATGCCAACCATACTAAACATACCAACCATATCAACCATGCTAACCATACCAACCATGCCAACCATGTCAACCATACCAACCACATCAACCATACCAACCATACCAGCCATACCCTATATACCAACCTTACCAACCATGCCAACCATACTAAACATACCAACCATTCCAACCATACCAACCATGCCAACCATACCAACCATGCCAACAATGTCAAGCTTACCAACCACATCAACCATGCCAACCACACCAACCATACCAACTTTACCAACCATGCTAACCATACCAACCATACCAAGCTTACCAACCATGACAACCATATCAACCATGCCAACCATATCAACCATACCAACCATACCAACCATGTCAACCTTACCAACCACATCAACCATACCAACCATACCAACCACACCAACCATACCAACCATACCAACCACACCAACCATACCAACCATACCAACCATACCAACCACACCACCCATACCAAACATACCAACCATACCAACCTTACCAACCATGCCAACCATACTAAACATACCAACCATATCAACCATGCTAACCATACCAACCATGCCAACCATGTCAACCATACCAACCACATCAACCATACCAACCATACCAGCCATACCCAATATACCAACCTTACCAACCATGCCAACCATACTAAACATACCAACCATTCCAACCATACCAACCATGCCAACCATACCAACCATGCCAACCATGTCAAGCTTACCAACCACATCAACCATACCAACCACACCAACCATACCAACTTTACCAACCATGCTAACCATACCAACCATACCAAGCTTACCAACCATGACAACCATATCAACCATGCCAACCATATCAACCATACCAACCATGTCAACCATGCCAACCATACCAACCACACCAACCTTACCAACCATACCAACCATACCAACCACACCAACCATACCAACCATGGCAACCATACCAGCCATACCAACCATACCAACCATGTCAACCAGACCAACCATACCAACCTTACCAACCATGTCAACCATGTCAACCATACCAACCACACCAACCATACCAACAATACCAACCATACCAACCATACCAACCATGGCAACCATACCAGCCATACCAACCATACCAACCTTACCAACCATGCCAACCATACCAACCATACCAACCATACGAACCATACCAACCATACCAACCATACCAACCATGCCAACCATACTAACCTTACCAAGCATGCCAACCATACTAAACATACCAACCATACCAACTATGCCAACCATACCAACCATGTCAACCTTACCAACCACATCAACCATACCAACCATACCAACCATGCCAACAATATCAATCATACCAAGCTTACCAACCATGACAACCATACCAACCATGCCAATCATATCAACCATACCAACCATGTCAACCATGCCAACCATACCAACCATACCAACCATACCAACTTCACCAACCATGCCAACACTGCCAACCATACCAAGCTTACCAACCATGACAACCATACCAACCATACCAACCTTACCAACAATGTCAACCATACCAACCATACCAACCATGTCAACCTTACCAACCACATCAACCATACCAACCATACCAACCATACCAACAATACCAACCATACCTACCATACCAACCTTACCAACCTTACCAACCATGTCAACCATACCAACCATGTCAACCTTACCAACCACATCAACCATACCAACCATGCCAACCATATCAACCATGCCAACCATGTCAACCATGCCAACCATACCAACCACACCAACCATACCAACCTTACCAACTTCACCAACCATACCAAGCTTACCAACCATGACAACCATACCAACCATACCAACCTTACCAACCATGTCAACCATACCAACCATACCAACCATGTCAACCTTACCAACCACATCAACCATACCACCCATACCAAACATACCAACCATACCAACCTTACCAACCATGTCAACCATACCAACCATGTCAACCTTACCAACCTTATCAACCATACCAACCACACCAACCATACCAACCATATCAACCATGTCAACCATGTCAACCACACCAACCATACCAACCATGTCAACCTTACCAACCACATCAACCATACCAACCATGCCAACCATGCCAACCATATCAATAATGCCAACCATACCAACCACACCAACCATACAAACTTCACCAACCATACCAACCTTACCAACCATGCCAACCATACTAAACATACCAACCATACCAACCATGCCAACCATACCAAAAATGCCAACCATACCAACCATGTCAACCATACCAACCACATGAACCATACCAACCATACCAACCATACCAACCACACCAACCATACCAACCATATCAACCATGTCAACCATACCAACCATACCAACCATGTCAACCTTACCAACCACATCAACCATACCAACCATGCCAACCATGTCAACCATGTCAATAATGCCAACCATACCAACCACACCAACCATACCAACCATACCAACTTCACCAACCATACCAACCTTACCAATCATGCCAACCATACTAAACATACCAACCATACCAACCATGCCAACCATACCAACCTTACCAATCATGCCAACCATACTAAGCATACCAACCATACCAACTATGCCAACCATACCAATCATGCCAACCATGTCAACCTTACCAACCACATCAACCATAACAACCATACCAACCACACCAACCATACCAAACATACCAACCATACCAACCTTACCAACCATGCCAACCATACTAAACATACCAACCATACCAACCATGCCAACCATACCAACCATGCCAACCATGTCAACCATACCAACCACATCAACTATACCAACCATACCAAACATACCAACCACACCAAGCATACCAACCATACCAACTTCACCAACCATGCCAACCATACCAACCATACCAAGCTTACCAACCATGACAACCATACCAACCATGCCAACCATATCAACCATGTCAACCTTACCAACCATGTCAACCATGTCAACCATACCAACCACACCAATCATACCAACAATACCAACCATACCAACCATACACACCGTACCAACCATGCCAACCATACCAGCCATACCAAACATACCAACCTTACCAACCTTGCTAACTTCACCAACCATGCCAACCATACCAACAATACCAAGCTTACCAACCATGACAACCATACCAACCATGCCAACCATATCAACCATACCAAGCTTACCAACCATGACAACCATACCAACCATGCCAACCATATCAACCATACTAAACATGTCAACCATGCCAACCATACCAACCACACCAACCATACCAACCATACCAACTTCACCAACCATGCCAACCATACCAACCATACCAAGCTTACCAACAATGACAACCATACCACCCATACCAACCTTACCAACCATGTCAACCATATTAACCATACCAACCATGTCAACCTTACCAACCACATCAACCATACCAACCAAACCAACCATACCAACCATACCAACCATACCAACCATACCAACCACACCAACCATACTAAACATACCAACCATACCAACCATGCTAACCATACCAATACCATGCCAACCATGTCAACCATACCAACCACATCAACCATACCAACCATACCAAACATACCAGCCATACCAACCATAAAAACCATGCCAACCATACTAAACATACCAACCATACCAACCATTCCAACCATACCAACCATGCCAACCATACCAACAATGCCAACCATGTCAAGCTTACCAACCACATCAACCATACCAACCACACCAACCATACCAACTTCACCAACCATGCCAACCATACCAACCATACCAAGTTTACCAACCATGACAACCATACCAACCATGCCAACCATATCAACCATACCAACCATGTCAACCATGCCAACCATACCAACCACACCAACCTTACCAACCATACCAACCATACCAACCACACCAACCATACCAACTTCACCAACCATGCCAACCATACCAACCATACCAAGCTTACCAACCATGACAACCATACCAACCTTACCAACCATGTCAACCATACCAACCACATGAACCATACCAACCATACCAAACATACCAACCATACCAACCATACCAACCATATCAACCTTACCAACCATGCCAACCATACTTAACATACCAACCATACCAACCATGCCAACCATACCAACCATGCCAACCATGTCAACCTTACCAACCACATCAACCATACCAACCATACCAACCACACCAACCATACCAAATATACCAAACATACCAACCACACCAACCTTACCAACTACATCAACCATACCACCCATACCAAACATACCAACCATACCAACCTTACCAAACATGTCAACCATACCAACCATGTCAACCTTACCAACCACATCAACCATACCAACCATACCAACCACACCAACCATACCAACCATATCAACCATGTAAACCATACCAACCATGTCAACCTTACCACCCACATCAACCATACCAACCATGCCAACCATATCAACCATGCCAACCATGTCAACCATGCCAACCATACCAACCACACCAACCATACCAACCATACCAACCATACCAACCATAATGTTATGTATATATGGCAACCTTCTATTATTCTAATAAGATCAAATAATCTGTAACTGATACTCATTAACCATAAATAGTTAGTAACTAGATATATGTATAAATGGAACAACCATTTTGGTAATTCTTATTAAAATAAAGCCTAGAGTCATAAGAAACACATTACATGGTGTCAGGTGTGTCAAATATAAAAAGAAATAAGGCGATAATTGAAAGAAAAAATTAAATAAAGACAATTAAATAAGTAAACAATTAAACAAAAAGTTTTAATTGAGTCAAAAACAAATAAAGTGAAATTTGTTTAGCCCCGGCTGTCACAAAACAAAATGCCTGAAAACGTGCCTGTAAATGTGCCCGCAAATGCGTGTGAAGTCTCACCAAAAGAGGTTATGTTTTCCTCAACGATGCCGCCATTTAATTTAAAAGCATACAATATTGCGATAGAGTGGAAACAATGGAGTACACAATTTGAAATCTTTATGATAGCCTCCAATTTATATTCACAACCGGACCGGAGGAAGGTAGCGATATTATTACATCATATGGGTCCTCAGTGTCTACCGATTTTTAATTCTTTCAACGAGAATATCGATACTGTAAGTTATGCCTCGTTAGTGAAAAAATTTGAGTCCCATTTTATTCCAAAAATAAACCTAGCGATGGAAAGGCATGCATTTTTCACTCGTAAACAAAAATCAGAAGAGTCCATTGCACAGTATGCAACTACACTAGAGAATTTGAGCAATACATGTGAGTTTGGCACATTGCGCCAAAGCCTAGTTAAGGACATATTTATTTGTGGTTTAGCTGAAAATTATAAGGGTGTCAAAGAGCGTTTATTGAGTGAAGGAGGTATAGAATGGCAGAGAGCTTTAGAAATTGCCAAAAGTATTGAAATGGCGAAAGAAAATTTGGCCACCATACAGAATGAAAAAACAGATGAGGTTATGGTTGCAGCAATTCAGCAAAACAAAAATATAAAATACAAAAGTAAGTACCAACAACAACAACATAGTGAACAGTTTGTCAGAAAACAACAAAAGGCTTTTATGTGTAAGAAATGTGGTCAAGTACACAAAAGCAAATGCCCAGCTGAAGGTGCAAAGTGTCATACATGTGGAAAAATAAACCACTATGCTAAAATGTGTTGGTTTAAAGGCAATATAAAGAAATATAATCAGAAGAAATATGTGAAGACTGTCAATGAGGATGACGTTGTGCAAGAAGAAATGCTGTTTGTTGGGTCAACTAAAGAAAGGAGCAATGACAACATATGGAACGTCAACATAGAGCTTAATGGCAAATCCGTGACTTGCCAGGTTGATACGGGATCTCAAGCGAATCTGATGTCTATGGATACTTTCAACATGTTGGGTATAAGTAAGATAAATTATAAGGTATATAATAATATATTTACTTTAAGTGGTGAAAGATTACCGGTAGTAGGCAAAATTTATTTACCTTTCATTTTTGATAATGAAATGTACGAAACTGATTTTTACTTACTAGATATGAAATGCAACAATATATTGGGTTTGGAAATGGCATCCAAGTTAAACTTAATCAGAAAAATAAATGCAATTAATTGTGAAAATATTATAGAAAAGTATAAAGACATGTTTCAAGGTCTAGGGCAACTTAAAGAAGAGTGTCATATCAAGTTAAAGGAAAATACTCAACCAGTTATTGATCCTCCACGTCGAGTACCTTTTAGTCTTAATGAACCACTAAAAAAGGAAATAGAAAGAATGATTAATTTAGGTGTTATAGTTGAAGTAAAAGAACCTACAGATTGGGTCAATTCTATAGTGCTAGTTACAAAAACAGACGGTAGTTTGAGGTTATGTTTAGATCCTCGAAATTTAAATAAAGTAATAGAAAGGCCTAGGTTTGATTTTCCTACATTGGATGAATGTAAGTCGCGTATGACAGGTTCTAAATATTTTAGTCGGCTTGATGCTAATTCAGGATTTTGGATGGTGAAATTAGATGAAGAATCGTCACGAATATGTACTTTTAATACTCCTTTCGGACGATATCGGTTTTTACGCTTACCATTTGGTATAAGTTCAGCACCGGAAATATTTCACGCCCAAATGATAAGACTGTTTAGTGATATATCAGGTTTAGTGATATATATGGATGATTTTTTAATTCATGCAGTGAGTATAGAAAAACATAATGAAATTTTAAACAAGGTTTTGGAGAGGGCAAGAGTGGTTGGCTTAAGATTTAATAGAACTAAATCGATAATACTTAAAACGGAAATTAAATTCATTGGCCATATATTTAATGCAAGTGGTGTAAAACCAGATAAAAAACGAATAGAATCCATTTTAGATATGCCTCCACCAGAGAATAGAAAAGAGTTACAACGTTTTTTAGGAATGGTAACGTACCTAGGACCATTTATTGAAAATTTGTCGGCTAAAAATAAGCACTTGAGAGATCTTTTGAAAATTGACACAGTGTGGTGTTGGAATAATGAACAGCAAGTAGAATTTGAAAACCTAAAAAAGGAAATTACAAAAGCACCGGTTCTGGCATATTATGATGAAAAGAAACCTTTGAAGTTATCGGTCGATGCATCCCAATATGCAGTGGGAGCAGTCATTATGCATGGCGATAACCCTGTAGCATATGCGTCTGCGTCATTGACGGATAGTCAAAAGAATTACGCACAAATTGAAAAAGAAATGTTTGCAATTGTGTTTGGTTGCACACGTTTTCACCAATATATATATGGAAGGCATGTGACTATTGAGACAGACCACAAGCCACTTGTTTCTTTATTTAAAAAACCTTTATACAACGTTCCGACACGTCTTCAACGGTTCATGCTCAGGTTGTTGTCATATGATCTTAGCCTGGTATATAAACCTGGAAAAGATTTATATATTGCTGATACTTTGTCCAGAGCACCGCTCAAAGATAAGGTATTAACTGATTTTGATAAAGACATTGATTTACAGTGTAACTCATTAATTTGTCAGGTAGCACTGCCTGAAGATGACATAGATAATATTAGAAGGGAAACTGAGAAAGATGAAGTTTTACAGAAAATTATAAAATATTTGAAGGAAGGATGGCCAGAAAATAGTAAGCAAATAGAGACAGATGTCAGGCAATTTTGTTCCATAAAAGAAGAATTACACATGGTAAAAGGAATTATATTCAAAAATAAGAGAATAGTTATACCAAAGAGTTTACGGCAAAAAATGTTAAAGTATATACATGAAGGTCATGGTGGAATACAAGGTTGTCAGAATTTGGCACGAGGTTCAGTTTATTGGCCTAATATTAATTCTGATATTTATAATATAGTATCGAATTGCGACAGTTGTCTCACGTATAGAAATTCTAACCCTAGACAGGAATTAAAAAGTCATGAAGTTTTTTACACACCCTGGTACAAGGTAGGATGTGACTTATTCGAATTTGAAAAGAAAACATACTTAATAGTAGTTGATTACTATTCAAAATTTTTTGAAATAGAACTTTTAAGTTATGGTTATTCAGCTATAAACGTAATAGCTAAATTTAAATCTATTTTTGCTAGACATGGCATTCCTACAATTCTTATATCCGACAACGGACCACCCTTTAATTCAAAAGACTTTCGAAAATTTTGTGTTGATTGGGGTGTACAGAATATAACATCGAGTCCATATTTAGCAAGGTCTAATGGTCTTGCAGAAAGGTCCATACAGACCATGAAAAGGATTTTGTACAAATGCAAGCATTCGGGTTCAGATCCATACATATCGTTATTACATTATAGAACAACTTCCCGGAAAAATATGCCAAGTCCCTCTGAATTGCTAATGAGCAGAAAATTACGAACTAAATTACCGACTGTAACGGATAATTTAAAACCTAATGTAGTAAAACAAAAGGTATTAAAGAAAAGTATTGAGCAAAGGCAATTAAAATCGGCTAGAATATATAATAGAAAATCTATTGTCCTTAAGCCCATAGAAATTGGAGAATCGATTTATTTCAAAAAGAATCCAACATCTTTGTGGTTTAAAGGAAAAGTTTTAAAGAAAAGCAAGGAACCAAGATCATTTTTAATAGAGGATGAAAAAGGTGTAGTCTATAGAAGGAATAGGCAACACATATTAAAAATAGCTACTAATAGTAAAGATATAAATAATAAAAACAAGACAAACAATTTAGAAATTGGTAATGAAAATATATATTACGATTTTAATACTTTTGAAACTCCGATTGGTGTTCAGAATTCTAATACAAATTGTAATGAAAATATTAATAATAATAATAATAATAATAACAACAATAATAATGTGAATTATAATGAAAATGGTAGTAATAATATTGTTAATAACAACAATAACAGAATTTATACTTCAAGATACGGGAGAAGAGTAATACCACCTAAAAAATTAAATTTGTAAAACATTATAAAACCTGTAAAATTTAAAAAAAAAAAAATTATTACTATTGTAAAATCGAAAAAAAAAAAAAATTATTACTATTGTAAAATCGAAGATATTATATATTTATTTTTAAACATTATAAAAAGGGGGATGTTATGTATATATGGCAACCTTCTATTATTCTAATAAGATCAAATAATCTGTAACTGATACTCATTAACCATAAATAGTTAGTAACTAGATATATGTATAAATGGAACAACCATTTTGGTAATTCTTATTAAAATAAAGCCTAGAGTCATAAGAAACACATTACACCAACTTCACCAACCATACCAACCTTACCAACCATGCCAACCATACTAAACATACCAACCATATCAACCATGCCAACCATACCAACCATGCCAACCATACCAACCATACCAACTTCACCAACCATACCAAGCTTACCAACCATGACAACCATACCAACCATACCAACCTTACCAACCATGTCAACCATACCAACCATGTCAACCTTACCAACCTTATCAACCATACCAACCACACCAACCATACCAACCATATCAACCATGTCAACCATGTCAACCATGTCAACCATACCAACCATGTCAACCTTACCAACCACATCAACCATACCAACCATGCCAACCATGCCAACCATATCAATAATGCCAACCATACCAACCACACCAACCATACCAACTTCACCAACCATACCAACCTTACCAACCATGCCAACCATACTAAACATACCAACCATACCAACCATGCCAACCATACCAAAAATGCCAACCATACCAACCATGTCAACCATACCAACCACATGAACCATACCAACCATACCAACCATACCAACCACACCAACCATACCAACCATATCAACCATGTCAACCATACCAACCATACCAACCATGTCAACCTTACCAACCACATCAACCATACCAACCATGCCAACCATGTCAACCATGTCAATAATGCCAACCATATTAACCACACCAACCATACCAACCATACCAACTTCACCAACCATACCAACCTTACCAATCATGCCAACCATACTAAACATACCAACCATACCAACCATGTCAACCATACCAACCTTACCAATCATGCCAACCATACTAAGCATACCAACCATACCAACCATGCCAACCATACCAATCATGCCAACCATGTCAACCTTACCAACCACATCAACCATAACAACCATACCAACCACACCAACCATACCAAACATACCAACCATACCAACCTTACCAACCATGCCAACCATACTAAACATACCAACCATACCAACCATGCCAACCATACCAACCATGCCAACCATGTCAACCATACCAACCACATCAACTATACCAACCATACCAAACATACCAACCACACCAAGCATACCAACCATACCAACTTCACCAACCATGCCAACCATACCAACCATACCAAGCTTACCAACCATGACAACCATACCAACCATGCCAACCATATCAACCATGTCAACCTTACCAACCATGTCAACCATGTCAACCATACCAACCACACCAATCATACCAACAATACCAACCATACCAACCATACACACCGTACCAACCATGCCAACCATACCAGCCATACCAAACATACCAACCTTACCAACCTTGCTAACTTCACCAACCATGCCAACCATACCAACAATACCAAGCTTACCAACCATGACAACCATACCAACCATGCCAACCATATCAACCATACCAAGCTTACCAACCATGACAACCATACCAACCATGCCAACCATATCAACCATACTAAACATGTCAACCATGCCAACCATACCAACCACACCAACCATACCAACCATACCAACTTCACCAACCATGCCAACCATACCAACCATACCAAGCTTACCAACAATGACAACCATACCACCCATACCAACCTTACCAACCATGTCAACCATATTAACCATACCAACCATGTCAACCTTACCAACCACATCAACCATACCAACCAAACCAACCATACCAACCATACCAACCATACCAACCATACCAACCACACCAACCATACTAAACATACCAACCATACCAACCATGCTAACCATACCAATACCATGCCAACCATGTCAACCATACCAACCACATCAACCATACCAACCATACCAAACATACCAGCCATACCAACCATAAAAACCATGCCAACCATACTAAACATACCAACCATACCAACCATTCCAACCATACCAACCATGCCAACCATACCAACAATGCCAACCATGTCAAGCTTACCAACCACATCAACCATACCAACCACACCAACCATACCAACTTCACCAACCATGCCAACCATACCAACCATACCAAGTTTACCAACCATGACAACCATACCAACCATGCCAACCATATCAACCATACCAACCATGTCAACCATGCCAACCATACCAACCACACCAACCTTACCAACCATACCAACCATACCAACCACACCAACCATACCAACTTCACCAACCATGCCAACCATACCAACCATACCAAGCTTACCAACCATGACAACCATACCAACCTTACCAACCATGTCAACCATACCAACCACATGAACCATACCAACCATACCAAACATACCAACCATACCAACCATACCAACCATATCAACCTTACCAACCATGCCAACCATACTAAACATACCAACCATACCAACCATGCCAACCATACCAACCATGCCAACCATGTCAACCTTACCAACCACATCAACCATACCAACCATACCAACCACACCAACCATACCAAATATACCAAACATACCAACCACACCAACCTTACCAACTACATCAACCATACCACCCATACCAAACATACCAACCATACCAACCTTACCAAACATGTCAACCATACCAACCATGTCAACCTTACCAACCACATCAACCATACCAACCATACCAACCACACCAACCATACCAACCATATCAACCATGTAAACCATACCAACCATGTCAACCTTACCACCCACATCAACCATACCAACCATGCCAACCATATCAACCATGCCAACCATGTCAACCATGCCAACCATACCAACCACACCAACCATACCAACCATACCAACCATACCAACTTCACCAACCATACCAACCTTACCAACCATGCCAACCATACTAAACATACCAACCATACCAACCATGCCAACCATACCAACCATGCCAACCATACCAACCATACCAACTTCACCAACCACACCACCCATACCAAACATACCAACCATACCAACCTTACCAACCATGCCAACCATACTAAACATACCAACCATATCAACCATGCTAACCATACCAACCATGCCAACCATGTCAACCATACCAACCACATCAACCATACCAACCATACAAGAGATACCAAACATACCAACCGTACCAACCTTACCAACCATGCCAACCATACTAAACATACCAACCATACCAACCATGCCAACCATACCAACCACGCCAACCATGTCAACCATACCAACCACATCAACTATACCAACCATACCAAACATACCAACCACACCAAGCATACCAACCATACCAACTTCACCAACATTACCAACCATACCAAACATACCAACCGTACCAACCTTACCAACCATGCCAACCATACTAAACATACCAACCATACCAACCATGCCAACCATACCAACCACGCCAACCATGTCAACCATACCAACCACATCAACTATACCAACCATACCAAACATACCAACCACACCAAGCATACCAACCATACCAACTTCACCAACCATGCCAACCATACCAACCATACCAAGCTTACCAACCATTACGACCATACCAACCATGCCAACCATACCAAGCTTACCAACCATGACAACCATACCAACCATATCAACCATACCAAGCTTACCAACCATGATAACCATACCAACCATGCCAACCATATCAACCATACCAACCATGTCAACCATGCCAACCATACCAACCACACCAACCATACTAAACATACCAACCATATCAACCATGCTAACCATACCAACCATGCCAACCATGTCAACCATACCAACCACATCAACCATACCAACCATACCAGCCATACCCAATATACCAACCTTACCAACCATGCCAACCATACTAAATATACCAACCATTCCAACCATACCAACCATGCCAACCATACCAACCATGCCAACCATGTCAAGCTTACCAACCACATCAACCATGCCAACCACACCAACCATACCAACTTTACCAACCATGCTAACCATACCAACCATACCAACTATACCAAGCTTACCAACCATGACAACCATATCAACCATGCCAACCATATCAACCATACCAACCATACCAACCATGTCAACCTTACCAACCACATCAACCATACCAACCATACCAACCACACCAACCATACCAACCATACCAACCACACCAACCATACCAACCATACCAACCACACCACCCATACCAAACATACCAACCATACCAACCTTACAAACCATGCCAACCATACTAAACATACCAACCATATCAACCATGCTAACCATACCAACCATGCCAACCATGTCAACCATACCAACCACATCAACCATACCAACCATACCAGCCATACCCAATATACCAACCTTACCAACCATGCCAACCATACTAAACATACCAACCATTCCAACCATACCAACCATGCCAACCATACCAACCATGCCAACCATGTCAAGCTTACCAACCACATCAACCATACCAACCACACCAACCATACCAACTTTACCAACCATGCTAACCATACCAACCATACCAAGCTTACCAACCATACCAACCATACCAACCACACCAACCATACCAACCATATCAACCATACCAACCACACCAACCATACCAACCATGGCAACCATACCAGCCATACCAACCATACCAACCATTTCAACCAGACCAACCATACCAACCTTACCAACCATGTCAACCATGTCAACCATACCAACCACACCAACCATACCAACAATACCAACCATACCAACCATACCAACCATGTCAACCATACCAGCCATACCAACCATACCAACCACACCAACCATACCAACCATGGCAACCATACCAGCCATACCAACCATACCAACCATACCAACCATGGCAACCATACCAGCCATACCAACCATACCAACCTTACCAACCATACCAACCATACCAACCATACCAACCATACCAACCATACCAACCATACCAACCTTACCAACCACATCAACCATACCAACCACACCAACCATACCAACCATACCAACCATACCAACCACACCAACCATACCAACCATATCAACCATACCAACCATACCAACCATACCAACCATGGCAACCATACCAGCCATACCAACCATACCAACCATGTCAACCAGACCAACCATACCAACCTTACCAACCATGTCAACCATGTCAACCATACCAACCACACCAACCATACCAACAATACCAACCATACCAACCATACCAACCATGGCAACCATACCAGCCATACCAACCATACCAACCTTACCAACCATGCCAACCATACCAACCATACCAACCATACCAACCATACCAACCATACCAACCATACCAACCATACCAACCATGCCAACCATACTAACCTTACCAACCATGCCAACCATACTAAACATACCAACCATACCAACCATGCCAACCATACCAACCATGTCAACCTTACCAACCACATCAACCATACCAACCATACCAACCATGCCAACCATATCAATCATACCAAGCTTACCAACCATGACAACCATACCAACCATGCCAACCATATCAACCATACCAACCATGTCAACCATGCCAACCATACCAACCATACCAACTTCACCAACCATGCCAACCATGCCAACACTGCCAACCATACCAAGCTTACCAACCATGACAACCATACCAACCATACCAACCTTACCAACAATGTCAACCATACCAACCATACCAACCATGTCAACCTTACCAACCACATCAACCATACCAACAATACCAACCATACCTACCATACCAACCTTACCAACCATGTCAACCATACCAACCATGTCAACCTTACCAACCACATCAACCATACCAACCATGCCAACCATATCAACCATGCCAACCATGTCAACCATGCCAACCATACCAACCACACCAACCATACCAACCTTACCAACTTCACCAACCATACCAAGCTTACCAACCATGACAACCATACCAACCATACCAACCTTACCAACCATGTCAACCATACCAACCATACCAACCATGTCAACCTTACCAACCACATCAACCATACCACCCATACCAAACATACCAACCATACCAACCTTACCAACCATGTCAACCGTACCAACCATGTCAACCTTATAAACCTTATCAACCATACCAACCACACCAACCATACCAACCATGTCAACCATGTCAACCATACCAACCACACCAACCATACCAAACATACCAACCATACCAACCATGGCAACCATACCAACCATACCAACCATACCAACCATACCAACCATGTCAACCATACCAACCATACCAACCATGTCAACCATACCAACCACATGAACCATACCAACCATAACAACCATACCAACCACACCAACCATACCAACCATATCAACCATGTCAACCATACCAACCATACCAACCATGTCAACCTTACCAACCACATAAACCATACCAACCATGCCAACCATGCCAACCATGTCAATAATGCCAACCATACCAACCACACCAAGCATACCAACCATACCAACTTCACCAACCATACCAACCTTACCAACCATGCCAACCATACTAAACATACCAACCATACCAACCATGCAAACCATACCAACCATACCAACCATGCCAACCATACCAACCATACCAACCATGTCAACCATACCAACCGCATGAACCATACCAACCATACCAACCATACCAACCACACCAACCATACCAACCATATCAACCATGTCAACCATACCAACCATACCAACCATGTCAACCTTACCAACCACATCAACCATACCAACCATGCCAACCATGCCAACCATGCCAACCATACCAACCACACCAACCATACCAACCATACCAACTTCACCAACCATACCAACCTTACCAACCATGCCAACCATACTAAACATACCAACCATACCAACCATGCCAACCATGTCAATAATGCCAACCATACCAACCACACCAAGCATACCAACCATACCAACTTCACCAACCATACCAACCTTACCAACCATGCCAACCATACTAAACATACCAACCATACCAACCATGCCAACCATACCAACCATACCAACCATGCCAACCATACCAACCATACCAACCATGTCAACCATACCAACCGCATGAACCATACCAACCATACCAACCATACCAACCACACCAACCATACCAACCATATCAACCATGTCAACCATACCAACCATACCAACCATGTCAACCTTACCAACCACATCAGCCATACCAACCATGCCAACCATACCAACCATACCAACCATGTCAACCTTACCAACCACATCAACCATACCAACCATACCAACCTTACCAATCATGCCAACCATACTAAGCATACCAACCATACCAACCATGCCAACCATACCAACCATGCCAACCATGTCAACCTTACCAACCACATCAACCATACCAACCATACCAACCACACCAACCATACCAAACATACCAACCATACCAACCTTACCAACCATGCCAACCATACTAAACATACCAACCATACCAACCATGCCAACCATACCAACCATGCCAACCATGTCAACCATACCAACCACATCAACTATACCAACCATACCAAACATACCAACCACACCAAGCATACCAACCATACCAACTTCACCAACCATGCCAACCATACCAACCATACCAAGCTTACCAACCATGACAACCATACCAACCATGCCAACCATATCAACCATGTCAACCTTACCAACCATGTTTACCATGTCAACCATACCAACCACACCAATCATACCAACAATACCAACCATACCAACCATACACACCGTACCAACCATGCCAACCATACCAGCCATACCAAACATACCAACCTTACACACCTTGCTAACTTCACCAACCATGCCAACCATACCAACCATACCAAGCTTACCAACCATGACAACCATACCAACCATGCCAACCATATCAACCATACCAAGCTTACCAACCATGACAACCATACCAACCATGCCAACCATATCAACCATACTAACCATGTCAACCATGCCAACCATACCAACCACACCAACCATACCAACTTCACCAACCATGCCAACCATACCAACCATACCAAGCTTACCAACAATGACAACCATACCACCCATACCAACCTTACCAACCATGTCAACCATATTAACCATACTAACCATGTCAACCTTACCAACCACATCAACCATACCAACCATATCAACCACACCAACCATACCAACCATACCAACCATACCAACCACACCAACCATACCAACCACACCACCCATACCAAACATACCAACCATACCAACCTTACCAACCATGCCAACCATACTAAACATACCAACCATACCAACCATGCTAACCATACCAATACCATGCCAACCATGTCAACCATACCAACCATATCAACCATACCAACCATACCAAACATACCAGCCATACCAACCATACCAACCTTACCAACCATGCCAACCATACTAAACATACCAACCATACCAACCATTCCAACCATACCAACCATGCCAACCATACCAACAATGCCAACCATGTCAAGCTTACCAACCACATCAACCATACCAACCACACCAACCATACCAACTTCACCAACCATGCCAACCATACCAAGCTTACCAACCATGACAACCATACCAACCATGCCAGCCATATCAACCATACCAACCATGTCAACCATGCCAACCATACCAACCACACCAACCTTACCAACCATACCAACCATACCAACCACACCAACCATACCAACTTCACCAACCATGCCAACCATACCAACCATACCAAGCTTACCAACCATGACAACCATACCAACCTTACCAACCATGTCAACCATGTCAACCATACCAACCACATGAACCATACCAACCATACCAAACATACCAACCATACCAACCATACCAACCATACCAACCATATCAACCTTACCAACCATGCCAACCATACTAAACATACCAACCATACCAACCATGCCAACCATACCAACCATGCCAACCATGTCAACCTTACCAACCTTATCAACCATACCAACCACACCAACCATACCAACCATATCAACCATGTCAACCATGTCAACCACACCAACCATACCAACCATGTCAACCTTACCAACCACATCAACCATACCAACCATGCCAACCATGCCAACCATATCAATAATGCCAACCATACCAACCACACCAACCATACCAACTTCACCAACCATACCAACCTTACCAACCATGCCAACCATACTAAACATACCAACCATACCAACCATGCCAACCATACCAAAAATGCCAACCATACCAACCATGTCAACCATACCAACCACATGAACCATACCAACCATACCAACCATACCAACCACACCAACCATATCAACCATATCAACCATGTCAACCATACCAACCATACCAACCATGTCAACCTTACCAACCACATCAACCATACCAACCATGCCAACCATGTCAACCATGTCAATAATGCCAACCATACCAACCACACCAACCATACCAACCATACCAACTTCACCAACCATACCAACCTTACCAATCATGCCAACCATACTAAACATACCAACCATACCAACCATGTCAACCATACCAACCTTACCAATCATGCCAACCATACTAAGCATACCAACCATACCAACCATGCCAACCATACCAATCATGCCAACCATGTCAACCTTACCAACCACATCAACCATAACAACCATACCAACCACACCAACCATACCAAACATACCAACCATACCAACCTTACCAACCATGCCAACCATACTAAACATACCAACCATACCAACCATGCCAACCATACCAACCATGCCAACCATGTCAACCATACCAACCACATCAACTATACCAACCATACCAAACATACCAACCACACCAAGCATACCAACCATACCAACTTCACCAACCATGCCAACCATACCAACCATACCAAGCTTACCAACCATGACAACCATACCAACCATGCCAACCATATCAACCATGTCAACCTTACCAACCATGTCAACCATGTCAACCATACCAACCACACCAATCATACCAACAATACCAACCATACCAACCATACACACCGTACCAACCATGCCAACCATACCAGCCATACCAAACATACCAACCTTACCAACCTTGCTAACTTCACCAACCATGCCAACCATACCAACAATACCAAGCTTACCAACCATGACAACCATACCAACCATGCCAACCATATCAACCATACCAAGCTTACCAACCATGACAACCATACCAACCATGCCAACCATATCAACCATACTAAACATGTCAACCATGCCAACCATACCAACCACACCAACCATACCAACCATACCAACTTCACCAACCATGCCAACCATACCAACCATACCAAGCTTACCAACAATGACAACCATACCACCCATACCAACCTTACCAACCATGTCAACCATATTAACCATACCAACCATGTCAACCTTACCAACCACATCAACCATACCAACCAAACCAACCATACCAACCATACCAACCATACCAACCATACCAACCACACCAACCATACTAAACATACCAACCATACCAACCATGCTAACCATACCAATACCATGCCAACCATGTCAACCATACCAACCACATCAACCATACCAACCATACCAAACATACCAGCCATACCAACCATAAAAACCATGCCAACCATACTAAACATACCAACCATACCAACCATTCCAACCATACCAACCATGCCAACCATACCAACAATGCCAACCATGTCAAGCTTACCAACCACATCAACCATACCAACCACACCAACCATACCAACTTCACCAACCATGCCAACCATACCAACCATACCAAGTTTACCAACCATGACAACCATACCAACCATGCCAACCATATCAACCATACCAACCATGTCAACCATGCCAACCATACCAACCACACCAACCTTACCAACCATACCAACCATACCAACCACACCAACCATACCAACTTCACCAACCATGCCAACCATACCAACCATACCAAGCTTACCAACCATGACAACCATACCAACCTTACCAACCATGTCAACCATACCAACCACATGAACCATACCAACCATACCAAACATACCAACCATACCAACCATACCAACCATATCAACCTTACCAACCATGCCAACCATACTAAACATACCAACCATACCAACCATGCCAACCATACCAACCATGCCAACCATGTCAACCTTACCAACCACATCAACCATACCAACCATACCAACCACACCAACCATACCAAATATACCAAACATACCAACCACACCAACCTTACCAACTACATCAACCATACCACCCATACCAAACATACCAACCATACCAACCTTACCAAACATGTCAACCATACCAACCATGTCAACCTTACCAACCACATCAACCATACCAACCATACCAACCACACCAACCATACCAACCATATCAACCATGTAAACCATACCAACCATGTCAACCTTACCACCCACATCAACCATACCAACCATGCCAACCATATCAACCATGCCAACCATGTCAACCATGCCAACCATACCAACCACACCAACCATACCAACCATACCAACCATACCAACTTCACCAACCATACCAACCTTACCAACCATGCCAACCATACTAAACATACCAACCATACCAACCATGCCAACCATACCAACCATGCCAACCATACCAACCATACCAACTTCACCAACCACACCACCCATACCAAACATACCAACCATACCAACCTTACCAACCATGCCAACCATACTAAACATACCAACCATATCAACCATGCTAACCATACCAACCATGCCAACCATGTCAACCATACCAACCACATCAACCATACCAACCATACAAGAGATACCAAACATACCAACCGTACCAACCTTACCAACCATGCCAACCATACTAAACATACCAACCATACCAACCATGCCAACCATACCAACCACGCCAACCATGTCAACCATACCAACCACATCAACTATACCAACCATACCAAACATACCAACCACACCAAGCATACCAACCATACCAACTTCACCAACATTACCAACCATACCAAACATACCAACCGTACCAACCTTACCAACCATGCCAACCATACTAAACATACCAACCATACCAACCATGCCAACCATACCAACCACGCCAACCATGTCAACCATACCAACCACATCAACTATACCAACCATACCAAACATACCAACCACACCAAGCATACCAACCATACCAACTTCACCAACCATGCCAACCATACCAACCATACCAAGCTTACCAACCATTACAACCATACCAACCATGCCAACCATACCAAGCTTACCAACCATGACAACCATACCAACCATATCAACCATACCAAGCTTACCAACCATGATAACCATACCAACCATGCCAACCATATCAACCATACCAACCATGTCAACCATGCCAACCATACCAACCACACCAACCATACTAAACATACCAACCATATCAACCATGCTAACCATACCAACCATGCCAACCATGTCAACCATACCAACCACATCAACCATACCAACCATACCAGCCATACCCAATATACCAACCTTACCAACCATGCCAACCATACTAAATATACCAACCATTCCAACCATACCAACCATGCCAACCATACCAACCATGCCAACCATGTCAAGCTTACCAACCACATCAACCATGCCAACCACACCAACCATACCAACTTTACCAACCATGCTAACCATACCAACCATACCAACTATACCAAGCTTACCAACCATGACAACCATATCAACCATGCCAACCATATCAACCATACCAACCATACCAACCATGTCAACCTTACCAACCACATCAACCATACCAACCATACCAACCACACCAACCATACCAACCATACCAACCACACCAACCATACCAACCATACCAACCATACCAACCATACCAACCACACCACCCATACCAAACATACCAACCATACCAACCTTACAAACCATGCCAACCATACTAAACATACCAACCATATCAACCATGCTAACCATACCAACCATGCCAACCATGTCAACCATACCAACCACATCAACCATACCAACCATACCAGCCATACATAATATACCAACCTTACCAACCATGCCAACCATACTAAACATACCAACCATTCCAACCATACCAACCATGCCAACCATACCAACCATGCCAACCATGTCAAGCTTACCAACCACATCAACCATACCAACCACACCAACCATACCAACTTTACCAACCATGCTAACCATACCAACCATACCAAGCTTACCAACCATACCAACCACACCAACCATACCAACCATATCAACCATACCAACCACACCAACCATACCAACCATGGCAACCATACCAGCCATACCAACCATACCAACCATTTCAACCAGACCAACCATACCAACCTTACCAACCATGTCAACCATGTCAACCATACCAACCACACCAACCATACCAACAATACCAACCATACCAACCATACCAACCATGTCAACCATACCAGCCATACCAACCATACCAACCACACCAACCATACCAACCATGGCAACCATACCAGCCATACCAACCATACCAACCATACCAACCATGGCAACCATACCAGCCATACCAACCATACCAACCTTACCAACCATACCAACCATACCAACCATACCAACCATACCAACCATACCAACCTTACCAACCACATCAACCATACCAACCACACCAACCATACCAACCATACCAACCACACCAACCATACCAACCATATCAACCATACCAACCATACCAACCATACCAACCATGGCAACCATACCAGCCATACCAACCATACCAACCATGTCAACCAGACCAACCATACCAACCTTACCAACCATGTCAACCATGTCAACCATACCAACCACACCAACCATACCAACAATACCAACCATACCAACCATACCAACCATGGCAACCATACCAGCCATACCAACCATACCAACCTTACCAACCATGCCAACCATACCAACCATACCAACCATACCAACCATACCAACCATACCAACCATACCAACCATACCAACCATACCAACCATGCCAACCATACTAACCTTACCAACCATGCCAACCATACTAAACATACCAACCATACCAACCATGCCAACCATACCAACCATGTCAACCTTACCAACCACATCAACCATACCAACCATACCAACCATGCCAACCATATCAATCATACCAAGCTTACCAACCATGACAACCATACCAACCATGCCAACCATATCAACCATACCAACCATGTCAACCATGCCAACCATACCAACCATACCAACTTCACCAACCATGCCAACCATGCCAACACTGCCAACCATACCAAGCTTACCAACCATGACAACCATACCAACCATACCAACCTTACCAACAATGTCAACCATACCAACCATACCAACCATGTCAACCTTACCAACCACATCAACCATACCAACAATACCAACCATACCTACCATACCAACCTTACCAACCATGTCAACCATACCAACCATGTCAACCTTACCAACCACATCAACCATACCAACCATGCCAACCATATCAACCATGCCAACCATGTCAACCATGCCAACCATACCAACCACACCAACCATACCAACCTTACCAACTTCACCAACCATACCAAGCTTACCAACCATGACAACCATACCAACCATACCAACCTTACCAACCATGTCAACCATACCAACCATACCAACCATGTCAACCTTACCAACCACATCAACCATACCACCCATACCAAACATACCAACCATACCAACCTTACCAACCATGTCAACCGTACCAACCATGTCAACCTTATAAACCTTATCAACCATACCAACCACACCAACCATACCAACCATGTCAACCATGTCAACCATACCAACCACACCAACCATACCAAACATACCAACCATACCAACCATGGCAACCATACCAACCATACCAACCATACCAACCATACCAACCATGTCAACCATACCAACCATACCAACCATGTCAACCATACCAACCACATGAACCATACCAACCATAACAACCATACCAACCACACCAACCATACCAACCATATCAACCATGTCAACCATACCAACCATACCAACCATGTCAACCTTACCAACCACATAAACCATACCAACCATGCCAACCATGCCAACCATGTCAATAATGCCAACCATACCAACCACACCAAGCATACCAACCATACCAACTTCACCAACCATACCAACCTTACCAACCATGCCAACCATACTAAACATACCAACCATACCAACCATGCAAACCATACCAACCATACCAACCATGCCAACCATACCAACCATACCAACCATGTCAACCATACCAACCGCATGAACCATACCAACCATACCAACCATACCAACCACACCAACCATACCAACCATATCAACCATGTCAACCATACCAACCATACCAACCATGTCAACCTTACCAACCACATCAACCATACCAACCATGCCAACCATGCCAACCATGCCAACCATACCAACCACACCAACCATACCAACTTCACCAACCATACCAACCTTACCAACCATGCCAACCATACTAAACATACCAACCATACCAACCATGCCAACCATGTCAATAATGCCAACCATACCAACCACACCAAGCATACCAACCATACCAACTTCACCAACCATACCAACCTTACCAACCATGCCAACCATACTAAACATACCAACCATACCAACCATGCCAACCATACCAACCATACCAACCATGCCAACCATACCAACCATACCAACCATGTCAACCATACCAACCGCATGAACCATACCAACCATACCAACCATACCAACCACACCAACCATACCAACCATATCAACCATGTCAACCATACCAACCATACCAACCATGTCAACCTTACCAACCACATCAGCCATACCAACCATGCCAACCATACCAACCATACCAACCATGTCAACCTTACCAACCACATCAACCATACCAACCATACCAACCTTACCAATCATGCCAACCATACTAAGCATACCAACCATACCAACCATGCCAACCATACCAACCATGCCAACCATGTCAACCTTACCAACCACATCAACCATACCAACCATACCAACCACACCAACCATACCAAACATACCAACCATACCAACCTTACCAACCATGCCAACCATACTAAACATACCAACCATACCAACCATGCCAACCATACCAACCATGCCAACCATGTCAACCATACCAACCACATAAACTATACCAACCATACCAAACATACCAACCACACCAAGCATACCAACCATACCAACTTCACCAACCATGCCAACCATACCAACCATACCAAGCTTACCAACCATGTTTACCATGTCAACCATACCAACCACACCAATCATACCAACAATACCAACCATACCAACCATACACACCGTACCAACCATGCCAACCATACCAGCCATACCAAACATACCAACCTTACACACCTTGCTAACTTCACCAACCATGCCAACCATACCAACCATACCAAGCTTACCAACCATGACAACCATACCAACCATGCCAACCATATCAACCATACCAAGCTTACCAACCATGACAACCATACCAACCATGCCAACCATATCAACCATACTAACCATGTCAACCATGCCAACCATACCAACCACACCAACCATACCAACTTCACCAACCATGCCAACCATACCAACCATACCAAGCTTACCAACAATGACAACCATACCACCCATACCAACCTTACCAACCATGTCAACCATATTAACCATACTAACCATGTCAACCTTACCAACCACATCAACCATACCAACCATATCAACCACACCAACCATACCAACCATACCAACCATACCAACCACACCAACCATACCAACCACACCACCCATACCAAACATACCAACCATGCCAACCTTACCAACCATGCCAACCATACTAAACATACCAACCATACCAACCATGCTAACCATACCAATACCATGCCAACCATGTCAACCATACCAACCATATCAACCATACCAACCATACCAAACATACCAGCCATACCAACCATACCAACCTTACCAACCATGCCAACCATACTAAACATACCAACCATACCAACCATTCCAACCATACCAACCATGCCAACCATACCAACAATGCCAACCATGTCAAGCTTACCAACCACATCAACCATACCAACCACACCAACCATACCAACTTCACCAACCATGCCAACCATACCAAGCTTACCAACCATGACAACCATACCAACCATGCCAGCCATATCAGTCATACCAACCATGTCAACCATGCCAACCATACCAACCACACCAACCTTACCAACCATACCAACCATACCAACCACACCAACCATACCAACTTCACCAACCATGCCAACCATACCAACCATACCAAGCTTACCAACCATGACAACCATACCAACCTTACCAACCATGTCAACCATGTCAACCATACCAACCACATGAACCATACCAACCATACCAAACATACCAACCATACCAACCATACCAACCATACCAACCATATCAACCTTACCAACCATGCCAACCATACTAAACATACCAACCATACCAACCATGCCAACCATACCAACCATGCCAACCATGTCAACCTTACCAACCACATCAACCATACCAACCATACCAACCACACCAACCATACCAAATATACCAAACATACCAACCACACCAACCTTACCAACTACATCAACCATACCACCCATACCAAACATACCAACCATACCAACCATACCAACCTTACCAAACATGTCAACCATACCAACAATGTCAACCTTACCAACCACATCAACCATACCAACCATACCAACCACACCAACCATACCAACCATATCAACCATGTAAACCATACCAACCATACCAACCATGTCAACCTTACCACCCACATCAACCATACCAACCATGCCAACCATATCAACCATGCCAACCATGTCAACCATGCCAACCATACCAACCACACCAACCATACCAACTTCACCAACCATACCAACCTTACCAACCATGTTAAACCATACTAAACATACCAACCATACCAACCATGCCAACCATACCAACCATGCCAACCATACCAACCATGCCAACCATACCAACCATACCAACCATACCAACCATGTCAACCATACCAACCACATGAACCATACCAACCATACCAAACATACCAACCATACCAACCATACCAACCATATCAACCTTACCAACCATGCCAACCATACTAAACATACCAACCATACCAACCATGCCAACCATACCAACCATGTCAACCTTACCAACCACATCAACCATACCAACCATACCAACCACACCAACCATACCAAATATACCAAACATACCAACCACACCAACCTTACCAACTACATCAACCATACCACCCATACCAAACATACCAACCATACCAACCTTACCAAACATGTCAACCATACCAACCATGTCAACCTTACCAACCACATCAACCATACCAACCATACCAACCACACCAACCATACCAACCATATCAACCATGTAAACCATACCAACCATACCAACCATGTCAACCTTACCACCCACATCAACCATACCAACCATGCCAACCATATCAACCATGCCAACCATGTCAACCATGCCAACCATACCAACCTTACCAAACATGTCAACCATACCAACAATGTCAACCTTACCAACCACATCAACCATACCAACCATACCAACCACACCAACCATACCAACCATATCAACCATGTAAACCATACCAACCATACCAACCATGTCAACCTTACCACCCACATCAACCATACCAACCATGCCAACCATATCAACCATGCCAACCATGTCAACCATGCCAACCATACCAACCACACCAACCATACCAACTTCACCAACCATACCAACCTTACCAACCATGTTAAACCATACTAAACATACCAACCATACCAACCATGCCAACCATACCAACCATGCCAACCATACCAACCATGCCAACCATACCAACCATACCAACCATGTCAACCATACCAACCACATGAACCATACCAACCATACCAAACATACCAACCATACCAACCATACCAACCATATCAACCTTACCAACCATGCCAACCATACTAAACATACCAACCATACCAACCATGCCAACCATACCAACCATGTCAACCTTACCAACCACATCAACCATACCAACCATACCAACCACACCAACCATACCAAATATACCAAACATACCAACCACACCAACCTTACCAACTACATCAACCATACCACCCATACCAAACATACCAACCATACCAACCTTACCAAACATGTCAACCATACCAACCATGTCAACCTTACCAACCACATCAACCATACCAACCATACCAACCACACCAACCATACCAACCATATCAACCATGTAAACCATACCAACCATACCAACCACACCAACCTTACCAACTACATCAACCATACCACCCATACCAAACATACCAACCATACCAACCATACCAACCTTACCAAACATGTCAACCATACCAACAATGTCAACCTTACCAACCACATCAACCATACCAACCATACCAACCACACCAACCATACCAACCATATCAACCATGTAAACCATACCAACCATACCAACCATGTCAACCTTACCACCCACATCAACCATACCAACCATGCCAACCATATCAACCATGCCAACCATGTCAACCATGCCAACCATACCAACCACACCAACCATACCAACTTCACCAACCATACCAACCTTACCAACCATGTTAAACCATACTAAACATACCAACCATACCAACCATGCCAACCATACCAACCATGCCAACCATACCAACCATGCCAACCATACCAACCATATCAACCATGTCAACCATACCAACCACATGAACCATACCAACCATACCAAACATACCAACCATACCAACCATACCAACCATATCAACCTTACCAACCATGCCAACCATACTAAACATACCAACCATACCAACCATGCCAACCATACCAACCATGTCAAAATTACCAACCACATCAACCATACCAACCATACCAACCACACCAACCATACCAAATATACCAAACATACCAACCACACCAACCTTAACAACTACATCAACCATACCAACCATGCCAACCATATCAACCATGCCAACCATGTCAACCATGCCAACCATACCAACCACACCAACCATACCAACCATACCAACCATACCAACTTCACCAACCATACCAACCTTACCAACCATACTAAACATACCAACCATACCAACCATGCCAACCATCCCAACCATGCCAACCATACCAACCATGTCAACCATACCAACCACATGAACCATACCAACCATACCAAACATACCAAACATACCAACCATACCAACTATACCAACCTTACCAACCATGCCAACCATACTAAACAAACCAACCATACCAACCATGCCAACCATACCAACCATGCCAACCATGTCAACCTTACCAACCACATCAACCATACCAACCATACCAACCACACCAACCATACCAACCATACCAACCATACCAAACATACCAACCGTACCAACCTTACCAACCATGCCAACCATGCCAACCATACTAAACATACCAACCATACCAACCATGCCAACCATACCAACCATGCCAACCATGTCAACCATACCAACCACATCAACTATACCAACCATACCAAACATACCAACCACACCAAGCATACCAACCATACCAACCATGCCAACCATGTCAACCATACCAACCACATCAACTATACCAACCATACCAAACATACCAACCATTCCAACCATACCAACCATGCCAACCATACCAACAATGCCAACCATGTCAAGCTTACCAACCACATCAACCATACCAACCACACCAACCATACCAACTTCACCAACCATGCCAACCATACCAAGCTTACCAACCATGACAACCATACCAACCATGCCAACCATGTCAACCATACCAAACACATCAACTATACCAACCATACCAAACATACCAACCATACCAACTATACCAACCTTACCAACCATGCCAACCATACTAAACAAACCAACCATACCAACCATACCAACCATGCCAACCATACCAACCATGCCAACCATGTCAACCATACCAACCACATCAACTATACCAACCATACCAAACATACCAACCGTACCAACCTTACCAACCATGCCTACCATGCCAACCATACTAAACATACCAACCATACCAACCATACCAAACATACCAACCGTACCAACCTTACCAACCATGCCAACCATGCCAACCATACTAAACATACCAACCATACCAACCATGCCAACCATACCAACCATGCCAACCATACCAACCACATCAACTATACCAACCATACCAAACATACCAACCACACCAAGCATACCAACCATACCAACTATACCAACCTTACCAACCATGCCAACCATACTAAACAAACCAACCATACCAAACATACCAACCATGCCAACCATACCAACCATGCCAACCATGTCAACCATACCAACCACATCAACTATACCAACCATACCAAACATACCAACCGTACCAACCTTACCAACCATGCCAACCATGCCAACCATACTAAACATACCAACCATACCAACCATACCAAACATACCAACCGTACCAACCTTACCAACCATGCCAACCATGCCAACCATGCCAACCATACTAAACATACCAACCATACCAACCATGCCAACCATACCAACCATACCAACCATGGCAACCATACCAGCCATACCAACCATACCAACCATGTCAACCAGACCAACCATACCAACCTTACCAACCATGTCAACCATGTCAACCATACCAACCACACCAACCATACCAACAATACCAACCATACCAACCATACCAACCATGGCAACCATACCAGCCATACCAACCATACCAACCTTACCAACCATACCAGCCATACCAACCATACCAACCATACCAACCACACCAACCATACCAACCATACCAACCATGCCAACCATACTAACCTTACCAATCATGCCAACCATACTAAACATACCAACCATACCAACTATGCCAACCATACCAACCATGTCAACCTTACCAACCACATCAACCATACCAACCATACCAACCATGCCAACAATATCAATCATACCAAGCTTACCAACCATGACAACCATACCAACCATGCCAACCATATCAACCATACCAACCATGTCAACCATGCCAACCATACCAACCATACCAACCATACCAACTTCACCAACCATGCCAACCATGCCAACACTGCCAACCATACCAAGCTTACCAACCATGACAACCATACCAACCATACCAACCTTACCAACAATGTCAACCATACCAACCATACCAACCATGTCAACCTTACCAACCACATCAACCATACCAACCATACCAACAATACCAACCATACCTACCATACCAACCTTACCAACCTTACCAACCATGTCAACCATACCAACCATGTCAACCTTACCAACCACATCAACCATACCAACCATGCCAACCATATCAACCATGCCAACCATGTCAACCATGCCAACCATACCAACCACACCAACCATACCAACTTCACCAACCATACCAAGCTTACCAACCATGACAACCATACCAACCATACCAACCTTACCAACCATGTCAACCATGTCAACCATGTCAACCATACCAACCATACCAACCATGTCAACCTTACCAACCACATCAACCATACCACCCATACCAAACATACCAACCATACCAACCTTACCAACCATGTCAACCATACCAACCATGTCAACCTTACCAACCTTATCAACCATACCAACCACACCAACCATACCAACCATATCAACCATGTCAACCATGTCAACCATACCAACCATACCAACCATGTCAACCTTACCAACCACATCAACCATACCAACCATGCCAACCATGCCAACCATATCAATAATGCCAACCATAACAACCACACCAACCATACCAACTTCACCAACCATACCAACCTTACCAACCATGCCAACCATACTAAACATACCAACCATACCAACCATGCCAACCATACCAAAAATGCCAACCATACCAACCATACCAACCATGTCAACCATACCAACCACATGAACCATACCAACCATAGCAACCATACCAACCACACCAACCATACCAACCATATCAACCATGTCAACCATACCAACCATACCAACCATGTCAACCTTACCAACCACATCAACCATACCAACCATGCCAACCATGTCAACCATGTCAATAATGCCAACCATACCAACCACACCAACCATACCAACTTCACCAACCATACCAACCTTACCAACCATGCCAACCATACTAAACATACCAACCATACCAACCATGCCAACCATACCAAAAATGCCAACCATACCAACCATACCAACCATGTCAACCATACCAACCACATGAACCATACCAACCATAGCAACCATACCAACCACACCAACCATACCAACCATATCAACCATGTCAACCATACCAACCATACCAACCATGTCAACCTTACCAACTTCACCAACCATACCAACCTTACCAATCATGCCAACCATACTAAACATACCAACCATACCAACCATGCCAACCATACCAACCTTACCAATCATGCCAACCATATTAAGCATACCAACCATACCAACCACATCAACCATACCAACCATACCAACCACACCAACCATACCAAACATACCAACCATACCAACCTTACCAACCATGCCAACCATACTAAACATACCAACCATACCAACCATGCCAACCATACCAACCATGCCAACCATGTCAACCATACCAACCACATCAACTATACCAACCATACCAAATATACCAACCACACCAAGCATACCAACCATACCAACTTCACCAACCATGCCAACCATACCAACCATACCAAGCTTACCAACCATGACAACCATACCAACCATGCCAACCATATCAACCATGTCAACCTTACCAACCATGTCAACCATGTCAACCATACCAACCACACCAATCATACCAACAAAACCAACCATACACACCGTACCAACCATGCCAACCATACCAGCCATACCAAACATACCAACCTTACCAACCTTGCTAACTTCACCAACCATGCCAACCATACCAACAATACCAAGCTTACCAACCATGACAACCATACCAACCATGCCAACCATATCAACCATACAAAGCTTACCAACCATGACAACCATACCAACCATGCCAACCATATCAACCATACTAAACATGTCAACCATGCCAACCATACCAACCACACCAACCATACCAACCATACCAACTTCACCAACCATGCCAACCATACCAACCATACCAATCTTACCAACAATGACAACCATACCACCCATACCAACCTTACCAACCATGTCAACCATATTAACCATACCAACCATGTCAACCTTACCAACCACATCAACCATACCAACCAAACCAACCATACCAACCATACCAACCATACCAACCACACCAACCATACTAAACATACCAACCATACCAACCATGCTAACCATACCAATACCATGCCAACCATGTCAACCATACCAACCACATCAACCATACCAACCATACCAAACATACCAGCCATACCAACCATACCAACCATGCCAACCATACTAAACATACCAACCATACCAACCATTCCAACCATACCAACCATGCCAACCATACCAACAATGCCAACCATGTCAAGCTTACCAACCACATCAACCATACCAACCACACCAACCATACCAACTTCACCAACCATGCCAACCATACCAAGTTTACCAACCATGACAACCATACCAACCATGCCAACCATATCAACCATACCAACCATGTCAACCATGCCAACCATACCAACCACACCAACCTTACCAACCATACCAACCATACCAACCACACCAACCATACCAACTTCACCAACCATGCCAACCATACCAACCATACCAAGCTTACCAACCATGACAACCATACCAACCTTACCAACCATGTCAACCATGTCAACCATACCAACCACATGAACCATACCAACCATACCAAACATACCAACCATACCAACCATACCAACCATATCAACCTTACCAACCATGCCAACCATACTAAACATACCAACCATACCAACCATGCCAACCATACCAACCATGCCAACCATGTCAACCTTACCAACCACATCAACCATACCAACCATACCAACCACACCAACCATACCAAATATACCAAACATACCAACCACACCAACCTTACCAACTACATCAACCATACCACCCATACCAAACATACCAACCATACCAACCTTACCAAACATGTCAACCATACCAACCATGTCAACCTTACCAACCACATCAACCATACCAACCATACCAACCACACCAACCATACCAACCATATCAACCATGTAAACCATACCAACCATACCAACCATGTCAACCTTACCATCCACATCAAACATACCAACCATGCCAACCATATCAACCATGCCAACCATGTCAACCATGCCAACCATACCAACCACACCAACCATACCAACCATACCAACCATACCAACTTCACCAACCATACCAACCTTACCAACCATGCCAACCATACTAAACATACCAACCATACCAACCATGCCAACCATACCAACCATGCCAACCATACCAACCATACCAACTTCACCAACCACACCACCCATACCAAACATACCAACCATACCAACCTTACCAACCATGCCAACCATACTAAACATACCAACCATATCAACCATGCTAACCATACCAACCATGCCAACCATGTCAACCATACCAACCACATCAACCATACCAACCATACAAGAGATACCAAACATACCAACCGTACCAACCTTACCAACCATGCCAACCATACTAAACATACCAACCATACCAACCATGCCAACCATACCAACCACGCCAACCATGTCAACCATACCAACCACATCAACTATACCAACCATACCAAACATACCAACCACACCAAGCATACCAACCATACCAACTTCACCAACCATACCAACCATACCAACCATACCAAACATACCAACCGTACCAACCTTACCAACCATGCCAACCATACTAAACATACCAACCATACCAACCATGCCAACCATACCAACCACGCCAACCATGTCAACCATACCAACCACATCAACTATACCAACCATACCAAACATACCAACCACACCAAGCATACCAACCATACCAACTTCACCAACCATGCCAACCATACCAACCATACCAAGCTTACCAACCATTACAACCATACCAACCATGCCAACCATGTCAACCTTACCAACCATGTCAACCATACCAACCACACTAACCATACCAACAATACCAACCATACAAACCATACACACCGTACCAACCATGCCAACCATACCAGCCATACCAACCATACCAACCTTACCAATTTTGCCAACTTCACCAACAATGCCAACCATACCAACCATACCAAGCTTACCAACCATGACAACCATACCAACCATATCAACCATACCAAGCTTACCAACCATGATAACCATACCAACCATGCCAACCATATCAACCATACCAACCATGTCAACCATGCCAACCATACCAATCACACCAACCATACCAACCATACCAACCATACCAACTTCACCAACCACACCACCCATACCAAACATACCAACCATACCAACCTTACCAACCATGCCAACCATACTAAACATACCAACAATATCAACCATGCTAACCATACCAACCATGCCAACCATGTCAACCATACCAACCACATCAACCATACCAACCATACCAGCCATACCCAATATACCAACCTTACCAACCATGCCAACCATACTAAATATACCAACCATTCCAACCATACCAACCATGCCAACCATACCAACCATGCCAACCATGTCAAGCTTACCAACCACATCAACCATGCCAACCACACCAACCATACCAACTTTACCAACCATGCTAACCATACCAACCATACCAAGCTTACCAACCATGACAACCATATCAACCATGCCAACCATATCAACCATACCAACCATACCAACCATGTCAACCTTACCAACCACATCAACCATACCAACCATACCAACCACACCAACCATACCAACCATACCAACCACACCAACCATACCAACCATACCAACCATACCAACCACACCACCCATACCAAACATACCAACCATACCAACCTTACCAACCATGCCAACCATACTAAACATACCAACCATATCAACCATGCTAACCATACCAACCATGCCAACCATGTCAACCATACCAACCACATCAACCATACCAACCATACCAGCCATACCCAATATACCAACCTTACCAACCATGCCAACCATACTAAACATACCAACCATTCCAACCATACCAACCATGCCAACCATACCAACCATGCCAACCATGTCAAGCTTACCAACCACATCAACCATACCAACCACACCAACCATACCAACTTTACCAACCATGCTAACCATACCAACCATACCAAGCTTACCAACCATACCAACCATACCAACCACACCAACCATACCAACCATATCAACCATACCAACCACACCAACCATACCAACCATGGCAACCATACCAGCCATACCAACCATACCAACCATTTCAACCAGACCAACCATACCAACCTTACCAACCATGTCAACCATGTCAACCATACCAACCACACCAACCATACCAACAATACCAACCATACCAACCATAGCAACCATGTCAACCATACCAGCCATACCAACCATACCAACCACACCAACCATACCAACCATGGCAACCATACCAGCCATACCAACCATACCAACCATACCAACCATGGCAACCATACCAGCCATACCAACCATACCAACCTTACCAACCATGCCAACCATACCAACCATACCAACCATACCAACCATACCAACCATACCAACCATACCAACCTTACCAACCACATCAACCATACCAACCATACCAACCACACCAACCATACCAACCATACCAACCACACCAACCATACCAACCATATCAACCATACCAACCATACCAACCATACCAACCACACCAACCATACCAACCATGGCAACCATACCAGCCATACCAACCATACCAACCATGTCAACCAGACGAACCATACCAACCTTACCAACCATGTCAACCATGTCAACCATACCAACCACACCAACCATACCAACAATACCAACCATACCAACCATACCAACCATGGCAACCATACCAGCCATACCAACCATACCAACCTTACCAACCATGCCAACCATACCAACCATACCAACCATACCAACCACATCAACCATGCCAACCATACCAACCATGTCAACCTTACCAACCACATCAACCATACCAACCATACCAACCATGCCAACCATATCAATCATACCAAGCTTACCAACCATGACAACCATACCAACCATGCCAACCATATCAACCATACCAACCATGTCAACCATGCCAACCATACCAACCATACCAACTTCACCAACCATGCCAACCATGCCAACACTGCCAACCATACCAAGCTTACCAACCATGACAACCATACCAACCATACCAACCTTACCAACAATGTCAACCATACCAACCATACCAACCATGTCAACCTTACCAACCACATCAACCATACCAACAATACCAACCATACCTACCATACCAACCTTACCAACCTTACCAACCATGTCAACCATACCAACCATGTCAACCTTACCAACCACATCAACCATACCAACCATACCAACCATGTCAACCTTACCAACCACATCAACCATACCAACAATACCAACCATACCTACCATACCAACCTTACCAACCTTACCAACCATGTCAACCATACCAACCATGTCAACCTTACCAACCACATCAACCATGTCAACCATACCAACCACATCAACCATACCAACCATACCAAACATACCAGCCATACCAACCATACCAACCATGCCAACCATACTAAACATACCAACCATACCAACCATTCCAACCATACCAACCATGCCAACCATACCAACAATGCCAACCATGTCAAGCTTACCAACCACATCAACCATACCAACCACACCAACCATACCAACTTCACCAACCATGCCAACCATACCAAGTTTACCAACCATGACAACCATACCAACCATGCCAACCATATCAACCATACCAACCATGTCAACCATGCCAACCATACCAACCACACCAACCTTACCAACCATACCAACCATACCAACCACACCAACCATACCAACTTCACCAACCATGCCAACCATACCAACCATACCAAGCTTACCAACCATGACAACCATACCAACCTTACCAACCATGTCAACCATGTCAACCATACCAACCACATGAACCATACCAACCATACCAAACATACCAACCATACCAACCATACCAACCATATCAACCTTACCAACCATGCCAACCATACTAAACATACCAACCATACCAACCATGCCAACCATACCAACCATGCCAACCATGTCAACCTTACCAACCACATCAACCATACCAACCATACCAACCACACCAACCATACCAAATATACCAAACATACCAACCACACCAACCTTACCAACTACATCAACCATACCACCCATACCAAACATACCAACCATACCAACCTTACCAAACATGTCAACCATACCAACCATGTCAACCTTACCAACCACATCAACCATACCAACCATACCAACCACACCAACCATACCAACCATATCAACCATGTAAACCATACCAACCATACCAACCATGTCAACCTTACCATCCACATCAAACATACCAACCATGCCAACCATATCAACCATGCCAACCATGTCAACCATGCCAACCATACCAACCACACCAACCATACCAACCATACCAACCATACCAACTTCACCAACCATACCAACCTTACCAACCATGCCAACCATACTAAACATACCAACCATACCAACCATGCCAACCATACCAACCATGCCAACCATACCAACCATACCAACTTCACCAACCACACCACCCATACCAAACATACCAACCATACCAACCTTACCAACCATGCCAACCATACTAAACATACCAACCATATCAACCATGCTAACCATACCAACCATGCCAACCATGTCAACCATACCAACCACATCAACCATACCAACCATACAAGAGATACCAAACATACCAACCGTACCAACCTTACCAACCATGCCAACCATACTAAACATACCAACCATACCAACCATGCCAACCATACCAACCACGCCAACCATGTCAACCATACCAACCACATCAACTATACCAACCATACCAAACATACCAACCACACCAAGCATACCAACCATACCAACTTCACCAACCATACCAACCATACCAACCATACCAAACATACCAACCGTACCAACCTTACCAACCATGCCAACCATACTAAACATACCAACCATACCAACCATGCCAACCATACCAACCACGCCAACCATGTCAACCATACCAACCACATCAACTATACCAACCATACCAAACATACCAACCACACCAAGCATACCAACCATACCAACTTCACCAACCATGCCAACCATACCAAGCTTACCAACCATTACAACCATACCAACCATGCCAACCATGTCAACCTTACCAACCATGTCAACCATACCAACCACACTAACCATACCAACAATACCAACCATACAAACCATACACACCGTACCAACCATGCCAACCATACCAGCCATACCAACCATACCAACCTTACCAATTTTGCCAACTTCACCAACAATGCCAACCATACCAACCATACCAAGCTTACCAACCATGACAACCATACCAACCATATCAACCATACCAAGCTTACCAACCATGATAACCATACCAACCATGCCAACCATATCAACCATACCAACCATGTCAACCATGCCAACCATACCAATCACACCAACCATACCAACCATACCAACCATACCAACTTCACCAACCACACCACCCATACCAAACATACCAACCATACCAACCTTACCAACCATGCCAACCATACTAAACATACCAACAATATCAACCATGCTAACCATACCAACCATGCCAACCATGTCAACCATACCAACCACATCAACCATACCAACCATACCAGCCATACCCAATATACCAACCTTACCAACCATGCCAACCATACTAAATATACCAACCATTCCAACCATACCAACCATGCCAACCATACCAACCATGCCAACCATGTCAAGCTTACCAACCACATCAACCATGCCAACCACACCAACCATACCAACTTTACCAACCATGCTAACCATACCAACCATACCAAGCTTACCAACCATGACAACCATATCAACCATGCCAACCATATCAACCATACCAACCATACCAACCATGTCAACCTTACCAACCACATCAACCATACCAACCATACCAACCACACCAACCATACCAACCATACCAACCACACCAACCATACCAACCATACCAACCATACCAACCACACCACCCATACCAAACATACCAACCATACCAACCTTACCAACCATGCCAACCATACTAAACATACCAACCATATCAACCATGCTAACCATACCAACCATGCCAACCATGTCAACCATACCAACCACATCAACCATACCAACCATACCAGCCATACCCAATATACCAACCTTACCAACCATGCCAACCATACTAAACATACCAACCATTCCAACCATACCAACCATGCCAACCATACCAACCATGCCAACCATGTCAAGCTTACCAACCACATCAACCATACCAACCACACCAACCATACCAACTTTACCAACCATGCTAACCATACCAACCATACCAAGCTTACCAACCATACCAACCATACCAACCACACCAACCATACCAACCATATCAACCATACCAACCACACCAACCATACCAACCATGGCAACCATACCAGCCATACCAACCATACCAACCATTTCAACCAGACCAACCATACCAACCTTACCAACCATGTCAACCATGTCAACCATACCAACCACACCAACCATACCAACAATACCAACCATACCAACCATAGCAACCATGTCAACCATACCAGCCATACCAACCATACCAACCACACCAACCATACCAACCATGGCAACCATACCAGCCATACCAACCATACCAACCATACCAACCATGGCAACCATACCAGCCATACCAACCATACCAACCTTACCAACCATGCCAACCATACCAACCATACCAACCATACCAACCATACCAACCATACCAACCATACCAACCTTACCAACCACATCAACCATACCAACCATACCAACCACACCAACCATACCAACCATACCAACCACACCAACCATACCAACCATATCAACCATACCAACCATACCAACCATACCAACCACACCAACCATACCAACCATGGCAACCATACCAGCCATACCAACCATACCAACCATGTCAACCAGACGAACCATACCAACCTTACCAACCATGTCAACCATGTCAACCATACCAACCACACCAACCATACCAACAATACCAACCATACCAACCATACCAACCATGGCAACCATACCAGCCATACCAACCATACCAACCTTACCAACCATGCCAACCATACCAACCATACCAACCATACCAACCACATCAACCATGCCAACCATACCAACCATGTCAACCTTACCAACCACATCAACCATACCAACCATACCAACCATGCCAACCATATCAATCATACCAAGCTTACCAACCATGACAACCATACCAACCATGCCAACCATATCAACCATACCAACCATGTCAACCATGCCAACCATACCAACCATACCAACTTCACCAACCATGCCAACCATGCCAACACTGCCAACCATACCAAGCTTACCAACCATGACAACCATACCAACCATACCAACCTTACCAACAATGTCAACCATACCAACCATACCAACCATGTCAACCTTACCAACCACATCAACCATACCAACAATACCAACCATACCTACCATACCAACCTTACCAACCTTACCAACCATGTCAACCATACCAACCATGTCAACCTTACCAACCACATCAACCATACCAACCATGCCAACCATATCAACCATGCCAACCATGTCAACCATGCCAACCATACCAACCACACCAACCATACCAACCTTACCAACTTCACCAACCATACCAAGCTTACCAACCATGACAACCATACCAACCATACCAACCTTACCAACCATGTCAACCATACCAACCATACCAACCATGTCAACCTTACCAACCACATCAACCATACCACCCATACCAAACATACCAACCATACCAACCTTACCAACCATGTCAACCATACCAACCATGTCAACCTTACCAACCTTATCAACCATACCAACCACACCAACCATACCAACCATGTCAACCATGTCAACCATACCAACCACACCAACCATACCAACAATACCAAACATACCAACCATACCAACCATGGCAACCATACCAACCATACCAACCATACCAACCATACCAACCATGTCAACCATACCAACCATACCAACCATGTCAACCATACCAACCACATGAACCATACCAACCATACCAACCATACCAACCACACCAACCATACCAACCATATCAACCATGTCAACCATACCAACCATACCAACCATGTCAACCTTACCAACCACATAAACCATACCAACCATGCCAACCATGCCAACCATGCCAACCATGTCAATAATGCCAACCATACCAACCACACCAAGCATACCAACCATACCAACTTCACCAACCATACCAACCTTACCAACCATGCCAACCATACTAAACATACCAACCATACCAACCATGCCAACCATACCAACCATACCAACCATGCCAACCATACCAACCATACCAACCATGTGAACCATACCAACCACATGAACCATACCAACCATACCAACCATACCAACCACACCAACCATACCAACCATATCAACCATGTCAACCATACCAACCATACCAACCATGTCAACCTTACCAACCACATCAACCATACCAACCATGCCAACCATGCCAACCATGCCAACCATACCAACCACACCAACCATACCAACCATACCAACTTCACCAACCATACCAACCTTACCAACCATGCCAACCATACTAAACATACCAACCATACCAACCATGCCAACCATACCAACCTTACCAATCATGCCAACCATACTAAGCATACCAACCATACCAACCATGCCAACCATACCAACCATGCCAACCATGTCAACCTTACCAACCACATCAACCATACCAACCATACCAACCACACCAACCATACCAAACATACCAACCATACCAACCTTACCAACCATGCCAACCATACTAAACATACCAACCATACCAACCATGCCAACCATACCAACCATGCCAACCATGTCAACCATACCAACCACATCAACTATACCAACCATACCAAACATACCAACCACACCAAGCATACCAACCATACCAACTTCACCAACCATGCCAACCATACCAACCATACCAAGCTTACCAACCATGACAACCATACCAACCATGCCAACCATATCAACCATGTCAACCTTACCAACCATGTCAACCATGTCAACCATACCAACCACACCAATCATACCAACAATACCAACCATACCAACCATACACACCGTACCAACCATGCCAACCATACCAGCCATACCAAACATACCAACCTTACACACCTTGCTAACTTCACCAACCATGCCAACCATACCAACCATACCAAGCTTACCAACCATGACAACCATACCAACCATGCCAACCATATCAACCATACCAAGCTTACCAACCATGACAACCATACCAACCATGCCAACCATATCAACCATACTAACCATGTCAACCATGCCAACCATACCAACCACACCAACCATACCAACTTCACCAACCATGCCAACCATACCAACCATACCAAGCTTACCAACAATGACAACCATACCACCCATACCAACCTTACCAACCATGTCAACCATATTAACCATACCAACCATGTCAACCTTACCAACCACATCAACCATACTAACCATACCAACCACACCAACCATACCAACCATACCAACCATACCAACCACACCAACCATACCAACCACACCACCCATACCAAACATACCAACCATACCAACCTTACCAACCATGCCAACCATACTAAACATACCAACCATACCAACCATGCTAACCATACCAATACGATGCCAACCATGTCAACCATACCAACCATATCAACCATACCAACCATACCAAACATACCAGCCATACCAACCATACCAACCTTACCAACCATGCCAACCATACTAAACATACCAACCATACCAACCATTCCAACCATACCAACCATGCCAACCATACCAACAATGCCAACCATGTCAAGCTTACCAACCACATCAACCATACCAACCACACCAACCATACCAACTTCACCAACCATGCCAACCATACCAAGCTTACCAACCATGACAACCATACCAACCATGCCAGCCATATCAACCATACCAACCATGTCAACCATGCCAACCATACCAACCACACCAACCTTACCAACCATACCAACCATACCAACCACACCAACCATACCAACTTCACCAACCATGCCAACCATACCAACCATACCAAGCTTACCAACCATGACAACCATACCAACCATACCAACCTTACCAACCATGTCAACCATGTCAACCATACCAACCACATGAACCATACCAACCATACCAAACATACCAACCATACCAACCATACCAACCATATCAACCTTACCAACCATGCCAACCATACTAAACATACCAACCATACCAACCATGCCAACCATACCAACCATGCCAACCATGTCAACCTTACCAACCACATCAACCATACCAACCATACCAACCACACCAACCATACCAAATATACCAAACATACCACCACACCAACCTTACCAACTACATCAACCATACCACCCATACCAAACATACCAACCATACCAACCTTACCAAACATGTCAACCATACCAACAATGTCAACCTTACCAACCACATCAACCATACCAACCATACCAACCACACCAACCATACCAACCATATCAACCATGTAAACCATACCAACCATACCAACCATGTCAACCTTACCACCCACATCAACCATACCAACCATGCCAACCATATCAACCATGCCAACCATGTCAACCATGCCAACCATACCAACCACACCAACCATACCAACCATACCAACTTCACCAACCATACCAACCTTACCAACCATGTTAAACCATACTAAACATACCAACCATACCAACCATGCCAACCATACCAACCATGCCAATCATACCAACCATACCAACCATGTCAACCATACCAACCACATGAAATATACCAACCATACCAAACATACCAACCATACCAACCATACCAACCATACCAACCATATCAACCTTACCAACCATGCCAACCATACTAAACATACCAACCATACCAACCATGCCAACCATACCAACCATGTCAACCTTACCAACCACATCAACCATACCAACCATACCAACCACACCAACCATACCAAATATACCAAACATACCAACCACACCAACCTTACCAACTACATCAACCATACCACCCATACCAAACATACCAACCATACCAACCTTACCAAACATGTCAACCATACCAACCATGTCAACCTTACCAACCACATCAACCATACCAACCATACCAACCACACCAACCATACCAACCATATCAACCATGTAAACCATACCAACCATACCAACCATGTCAACCTTACCACCCACATCAACCATACCAACCATGCCAACCATATCAACCATGCCAACCATGTCAACCATGCCAACCATACCAACCACACCAACCATACCAACCATACCAACCATACCAACTTCACCAACCATACCAACCTAACCAACCATGCCAACCATACTAAACATACCAACCATACCAACCATGCCAACCATCCCAACCATGCCAACCATACCAACCATGTCAACCATACCAACCACATGAACCATACCAACCATACCAAACATACCAAACATACCAACCATACCAACCATACCAACTATACCAACCTTACCAACCATGCCAACCATACTAAACAAACCAACCATACCAACCATACCAACTTCACCAACCATACCAACCTTACCAACCATGTTAAACCATACTAAACATACCAACCATACCAACCATGCCAACCATACCAACCATGCCAATCATACCAACCATACCAACCATGTCAACCATACCAACCACATGAAATATACCAACCATACCAAACATACCAACCATACCAACCACACCAACCATACCAACCATACCAACCATACCAACCACACCAACCATACCAACCACACCACCCATACCAAACATACCAACCATACCAACCTTACCAACCATGCCAACCATACTAAACATACCAACCATACCAACCATGCTAACCATACCAATACCATGCCAACCATGTCAACCATACCAACCATATCAACCATACCAACCATACCAAACATACCAGCCATACCAACCATACCAACCTTACCAACCATGCCAACCATACTAAACATACCAACCATACCAACCATTCCAACCATACCAACCATGCCAACCATACCAACAATGCCAACCATGTCAAGCTTACCAACCACATCAACCATACCAACCACACCAACCATACCAACTTCACCAACCATGCCAACAATACCAAGCTTACCAACCATGACAACCATACCAACCATGCCAGCCATATCAACCATACCAACCATGTCAAGCATGCCAACCATACCAACCACACCAACCTTACCAACCATACCAACCATACCAACCACACCAACCATACCAACTTCACCAACCATGCCAACCATACCAACCATACCAAGCTTACCAACCATGACAACCATACCAACCTTACCAACCATGTCAACCATGTCAACCATACCAACCACATGAACCATACCAACCATACCAAACATACCAACCATACCAACCATACCAACCATACCAACCATATCAACCTTACCAACCATGCCAACCATACTAAACATACCAACCATACCAACCATGCCAACCATACCAACCATGCCAACCATGTCAACCTTACCAACCACATCAACCATACCAACCATACCAACCACACCAACCATACCAAATATACCAAACATACCAACCACACCAACCTTACCAACTACATCAACCATACCACCCATACCAAACATACCAACCATACCAACCTTACCAAACATGTCAACCATACCAACAATGTCAACCTTACCAACCATATCAACCATACCAACCATACCAACCACACCAACCATACCAACCATATCAACCATGTAAACCATACCAACCATACCAACCATGTCAACCTTACCACCCACATCAACCATACCAACCATGCCAACCATATCAACCATGCCAACCATGTCAACCATGCCAACCATACCAACCACACCAACCATACCAACCATACCAACTTCACCAACCATACCAACCTTACCAACCATGTTAAACCATACTAAACATACCAACCATACCAACCATGCCAACCATACCAACCATGCCAATCATACCAACCATACCAACCATGTCAACCATACCAACCACATGAAATATACCAACCATACCAAACATACCAACCATACCAACCATACCAACCATACCAACCATATCAACCTTACCAACCATGCCAACCATACTAAACATACCAACCATACCAACCATGCCAACCATACCAACCATGTCAACCTTACCAACCACATCAACCATACCAACCATACCAACCACACCAACCATACCAAATATACCAAACATACCAACCACACCAACCTTACCAACTACATCAACCATACCACCCATACCAAACATACCAACCATACCAACCTTACCAAACATGTCAACCATACCAACCATGTCAACCTTACCAACCACATCAACCATACCAACCATACCAACCACACCAACCATACCAACCATATCAACCATGTAAACCATACCAACCATACCAACCATGTCAACCTTACCACCCACATCAACCATACCAACCATGCCAACCATATCAACCATGCCAACCATGTCAACCATGCCAACCATACCAACCACACCAACCATACCAACCATACCAACCATACCAACTTCACCAACCATACCAACCTAACCAACCATGCCAACCATACTAAACATACCAACCATACCAACCATGCCAACCATCCCAACCATGCCAACCATACCAACCATGTCAACCATACCAACCACATGAACCATACCAACCATACCAAACATACCAAACATACCAACCATACCAACTATACCAACCTTACCAACCATGCCAACCATACTAAACAAACCAACCATACCAACCATGCCAACCATACCAACCATGCCAACCATGTCAACCTTACCAACCACATCAACCATACCAACCATACCAACCACACCAACCATACCAACCATACCAACCATACCAAACATACCAACCGTAGCAACCTTACCAACCATGCCAACCATGCCAACCATACTAAACATACCAACCATACCAACCATGCCAACCATACCAACCATGCCAACCATGTCAACCATACCAACCACATCAACTATACCAACCATACCAAACATACCAACCACACCAAGCATACCAACCATACCAACCATGCCAACCATGTCAACCATACCAACCACATCAACTATACCAACCATACCAAACATACCAACCATTCCAACCATACCAACCATGCCAACCATACCAACAATGCCAACCATGTCAAGCTTACCAACCACATCAACCATACCAACCACACCAACCATACCAACTTCACCAACCATGCCAACCATACCAAGCTTACCAACCATGACAACCATACCAACCATGCCAACCATGTCAACCATACCAACCACATCAACTATACCAACCATACCAAACATACCAACCATACCAACTATACCAACCTTACCAACCATGCCAACCATACTAAACAAACCAACCATACCAACCATACCAACCATGCCAACCATACCAACCATGCCAACCATGTCAACCATACCAACCACATCAACTATACCAACCATACCAAACATACCAACCGTACCAACCTTACCAACCATGCCAACCATGCCAACCATACTAAACATACCAACCATACCAACCATACCAAACATACCAACCGTACCAACCTTACCAACCATGCCAACCATGCCAACCATACTAAACATACCAACCATACCAACCATGCCAACCATACCAACCATGCCAACCATACCAACCACATCAACTATACCAACCATACCAAACATACCAACCACACCAAGCATACCAACCATACCAACTACACCAACCTTACCAACCATGCCAACCATACTAAACAAACCAACCATACCAACCATGCCAACCATACCAACCATGCCAACCATGTCAACCTTACCAACCACATCAACCATACCAAACATACCAACCACACCAACCATACCAACCATACCAACCATACCAAACATACCAACCATACCAACTATACCAACCTTACCAACCATGCCAACCATACTAAACATACCAACCATACCAACCATACCAAACATACCAACCATACCAACTATACCAACCTTACCAACCATGCCAACTATACCAACCTTACCAACCATGCCAACCATACTAAACATACCAACCATACCAACCATACCAACCATACCAACCATGTCAACCTTACCACCCACATCAACCATACCAACCATGCCAACCATATCAACCATGCCAACCATGTCAACCATGCCAACCATACCAACCACACCAACCATACCAACCATGTCAACCATGTCAACCATGTCAACCATTTCAACCATACCAAACATACCAACCGTACCAACCTTACCAACCATGCCAACCATATCAACCATGTCAACCTTACCAACCACATCAACCATACCAACCATACCAACCACACCAACCATACCAACCATACCAACCATACCAAACATACCAACCATACCAACTATACCAACCTTACCAACCATGCCAACTATACCAACCTTACCAACCATGCCAACCATACTAAACATACCAACCATACCAACCATACCAACCATACCAACCATGTCAACCTTACCACCCACATCAACCATACCAACCATGCCAACCATATCAACCATGCCAACCATGTCAACCATGCCAACCATACCAACCACACCAACCATACCAACCATGTCAACCATGTCAACCATGTCAACCATTTCAACCATACCAAACATACCAACCGTACCAACCTTACCAACCATGCCAACCATATCAACCATGTCAACCTTACCAACCATGTCAACCATGCCAACCATATCAACCATACCAACCATGCCAACCATACCAACCACACCAACCATACCAACCATACCAACCATACCAACCATACCAACCATACCAACTTCACCAACCATACCAACCTTACCAACCATGCCAACCATACTAAACATACCAACCATACCAACCATGCCAACCATCCCAACCATGCCAACCATACCAACCATGTCAACCATACCAACCACATGAACCATACCAACCATACCAAACATACCAAACATACCAACCATACCAACTATACCAACCTTACCAACCATGCCAACCATACTAAACAAACCAACCATACCAACCATGCCAACCATACCAACCATGCCAACCATGTCAACCTTACCAACCACATCAACCATACCAACCATACCAACCACACCAACCATACCAACCATACCAACCGTACCAATCTTACCAACCATGTCAACCATGTCAACCATGTCAACCATGTCAACCATGTCAACCATGTCAACCATTTCAACCATACCAAACATACCAACCGTACCAACCTTACAAACCATGCCAACCATATCAACCATGTCAACCTTACCAACCATGTCAACCATGCCAACCATGCCAACCATATCAACCATACCAACCATGTCAACCATGTCTACCATACCAACCTTACCAACCATACCAACCATACCAAGCTTACCAACCATTACAACCATACCAACCATGCCAACCATATCAACCATACCAAGCTTACCAACTATGACAACCATACCAACCATGCCAACCATATCAACCATACCAACCATGTCAACCATGCCTACCATACCAACCTTACCAACCATACCAACCATACCAACTTCACCAACCATGCCAACCATACCAATCATACCAAGCTTACCAACAATGACAACCAAAGCAACCATACCAACCTTACCAACCATGTCAACCATACCAACCATACCAACCATACCAACCATGTCAACTTTACCAACCACATCAACCATACCAACCATACCAACCACACCAACCATACCAACCATACCAACCACACCAACCATACCAACCATACCAACCACACCACCCATACCAAACATACCAACCATACCAACCTTACCAACCATGCCAACCATACTAAACATACCAACCATACCAACCATGCTAACCATACCAACTGTTGGAGATTTTCATTTTCATTTTCATATACCTATTGTAATATTTCCTATTGGGGTTTATTTTATAAGCTCTCTCATTACTAACATATAAGCTGAGCTTCAAACTGTAACTTAATTAACTGAAGTTACGCTCAGCTTAATTACTACCATTACAAACAGCACTAGATCATGATTATCTTATTTTTTATGAGAATTGATAAATGAATAGCGGTTTGTTTTTCTTATTTTTTATTGATTATCATTAACGCTAACTTACATTAAAATATTTTGAGTATACTAAAACTAAAATCACTTTGTTAAAACGAGTTGAAGAACATTGTCTTTTCTACCTTGCTGCATATCACAACACTTACAGCCGTGCTGCTTAATAAATAATTGAACCTTATATATAAATTGTAGTTTCAATTAATCTCATACATAAATTTGGTGCCGAAACCCGGGACTTATCCTATTTTAAAGCTTTTATTTATCGTCTGAACTTGGATCTTGGATTTGCAGGAATTTGGAATCGCTTGGACTTAATCTTTGAAATTGCTTTTGAGGGAATAACTAAACTGGCTTTGTATCTATCTTACTGGTGTTTGTAATAAGAATCGTTAGTACATCAGGCATATAATTGAATTTGGAAGCCACTGTAAAGAGTAGGTATAACATTTTATAAAAAAATGGAAGAAGTTGCATATATAATTGAAGACCAACGTGAGTTGTTAAATAGTTTAATACGAACTGTTGAACGTTTTGAAGGTAAGGCTAAGGAACTAAAAACACGAGGTTATGCTCAGAGTGTACTGGAATCTACAGAAGCTTTGTCAAATAACTTTACGGACACGCACTACAAAATCGTTAGTATACTTCGGGAAAATACAATAAGATCGGAAGATGTTCCGTATTTTAACGAAGAAATTTATGAACAATTTCAAGACGCCTTTCATTTATTTAAAGGGAAGTTATTAGATTTTATTACAGAATCACAGCCACCTTATTCGCCAGTAATCCATTCGAGTACTTTTAATGCTCAGTCGTCTAGACACAATACTACGATGCCCGCTGAGGCACGATTGCCCAAAATTGATATCCCCAACTTTTCTGGCGACTATTTAGCTTGGGTCTCATACAGAGATATGTTTATGTCGCTAGTACATAATAATGTGTCGCTATCGAAAATTCAGAAATACTACTTTCTTAAATGCTCGTGTTCTGGTATACCATTAGATATCATTAATGAGTATCCAGCTTCGGAAGAAAACTACGATCTCGCTTGGGAAGCTCTTAATAAACGTTATGACAATTGTAGAAAAATAGTTAACACTTTATTAAAAAACTATTCTCAATTCCGAATTCTAACGGCACTGCTGAAAGCATACAAACTATCATGGATACCACTCGCAATTGCTTAGCTCTCTTAAATACTTTAGGGGTAACAAAGGAAACTTATGATGCTATTATTATACATTTAACAGTCAATCGACTTGACACTCAAACTAGAAAAGAGTGGGAGCAATCGCTCAAAGCTTCAGTTGAAATTCCAACACTGATCGAACTTTTTAGCTTTTTAGAAACGTCGTTTAGAACTCTGGAATCTCTCGTTGCGCCAAATTGCTCAAATTTACGTGTAAAGCCACAAACACAAATTAAAAATAAATTTCGTAAAAATATTCATATAACTGCGTCAAACAGTGATGAAAACTGTCCATGCTGCGACAAACGTCACTTTTTATATAAATGTTTTAAATTTTTATCTATGCCATCAAATGATAAACGTGAGCTACTTAAAACGAAAAGAATTTGCCATAATTGTCTGAATATTGGTCATTTTGTTCGAGACTGTCGTCTATCATCTCGTTGTCAGAGATGTCAACAAAAACACCACACTACAATTCATAACGAATTCACATCGCCTCTACCCACAAGGCAAACATTGTCGAAACCTACAAATATCACAGAATGTTCCGATAACATTGCTGTAAATTGTGGTACACTTGCAAGACCTCAAGTTTTATTAGCTACAGTACGTGTTAATGTTAAAACACATAACAACACATTTACGCTCAGAGCAATATTAGATCCACGTGCCCAAGCTACACTCATCACTGAGAACGCTGCACAAACTTTAAAATTACAGACGTTTAAAACATTTGCACAAATTAGTGGGGTTGGTAAAGATAAAACAATTACAACTCGCAAATACGTAAACTTAATACTGCAATCAAAGGTTGAGCTGGACTTTGAGTTAAAATGTAGTGCACTTGTCATACCGTCTATCACACAATACCAACCGTTACCCACTAAAGAAGTTAGGCTACCGAATATTGATAACTTTATATTAGCTGATCAAGAATTTTTAAAACCTGGTGAAATAGATTAAAATATAGGCGGTGACGTCTACGGTAATATTATTTTACCTAAACAACGAAAATTTGAAAATAGCATCTTTCTTCAAGACAGTTATTTTGGTTGGGTAGTATCGGGACCAACGGCAAAACCTGATTATGGCAATACAATTAACGTCAATATTTGCTCGTTAGATGAACAATTAAAAGCCTTCTGGATACAAGAAGAATTATTAGAGAAGAGAGTAATGACCAAAGAAGAGGAACTTTGTGAGAAATATTTTAGAGATACTACTACTCGTGATAGTAAAGGCCGATACACTGTTGCTCTACCTTTTAAGGGTATTATTAAAGGTGAGTCACTACCAGTTTTCCGCCAGACTGATTATAGTGCATTATCAAGACTAAAACATATTGAATTGAAATGTAAACGAAATGATGATTTCAGCGCAGCATATTACAAATTTATGGCCGAATATGAAAGCTTAAATCATATGAAAAAGTTTGGTGAATACCCTCACGACTTGGAAAAAAATTGTTATTTTTTGCCACATCATGGCGTCATAAAAGAAGACAGTACAACTACCAAGTTAAGAGTCGTGTTTGATGGAAGTAATAAAAATTGTTTAAGCTCCTCCTTAAATGATGAATTGGCTGCAGGACCAGCCTTACAAAACGACTTGGGTAGTATAATTTTGCGTTGGAGACGTTTTAAAGTTGGCTTTAGCTCAGATTTGGAAAAAATGTTCCGCCAAATTAGCATCATAAGTGATCATCAAAAATACCAACAAATTCTATGGCGAAACAATACGAACAATAAAATTAATATTTACAAGCTAACTACTGTAACGTACCGTACAACGTCTGCACCTTTTCTTTCAATGAGAGTACTACACCAAATAGCGGAAGATGAGAAACTAAAATACCCTGCAGCAAGTAAAGTGCTAATTTCAGATACGTACGTTGACGATATAATTTCTGGTGCGGATAGCTGCGATGAGGCAATACAGCTGCAACAACAGTTATACAAAATGTTAAGCGAGGGTGGTTTTACACTACGCAAGTGGACCTCGAATAGTATACAATTTATGAATAAGATACCTATTGAGCTTAGAGAAAAGAGAGATGTATACGAAATAAATGAAAATGACAGTATTAAAGCTCTTGGACTTAAGTGGAATATAAGCTCAGATACGTTTTCTTTCAAGATAAATTTTCAGCAAAATTGTGTGGTAAATAAGCGAACAATACTTTCTAACGCTGCGAAATTATATGACCCGTTAGGATGGCTGTCTCCGTCAACAATTAAGGCAAAAATAATACTTCAAAGGTTGTGGTTACTAGGAGTCGATTGGGATGACACACTCCCTCAAAATTTAGTTAAAGAATGGTTAAAATACATAGATGATTTAAAAACTATTGAACGGATTCGTATACCGAGATGGTTCGGCTTAAATAAAACAACTACACTTGAGTTGCATGGATTTAGTGATGCATCTAATGCAGCCTTTGCTGCAGTAGTTTATGCTCGAGTGACTGATAGCAATGGCAACAATTTAACACATCTACTACAAGCCCACTAAAAAGACTGTCAATTCCCAGACTAGAATTATGTGGCGCAACACTTCTAGTGAAGTTAGTTGACAAAATAAAATCGAATATTAAACATGAAATTAATAACGTTACTTATTGGACTGACAACACAACAGTTTTGTGCTGGATACGAGGTCAATCTACAAAGTGGACTGTTTACGTTGGCAATAGAGTAGCTGAAATCCAAAGATTTTCTAATCCTGAATACTGGAAATATATAGCATCTAGTGATAATCCAGCAGATTGCGCGTCTAGGGGCGTTAGTACGAGCGAACTTGTCAATCACGGGTTATGGTGGACAGGACCTACATGGTTAGCACAAGACAAAACTGCCTGGCCAAAACAGCCCTCGTTAAATTATGATACAAAAGAAGAAATGTCCAACTCATATATAAATACATATGAAATAAATACACTTACTACTAGCGAAAGCTGCAACAACAAATATTCTGATATATTTAAACTTTACTCATCTCTTGATAAATTAATTAGAATAACGGCTCTGCTTTATAGATTTAAAAATAATACTATGATTCAAATACAACGCAAACAAACACAATCAATAGATAGATGTAAGATGACCAGTTTCCTTACCACTAAGGAATTACAATACTCTCTTGAAAATCTTATAAAAATATCTCAAACCGTTGATTTTGCTGATGAGATATCGGTTAACAATCATCTTACCAGATTATGCCCCTTTATCGATTCAAACAACGTACTTAGAGTGGGTGGGAGATTACAAAATTCTAACTTGGCTTACGAAGCAAAACACCCAATATTACTTAAAAAACAAAATCCTTTGTCACCTCTTATATTTACAGACGCTCATCTAAAAACCTTACATGGCTCTCTTTTGCAAATGCAATCCTATGTGGCGAGAAAATATTGGATACTCTATAGTCGAAACATAGCAAAGCTAGTCATACGTTGCTGCATTAGCTGCTTAAAATACAATGCCAAGGCATCACAACAGATGATGGGTAACCTACCAAGCGTGCGCTTAACACCTGCTCGACCGTTTAAACATAGTGGTGTCGATTACGCAGGTCCTATAACCATAACCATAAATAACTAGAAATTCTGTTACAACAAAAGGCTACATATGTCTTTTTGTTTGTATGGTAACCAAAGCATTACACTTAGAAGCAGTTACAAGTCTTTCTACGGAAGCTTTTTTGTCAGCATTCAGAAGATTTACCTCTCGTCGTGGTATGTGTACAGATTTATATTCGGATTGTGGTACAAACTTCATTGGTGCAAGCAAATAGCTACAAATAATTTACAACCGCAATAAAGCGTCGTTACCAGAGGATCTACTTGAAATATTAGCTACTGATGGTACGCAATGGCATTTTCTACCACCAGCCTCGCCAAACTTTGGTGGCCTTTGGGAGGCTGGTGTTAAGTCAACAAAGTATCATCTAAAACGTTTACTGAACACTAGAGTAGTAACTTATGAAGAATTAAGCACATTGCTAGCTCAGATTGAGAGTTGTCTAAATTCAAGGCCTTTGTGTCCATTAAGCAATGATCCCACAGATGCCACCGCCTTGACTCCATCACATTTTCTGATCGGAGAGGCAACGAACTGTGTACCTGATGAGGACTTACTCAACGTCAATATTGATAGACTAACGAGATGGAAGGCAATCGAAAAAATGAAACAACATTTCTGGCAACGCTGGAGAAACGAATGGCTGTCCCGTTTAAATTCTAGGCCAAAATGGTTGAAACAAATCAAAAATGCAAAGGAAGGTGATCTAGTTGTAGTCTTAGACGAACGATCTCAACCTGGAATGTGGCCATTAGCACGAGTTAAAGAAATTCACCCTGGAGCAGATGGTAAAGTACGAGTAGTAACACTACAATCACGCAATACGATTCTCAAGCGTCCAGTATCAAAGATTGCGTTTTTGCCTTCAGATGAAGATTATGAGAAATTACGAATGCAGCCTGAATAAAAAACAGATGTTCTTCGGAGGGGATAATGTTGGAGATTTTCATTTTAATATCATATACCTATTGTAATATTTCCTATTGGGGTTTATTTTATAAGCTCTCTCATTACTAACATATAAGCTGAGCTTCAAACTGTAACTTAATTAACTGAAGTTACGCTCAGCTTAATTACTACCATTACAAACAGCACTAGATCATGATTATCTTATTTTTTATGAGAATTGATAAATGAATAGCGGTTTGTTTTTCTTATTTTTTATTGATTATCATTAACGCTAACTTACATTAAAATATTTTGAGTATACTAAAATTAAAATCACTTTGTTAAAACGAGTTGAAGAACATTGTCTTTTCTACCTTGCTGCATATCACAACACTTACAGCCGTGCTGCTTAATAAATAATTGAACCTTATCTATAAATTGTAGTTTCAATTAATCTCATACACCAACCATGCCAACCATGTCAACCATACCAACCACATCAACCATACCAACCATACCAAACATACCAGCCATACCAACCATACCAACCTTAACAACCATGCCAACCATACTAAACATACCAACCATTCCAACCATACCAACCATGCCAACCATACCAACCATGCCAACCATGTCAAGCTTACCAACCACATCAACCATACCAACCACAGCAACCATACCAACTTTACCAACCATACTAAGCATACCAACCATACCAAGCTTACCAACCATGACAACCATACCAACCATGCCAACCATATCAACCATAAAATCCATGTCAACCATGCCAACCATACCAACCACACCAACCTTACCAACCATACCAACCATACCAACCACACCAACCATACCAACCATACCAACTTCACCAACCATGAAAACCATACCAACCATACCAACCATGTCAACCTTACCAACCACATCAACCATACCAACCATACCAACCACACCAACCATACCAACCATACCAACCACACCAACCATACCAACCATACCAACCTTACCAACCATACCAAACATACCAGCCATACCAACCATACCAACCATACCAACCTTACCAGCCATGCCAACCATACTAAACATACCAACCATACCAACATTGCCAACCATACCAACCTTACCAACCATACCAAACATACCAGCCATACTAAACATACCAACCATACCAACCATGCCAACCATACCAACCATGTCAACCTTACCAACCACATCAACCATACCAACCATACCAACCACACCAACCATACCAACCATACCAACCATACCAACCATAACAACCATACCAACCATACCAAACATACCAGCCATACCAACCATACCAACCTTACCAACCATGCCAACCATACTAAACATACCAACCATTCCAACCATACCAACCATGCCAACCATACCAACCATGCCAACCATGTCAAGCTTACCAACCACATCAACCATACCAACCACAGCAACCATACCAACTTTACCAACCATACTAAGCATACCAACCATACCAAGCTTACCAACCATGACAACCATACCAACCATGCCAACCATATCAACCATAAAATCCATGTCAACCATGCCAACCATACCAACCACACCAACCTTACCAACCATACCAACCATACCAACCACACCAACCATACCAACCATACCAACTTCACCAACCATGAAAACCATACCAACCATAACAACCATTTCAACCTTACCAACCACATCAACCATACCAACCACACCAACCTTACCAACCATACCAACCATACCAACCACACCAACCATACCAACCATACCAACTTCACCAACCATGAAAACCATACCAACCATACCAACCATGTCAACCTTACCAACCACATCAACCATACCAACCACACCAACCTTACCAACCATACCAACCATGCCAACCATGTCAACCTTACCAACCATGCCAACCATACTAAACATACCAACCATACCAACCATGCCAACCATACCAACCATGCCAACCTTACCAACCCTGCCAACCATACTAAACATACCAACCATACCAACCATGCCAACCATACCAACCATACCAACCATGTCAACCATACCAACCACACCAACCATACCAACAATACCAACCATACCAACCATACCAACCATACAAACCATGGCAACCATACCAGCCATAACAACCATACCAACCTTACCAACCATGCCAACCATACCAACCATACCAACCATACCAACCATACCAACCATGCCAACCATACCAACCTTACCAACCATGCCAACCATATTAAATATACCAACCATGCCAACCATACCAACCATGTCAACCTTACCAACCACATCAACCATACCAACCATACCAACCATGTCAACCATATCAACCATACCAAGCTTACCAACCATGACAACCATACCAACCATGCCAAACATATCAACCATACCAACCATGTCAACCATGCCAACCATACCAACCACACCAACCATACCAACTTCACTTACCATGCCAACCATGCCAACCATACCAAGCTTACCAACCATGACAACCATACCAACCTTACCAACCACATCAACCATACCAACCATACAGACCATACCAACCATGTCAACCTTACCAACCACATCAACCATACCAACCATACCAACCATACCAACAATACCAACCATACCAACCATACCAACCTTACCAACCATACCAAACATACCAGCCATACCAACCATACCAACCATACCAACCTTACCAGCCATGCCAACCATACTAAACATACCAACAATACCAACATTGCCAACCATACCAACCTTACCAACCATACCAAACATACCAGCCATACTAAACATACCAACCATACCAACCATGCCAACCATACCAACCATGCCAACCATGTCAACCTTACCAACCACATCAACCATACCAACCATACCAACCACACCAACCATACCAACCATACCAACCATACCAACCATACCAACCATACCAAACATACCAACCATACCAACCTTACCGACCATGCCAACCATACTAAACATAACAACCATACCAACCATGCCAACCATACCAACCATGCCAACCATGTAAACCATACCAACCACATCAACTATACCAACCATACCAAACATACCAACCACTCAACCATACCAACCAGACCAACTTCACCAACCATGCCAACCATACCAAGCTTACCAACCATGACAACCATACCAACCATACCAACCATGTCAACCTTACCAACCACATCAACCATACCAACCATACCAACCATACCAACCACACCAACCATGCCAACCATACCAAGCTTACCAACCATGACAACCATACCAACCATACCAACCTTACCAACCATGTCAACCATACAAACCATACCAACCATGTCAACCTTACCAACCACATCAACCATACCAACCATACCAACCATACCAAACATACCAACCACACCAACCATACCAACCATACCAACTTCACCAACCATGCCAACCATACCAACCATACCAACCTTACCAACCATACCAACCATACCAACCATACCAACTTCACCAACCATGCCAACCATACCAACCATACCAAGCTTACCAACCATGACAACCATACCAACCTTACCAACTATGTTAACCTTACCAACCATGTCAACCATGTCAACCATACCAACCACACCAACCACACCAACCACACCAAAAATACCAACCATACCAACCATACCAACCTTACCAACCATGCCAACCATACTAAACATACCAACCATACCAACCATGTCACCCATTTCAACCATACCAACCACACCAACCATACCAACCATACCAACCATACCAACCTTACCAACCATGCCAACCATACTAAACATACCAACCATACCAACCATGCCAACCATATCAACCATCTCAACCATGTCAACCTTACCAACCACATCAACCATACCAACCATACCAACCACACCAACCATACCAACCATACCAAACATACCAACCACAGCAACCATACCAACCATATCAACCATGTCAACCATACCAACCATACCAACCACATCAACCATACCAACCATGCCAACCATATCAACCATGCCAACCATGTCAACCATGCCAACCATACCAACCACACCAACCATACCAATCATGTCAACCATACCAACCATACCAACCATGTCAACCTTACCAACCACATCAACCATACCAACCATGCCAACCATATCACCCATGCCAACCATGTCAACCATGCCAACCATACCAACCACAACAACCATACCAACTTCACCAACCATACCAACCTTACCAACCATGCCAACCATACTAAACATACCAACCATACCAACCATGCCAACCATACCAACCATGCCAACCATACCAACCATACCAACCATGTCAACCATACCAACCACATGAACCATACCAACCATACCAACCACACCAACCATACCAACCATACCAAACATACCAACCACACCAACTTTACCAACTACATCGACCATACCACCCATACCAAACATACCAACCATACCAACCTTACCAACCATGTCAACCGTGTCAACCTTACCAACCACATCAACCATACCAACCATACCAACCACACCAACCATACCAACCATATCAACCATACCAACCATACCAACCATGTCAACCTTACCACCCACATCAACCATACCAACCATGCCAACCATATCAACCATGACAACCATGTCAACCATGCCAACCATACCAACCACACCAACCATACCAACTTCACTAACCATACCAACCATGCCAACCATATCAACCATGACAACCATGTCAACCATGCCAACCATACCAACCACACCAACCATACCAACTTCACCAACCATACCAACCATACCAACCATACCAACCATGCCAACCATATCAACCATCTCAACCATGTCAACCTTACCAACCACATCAACCATACCAACCATACCAACCACACCAACCATACCAACCATACCAAACATACCAACCACAGCAACCATACCAACCATATCAACCATGTCAACCATACCAACCATACCAACCACATCAACCATACCAACCATGCCAACCATATCAACCATGCCAACCATGTCAACCATGCCAACCATACCAACCACACCAACCATACCAATCATGTCAACCATACCAACCATACCAACCATGTCAACCTTACCAACCACATCAACCATACCAACCATGCCAACCATATCACCCATGCCAACCATGTCAACCATGCCAACCATACCAACCACAACAACCATACCAACTTCACCAACCATACCAACCTTACCAACCATGCCAACCATACTAAACATACCAACCATACCAACCATGCCAACCATACCAACCATACCAACCATGTCAACCATACCAACCACATGAACCATACCAACCATACCAACTACACCAACCATACCAAACATACCAACCACACCAACCTTACCAACTACATCAACCATACCACCCATACCAAACATACCAACCATACCAACCTTACCAACCATGTCAACCATACCAACCGTGTCAACCTTACCAACCACATCAACCATACCAACCATACCAACCACACCAACCATACCAACCATACCAACCATATCAACCATGTCAACCATACCAACCATACCAACCACATCAACCATACCAACCATGCCAACCATACCAACCATACCAACCTTACCAACTATGCCAACCATACTAAACATACCAACCATAATAAACATGCCAACCATACCAACCATGCCAACCATGTCAACCTTACCAACCACATCAACCATACCAACCATACCAACCACACCAACCATACCAACCATACCAAACATACCAACCACACCAACCTTACCAACTACATCAACCATACCACCCATACCAAACATACCAACCATACCAACCTTACCAACCATGTCAACCATACCAACCGTGTCAACCTTACCAACCACATCAACCATAACAACCATACCAACCACACCAACCATACCAACCATATCAACCATACCAACCATACCAACCATGTCAACCTTACCACCCACATCAACCATACCAACCATGCCAACCATATCAACCATGACAACCATGTCAACCATGCCAACCATACCAACCACACCAACCATACCAACTTCACCAACCATACCAACCATACCAACCATACCAACCATGTCAACCATACCAACCACATGAACCATACCAACCATACCAAACATACCAAACATACCAACCATACCAACCATACCAACCATACCAACCATACCAACCTTACCATCCATGCCAACCATACTAAACATACCAACCATACCAACCATGCCAACCATACCAACCATGCCAACCATGTCAACCTTACCAACCACATCAACCATACCAACCATACCAACCATACCAACCACACCAACCATACCAAACATACCAACCGTACCAACCTTACCAACCATGCTAACCATACTAAACATACCAACCATACCAACCATGCCAACCATACCAACCATGCCAACCATATCAACCATGCCAACCATGTCAACCATGCCAACCATACCAGCCACACCAACCATACCAATCATGTCAACCATACCAACCATACCAACCATGTCAACCTTATCAACCACATCAACCATACCAACCATACCAACCATACCAACCATACCAACCATACCAAACATACCAACCGTACCAACCTTACCAACCATGCTAACCATACTAAACATACCAACCATACCAACCATGCCAACCATACCAACCATACCAACCGTACCAACCTTACCAACCATGCTAACCATACTAAACATACCAACCATACCAACCATGCCAACCATACCAACCATGCCAACCATACCAACCATGCCAACCACATCAACCATACCAACCATACCAACCACACCAAACATACCAACCGTACAAACCTTACCAACCATGCTAACCATACTAAACATACCAACCATACCAACCATGCCAACCATACCAACCATGCCAACCATACCAACCATGCCAACCACATCAACCATACCAACCATACCAACCATACCAACCACACCAACCATACCAACCATACCAACCATACCAACCATACCAACCATACCAAACATACCAACCGTACCAACCTTACCAACCATACCAACCACACCAACCATACCAACCATACCAACCATACCAACCATACCAACCATACCAACCATACCAACCATGCCAACCATACCAACCATGCCAACCACATCAACCATACCAACCATACCAACCACACCAACCATACCAACCATACCAACCATACCAAACATACCAACCGTACCAACCTTACCAACCATGCTAACCATACTAAACATACCAACCATACCAACCATGCCAACCATACCAACCATGCCAACCACACCAACCATGCCAACCATGTCAACCATACCAACCACATCAACTATACCAACCATACCAAACATACCAACCACACCAAGCATACCAACTTCACCAAACATGCCAACCATACCAAGCTTACCAACCATTACAACCATACCAACCATGCCAACCATATCAACCATGTCAACCTTACCAACCATAGCAACAATACACACCGTACCAACCATGCCAACCATACCAACCATGCCAACCATACCAGCCATACCAACCATACCAACCTTACCAACCTTGCCAACTTCACCAACCATACCAATAATACCAACTATACCAAGCTTACCAACCATGACAACCATACCAACCATGCAAACCATATCAACCATACCAAGCTTACAAACCATGACAACCATACCAACCATGCCAACCATATCAACCATACCAACCATGACAACCATGCCAACCATACCAGCCACACCAACCATACCAACCATACCAACCATACCAACCATACCAACTTCACCAACCATGCCAACCATACCAACCATACCAAGCTTACCAACAATGACAACCATAGCAACCATACCAACCTTACCAACCATGTCAACCATACCAACCATACGAACCATGTCAACCATACCAACTTCACCAACCATGCCAACCATACCAACCATACCAATCTTACCAACCATGACAACCATACCAACCATGCCAACCATATCAACCATACCAACCATACCAACCATACCAAACATACCAACCACACCACCCATGCCAAACATACCAACCATACCAACCTTACCAACCATGCCAACCATACTAAACATACCAACCACACCAACCATACCAACCATACCAACTTCACCAACCATACCAACCTTACCAACCATGCCAACCATACTAAACATACCAACCATACCAACCATGCCAACCTTACCAACCATGCCAACCATACTAAACATACCAACCATACCAACCATGCCAACCATACCAACCATGCCAACCATGTCAACCTTACCAACCACATCAACCATACCAACCATACCAACCATACCAACCATACCAACCATACCAACCATACCAACCATACCAAACGTACCAACCGTACCAACCTTACCAACCATGCCAACCATACTAAACATACCAATCTTACCAACCATGCCAACCATACTAAACATACCAACCATACCAACATTGCCAACCATACCAACCTTACCAACCATGCAAACCATACTAAACATACCAACCATACCAACCATGCCAACCATACCAACCATGCCAACCATGTCAACCATACCAAGCTTACCAACCATGACAAACATACCAGCCATGCCAACCATATCAACCATACCAACCATGTCAACCATGCCAACCATACCAACCACACCAACCATACCAACTTCTCCAACCATGCCAACCATACCAACCATACCAAGCTTACCAACCATGTCAACCATACCAACCACATGAACCATACCAACCATACCAAACATACCAACCATACCAACCATACCAACCTTACCAACCATGCCAACCATACTAAACATACCAACCATACCAACCATGCCAACCATACCAACCATGCCAACCATGTCAACCTTACCAACCACATCAACAATACCAACCATACCAACCACACCAACCATACCACCCATACCAACCATGCCAACCATACCAACAATACCAACCTTACCAACCATACCAACCATACCAACCACACCAACCATACCAACTTCACCAACCATGCCAACCATACCAAGCTTACCAACCATGACAACCATACCAACCTTACCAACCATGTCAACCTTACCAACCATGTCAACCATGTCAACCATACCAACCACACCAACCACACCAACCATACCAAAAATACCAACCATACCAAACTTACCAACCATGCAAACCATACTAAACATACCAACCATACCAACTATGTCACCCATGTCAACCATACCAACCACACCAACCATACCAACCATACCAACCATACCAACCTTACCAACCATGCCAATCATACTAAACATACCAACCATACCAACCATGCCAACCATACCAACCATGCCAACCATGTCAACCTTACCAACGATACCAACCATACTAACCATACCAACCACACCAACCATACCAACTATACCAAACATACCAACCACACCAACCATACCAACCATATCAACCATGTCAACCATACCAACCATACCAACCACATCAACCATACCAACCATGCCAACCATATCAACCATGCCAACCATGTCAACCATGCCAACCATACCAACCACACCAACCATACCAACTATGTCAACCATACCAACCATACCAACCATGTCAACCTTACCAACCACATCAACCATACCAACCATGCCAACCATATCAACCATGCCAACCATGTCAACCATGCCAACCATACCAACCCCACCAACCATACCAACTTAACCAACCATACCAACCTTACCAACCATGCCAACCATACTAAACATACCAATCATACCAACCATGCCAACCATACCAACCATGCCAACCATACCAACCATACCAACCATGTCAACCATACCAACCACATGAACCATACCAACCATACCAAACATACCAACCATACCAACCATACCAACCATACCAACCATACCAACCATACCAACCTTACCAACCATGCCAACCATACTAAACATACCAACCATACCAACCATGCCAACCATACCAACCATGCCAACCATGTCAACCTTACCAACCACATCAACCATACCAACCATACCAACCACACCAACCATACCAACCATACAAAACATACCAACCACACCAACCTTACCAACCACATCAACCATACCACCCATACCAAACATACCAACCATACCAACCTTACCAACCATGTCAACCATACCAACCATGTCAACCTTACCAACCACATCAACCATACCAACCATACCAAAAACACCAACCATACCAACCACATGAACCATACCAACCATACCAAACATACCAACCATACCAACCATACCAACCATACCAACCATACCAACCTTACCAACCATGCCAACCATACTAAACATACCAACCATACCAACCATGCCAACCATACCAACCATACCAACCATGTCAACCTTACCAACCACATCAACCATACCAACCATACCAACCACACCAACCATACCAAGCATACCAACCACACCAACCATGCCAACCGTACCAAGCTTACCAACCATGACAACCATACCAACCTTACCAACCATGTCAACCATACAAACCATACCAACCATGTCAACCTTACCAACCACATCAACCATACCAACCATACCAACCTTACCAACCATGCCAACCATACTAAACATACCAACCATACCAACCATGCCAACCATACCAACCATGCCAACCATGTCAACCATACCAACCACATGAACCATACCAACCATACCAAACATACCAAACATACCAACTATACCAACCTTACGAACCATGCCAACCACACTAAACATACCAACCATACCAACCATGCCAACCATACCAACCATGCCAACCATGTCAACCTTACCAACCACATCAACCATACCAACCATACCAACCACACCAACCATACCAACCATACCAGACATACCAACCATACCAACCATACCAACCATACCAACCTTACCAACCATACTAAACATACCAACCATACAAACCATGCCAACCATATCAACCATGCCAACCATGTCAACCTTACCAACCACATCAACCATACCAACCATACCAACTTCACCAACCATACCAACCTTACCAACCATGCCAACCATACTAAACATACCAACCATACCAACCATGCCAACCATACCAACCATGCCAACCATACCAACCATGTCAACCATACCAACCACATGAACCATACCAACCATACCAAACATACCAAACATACCAAACATACCAACCATACCAACCTTACCAACCATGCCAACCACACTAAACATACCAACCATACTAACCATGCCAACCATACCAACCATGCCAACCATGTCAACTTTACCAACCACATCAACCATACCAACTTCACCAACCATACCAACCTTACCAACCATGCCAACCATACTAAACATACCAACCATACCAACCATGCCAACCATACCAACCACGTGAACCATACCAACCATACCAAACATACCAAACATACCAACCATACCAACTATACCAAACTTACCAACCATGCCAACCATACTAAACATACCAACCATACCAAACATACCAACCGTAGCAACCTTACCAACCATGCCAACCATACTAAACATACCAACCTTACCAACCATGCCAACCATACTAAACATACCAACCATACCAACATTGCCAACCATACCAACCATGCCAACCTTACCAACCATGCCAACCATACTAAACATACCAACCATACCAACCATGCCAACCATACCAACCATGCCAACCATGTCAACCTTACCAACCACATCAACCATACCAAACATACCAACCACACCAAGCATACCAACCATACCAACTTCACCAACCATGCCAACAATACCAACCATACCAAGCTTAAAAACCATTACAACCATACCAACCATGCCAACCATATCAACCATGTCAACCTTACCAACCATGTCAACCATGTCAACCATGTCAACCATGTCAACCATACCAAACATACTAACCGTACCAACCTTACCAACCATGCCAACCATACTAAACATACCAACCTTACCAACCATGCCAACCATACTAAACATACCAACCTTACCAACCATGTCAACCATACTAAACATACCAACCATACCAACATTGCCAACCATACCAACCATGCCAACCTTACCAACCATGCCAACCATACTAAACATACCAACCATACCAACCATGCCAACCATACCAACCATGCCAACCATGTCAACCTTACCAACCACATCAACCATACCAACCATACCAACCTCACCAACCATACCAACCATACCAACCATACCAAACATACCAACCGTACCAACCTTACCAACCGTAGCAACCTTACCAACCATGCCAACCATACTAAACATACCAACCTTACCAACCATGCCAACCATACTAAACATACCAACCATACCAACATTGCCAACCATACCAACCATGCCAACCTTACCAACCATGCCAACCATACTAAACATACCAACCATACCAACCATGCCAACCATACCAACCATGCCAACCATGTCAACCTTACCAACCACATCAACCATACCAACCATACCAACCACACCAACCATACCAACCATACCAATCATACCAAACATACCAACCGTACCAACCTTACCAACCATGCCAAACATACTAAACATACCAACCATGCCAACCATACCAACCATGCCAACCATGTCAACCATACCAACCACATCAACTATACCAACCATACCAAACATACCAAACATACCAACCACACCAAGCATACCAACCATGCCAACCTTACCAACCATGCCAACCATACTAAACATACCAACCATACCAACCATGCCAACCATACCAACCATGCCAACCATGTCAACCATACCAAGCTTACCAACCATGACAACCATACCAACCATACCAACCTTGTCAACCATGCCAACCATACTAAACATACCAACCATACCAACATTGCCAATCATACCAACCATGCCAACCTTACCAACCATGCCAACCATACTAAACATACCAACCATACCAACCATGCCAACCATACCAACCATGCCAACCATGTCAACCTTACCAACCACATCAACCATACCAACCATACCAACCACACCAACCATACCAACCATACCAAACATACCAACCGTACCAACCTTACCAACAATGCCAACCATACTAAACATACCAACCTTACCAACCATGCCAACCATACTAAACATACCAACCATACCAACATTGCCAACCATACCAACCATGCCAACCTTACCAACCATGCCAACCATACTAAACATACCAACCATACCAACCATGCCAACCATACCAACCATGCCAACCATGTCAACCTTACCAAACACATCAACCATACCAACCATACCAACCTCACCAACCATACCAACCATACCAACCATACCAAACATACCAACCGTACCAACCTTACCAACCATACCAACCACACCAACCATACCAACCATACCAACTTCACCAACCATACCAACCTTACCAACCATGCCAACCATACTAAGCATACCAACCATACCAACCATGCCAACCATACCAACCTTAACAACCATGCCAACCATACCAACCATGCCAACCATGTCAACCATACCAAGCTTACCAACCATGACAAACATACCAACCATGCCAACCATAACAACCTTACCAACCATGCCAACCATACTAAACATACCAACCATACCAACATTGCCAACCATACCAACCATGCCAACCTTACCAACCATGCCAACCATACTAAACATACCAACCATACCAACCATGCCAACCATATCAACCATACCAAGCTTACCAACCATGACAACCATACCAACCATGCCAACCATATCAACCATGCCAACCATGTCAACCTTATCAACCACATCAACCATACCAACCATACCAATCATGCCAACCATATCAACCATACCAAGCTTACCAACCATGACAACCATACCAACCATGCCAACAATATCAACCATACCAACCATACCAACCATACCAAACATACCAACCACACCACCCATGCCAAACATACCAACCATACAAACCTTACCAACCATGCCAACCATACTAAACATACCAACCACACCAACCATACCAACCATACCAACTTCACCAACCATACCAACCTTACCAACCATGCCAACCATACTAAACATACCAACCATACCAACCTTACCAACCATGTCAACCATACCAACCATACGAACCATGTCAACCATACCAACTTCACCAACCATGCCAACCATACCAACCATACCAATCTTACCAACCATGACAACCATACCAACCATGCCAACCATATCAACCATACCAACCATACCAACCATACCAAACATACCAACCACACCACCCATGCCAAACATACCAACCATACCAACCTTACCAACCATGCCAACCATACTAAACATACCAACCACACCAACCATACCAACCATACCAACTTCACCAACCATACCAACCTTACCAACCATGCCAACCATACTAAACATACCAACCATGCCAACCTTACCAACCATGCCAACCATACTAAACATACCAACCATACCAACCATGCCAACCATACCAACCATGCCAACCATGTCAACCTTACCAACCACATCAACCATACCAACCATACCAACCATACCAACCATACCAACCATACCAACCATACCAAACGTACCAACCGTACCAACCTTACCAACCATGCCAACCATACTAAACATACCAATCTTACCAACCATGCCAACCATACTAAACATACCAACCATACCAACATTGCCAACCATACCAACCTTACCAACCATGCAAACCATACTAAACATACCAACCATACCAACCATGCCAACCATACCAACCATGCCAACCATGTCAACCATACCAACCACACCAACCATGACAAACATACCAGCCATGCCAACCATATCAACCATACCAACCATGTCAACCATGCCAACCATGCCAACCATACCAACCACACCAACCACACCAACCATACCAACTTCTCCAACCATGCCAACCATACCAACCATACCAAGCTTACCAACCATGTCAACCATACCAACCACATGAACCATACCAACCATACCAAACATACCAACCATACCAACCATACCAACCTTACCAACCATGCCAACCATACTAAACATACCAACCATACCAACCATGCCAACCATACCAACCATGCCAACCATGTCAACCTTACCAACCACATCAACCATACCAACCATACCAACCACACCAACCATACCACCCATACCAACCATGCCAACCATACCAACAATACCAACCTTACCAACCATACCAACCATACCAACCACACCAACCATACCAACTTCACCAACCATGCCAACCATACCAAACATACCAACCACACCAAGCATACCAACCATACCAACTTCACCAACCATGCCAACCATACCAACCACACCAACCTTACCAACCATACCAACCATACCAACCACACCAACCATACCACCATACCAACTTCACCAACTATGCCAACCATACCAACCATACCAAGCTTACCAACCATGACAACCTTACCAACCATACCAACCATGCCAACCATATCAACCATACCAACCATGTCAACCATGCCAACCATACCAACCACACCAACCTTACCAACCATACCAACCATACCAACCACACCAACCGTACCAACCATACCAACTTCACCAACCATACCAACCATACTAAAAATACCAACCATGCCAACCATACCAACCATGTCAACCAGACCAACCATACCAATCTTACCAACCATGTCAACCATGCCAACCATACCAAAAATGCCAACCATACCAACCTTAACAACCATGCCAACCATACTAAACATACCAACCATACCAACCATGCCAACCATACCAACCATGCCAACCATGTCAACCTTACCAACCACATCAACCATACCAACCATACCAACCATGCCAACCATATCAACCATACCAAGCTTACCAACCATGACAACCATACCAACCATGCCAACCATATCAACCATACCAACCATGTCAACCAGGCCAACCATACCAACCACACCAACCATAATAACTTCACCTACCATAATAACCTTACTAACCATGTCAACCATACAAACCATACCAACCATGTCAACCTTACCAACCACATCAACCACATCAACCATACCAACAATACCAACAATACCAACCATAAAAACCATACCAACCTTACCAACCATACCAAACAAACCAGCCATACTAAACATACCAACCATACCAACCATGCCAACCATACCAACCATGCCAACCATGTCAACCTTACCAACCACATCAACCATACCAACAATACCAACCATAAAAACCATACCAACCTTACCAACCATACCAAACATACCAGCCATACTAAACATACCAACCATACCAACCATGCCAACCATACCAACCATGCCAACCATGTCAACCTTACCAACCACATCAACCATACCAACCACACCAACCATACCAACCATACCAAGCTTACCAACCATGACAACCATACCAACCATACCAACCATGTCAACCTTACCAACCACATCAACCATACCAACCATACCAACCACACCAACCATACCAACCATACCAACCACACCAACCATGCCAACCATACCAAGCTTACCAACCATGACAACCATACCAACCTTACCAACCATGTCAACCATACAAACCATACCAACCATGTCAACCTTACCAACCACATCAACCATACCAACCATACCAACCACACCAACCATACCAACCATGCCAAACATACCAACCGTACCAACCTTACCAACCATGCCAACCATACTAAACATACCAACCATACCAACCATGCCAACCATACCAACCATGCCAACCATGTCAACCTTACCAACCATACCAACCATACTAACCATACCAACCACACCAACCATACCAACCATACCAAACATACCAACCACACCAACCATACCAACCATATCAACCATGTCAACCATACCAACCATACCAACCATACCAACCATGCCAACCATATCAACCATGCCAACCATGTCAACCATGCCAACCATACCAACCACACCAACCATACCAACTATGTCAACCATACCAACCATGTCAACCTTACCAACCACATCAACCATACCAACCATGCCAACCATATCAACCATGCCAACCATGTCAACCATGCCAACCATACCAACCACACCAACCATACCAACTTAACCAACCATACCAACCTTACCAACCATGCCAACCATGTCAACCTTACCAACCACATCAACCATACTAACCACACCAACCTAACCAACCATACCAAGCTTACCAACCATGACAACCATACCAACCATACCAACCATGTCAACCTTACCAACCACATCAACCATACCAACCATACCAACCATGCCAACCATACCAACCATGCCAACCATGTCAACCTTACCAACCACATCAACCATACCAACCACACCAACCATACCAACCATACCAAGCTTACCAACCATGACAACCATACCAACCATACCAACCATGTCAACCTTACCAACCACATCAACCATACCAACCATACCAACCACACCAACCATACCAACCATACCAACCACACCAACCATGCCAACCATACCAAGCTTACCAACCATGACAACCATACCAACCTTACCAACCATGTCAACCATACAAACCATACCAACCATGTCAACCTTACCAACCACATCAACCATACCAACCATACCAACAATACCAACCATACCAACCATGCCAACCATACCAACCATATCAACCATACCAACCACATGAACCATACCAACCATACCAACCACACCAACCATACCAACCATACCAAACATACCAACCGTACCAACCTTACCAACCATGCCAACCATACTAAACATACCAACCATACCAACCATGCCAACCATACCAACCATGCCAACCATGTCAACCATACCAACCACATCAACTATACCAACCATACCAAACATACCAAACATACCAACCACACCAAGCATACCAACCATACCAACTTCACCAACCATGCCAACCATACCAACCATACCAAGCTTACCAACCATTACAACCATACCAACCATGCCAACCATGTCAACCTTACCAACCATGTCAACCATGTCAACCATACCAACCACACCAACCATACCAACCATAATAACCATACACACCGTACCAACCATGCCAACCATACCAGCCATACCAACCATATTAACCTTACCAACCTTGCCAACTTCACCAACCATGCCAACCATACCAACCATACCAAGCTTACCAACCATGACAACCATACCAACCATGCCAACCATATCAACCATACCAAGCTTACAAACCATAACAACCATACCAACCATGCCAACCATATCAACCATACCAACCATGTCAACCATGCCAACCATACCAACCACACCAACCATACAAACCATACCAACTTCACCAACCATGCCAACCATACCAAGCTTACCAACAATGACAACCATAGCAACCATACCAACCTTACCAACCATGTCAACCATACCAACCATACCAACCATGTCAACCTTACCAACCACATCAACCATACCAACCATACCAACCACACCACCCATACCAAACATACCAACCATACCAACCTTACCAACCATGCCATACATACTAAACATACCAACCATACCAACCATGCTAACCATACCAACCATGCCAACCATGTCAACCATACCAACCATGTCAACCTTACCAACCACATCAACCATACCAACCACACCACCCATACCAACAATACCAACCTTACCAACCATGCCAACCATACCAACCACAACAACCATACCAACCATACCAACTTCACCAACCATGCCAACCATACCAAACATACCAAGCTTACCAACCATGACAACCATACCAACCATACCAACCTTACCAACCATGTCAACCATACCAACCATACCAAAAATGTCAACCTTACCAACCATGCCAACCATACCAACCACAACAACCATACCAACCATACCAACTTCACCAATCATGCCAACCATACCAACCATACCAACCACACCAACCATACCAACCATACCAACCACACCACCCATACCAAACATACCAACCATACCAACCTTACCAACCATGCCAACCATACTAAACATACCAACCATACCAACCATGCTAACCATACCAGCCATGCCAACCATGTCAACCATACCAACCACATCAACCATACCAACCATACCAAGCATACCAGCCATACCAACCATAAAAACCTTACCAACCATGTTAACCATACTAAACATACCAACCATTCCAACCATACCAACCATACCAACCATGTCAAGCTTACCAACCACATCAACCATACCAACCATACCAACCACATCAACCATACCAACCATACCAAGCTTACCAACCATGACAACAATACCAACCATACCAACCATGTCAACCTTACCAACCACATCAACCATACCAACCATACCAACCACACCAACCATACCAACCATACCAACCACACCAACCATGCCAACCATACCAAGCTTACTAACCATGACAACCATACCAACCTTACCAACCATGTCAACCATACAAACCATACCAACCATGTCAACCTTACCAACCACATCAACCATACCAACCATACCAACAATACCAACCATACCAACCATACCAACCTTACCAACCATACCAAACATACCAGCCATACTAAACATACCAACCATGCCAACCTTACCAACCACATCAACCATACCAACCATACCAACCACACCAACCATACCAACCATACCAAACATACCAACCATACCAACCATACCAACCATACCAACCTTACCAACCATGCCAACCATACTAAACATACCAACCATACCAACCATGCCAACCATACCAACCATGCCAACCACACTAAACATACCAACCATACCAACCATGCCAACCATACCAACCATGCCAACCATGTCAACCATACCAACCATGTCAACCTTACCAACCACACCAACAATACCAACCATACCAACCACACCAACAATGCCAACCATACCCAGCTTACCAACCATGACAACCATACCAACCATGTCAACCATACCAACCATGCCAACCATGTCAACCTTACCAACCACATCAACCATACCAACCATACCAACCACACCAACCAAAAAACCATACCAAACATACCAAACATACCAACCATACCAAAGTTACCAACCATGCCAACCACACTAAACATACCAACCATACCAACCATGCCAACCATACCAACCATGCCAACCATACCAAACATACCAAACATACCAACCATACCAACTATACAAACCCCACCAACCATGCCAACCATACTAAACATACCAACCATACCAACCATGCCAACCATACCAACCATGCCAACCATGTCAACCTTACCAACCACATCAACCATACCAACCACACCAACCATACTAACCATACCAAACATACCAAACATACCAAACATACCAAACGTACCAACCATACCAACCTTACCAACCATGCCAACCACACTAAACATACCAACCATACCAACCATGCCAACCATACCAACCATGCCAACCATGTCAACCATACCAACCACATCAACTATACCAACCATACCAAACATACCAAACATACCAACCATACCAAGCATACCAACCATACCAACTTCACCAACCATGCCAACCATACCAAGCTTAAAAACCATTACAACCATACCACCCATGCCAACCATATCAACCATGTCAACCTTACCAACCATGTCAACGATGTCCCATGTCAACCATACCAAACATACTAACCGTACCAACCTTACCAACCATGCCAACCATACTAAACATACCAACCATACCAACATTGCCAACCATACTAAACATACCAACCTTACCAACCATGCTAACCATACTAAACATACCAACCATACCAACCATGCCAACCATACCAACCATGCCAACCATGTCAATAATACCAAGCTTACCAACCATGACAACCATACCAACCATACCAACCTTATCAACCATGCCAACCATACTAAACATACCAACCATACCAACATTGCCAACCATACCAACCATGCCAACCTTACCAACCATGCCAACCATACTAAACATACCAACCATACCAACCTTACCAACCATGCCAACCCCACTAAACATACCAACCATACCAACCATGCCAACCATACCAACCATGCCAACCATGTCAACCTTACCAACCACATCAACCTTACCAACCACATCAACCATACCAACCATACCAACCACACCAACCATACCAACCATACCAAACATACCAAACATACCAACCATACCAACCTTACCAACCATGCCAACCACACTAAACATACCAACCATACCAACCATGCCAACCATACCAACCATGCCAACCATGTCAACCTTACCAACCACATCAACCTTACCAACCACATCAACCATACCAACCATACCAACCACACCAACCATACCAACCATACCAACGATACCAAACATACCAACCGTAGCAACCTTACCAACCATGCCAACCATACTAAACATACCAACCTTACCAACCATGCCAACCATACTAAACATACCAACCATACCAACATTGACAACCATACCAACCATGCCAACCTTACCAACCATGCCAACCATACTAAACATACCAACCATACCAACCATGCCAACCATACCAACCATGCCAACCATGTCAACCTTACCAACCACATCAACCATACCAACCATACCAACCACACCAACCATACCAACCATACCAACCATACCAAACATACCAACCGTACCAACCTTACCAACCATGCCAACCATACTAAACATACCAACCATACCAACCATGCCAACCATACCAACCATGCCAACCATGTCAACCGTACCAACCACATCAACTATACCAACCATACCAAACATACCAAACATACCAACCACACCAAGCATACCAACCATACCAACTTCACCAACCATGCCAACAATACCAACCATACCAAGCTTAAAAACCATTACAACCATACCAACCATGCCAACCATATCAACCATGTCAACCTTACCAACCATGTCAACCATGTCAACCATACCAAACATACTAACCGTACCAACCTTACCAACCATGCCAACCATACTAAACATACCAACCATACCAACCATGCCAACCATACCAACCATGCCAACCATGTCAACCATACCAAGCTTACCAACCATGACAACCATACCAACCTTATCAACCATGCCAACCATACCAACCATTACAACCATACCAACCATGCCAACCATATCAACCATGTCAACCTTACCAACCATGTCAACCATGTCAACCATACCAAACATACTAACCGTACCAACCTTACCAACCATGCCAACCATACTAAACATACCAACCATACCAACCATGCCAACCATACCAACCATGCCAACCATGTCAACCATACCAAGCTTACCAACCATGACAACCATACCAACCTTATCAACCATGCCAACCATACCAACCTTAACAACCATGCCAACCATACCAACCATGCCAACCATGTCAACCATACCAAGCTTACCAACCATGACAACCATACCAACCATGCCAACCATAACAACCTTACCAACCATGCCAACCATACTAAACATACCAACCATACCAACATTGCCAACCATACCAACCATGCCAACCTTACCAAAAATGCCAACCATACTAAACATACCAACCATACCAACCATGCCAACCATATCAACCATACCAAGCTTACCAACCATGACAACCATACCAACCATGCCAACCATATCAACCATGCCAACCATGTCAACCTTACCAACCACATCAACCATACCAACCATACCAATCATGCCAACCATATCAACCATACCAAGCTTACCAACCATGACAACCATACCAACCATGCCAACCATATCAACCATACCAACCATGTCAACCATGCCAACCATACCAACCACACCAACCATACCAACCATAACAACCATACCAACCATACCAACTTCACCTAAAATGTCAACCATGCCAACCATACCAACCACACCAACCATACCAACTTCACCTACCATGCCAACCATGCCAACCATACCAAGCTTACCAACCATGCCAACCATACTAAACATACCAACCATACCAACCATGCTAACCATACCAACCATGCCAACCATGTCAACCATACCAACCACATCAACAATACCAACCATACCAAACATACCAGCCATACCAACCATACCAACCTTACCAACCATGCCAACCATACTAAACATACCAACCATTCCAACCATAATAACCATGCCAACCATACCAACCATGCCAACCATGTCAAGCTTACCAACCACATCAACCATACCAACCACACCAACCATACAAACTTTACCAACCATGCTAACCATACCAACCATACCAAGCTTACCAACCATGACAACCATACCAACCATGCCAACCATATCAACCATACCAACCATGTCAACCATGTCAACCATACCAACCACATCAACTATACCAACCACATAAACTATACCAACCATACCAAACATACCAACCACACCAAGCATACCAACCATACCAACTTCACCAACCATGCCAACATTACCAACCATGCCAACCATACTAAACATACCAAACATACCAACCATGCCAACCATACCAACCATGCCAACCATGTCATCCATACCAACCACATCAACTATACCAACCACATCAACTATACCAACCATACCAAACATACCAACCACACCAAGCATACCAACCATACCAACTTCACCAACCATGCCAACCATACCAACCACACCAACCTTACCAACCATACCAACCATACCAACCACACCAACCATACCAACCATACCAACTTCACCAACCATGCCAACCATACCAACCATACCAAGCTTACCAACCATGACAACCATACCAACCATGTCAACCATACCAACCACATCACATATACCAACCACATCAACTATACCAACCATACCAAACATACCAACCACACCAAGCATACCAACCATACCAACTTCACCAACCATGCCAACCATACCAACCACACCAACCTTACCAACCATACCAACCATACCAACCATACCAACCACACCAACCATACCAACCATACCAACTTCACCAACCATGCCAACCATACCAACCATACCAAGCTTACCAACCATGACAACCATACCAACCATGCCAACCATATCAATCATACCAACCATGTCAACCATGCCAACCATACCAACCACACCAACCTTACCAACCATACCAACCATACCAACCACACCAACCGTACCAACCATACCAACTTCACCAACCATACCAACCATACTAACCATACCAACCATGCCAACCATACCAACCATGTCAACTATGCCAACCATACCAACCATACTAACCATGCCAACCTTAACAACCATGCTAACCATACCAATCTTACCAACCATGCCAACCATACCAACCATGTCAACCAGACCAACCGTACCAATCTTACCAACCATGTCAACCATGTCAACCATACCAACCACACCAACCATACCAACAATACCAACCATACCAACCATACCAACCATACCAACCATACCAGCCATAACAACCATACCAACCTTACCAACCATGCCAACCATACCAAAAATGCCAACCATACCAACCTTAACAACCATGCCAACCATACTAAACATACCAACCATACCAACCATGCCAACCATACCAACCATGCCAACCATGTCAACCTTACCAACCACATCAACCATACCAACCATACCAACCATGCCAACCATATCAACCATACCAAGCTTACCAACCATGACAACCATACCAACCATGCCAACCATATCAACCATACCAACCATGTCAACCAGGCCAACCATACGAACCACACCAACCATAATAACTTCACCTACCATGCCAACCATGCCAACCATACCAAGCTTACCAACCATGACAACCATACCAACCTTACTAACCATGTCAACCATACAAACCATACCAACCATGTCAACCTTACCAACCACATCAACCATACCAACCATACCAACAATACCAACCACACCAACCATGCCAACCATACCAAGCTTATAAACCATGACAACCATACCAACCTTACCAACCATGTCAACCATACAAACCATACCAACCATGTCAACCTTACCAACCACATCAACCATACCAACAATACCAACAATACCAACCATAAAAACCATACCAACCTTACCAACCATACCAAACATACCAGCCATACTAAACATACCAACCATACCAACCATGCCAACCATAGCAACCATGCCAACCATGTCAACCTTACCAACCACATCAACCATACCAACCATACCAACCACACCAACCATACCAACCATACCAAGCTTACCAACCATGACTACCATACCAACCATGTCAACCTTACCAACCACATCAACCATACCAACCATACCAACCACACCAACCATACCAACCATACCAACCACACCAACCATGCCAACCATACCAAGCTTACCAACCATGACAACCATACCAACCTTACCAACCAAGTCAACCATACAAACCATACCAACCATGTCAACCTTACCAACCACATCAACCATACCAGCCATACCAACAATACCAACCATACCAACCATACCAACCTTACCAACCATACCAAACATACCAGCCATACTAAACATACCAAACATACCAACCATGCCAACCATACCAACCATACCAAACTTACCAACCATGTCAACCATACCAACCACATGAACCATACCAACCATACCAAACATACCAACCATACCAACCATACCAACCTTACCAACCATGCCAACCATACTAAACATACCAACCATACCAACCATGCCAACCATACCAACCATGCCAACCATGTCAACCTTACCAACCACATCAACCATACCAACCATACCAACCATACCAACCACACCAACCATACCACCCATACCAACCATGCCAACCATACCAACAATACCAACCTTAACAACCATACCAACCATACCAACCACACCAACCATACCAACTTCACCAACCATGCCAACCATACCAAGCTTACCAACCATGACAACCATACCAACCTTACCAACCATGTCAACCTTACCAACCATGTCAACCATGTCAACCATACCAACCACACCAACCACACCAACCATACCAAAAATACCAACCATACCAACCATACCAACCTTACCAACCATGCCAACCATACTAAATATACCAACCATACCAACCATGTCACCCATGTCAACCATACCAACCACACCAACCATACCAACCATACCAACCATACCAACCATACCAACCATACCAACCTTACCAACCATGCCAACCATACTAAACATACCAACCATACCAACCATGCCAACCATACCAACCATGCCAACCATGTCAACCTTACCAACCATACCAACCATACTAACCATACCAACCACACCAACCATACCAACCATACCAAACATACCAACCACACCAACCATACCAACCATATCAACCATGTCAACCATACCAACCATACCAACCATACCAACCATGCCAACCATATCAACCATGCCAACCATGTCAACCATGCCAACCATACCAACCACACCAACCATACCAACTATGTCAACCGTACCAACCATACCAACTTCACCAACCATACCAACCATACTAAACATACCAACCATGCCAACCATACCAACCATGTCAACTATGCCAACCATACCAACCATACTAACCATGCCAACCTTAACAACCATGCTAACCATACCAATCTTACCAACCATGCCAACCATACCAACCATGTCAACCAGACCAACCATACCTATCTTACCAACCATGTCAACCATGTCAACCATACCAACCACACCAACCATACCCACAATACCAACCATACCAACCATACCAACCATACCAGCCATAACAACCATACCAACCTTACCAACCATGCCAACCATACCAAAAATGCCAACCATACCAACCTTAACAACCATGCCAACCATACTAAACATACCAACCATGCCAACCATGTCAACCTTACCAACCTTACCAACCACATCAACCATACCAACCATACCAACCATGCCAACCATATCAACCATACCAAGCTTACCAACCATGACAACCATACCAACCATGCCAACCATATCAACCATACCAACCATGTCAACCAGGCCAACCATACCAACCACACCAACCATAATAACTTCACCTACCATGCCAACCATGCCAACCATACCAACAATACCAACCATACCAACCATACCAACCATACCAGCCATAACAACCATACCAACCTTACCAACCATGCCAACCATACCAAAAATGCCAACCATACCAACCTTAACAACCATGCCAACCATACTAAACATACCAACCATGCCAACCATACCAACCATGCCAACCATGTCAACCTTACCAACCTTACCAACCACATCAACCATACCAACCATACCAACCATGCCAACCATATCAACCATACCAAGCTTACCAACCATGACAACCATACCAACCATGCCAACCATATCAACCATACCAACCATGTCAACCAGGCCAACCATACCAACCACACCAACCATAATAACTTCACCTACCATGCCAACCATGCCAACCATACCAAGCTTACCAACCATGACAACCATACCAACCTTACCAACCATGTCAACCATACAAACCATACCAACCATGTCAACCTTACCAACCACATCAACCATACCAACAATACCAACAATACCAACCATAAAAACCATACCAACCTTACCAACCATACCAAACATACCAGCCATACTAAACATACCAACCATGCCAACCATACCAACCATGCCAACCATGTCAACCTTACCAACCACATCAAACATACCAACCATACCAACCACACCAACCATACCAACCATACCAAGCTTACCAACCATGACAACCATACCAACCATACCAACCATGTCAACCTTACCAACCACATCAACCATACCAACCATACCAACCACACCAACCATACCAACCATACCAACCACACCAACCATGCCAACCATACCAAGCTTACCAACCATGACAACCATAACAACCTTACCAACCATGTCAACCATACAAACCATACCAACCATGTCAACCTTACCAACCACATCAACCATACCAACCATACCAACAATACCAACCATACCAACCATACCAACCTTACCAACCATACCAAACATACCAAACATACCAACCACACCAACCATACCAACTTCACCAACCATACCAACCATACCAAGCTTACCAACCATGTCAACCATACCAACCACATGAACCATACCAACCATACCAAACATACCAACCATACCAACCATACCAACCTTACCAACCATGCCAACCATACAAACCATACCAACCATGTCAACCTTACCAACCACATCAACCATACCAACCATACCAACAATACCAACCATACCAACCATACCAACCTTACCAACCATACCAACCATACCAAACATACCAACCACACCAACCATACCAACTTCACCAACCATACCAACCATACCAAGCTTACCAACCATGTCAACCATACCAACCACATGAACCATACCAACCATACCAAACATACCAACCATACCAACCATACCAACCTTACCAACCATGCCAACCATACTAAACATACCAACCATACCAACCATGCCAACCATACCAACCATGCCAACCATGTCAACCTTACCAACCACATCAACCATACCAACCATACCAACCATACCAACCACACCAACCATACCACCCATACCAACCATGCCAACCATACCAACAATACCAACCTTAACAACCATACCAACCATACCAACCACACCAACCATACCAACTTCACCAACCATGCCAACCATACCAACCATACCAAGCTTACCAACCATGACAACCATACCAACCTTACCAACCATGTCAACCTTACCAACCATACCAACCATGCCAACCATACCAACCATGCCAACCATGTCAACCTTACCAACCACATCAACCATACCAACCATACCAACCACACCAACCATACCAACCATACCAACCATACCAACCATACCAACCATACCAACCATACCAACCTTACCAACCATACCAAACATACCAAACATACCAACCACACCAACCATACCAACTTCACCAACCATACCAACCATACAAACCATACCAACCATGTCAACCTTACCAACCACATCAACCATACCAACCATACCAACAATACCAACCATACCAACCATACCAACCTTACCAACCATACCAAACATACCAAACATACCAACCACACCAACCATACCAACTTCACCAACCATACCAACCATACCAAGCTTACCAACCATGTCAACCATACCAACCACATGAACCATACCAACCATACCAAACATACCAACCATACCAACCATACCAACCTTACCAACCATGCCAACCATACAAACCATACCAACCATGTCAACCTTACCAACCACATCAACCATACCAACCATACCAACAATACCAACCATACCAACCATACCAACCTTACCAACCATACCAACCATACCAAACATACCAACCACACCAACCATACCAACTTCACCAACCATACCAACCATACCAAGCTTACCAACCATGTCAACCATACCAACCACATGAACCATACCAACCATACCAAACATACCAACCATACCAACCATACCAACCTTACCAACCATGCCAACCATACTAAACATACCAACCATACCAACCATGCCAACCATACCAACCATGCCAACCATGTCAACCTTACCAACCACATCAACCATACCAACCATACCAACCATACCAACCACACCAACCATACCACCCATACCAACCATGCCAACCATACCAACAATACCAACCTTAACAACCATACCAACCATACCAACCACACCAACCATACCAACTTCACCAACCATGCCAACCATACCAACCATACCAAGCTTACCAACCATGACAACCATACCAACCTTACCAACCATGTCAACCTTACCAACCATACCAACCATGCCAACCATACCAACCATGCCAACCATGTCAACCTTACCAACCACATCAACCATACCAACCATACCAACCACACCAACCATACCAACCATACCAACCATACCAACCATACCAACCATACCAACCATACCAAACATACCAACCACACCAACCATACCAACTTCACCAACCATACCAACCATACCAAGCTTACCAACCATGTCAACCATACCAACCACATGAACCATACCAACCATACCAAACATACCAACCATACCAACCATACCAACCTTACCAACCATGCCAACCATACTAAACATACCAACCATACCAACCATGCCAACCATACCAACCATGCCAACCATGTCAACCTTACCAACCACATCAACCATACCAACCATACCAACCATACCAACCACACCAACCATACCACCCATACCAACCATGCCAACCATACCAACAATACCAACCTTAACAACCATACCAACCATACCAACCACACCAACCATACCAACTTCACCAACCATGCCAACCATACCAACCATACCAAGCTTACCAACCATGACAACCATACCAACCTTACCAACCATGTCAACCTTACCAACCATGTCAAACATGTCAACCATACCAACCACACCAACCACACCAACCATACCAACCATACCAACCTTACCAACCATGCCAACCATACTAAACATACCAACCATACCAACCATGCCAACCATACCAACCATGCCAACCATGTCAACCTTACCAACCATACCAACCATACTAACCATACCAACCACACCAACCATACCAACCATACCAAACATACCAACCACACCAACCATACCAACCATATCAACCATGTCAACCATACCAACCATACCAACCATGCCAACCATATCAACCATGCCAACCATGTCAACCATGCCAACCATACCAACCACACCAACCATACCAACTATGTCAACCATATCAACCATACCAACCATGTCAACCTTACCAACCACATCAACCATACCAACCATGCCAACCATATCAACCATGCCACCATGTCAACCATGCCAACCATACCAACCACACCAACCATACCAACTTAACCAACCATACCAACCTTACCAACCATTGCCAACCATACTAAACATACCAATCATACCAACCATGCCAACCATACCAACCATGCCAACCATACCAACCATGTCAACCATACCAACCACATGAACCATACCAACCATACCAAACATACCAACCATACCAACCATACCAACCATACCAACCATACCAACCATACCAACCATACCAACCTTACCAACCATGCCAACCATACTAAACATACCAACCATACCAACCATACCAACCATGCCAACCATACCAACCATGCCAACCATGTCAACCTTTCCAACCACATCAACCATACCAACCATACCAACCACACCAACCATACCAACCATACTAAACATACCAACCACACCAACCTTACCAACTACATCAACCATACCACCCATACCAAACATACCAACCATACCAACCTTACCAACCATGTCAACCATACCAACCATGTCAACCTTACCAACCACATCAACCATACCAACCATACCAACCACACCAACCATACCAACCACATGAACCATACCAAACATACCAACCATACCAACCTTACCAACCATGCCAACCATGTCAACCTTTCCAACCACATCAACCATACCAACCTTACCAACCATGCCAACCATACTAAACATACCAACCATACCAACCATGCCAGCCATACCAACCATACCAACCATACCAACCATACCAACCATACCAACCATACCAACCTTACCAACCATGCCAACCATACTAAACATACCAACCATACCAACCATGCCAACCATACCAACCATGCCAACCATGTCAACCTTTCCAACCACATCAACCATACCAACCTTACCAACCATGCCAACCATACTAAACATACCAACCATACCAACCATGCCAGCCATACCAACCATGCCAACCATGTCAACCTTACCAACCACATCAACCATACCAACCATACCAACTTCACCAACCATACCAACCTTACCAACCATGCCAACCATACTAAACATACCAACCATACCAACCATGCCAACCATACCAACCATGCCAACCATACCAACCATATCAACCATACCAACCACATGAACCATACCAACCATACCAAACATACCAAACATACCAAACATACCAACCATAAAAACCTTACCAACCATGCCAACCACACTAAACATACCAACCATACCAACCATGAAAACCATACCAATCATGCCAACCATGTCAACCTTACCAACCACATCAACCATACCAACCATACCAACCACACCAACCATACCAACCATACCAAACATACCAACCGTACCAACCTTACCAACCATGCCAACCATACTAAACATACGAACCATACCAACCATGCCAACCATACCAACCATGCCAACCATGTCAACCATACCAAACACATCAACTATACCAACCATACCAAACATACCAACCATACCAAGCTTACCAACCATTACAACCATACCAACCATGCCAACCATATCAACCATGTCAACCTTACCAACCATGTCAACCATGTCAACCATACCAACCACACCAACTATACCAACCATGCCAACCATACCAAGCTTACCAACCATACCAACCATGCCAACCATATCAACCATGTCAACCTTACCAACCATGTCAACCATGTCAACCATACCAACCACACCAACTATATTAACCATGCCAACCATACCAACCATACCAAGCTTACCAACCATTACAACCATACCAACCATGCCAACCATACCAACCATGTCAACCTTACCAACCATGTCAACCATGTCAACCATACCAACCACACCAACTATACCAACCATGCCAACCATACCAACCATACCAACCTTACCAACCATGCCAACCATACTAAACATACCAACCATACCAACCATGCCAACCATACCAACCATGCCAACCATACCAACCATATCAACCATACCAACCACATGAAACATACCAACCATACCAAACATACCAAACATACCAACCATACCAACCTTACCAACCATACAAACCATACCAACCATGTCAACCTTACCAACCACATCAACCATACCAACCATACCAACAATACCAACCATACCAACCATACCAACCTTACCAACCATACCAAACATACCAGCCATACTAAACATACTAACCATACCAACCATGCCAACCATACCAACCATACCAAGCTTACCAACCATGTCAACCATACCAACCACATGAACCATACCAACCATACCAACCATACCAACTTCACCAACCATACCAACCTTACCAACCATGATAACCATACTAAACATACCAACCATACCAACCATGCCAACCATACCAACCATGCCAACCATGTCAACCATACCAACCACATCAACTATACCAACCATACCAAACATACCAACCATACCAAGCTTACCAACCATTACAACCATACCAAACATGCCAACCATATCAACCATGTCAACCTTACCAACCATGTCAACCATGTCAACCATACCAACCACACCAACTATACCAACCATGCCAACCATACCAACCATACCAAGCTTACCAACCATTACAACCATACCAACCATGCCAACCATACCAAAAATGCCAACCATGTCAACCATACCAACCACATCAACTATACCAACCATACCAAACATACCAACCATACCAAGCTTACCAACCATTACAACCATACCAACCATGCCAACCATATCAACCATGTCAACCTTACCAACCATGTCAACCATGTCAACCATACCAACCACACCAACTATACCAACCATGCCAACCATACCAACCATACCAACCTTACCAACCATGCCAACCATACTAAACATACCAACCATACCAACCATGCCAACCATACCAACCATGCCAACCATACCAACCATATCAACCATACCAACCACATGAACCATACCAACCATACCAAACATACCAAACATACCAAACATACCAAACATACCAAACATACCAACCATACCAACCTTACCAACCATGCCAACCACGCTAAACATACCAACCATACCAACCATGCCAACCATACCAACCATGCCAACCATATCAACCTTACCAACCACATCAACCATACCAACCATACCAACCACACCAACCATACCAACCATACCAAACATACCAACCGTACCAACTTTACCAACCATGCCAACCATACTAAACATACCAACCATACCAACCATGCCAACCATACCAACCATGCCAACCATGTCAACCATACCAACCACATCAACTATACCAACCATGCCAACCATACCAACCATACCAAGCTTACCAACCATTACAACCATACCAACCATGCCAACCATATCAACCATGTCAACCTTACCAACCATGTCAACCATGTCAACCATACCAACCACACCAACCATACCAACCATAATAACCATACACACCGTACCAACCATGCCAACCATACCAGCCATACCAACCATACCAACCTTACCAACCTTGCCAACTTCACCAACCATGCCAACCATACCAACCATACCAAGCGTACCAACCATGACAACCATACCAACCATGCCAACCATATCAACCATACCAAGCTTACAAACCATAACAACCATACCAACCATGCCAACCATATCAACCATACCAACCATGTCAACCATGCCAACCATACCAACCACACCAACCATACAAACCATACCAACTTCACCAACCATGCCAACCATACCAAGCTTACCAACAATGACAACCATAGCAACCATACCAACCTTACCAACCATGTCAACCATACCAACCATGTCAACCTTACCAACCACATCAACCATACCAACCATACCAACCACACCAACCATACCAACCATACCAACCACACCAACCATACCAACCACACCACCCATATCAAACATACCAACCATACCAACCTTACCAACCATGCCAACCATACTAAATATACCAACCATACCAACCATGCTAACCATACCAACCATGCCAACCATGTCAACCATACCAACCACATCAACCACACCAAACATACCAGCCATACCAACCATAAAAACCTTACCAACCATGTTAACCATACTAAACATACCAACCATTCCAACCATACCAACCATGCCAACCATACCAACCATGTCAACCTTACCAACCACATCAACCATACCAACCATACCAACCACACCAACCATACCAACCATACCAACCACACCAACCATGCCAACCATACCAAGCTTACTAACCATGACAACCATACCAACCTTACCAACAATGTCAACCATACAAACCATACCAACCATGTCAACCTTACCAACCACATCAACCATACCAACCATACCAACAATACCAACCATACCAACCATACCAACCTTACCAACCATACCAAACATACCAGCCATACTAAACATACCAACCATACCAACCATGCCAACCTTACCAACCACATCAACCATACCAACCATACCAACCACACCAACCATACCAACCATACCAACCATACCAAACATACCAACCATACCAACCATACCAACCTTACCAACCATGCCAACCATACTAAACATACCAACTATACCAACCATGCCAACCATACCAACCATGCCAACCATGTCCACCTTACCAACCACATCAACCATACCAACCATACCAACCACACCAACCATACCAACCATACCATGCTTACCAACCATGACAACCATACCAACCATACCAACCATGTCAACCTTACTAACCACACCAACCATACCAACCATACCAACCACACCAACAATGCCAACCATACCAAGCTTACCAACCATGACAACCATACCAACCTTACCAACCATGTCAACCATACAAACCATACCAACCATGTCAACCTTACCAACCACATCAACCATACCAACCATACCAACAATACCAACCATACCAACCATACCAACCTTACCAACCATACCAAACATACCAGCCATACTAAACATACCAACCATACCAACCATGCCAACCATACCAACCATGCCAACCATGTCAACCTTACCAACCACATCAACCATACCAACCATACCAACCACACCAACCATACCAACCATACCAAACATACCAACCACACCAACCATACCAACCATACCAACTTCACCAACCATGCCAACCATACCAACCATACCAAGCTTACCAACCATGTCAACCATACCAACCACATGAACCATACCAACCATACCAAACATACCAACCATACCAACCATACCAACCTTACCAACCATGGCAACCATACTAAACATACCAACCATACCAACCATGCCAACCATACCAACCATGCCAACCATGTCAACCTTACCAACCACATCAACCATACCAACCATACCAACCATGCCAACCATACCAACTTCACCAACCATGCCAACCATACCAACCATACCAAGCTTACCAACCATGACAACCATACCAACCTTACCAACCATGTCAACCTTACCAACCATGCCAACCATACTAAACATACCAACCATACCAACCATGCCAACCATACCAACCATGCCAACCATGTCAACCTTACCAACCACATCAACCATACCAACCTTACCAACCATACCAACTTCACCAACCATGCCAACCATACCAATCATACCAAGCTTACCAACCATGACAACCATACCAACCTTACCAACCATGTCAACCTTACCAACCATGTCAACCATGTCAACCATACCAACCACACCAACCACACCAACCATACCAAAAATACCAACCATACCAACCATACCAACCTTACCAACCATGCCAACCATACTAAACATACCAACCATACCAACCATGTCACCCATGTCAACCATACCAACCACACCAACCATACCAACCATACCAACCATACCAACCATGCCAACCATACTAAACATACCAACCATACCAACCATGCCAACCATACCAACCATGCCAACCATGTCAACCTTACCAACCATACCAACCATACCAACCATACCAACCACACCAACCATACCAACCATACCAAACATACCAACCACACCAACCATACCAACCATATCAACCATGTCAACCATACCAACCATACCAACCACATCAACCATACCAACCATGCCAACCATATCAACCATGCCAACCATGTCAACCATGCCAACCATACCAACCACACTAACCATACACACCATGTCAACCATACCAACCATACCAACCATGTCAATCTTACCAACCACATCAACCATACCAACCATGCCAACCATATCAACCATGCCAACCATGTCAACCATACCAACCATACCAACCACACCAACCATACCAACCATACCAACCATACCAAACATACCAACCATACCAACCTTACCGACCATGCCAACCATATTAAACATAACAACCATATAAACCATGCCAACCATACCAACCATGCCAACCATGTAAACCATACCAACCACATCAACTATACCAACCATACCAAACATACCAACCACTCAACCATACCAACTTCACCAACCATGCCAACCATACCAACCACACCAACCACACCAACCACACCAACCATACCAAAAATACCAACCATACCAACCATACCAACCTTACCAACCATGCCAACCATACTAAACATACCAACCATACCAACCATGTCACCCATGTCAACCATACCAACCACACCAACCATACCAACCACACCAACCATACCAACCATACCAACCATACCAACCTTACCAACCATGCCAACCATACTAAACATACCAACCATACCAACCATGCCAACCATATAAACCATGCCAACCATGTCAACCTTACCAACCATACCAACCATACCAACCATACCAACCACACCAACCATACCAACCATACCAAACATACCAACCACACCAACCATACCAACCATATCAACCATGTCAACCATACCAACCATACCAACCACATCAACCATACCAACCATGCCAACCATATCAACCATGCCAACCATGTCAACCATGCCAACCATATCAACCATAACAACCTTACCAACCATGACAACCATACCAACCATGCCAACCATACTAAACATACCAACCATACTAAACATGCCAACCATACCAACCATGCCAACCATACCAACCATGCCAACCATGTCAACCTTACCAACCACATCAACCATACCAACCATACCAACCACACCAACCATACCAACCATACCAAACATACCAACCGTACCAACCTTACCAACAATGCCAACCATACTAAACATACCAACCTTACCAACCATGCCAACCATACTAAACATACCAACCATACCAACATTGCCAACCATACCAACCATGCCAACCTTACCAACCATGCCAACCATACTAAACATACCAACCATACCAACCATGCCAACCATACCAACCATGCCAACCATGTCAACCTTACCAACCACATCAACCATACCAACCATACCAACCACACCAACCATACCAACCATACCAACCACACCAACCATACCAACCATACCAACTTCACCAACCATACCAACCTTACCAACCATGCCAACCATACTAAACATACCAACCATACCAACCATACCAACCATGCCAACCATACCAACCTTAACAACCATGCCAACCATACCAACCATGCCAACCATGTCAACCATACCAAGCTTACCAACCATGACAACCATACCAACCATGCCAACCATAACAACCTTACCAACCATGCCCACCATACTAAACATACCAACCATACCAAAATTGCCAACCATACCAACCATGCCAACCTTACCAACCATGCCAACCATACTAAACATACCAACCATACCAACCATACCAACCATGCCAACCATATCAACCATACCAAGCTTACCAACCATGAAAACCATACCAACCACACCAACCATATCAACCATGCCAACCATGTCAACCATGCCAACCATACCAACCACACCAACCATACCAACCATACCAACTTCACCTACCATGTCAACCATGCCAACCATACCAACCACACCAACCATACCAACTTTACCTACCATGCCAACCATGCCAACCATACCAAGCTTACCAACCATGCCAACCATACTAAACATACCAACCATAAAAACCATGCTCACCATACCAACCATGCCAACCATGTCAACCATACCAACCACATCAACAATACCAACTATACCAAACATACCAGCCATACCAACCATACCAACCTTACCAACCATGCCAACCATACTAAACATACCAACCATTCCAAACATAATAACCATGCCAACCATACCAACCATGCCAACCATGTCAAGCTTACCAACCACATCAACCATACCAACCACACCAACCATACAAACTTTACCAACCATGCTAACCATACCAACCATACCAAGCTTACCAACCATGACAACCATACCAACCATGCCAACCATATCAACCATACCAACCATGTCAACCATGTCAACCATACCAACCACATCAACTATACCAACCACATAAACTATACCAACCATACCAACCACACCAAGCATACCAACCATACACACTTCACCAACCATGCCAACATTACCAACCATGCCAACCATACTAAACATACCAAACATACCAAACATACCAACCGTGCCAACCATACCAACCATGCCAACCATGTCAACCATACCAACCACATCAACTATACCAACCACATCAACTATACCAACCATACCAAACATACCAACCACACCAAGCATACCAACCATACCAACTTCACCAACCATGCCAACCATACCAACCACACCAACCTTACCAACCATACCAACCATACCAACCACACCAACCATACCAACCATACCAACTTCAATAACCATGCCAACCATACCAACCATACCAAGCTTACCAACCATGACAACCATACCAACCATGTCAACCATACCAACCACATCACATATACCAACCACATCAACTATACCAACCATACCAAACATACCAACCACACCAAGCATACCAACCATACCAACTTCACCAACCATGCCAACCATACCAACCACACCAACCTTACCAACCATACCAACCATACCAACCATACCAACCACACCAACCATACCAACCATACCAACTTCACCAACCATGCCAACCATACCAACCATACCAAGCTTACCAACCATGACAACCATACCAACCATACCAACCATGCCAACCATATCAACCATACCAACCATGTCAACCATGCCAACCATAACAACCATGCTAACCATACCAACCATGTCAACCAGACCAACCATAACAATCTTACCAACCATGTCAACCATGTCAACCATACCAACCACACCAACCATACCAACAATACCAACCATACCAACCATACCAACCATACCAACCATACCAGCCATAACAACCATACCAACCTTACCAACCATGCCAACCATACCAAAAATGCCAACCATACGAACCTTAACAACCATGCCAACCATACTAAACATACCAACCATACCAACCATGCCAACCATACCAACCATGCCAACCATGTCAACCTTACCAACCACATCAACCATACCAACCATACCAACCATACCAACCATGCCAACCATATCAACCATACCAAGCTTACCAACCATGACAACCATACCAACCATGCCAACCATATCAACCATACCAACCATGTCAACCAGGCCAACCATACCAACCACACCAACCATAATAACTTCACATACCATGCCAACCATGCCAACCATACCAAGCTTACCAACCATGACAACCATACCAACCATACCAACTTTACTAACCATGTCAACCATACAAACCATACCAACCATGTCAACCTTACCAACCACATCAACCATACCAACCATACCAACAATACCAACCACACCAACCATGCCAACCATACCAAGCTTACCAACCATGACAACCATACCAACCTTACCAACCATGTCAACCATACAAACCATACCAACCATGTCAACCTTACCAACCACATCAACCATACCAACAATACCAACAATACCAACGATAAAAACCATACCAACCTTACCAACCATACCAAACATACCAGCCATACTAAACATACCAACCATACCAACCATGCCAACCATACCAACCATGCCAACCATGTCAACCTTACCAACCACATCAACCATACCAACCATACCAACCACACTAACCATACCAACCATACCAAGCTTACCAACCATGACAACCATACCAACCATACCAACCATGTCAACCTTACCAACAATACCAACAATACCAACGATAAAAACCATACCAACCTTACCAACCATACCAAACATACCAGCCATACTAAACATACCAACCATGCCAACCATACCAACCTTAACAACCATGCCAACCATACCAACCATGCCAACCATGTCAACCATACCAAGCTTACCAACCATGACAACCATACCAACCATGCCAACCATAACAACCTTACCAACCATGCCAACCATACTAAACATACCAACCATACCAACATTGCCAACCATACCAACCATGCCAACCTTACCAACCATGCCAACCATACTAAACATACCAACCATACCAACCATACCAACCATGCCAACCATATCAACCATACCAAGCTTACCAACCATGACAACCATGCCAACCATATCAACCATGCCAACCATGTCAACCATGCCAACCATACCAACCACACCAACCATACCAACCATACCAACTTCACCTACCATGTCAACCATGCCAACCATACCAACCACACCAACCATACCAACTTTACCTACCATGCCAACCATGCCAACCATACCAAGCTTACCAACCATGCCAACCATACTAAACATACCAACCATAAAAACCATGCTCACCATACCAACCATGCCAACCATGTCAACCATACCAACCACATCAACAATACCAACCATACCAAACATACCAGCCATACCAACCATACCAACCTTACCAACCATGCCAACCATACTAAACATACCAACCATTCCAAACATAATAACCATGCCAACCATACCAACCATGCCAACCATGTCAAGCTTACCAACCACATCAACCATACCAACCACACCAACCATACAAACTTTACCAACCATGCTAACCATACCAACCATACCAAGCTTACCAACCATGACAACCATACCAACCATGCCAACCATATCAACCATACCAACCATGTCAACCATGTCAACCATACCAACCACATCAACTATACCAACCACATAAACTATACCAACCATACCAACCACACCAAGCATACCAACCATACACACTTCACCAACCATGCCAACATTACCAACCATGCCAACCATACTAAACATACCAAACATACCAACCATGCCAACCATGCCAACCATACCAACCATGCCAACCATGTCAACCATACCAACCACATCAACTATACCAACCACATCAACTATACCAACCATACCAAACATACCAACCACACCAACCATACCAACCATACCAACTTCACCAACCATGCCAACCATACCAACCATACCAAGCTTACCAACCATGACAACCATACCAACCATGTCAACCATACCAACCACATCACATATACCAACCACATGAACTATACCAACCATGCCAACCATACCAACCACACCAACCTTACCAACCATACCAACCATACCAACCATACCAACCACACCAACCATACCAACCATACCAACTTCACCAACCATGCCAACCATACCAACCATACCAAGCTTACCAACCATGACAACCATACCAACCATACCAACCATGCCAACCATATCAACCATACCAACCATGTCAACCATGCCAACCATAACAACCATGCTAACCATACCAACCATGTCAACCAGACCAACCATAACAATCTTACCAACCATGTCAACCATGTCAACCATACCAACCACACCAACCATACCAACAATACCAACCATACCAACAATACCAACCATACCAACCATACCAACCATACCAACCATACCAGCCATAACAACCATACCAACCTTACCAACCATGCCAACCATACCAAAAATGCCAACCATACCAACCTTAACAACCATGCCAACCATACTAAACATACCAACCATACCAACCATGCCAACCATACCAACCATGCCAACCATGTCAACCTTACCAACCACATCAACCATACCAACCATACCAACCATGCCAACCATATCAACCATACCAAGCTTACCAACCATGACAACCATACCAACCATGCCAACCATATCAACCATACCAACCATGTCAACCAGGCCAACCATACCAACCACACCAACCATAATAACTTCACATACCATGCCAACCATGCCAACCATACCAAGCTTACCAACCATGACAACCATACCAACCATACCAACTTTACTAACCATGTCAACCATACAAACCATACCAACCATGTCAACCTTACCAACCACATCAACCATACCAACCATACCAACAATACCAACCACACCAACCATGCCAACCATACCAAGCTTACCAACCATGACAACCATACCAACCTTACCAACCATGTCAACCATACAAACCATACCAACCATGTCAACCTTACCAACCACATCAACCATACCAACAATACCAACAATACCAACGATAAAAACCATACCAACCTTACCAACCATACCAAACATACCAGCCATACTAAACATACCAACCATACCAACCATGCCAACCATACCAACCATGCCAACCATGTCAACCTTACCAACCACATCAACCATACCAACCATACCAACCACACTAACCATACCAACCATACCAAGCTTACCAACCATGACAACCATATCAACCATACCAACCATGTCAACCTTACCAACCACATCAACCATACCAACCATACCAACCACAGCAACCATACCAACCATACCAACCACACCAACCATGCCAACCATACCAAGCTTACCAACCATGACAACCATACCAACCTTACCAACCATGTCAACCATACAAACCATACCAACCATGTCAACCTTACCAACCACATCAACCATACCAACCATACCAACAATACCAACCATAAAAAAACTTACCAGCCATACTAAACATACCAACCATACCAACCATGCCAACCATACCAACCATGCCAACCATGTCAACCTTACCAACCACATCAACCATACCAACCATACCAACCACACCAACCATACCAACCACACCAACCATACCAACCATACCAAACATACCAACCATACCAACCATACCAACCTTACCAACCATGCCAACCATACTAAACATACCAACCATACCAACCATGCCAACCATACCAACCATGCCAACCATGTCAACCTTACCAACCACATCAACCATACCAACCATACCAACCACACCAACCATACCACCCATACCAACCATGCCAACCATACCAACAATACCAACCTTAACAAATATACCAACCATACCAAGCTTACCAACCATGACAACCATACCAACCTTACCAACCATGTCAACCTTACCAACCATGTCAACCATACCAACCATACCAACAATACCAACCATACCAACCATACCAACCTTACCAACCATACCAAACATACCAGCCATACTAAACATACCAACCATACCAACCATGCCAACCATACCAACCATGCCAACCATGTCAACCTTACCAACCACATCAACCATACCAACCATACCAACCACACCAACCATACCAACCATACCAACCATACCAACCATACCAAACATACCAACCACACCAATCATACCAACTTCACCAACCATGCCAACCATACCAACCATACCAAGCTTACCAACCATGTCAACCATACCAACCACATGAACCATACCAACCATACCAAACATACCAACCATACCAACCATACCAACCATACCAACCTTACCAACCATGCCAACCATACTAAACATACCAACCATACCAACCATGCCAACCATACCAACCATGCCAACCATGTCAACCTTACCAACCACATCAACCATACCAACCATACCAACCACACCAACCATACCACCCATACCAACCATGCCAACCTTACCAACCATACCAACCATACCAACCATACCAACCACACCAACCATACCAACCATACCAACTTCACCAACCATGCCAACCATACCAACCATACCAAGCTTACCAACCATGACAACCATACCAACCATACCAACCATGCCAACCATATCAACCATACCAACCATGTCAACCATGCCAACCATACCAACCACACCAACCATACCAACCATACCAACTTCACCAACCATGCCAACCATGTCAACCTTACCAACCACATCAACCATACCAACCATACCAACCATGCCAACCATATCAACCATACCAACCATGTCAACCATGCCAACCATACCAACCACACCAACCATACCAACCATACCAACTTCACCAACCATGCCAACCATACCAACCATAACAAGCTTACCAACCATGACAACCATACCAACCATACCAACCATGCCAACCATATCAACCATACCAACCATGTCAACCATGCCAACCATACCAACCACACCAACCTTACCAACCATACCAACCATACCAACCATATCCACCATACCAACCACATGAACCATACCAACCATACCAAACATACCAACCATACCAACCATACCAACCACACCAACTACACCAACCATACCAAAAATACCAACCATACCAACCATACCAACCTTACCAACCATGCCAACAATACTAAACATACCAACCATACCAACCATGTCACCCTTGTCAACCTTACCAACCATACCAACCATACTAACCATACCAACCACACCAACCATACCAACCATACCAAACATACCAACCACACCAACCATACCAACCATATCAACCATGTCAACCATACCAACCATACCAACCATACCAACCATGCCAACCATATCAACCATGCCAACCATGTCAACCATGCCAACCATACCAACCACACCAACCATACCAACTATGTCAACCATACCAACCATACCAACCATGTCAACCTTACCAACCACATCAACCATACCAACCATGCCAACCATATCAACCATGCCAACCATGTCAACCATGCCAACCATACCAACCACACCAACCATACCAACTTAACCAACCATACCAACCTTACCAACCATGCCAACCATACTAAACATACCAATCATACCAACCATGCCAACCATACCAACCATGCCAACCATACCAACCATACCAACCATGCCAACCATACTAAACATACCAATCATACCAACCATGCCAACCATACCAACCATGACAACCATACCAACCATGTCAACCATACCAACCACATCACATATACCAACCACATCAACTATACCAACCATACCAAACATACCAACCACACCAAGCATACCAACCATACCAACTTCACCAACCATGCCAACCATACCAACCACACCAACCTTACCAACCATACCAACCATACCAACCATACCAACCACACCAACCATACCAACCATACCAACTTCACCAACCATGCCAACCATACCAACCATACCAATCTTACCAACCATGACAACCATACCAACCATACCAACCATGCCAACCATATCAACCATACCAACCATGTCAACCATGCCAACCATACCAACCACACCAACCTTACCAACCATACCAACCATACCAACCACACCAACCGTACCAACCATACCAACTTCACCAACCATACCAACCATACTAACCATACCAACCATGCCAACCATACCAACCATGTCAACTATGCCAACCATACCAACCATACTAACCATGCCAACCTTAACAACCATGCTAACCATACCAATCTTACCAACCATGCCAACCATACCAACCATGTCAACCAGACCAACCATACCAATCTTACCAACCATGTCAACCATGTCAACCATACCAACCACACCAACCATACCAACAATACCAACCATACCAACCATACCAACCATACCAACCATACCAGCCATAACAACCATACCAACCTTACCAACCATGCCAACCATACCAAAAATGCCAACCATACCAACCTTAACAACCATGCCAACCATACTAAACATACCAACCATACCAACCATGCCAACCATACCAACCATGCCAACCATGTCAACCTTACCAGCCACATCAACCATACCAACCATACCAACCATGCCAACCATATCAACCATACCAAGCTTACCAACCATGACAACCATACCAACCATGCCAACCATATCAACCATACCAACCATGTCAACCAGGCCAACCATACCAACCACACCAACCATAATAACTTCACCTACCATGCCAACCATGCCAACCATACCAAGCTTACCAACCATGACAACCATACCAACCATACCAACCTTACTAACCATGTCAACCATACAAACCATACCAACCATGTCAACCTTACCAACCACATCAACCATACCAACCATACCAACAATACCAACCACACCAACCATGCCAACCATACCAAGCTTACCAACCATGACAACCATACCAACTGTTTAAAATCAAAATTTTAAACAAACATATGTATTAATATTTGTATTTAACGGTTTTCAATATGAATTTATAAAATTAATTTATTTATACTGGGAATTTGTATTTAAATTATCTACATTATTGTGAATTATTAATTTAACGAAAAAAGAAAAGAAAGAATTGTCAAATGAAAAACAAATTAAACTTACTTACAAACTATCATCCAAACGGTGAACATCTCACCTGCACTAATAAATATCATATTACACATTATTAAATCTACTTAATTCAACCCCCTAATTTGTATAGTTTGCCTTATAAATTATATAAATAATACCGAAGAAAAGAAACCTAGGATTTCCACGCAGCATCTAACCACAGTCCACTCTAAACCTAATTGCGACGTGGTAAGTCCACAATCTTTTTCTTCATGGTCCTATCCTGCCATTCGCCAGTTCCTAATCATCATCTGAATCATATTGTGCGATTGCAAGGCCATCCTAACTCAACTTCATCCTAATCTACATAGAGGAATTAACCTTACTCCAATTGAAGTTAAGAACAAAACCTACATGGCAACATCTTCATCATATTGTCATCATCAATAAAAAAGTAAGTGCCATATAGAAACAGAATACAGCAACACCAACAAGGATCAGCTGCATAAACTCACCAACTTTGAACAACAGGTATGTGGTAAAATACAACTTCTTCAACACATATTTACATTGTCAAAGCTTTCACACAAAGTGCGGTACGCAGTAAAGCAAAAATAAATAAGTATTTTCGTTAAAAAAGAAATAATTAAAGTAAAAATTATAGAAGTGCGTTAACGTGAATTTTAAAAATTGCGTGGATGAAATTACAATCGAAATACATATATTTTGAATACATAAGTTTAAATAATTTCATTTACATATAAATTGCTTAGCGGCGGAAAAATTTTCTACAGTTATATAAACCGCATTTATAAAACTTTATTTAAATATAACAAAAAATATACGTACATACATACAAAGTTACGGGAATACATAAAGCAGTAAAAAAAAAAAAAAAAATAGAAAATAAAAAATTGGAGTCCAAATACCAAAAATAATTTCATAACAGCAAAATATAAAACACATAGATCCCGTTAAAATTTGTTTCTTTTCTTTGTACACACGCACATACTTGTTATATATTCACGCATTGGTATGTATAATTTATTGCACATTGCCATTTAACAGAGTCGTGTATTAACAGAGAACTTGAACTAAAACTTCAATACTTTAACATTTTAACAACAGATTTTTTTAATAGTTGCATAGAGCCATGCAAATAGTTTGTCACATCTTATAAAATCTGGAAAAAATATATATAAAATATGCAAACTTATAACTATACCAATGTACTTATTCATCTAATTAAATAAAAATTCTGCCTTAATTACTTAATATTTTTCTACCATAAATACAGAGCACAAGATCTACAGGGTAATAAGGGGTATATACACATATGTATATTCATGTTAACAATCATCCTAACAATAGAAACAACAAATGTGAGTTAATAATATCTTTAATAACTAAAATTTTCTCAAAAATTTTAGAATTTGGATATTTAAAAACAAATATAATTTTTTATAAATAAAAGAAACTGAAAAAAAAAAAAAAAATATAATAAATAAATAAAAGAAAAGAATATGTTAACATAAAGTGTGGTGAATTTAAAACCAAGAAAAAGGATAGAAAACAACTTCATTCGCTCTGTTAATAACATCAAGAAGAAGCACAAAAATAAAAGAAAATTAAAGTTGGGAACAACAATAATCAAAATACATCTTTGAAATAGAAATTACTTATTACTATATTTCAGAGATCTGATTAAACTATTCAGTTAAGAATACATTTATTCAAGTTAAATTGAATAAAACAAATTCAAAAATAAAATACTTTTGAGATTTCAATAACATCATATTTAAAAATTTTTTTTCAATATATCTAGAGAGATAACACTAAAGTTAACAAAAATAGCAGATAAAATTTTATTGGAAATTGCAATACAAGATTTGTTAGCAATATATAAAAACTTTACATCAACAGCTATAACGTCAACAGCGCTGAATAGATACAGTGAGGTAGAAAAGTTGTCGCTCAAGAATATAGTATAACCTAAATCTTGGTTCCAACAGTGTAAAACCAAAAGGAATATTTTCTCTGGGTCAAAGTTACATAAGACCAAAACTTAATTTATCAGTGAGCAGATATGAGGTAAATAATATCTATACACTTATATATATAAAATATACACACACCGAAAAAATAAATTGAACTTCACTTCACTAATCCCTATTTATCATTTACATCCATTTCTACTAAACAATAATACAATAAAAACTGATTAATTATATTGCTGTAAGTGGAAAGTTGTTTGTTTCTTAACATTCAGTCTCATTTATTGGGATAATTTGGATTTGAAGTAGTACGATTTAGCTACTTTGTCCGAAAATCTGTAGGAGATTTAAAAATCTAAATTGGTAAATTTAAAATTGATCAAAATTTATAAGATTATTCAAAATTGAAATTTTGCGGTTCGGCTATTTAGTAAAATTGGTATAAAAAGCTCCTCCTACACCATCATACACTCCATCCATACACTGGTTAAATTTGTGGTCAGTTGATCATAAACATTAATTATATTGTTATCTAACTTTGCACAAAGCCGACATTATGGCTAACGAAGAGCTTAATTCTCACAACGTGGTTCGGGAAAAATACTCGTTTGATTCAGAACATCTTCTTACCTTTTGCACGAATCTAAGTAGTATAGATATTCAGGACCAAACTGACTCTTTGCTCGAAACTAAACTGAACGACTTAGACAGAAGATGGAGCAGACTTGAAACCTCCTACGAGAACTTAATGATCTCCCCATCATCCATAATAGACTCGGACCTAAAGGAATCAGTTAGAATCAACTTCAATGAATGTTCGGAAGCATTCCACAGTTGTAGGTCAGGCATTATGGACATTTTGAAAATAACTAGATTAGCTTCTAGTACTCAAAATTTCCCTGCTCGTATGAGCATACCGAATCAACCATATCAAATTCAAAATTCAAGCATGCATGTTAAACTTCCACCGTGTGACACCGAGGTTTTTGAGGGAAGCTACGAAACATGGCCTTCCTTTCGGGATATGTTCACTGCCGTTTACATAAACGGCGCAAACTGCCCTCCAGTCGTTAAACTATACCACTTGCGAAACAAAACAACTAAAGAAGCAGGCTCAATAGTCAAGCGCTACCCATTGTGTGATGATAGTTTTGAATTAGCTTGGAATGCGCTCAAATCACGATATGAGAATAAAAGAGTTTTGGTGGATCACCAACTTCAGATTCTATTTAATATACCTGTGGCAACCACAGAGGACAGCGAAACCCTACAGAAAATACATTCTACTGTCACTGATGTTCTCCAAACACTCAAGTCTCTTAATGTTAATACGAACAATTGTGATTTTTTCATAGTTTATTTAGTTTGTTCCAAACTTCCAAAAGAAACTCTAGCTCTTTGGGAACAATCACTTTCATCACACCGCGATTTGCTGCAATGGTCCCAACTAGAGGAATTTTTAATTAACAGATACGAGGCAGTAGAGAGAATATCTAATATGATAATCACAAGAGATCGTCTTAGCGTTTCAAACACTGGTAAATCTAATATTCAATCGTACTCGTCCCAAGAAAAGCTCAACTTCTCATGCAAAGTTTGTAATGGTGAACACAACTTAAGAGTATGTCCAAAATTTAAAAAATTCACTGTCCAGCAAAGAATTGATTTTGTAGCAACTAATAAAATATGCAACAATTGCCTTTCTCCCAATCATTTAAAATCTAAATGCCCTAGCAAAAACACTTGCTTCATATGTAAACAAAATCATCATACCTCATTACATATTCTTAAACCATTAAATTTGCAAGCCAATCCTAATGACTCTTACACGTCAAAGGTATCACAAAATAAATCTACTTCGAAATCTTATGAAAAGATATACACAGATCCTAACATTCCTTCCACATCTAAACAAGCACAAAATTTACAAATTCAAGCTAATGTCTCAGTTAATACAGAAATAATATTGCTCAGAACAGCTTTAGTCCAAATCGAACACATGGGTGAATTATTTACACTCAAAGCTTTAATTGACCTTGGCTCACAAAGAACATTTTTATCAGAAAGAATACGGAATAGATTACAACTTCATACTCGAAAATCTACCGTAGATATAGTCGGAATAGGAGGTCAAGTTCAGACAGCTACCAAAGAATGTGATATAGTTCTCGTAGCCAGAAAATCTAACGTGAGATATTCTATAAATGCTATAATTTTACCCAAAGTCACTAAACAAATTCCAGCAGTTTCTTTCCAAGTTCCGAAATCAGAGTTGGACACCTTAGACTTAGCTGATCCAACATTTAATCAATCTTCTCAAATTGATCTAATTCTGGGTAACGACTCAGAACGATTTATAAATATTGATGGCGTCAAAAAGAATATTTGTGGATTGGCCTCTGCATATAACACAATATTTGGTTGGGTACTCAGTGGACCAATTACAGGAGAACCTATTCAGTCATTCACAACGACTGTAGTCCCTTCCGAAACTCTAATTCTTAACCAAACACTAAGAAAATTTTGGGAACAAGAAGACTTGCCTACACAGAAACACATCTCTGAAAATGACAAATACTGTGAGCAATTTTACGCAAAAACTACCACTCGCACGCCTGAGGGCAGATACGTAGTCAGGTTGCCCATAAAACAAGAGTTTCCTGATTCCGTATATCTAGGGGCTTCAAGAATATTGGCTCTCGGACAATATTCCCGCATGAAACAGTCTCTAGATAAAAATCCCGATTTGCAAGCCCAATATAATGACGTTCTTAATGAATACGTGACTCTTAATCACATGGAGAAAACGTCATTCCATGAAATATGCGTTGACGGCAAATTTTTCTCTTTTTACTTACCCCATCACGCGGTAGTGAAACCTGAACACAAAACAACAAAGGTCAGAGTGGTGTTTAACGCTTCTCGAAAAACTAAATCAGGTTTTGCACTAAATGATATTCTGCATACTGGCCCAGCTCTACAACAAGATCTCATAAATATTATTCTCAATTGGCGAAAATATCGGTTTGTTTTCAGTGGCGACATTCAGAAAATGTATCGTCAAATTCTCGTCCACCCAGAAGATAGGCCCTTACAGAGAATTTTGTTTCAACAAGAACAAACCTCTCCAATCATTGATTATGAACTGAAAACAGTTACTTTTGGTGTGAACTGTGCACCATTTCTAGCCTTACGCACCTTACAACAGTTGGCCACAGATAGTGAGAAACAATTTCCCAAAGCAGCTTTTACATTACGTAATGAAACATATGTTGACGATATCTTGGCTGGTGGTCACTCTGTAGAAGACGCACTGGATACTCAAAATGAATTAATTCAGTCACTTAGGTCAGCAGGATTTCCACTCAAGAAAATCACTGCAAATAACCCACAACTTCTCTCTCAAATTCCTAAAGAGGATCTATATGATTCTGATTTTCTACGTTTCCATGATTCGAGTACCACGAAAACTTTAGGAATAAAATGGAATGCTCATTCTGACTCATTCACTTATGCATTCACACCTATCACCCAACAAGAGAAGGTCACAAAGCGGTCAATACTGTCTGCTGTAGCTAAATTGTTCGACCCAGCAGGTTGGATAAACCCAATAATAATTAGAGCCAAAATGCTTATGCAACAACTGTGGCTTGAGGGCTCAGACTGGGATGAAGAAGTTAGCTCTAAATCCCTGTACGATTGGCACAGTTTTATATCTGATTTCTCACAAATAGAGAAAATTTCCATTCCCAGATGGATTCAATACACACCTTCAGATGTCACACAAATACACGGGTTTGCAGATGCTTCAAAACAAGCATATTGTGCAGCGGTATATATAAGATGTCAGACTAACAGCAATGTTGTGTTTTCACACTTGCTAGCTGCAAAAAGCAAGGTAGCCCCCATACAAACCGTTTGTCTACCTCGTCTCGAGCTTAGCGGAGCAGTCCTATTAGCGAATTTGGTTCATCACATAATGACAGTTTTCAACATGGAAGCACATAACATCACACTTTGGACTGACTCCACAATTGTGTTAAGTTGGTTGGCTAAGCCCTCAACAAAGTGGGAAACATACGTTGCCAATCGTATATCCCAAATACATGGATTACTACCGAACGCAACATGGCGGCATGTTCCCACACATGATAACCCTGCTGATCTGGGTACTCGTGGCTGCAGAACCACAGACCTTGCAGCTAGTTCATTATGGTGGAACGGCCCATCATGGCTAATTAACCCAGCATCAGAATGGCCAACTCGAATGGAAATACAAACAACAAATTGCTTATTATCTACAACTGTAGAGCCAACTCAGAATACTGATATTCTAGAAAGGTTCTCATCATATCACAGAGCCATACGCGTTTTGTGTTACATGTTTCGGTTTATTTACAAAAGTACAGCGAGATCACATAATATCTCTCAGGCTGAAGCAACATTGGTAAAAAATAAACTGATAATTCTTGCCCAAAAATCCGCTTTTCAAACGGAATATTCTCAATTATCAGACTCTATACCGATTTTTCATAAAAGCCAACTGATAACATTAAATCCATTTCTGGATTCTAATGGAATCTTACGAGTAAATGGTCGTTTATCAGAATCCCCTCTACCCTATAATGAACGCTATCCCATTATTTTGCCAAGTAACTCTCGACTTTGCGAGCTATACCTAAGCCATTTACACACAGCATTGGCGCACGCAGAATGTGGCTTAATGTGTCGCATAGCCCAAACAGAATTTTATATCTCACGTTTAAAACTGCGAGTTAAAAAAGTCATTCGCCACTGCAAAATATGCGTCATATTTAAACACAAGATTCGCTCTCAGATAATGGCACCATTGCCAACAGATCGCACCAGCCTCTCCGCTCCATTTCAAACTACTGGAATCGATTTTGCAGGCCCGTTCGAACTAAAAACATCCACACTGCGAAGGGCCCCATATGTAAAAGGATATGTTTGTGTATTTGTCTGTTTTACCACAAAAGCTGTACATCTCGAAGCCTGTTCTGACTTATCTACCGCGGCATTTCGGGCGGCGTTCTCTCGCTTCATTGGGAGGCGGGGGCTCCCTCACAGGATAATGTCAGATAATGGACGCAATTTTCTCGGTGCAAGCAGAGAGCTGAACAAAGAATTCACATCTTTCGTTGACTCAGCAGCACAAGATATCGGCCAAAAATATGTCTCTCAGGGGTTTGAATGGACGTTTATTCCCCCACACGCTCCACACATGGGTGGCCTATGGGAGGCCGCTGTCAAATGTTTCAAATTTCATTTTAAACGCATCGCTGGAACACACAAGTTTAATTTTGAGGAATTCTCTACTGTGCTGGCACGCATAGAAGGAGTTTTAAATTCTCGCCCTATTTCTGCTTTATCGCATGATCCTAATGACTTAACCGCTCTGACTCCAGCACATTTTCTCACTGGAAGACCTATTATGTCCTTCCCAGAGCACACGACTCAGAGTATATCCCTCGTTAATCGATGGGAAAAATTAAAAGCTCTTACCCATCAATTCTCCATAAGATGGAAACAGGATTATCTCAAATCCCTACACAAAAGGTATAAATGGAAGACCTCATCACCAAATATCAAACCCGACGATCTAGTGGTCGTGATAGATGACCTTTTGCCGCCATCAGAGTGGCGCTTAGGACGAGTAATCACGACACACAAGGGCTCGGACGAGAATGTCAGAGTCGCTGACGTTTTGACTGCTTCTGGGGTCATAACGCGCCCTATAGTTAAGTTAGTCTACTTACCTCTTCTCGATCGAAATGATACGATCGCTTAACATTTGTCACACCCATATAATCATCCTCTACTCCTTCTCAAATATACTAATTTAAAATTTTTTTTTTTTTACCCTCTGTTCTTATCTAAAATACAAGTTTTAATTTTATTTGTATTTCTAATATCTTCTTTAACAGAAGCCAACGTCAACCCAAACGGCACATCAACAGCCACAACTGCATGGTCTGCAAAAAAGCGCACGCCTTACGATTTTGTCACCGTTTCCTTCGAATGAATTTTACCGACAGAAACCGGGTGGTTCGTCGCTACAATTATTGTGAAAATTGCCTGGCAAGGTCGCATGACTTGAGAGCGTGCTCCTCACGGGACACATGCCATAAGTGCGGCAGCTATCACCATACCTTATTGCACCCCAAAGAAAAAGGAAGAGACCTACGCTCGAAAATCAACCAACAGCCTACTGCTAAAACCAAAGGTGGAAGCCGAAAGCGTCCTAAGGAGGTAAACTATGGAAGAAAACTCTCTGCAGCCAACACAACTTCCTCAGCTATTGATCCAGAACATCCACTACCCGATAGCAAGATAATTTCAGAGGCTATTAGGTCCCTTGCGAACGTGTTATGTGCTCAGCCTACCTCCATGCCTGCACCAATACAAGGGGGCCGGCATGTTTAAAATCAAAATTTTAAACAAACATATGTATTAATATTTGTATTTAACGGTTTTCAATATGAATTTATAAAATTAATTTATTTATACTGGGAATTTGTATTTAAATTATCTACATTATTGTGAATTATTAATTTAACGAAAAAAGAAAAGAAAGAATTGTCAAATGAAAAACAAATTAAACTTACTTACAAACTATCATCCAAACGGTGAACATCTCACCTGCACTAATAAATATCATATTACACATTATTAAATCTACTTAATTCAACCCCCTAATTTGTATAGTTTGCCTTATAAATTATATAAATAATACCGAAGAAAAGAAACCTAGGATTTCCACGCAGCATCTAACCACAGTCCACTCTAAACCTAATTGCGACGTGGTAAGTCCTCATTCTTTTTCTTTACCAACCTTACCAAACATGTCAACCATACAAACCATACCAACCATGTCAACCTTACCAACCACATCAACCATACCAACAATACCAACAATACCAACAATACCAACCATAAAAACCATACCAACCTTACCAACCATACCAAACATACCAGCCATACTAAACATACCAACCTTACTAACCATGTCAACCATACAAACCATACCAACCATGTCAACCTTACCAACCACATCAACCATACCAACCATACCAACCATACCAACCTTACCAACCATGTCAACCATACAAACCATCCCAACCATGTCAACCTTACCAACCACATCAACCATACCAACCATACCAACCACACCAACCATACCAACCATACCAAGCTTACCAACCATGACAACCATACCAACCATACCAACCATGTCAACCTTACCAACCACATCAACCATACCAACCATACCAACCACACCAACCATACCAACCATACCAACCACACCAACCATGCCAACCATACCAAGCTTACCAACCATGACAACCATACCAACCATGTCAACCATACAAACCATACCAACCATGTCAACCTTACCAACCACATCAACCATACCAACCATACCAACAATACCAACCATACCAACCATACCAACCTTACCAACCATACCAAACATACCAGCCATACTAAACATACCAACCATACCAACCATGCCAACCATACCAACCATGCCAACCATGTCAACCTTACCAACCACATCAACCATACCAACCATACCAACCACACCAACCATACCAACCACACCAACCATACCAACCATACCAACCATACCAAACATACCAAACATACCAACCACACCAACCATACCAACTTCACCAACCATGCCAACCATACCAACCATACCAACCGTACCAAGCTTACCAACAATACCAACCTTAACAACCATACCAACCATACCAAGCTTACCAACCATGACAACCATACCAACCTTACCAACCATGTCAACCTTACCAACCATGTCAACCATACCAACCATACCAACAATACCAACCATACCAACCATACCAACCTTACCAACCATACCAAACATACCAGCCATACTAAACATACCAACCATACCAACCATGCCAACGATACCAAACATACCAAACATACCAACCACACCAACCATACCAACTTCACCAACCATGCCAACCATACCAACCATACCAACCATACCAAGCTTACCAACCATGTCAACCATACCAACCACATGAACCATACCAACCTTACCAACCATGTCAACCATACAAACCATGCCAACCATGTCAACCTTACCAACCACATCAACCATACCAACCATACCAACCACACCAACCATACCAACCATACCAACCATACCACCCATACCAACCATGCCAACCATACCAACAATACCAACCTTAACAACCATACCAACCATACCAAGCTTACCAACCATGACAACCATACCAACCTTACCAACCATGTCAACCTTACCAACCATGTCAACCATACCAACCATACCAACAATACCAACCATACCAACCATACCAACCTTACCAACCATACCAAACATACCAGCCATACTAAACATACCAACCATACCAACCATGCCAACGATACCAAACATACCAAACATACCAACCACACCAACCATACCAACTTCACCAACCATGCCAACCATACCAAGCTTACCAACCATGTCAACCATACCAACCACATGAACCATACCAACCTTACCAACCATGTCAACCATACAAACCATGCCAACCATGTCAACCTTACCAACCACATCAACCATACCAACCATACCAACCACACCAACCATACCAACCATACCAACCATACCAACCATACCAACGATACCAAACATACCAAACATACCAACCACACCAACCATACCAACTTCACCAACCATGCCAACCATACCAACCATACCAAGCTTACCAACCATGTCAACCATACCAAATACATGAACCATACCAACCATACCAAACATACCAAACATACCAACCATACCAACCTTACCAACCATGCCAAACATACTAAACATACCAACCATACCAACCATGCCAACCATACCAACCATGCCAACCATGTCAACCTTACCAACCACATCAACCATACCAACCATACCAACCACACCAACCATACCACCCATACCAACCATGCCAACCATACCAACAATACCAACCTTAACAACCACACCAACCATACCAACTTCACCAACCATACCAACCATGCCAACCATGTCAACCTTACCAACCACATCAACCATGCCAACCATACCAACCATGCCAACCATGTCAACCTTACCAACCACATCAACCATACCAACCATACCAACCACACCAACCATACCACCCATACCAACCATGCCAACCATACCAACAATACCAACCTTAACAACCATACCAACCATACCAAGCTTACCAACCATGACAACCATACCAACCTTACCAACCATGTCAACCTTACCAACCATGTCAACCATACCAACCATACCAACAATACCAACCATACCAACCATACCAACCTTACCAACCATACCAAACATACCAGCCATACTAAACATACCAACCATACCAACCATGCCAACGATACCAAACATACCAAACATACCAACCACACCAACCATACCAACTTCACCAACCATGCCAACCATACCAACCATACCAAGCTTACCAACCATGTCAACCATACCAACCACATGAACCATACCAACCTTACCAACCATGTCAAACATACAAACCATGCCAACCATGTCAACCTTACCAACCACATCAACCATACCAACCATACCAACCACACCAACCATACCAACCATACCAACCATACCAACCATACCAACGATACCAAACATACCAAACATACCAACCACACCAACCATACCAACTTCACCAACCATGCCAACCATACCAACCATACCAAGCTTACCAACCATGTCAACCATACCAACCACATGAACCATACCAACCATACCAAACATACCAACCATACCAACCTTACCAACCATGCCAACCATACTAAACATACCAACCATACCAACCATGCCAACCATACCAACCATGCCAACCATGTCAACCTTACCAACCACATCAACCATACCAACCATACCAACCACACCAACCATACCACCCATACCAACCATGCCAACCATGCCAACCATACCAACAATACCAACCTTAACAACCACACCAACCATACCAACTTCACCAACCATGCCAACCATACCAACCATACCAAGCTTACCAACCATGTCAACCATACCAACCACATGAACCATACCAACCATACCAAACATACCAACCATAAAAAACATACCAACCATACCAACCATACCAACCACACCAACCACACCAACCATACCAAAAATACCAACCATACCAACCATACCAATCTTACCAACCATGCCAACCATACTAAACATACCAACCATACCAACCATGTCACCCATGTCAACCATACCAACCACACCAACCATACCAACCATACCAACCATACCAACCATACCAACCTTACCAACCATACCAACCTTACCAACCATGTCAACCATACAAACCATGCCAACCATGTCAACCTTACCAACCACATAAACCATACCAACCATACCAACCACACCAACCATACCAACCATACCAACCATACCAACCATACCAACGATACCAAACATACCAAACATACCAACCACACCAACCATACCAACTTCACCAACCATGCCAACCATACCAACCATACCAAGCTTACCAACCATGTCAACCATACCAACCACATGAACCATACCAACCATACCAAACATACCAACCATACCAACCTTACCAACCATGCCAACCATACTAAACATACCAACCATACCAACCATGAAAACCATACCAACCATGCCAACCATGTCAACCTTACCAACCACATCAACCATACCAACCATACCAACCACACCAACCATACCACCCATACCAACCATGCCAACCATACCAACAATACCAACCTTAACAACCACACCAACCATACCAACTTCACCAACCATGCCAACCATACCAACCATACCAAGCTTACCAACCATGTCAACCATACCAACCACATGAACCATACCAACCATACCAAACATACCAACCATAAAAAACATACCAACCATACCAACCACACCAACCATACCAAAAATACCAACCATACCAACCATACCAACCTTACCAACCATGCCAACCATACTAAACATACCAACCATACCAACCATACCAACCATGTCACCCATGTCAACCATACCAACCACACCAACCATACCAACCATACCAACCATACCAACCATACCAACCTTACCAACCATGCTAACCATACCTAACATACCAACCATACCAACCATGCCAACCATGCCAACCATGTCAACCTTACCAACCATACCAACCATACTAACCATACCAACCACACCAACCATACCAACCATACCAAACATACCAACCACACCAACCATACCAACCATATCAACCATGTCAACCATACCAACCATACCAACCATACCAACCATGCCAACCATATCAACCATGCCAACCATGTCAACCATGCCAACCATACCAACCACACCAACCATACCAACTATGTCAAACATACCAACCATACCAACCATGTCAACCTTACCAACCACATCAACCATACCAACCATGCCAACCATATCAACCATGCCAACCATGTCAACCATGCCAACCATACCAACCACACCAACCATACCAACTTAACCAACCATACCAACCTTACCAACCATGCCAACCATGCCAACCATACTAAACATACCAATCATACCAACCATGCCAACCATACCAACCATGCCAACCATACCAACCATACCAACCATGTCAACCATACCAACCACATGAACCATACCAACCATACCAAACATACCAACCATACCAACCAAACCAACCATACCAACCATACCAACCTTACCAACCATGCCAACCATACTAAACATACCAACCATACCAACCATGCCAACCATACCAACCATGCCAACCATGTCAACCTTTCCAACCACATCAACCATACCAACCATACCAACCACACCAACCATACCAACCATACCAACCACACCAACCATACCAACCATACCAAACATACCAACCACACCAACCATACCAACCATATCAACCATGTCAACCATACCAACCATACCAACCATACCAACCATGCCAACCATATCAACCATGCCAACCATGTCAACCATGCCAACCATACCAACCACACCAACCATACCAACTATGTCAAACATATCAACCATGCCAACCATGTCAACCATGCCAACCATACCAACCACACCAACCATACCAACTTAACCAACCATACCAACCTTACCAACGATGCCAACCATACTAAACATACCAATCATACCAACCATGCCAACCATACCAACCATGTCAACCATACCAACCACATGAACCATACCAACCATACCAACCATACCAACCACACCAACCATACCAACCATACCAAACATACCAACCATACCAACCATACCAAACATACCAACCACACCAACCATACCAACCATATCAACCATGTCAACCATACCAACCATACCAACCATACCAACCATGCCAACCATATCAACCATGCCAACCACATCAACCATACCAACCATGCCAACCATATCAACCATGCCAACCATGTCAACCATGCCAACCATACCAACCACACCAACCATACCAACTTAACCAACCATACCAACCTTACCAACCATGCCAACCATACTAAACATACCAATCATACCAACCATGCCAACCATACCAACCATGCCAACCATACCAACCATACCAACCATGTCAACCATACCAACCACATGAACCATACCAACCATACCAAACATACCAACCAAACCAACCATACCAACCATACCAAACATACCAACCATACCAACCTTACCAACCATACTAACCATACCAACCACACCAACCATACCAACCATACCAAACATACCAACCACACCAACCATACCAACCATGTCAACCTTTCCAACCACATCAACCATACCAACCATACCAACCACACCAACCATACCAACCATACCAAACATACCAACCACACCAACCTTACCAACTACATCAACCATACCACCCATACCAAACATACCAACCATACCAACCTTACCAACCATACTAGCCATACCAACCACACCAACCATACCAACCATACCAAACATACCAACCACACCAGCCATACCAACCATATCAACCATGTCAACCATACCAACCATACCAACCATACCAACCATGCCAACCATATCAACCATGCCAACCATGTCAACCATACCAACCATGCCAACCATACCAACAATACCAACCTTAACAACCACACCAACCATACCAACTTCACCAACCATGCCAACCATACCAACCATACCAAGCTTACCAACCATGTCAACCATAAGAACCACATGAACCATACCAACCATACCAAACATACCAACCATAAAAAACATACCAACCATACCAACCATACCAACCACACCAACCATACCAAAAATACCAACCATACCAACCATACCAACCTTACCAACCATACCAAACATACCAAACATACCAACCACACCAAGCATACCAACCATACCAACTTCACCAACCATGCCAACCATACCAACCATACCAAGCTTACCAACCATTACAACCATACCAACCATGCCAACCATATCAACCATGTCAACCTTACCAACCATGCCAACCATGCCAACCATGTCAACCTTACCAACCATACCAACCATACTAACCATACCAACCACACCAACCATACCAACCATACCAAACATACCAACCACACCAACCATACCAAGCATATCAACCATGTCAACCATACCAACCATACCAACCATACCAACCATGCCAACCATATCAACCATGCCAACCATGTCAACCATGCCAACCATACCAACCACACCAACCACACCAACCATACCAACTATGTCAAACATACCAACCATACCAACCATGTCAACCTTACCAACCACATCAACCATACCAACCATGCCAACCATATCAACCATGCCAACCATGTCAACCATGCCAACCATACCAACCACACCAACCATACCAACTTAACCAACCATACCAACCTTACCAACCATGCCAACCATACTAAACATACCAATCATACCAACCATGCCAACCATACCAACCATGCCAACCATACCAACCATACCAACCATACCAACCATGTCAACCATACCAACCACATGAACCATACCAACCATACCAAACATACCAACCATACCAACCAAACCAACCATACCAACCATACCAACCTTACCAACCATGCCAACCATGTCAACCTTTCCAACCACATCAACCATACCAACCATACCAACCACACCAACCATACCAACCATACCAAACATACCAACCACACCAACCTTACCAACTACATCAACCATACCACCCATACCAAACATACCAACCATACCAACCTTACAAACCATACTAACCATACCAACCACACCAACCATACCAACCATACCAAACATGCCAACCACACCAACCATACCAACCATATCAACCATGTCAACCATACCAACCATACCAACCATACCAACCATGCCAACCATATCAACCATGCCAACCATGTCAACCATGCCAACCATACCAACCACACCAACCATACCAACTATGTCAAACATACCAACCATACCAACCATGTCAACCTTACCAACCACATCAACCATACCAACCATGCCAACCATATCAACCATGCCAACCATGTCAACCATGCCAACTATACCAACCACACCAACCATACCAACTTAACCAACCATACCAACCATACCAACCACACCAACCATACCAACCACATGAACCATACCAACCATACCAAACATACCAACCATACCAACCTTACCAACCATGCCAACCATACTAAACATACCAACCATACCAACCATGAAAACCATACCAACCATGCCAACCATGTCAACCTTACCAACCACATCAACCATACCAACCATACCAACCACACCAACCATACCACCCATACCAACCATGCCAACCATACCAACAATACCAACCTTAACAACCACACCAACCATACCAACTTCACCAACCATGCCAACCATACCAACCATACCAAGCTTACCAACCATGTCAACCATACCAACCACATGAACCATACCAACCATACCAAACATACCAACCATAAAAAACATACCAACCATACCAACCATACCAACCACACCAACCATACCAAAAATACCAACCATACCAACCATACCAACCTTACCAACCATGCCAACCATACTAAACATACCAACCATACCAACCATACCAACCATGTCACCCATGTCAACCATACCAACCACACCAACCATACCAACCATACCAACCATACCAACCATACCAACCTTACCAACCATGCTAACCATACCTAACATACCAACCATACCAACCATGCCAACCATGCCAACCATGTCAACCTTACCAACCATACCAACCATACTAACCATACCAACCACACCAACCATACCAACCATACCAAACATACCAACCACACCAACCATACCAACCATATCAACCATGTCAACCATACCAACCATACCAACCATACCAACCATGCCAACCATATCAACCATGCCAACCATGTCAACCATGCCAACCATACCAACCACACCAACCATACCAACTATGTCAAACATACCAACCATACCAACCATGTCAACCTTACCAACCACATCAACCATACCAACCATGCCAACCATATCAACCATGCCAACCATGTCAACCATGCCAACCATACCAACCACACCAACCATACCAACTTAACCAACCATACCAACCTTACCAACCATGCCAACCATACTAAACATACCAATCATACCAACCATGCCAACCATACCAACCATGCCAACCATACCAACCATACCAACCATGTCAACCATACCAACCACATGAACCATACCAACCATACCAAACATACATACCATACCAACCAAACCAACCATACCAACCATACCAACCTTACCAACCATGCCAACCATACTAAACATACCAACCATACCAACCATGCCAACCATACCAACCATGCCAACCATGTCAACCTTTCCAACCACATCAACCATACCAACCATACCAACCACACCAACCATACCAACCATACCAACCACACCAACCATACCAACCATACCAAACATACCAACCACACCAACCATACCAACCATATCAACCATGTCAACCATACCAACCATACCAACCATACCAACCATGCCAACCATATCAACCATGCCAACCATGTCAACCATGCCAACCATACCAACCACACCAACCATACCAACTATGTCAAACATATCAACCATGCCAACCATGTCAACCATGCCAACCATACCAACCACACCAACCATACCAACTTAACCAACCATACCAACCTTACCAACCATGCCAACCATACTAAACATACCAATCATACCAACCATGCCAACCATACCAACCATGTCAACCATACCAACCACATGAACCATACCAACCATACCAACCATACCAGCCACACCAACCATACCAACCATACCAAACATACCAACCATACCAACCATACCAAACATACCAACCACACCAACCATACCAACCATATCAACCATGTCAACCATACCAACCATACCAACCATACCAACCATGCCAACCATATCAACCATGCCAACCACATCAACCATACCAACCATGCCAACCATATCAACCATGCCAACCATGTCAACCATGCCAACCATACCAACCACACCAACCATACCAACTTAACCAACCATACCAACCTTACCAACCATGCCAACCATACTAAACATACCAATCATACCAACCATGCCAACCATACCAACCATGCCAACCATACCAACCATACCAACCATGTCAACCATACCAACCACATGAACCATACCAACCATACCAAACATACCAACCAAACCAACCATACCAACCATACCAAACATACCAACCATACCAACCTTACCAACCATACTAACCATACCAACCACACCAACCATACCAACCATACCAAACATACCAACCACACCAACCATACCAACCATGTCAACCTTTCCAACCACATCAACCATACCAACCATACCAACCACACCAACCATACCAACCATACCAAACATACCAACCACACCAACCTTACCAACTACATCAACCATACCACCCATACCAAACATACCAACCATACCAACCTTACCAACCATACTAACCATACCAACCACACCAACCATACCAACCATACCAAACATACAAACCACACCAACCATACCAACCATATCAACCATGTCAACCATACCAACCATACCAACCATACCAACCATGCCAACCATATCAACCATGCCAACCATGTCAACCATACCAACCATGCCAACCATACCAACAATACCAACCTTAACAACCACACCAACCATACCAACTTCACCAACCATGCCAACCATACCAACCATACCAAGCTTACCAACCATGTCAACCATAAGAACCACATGAACCATACCAACCATACCAAACATACCAACCATAAAAAACATACCAACCATACCAACCATACCAACCACACCAACCATACCAAAAATACCAACCATACCAACCATACCAACCTTACCAACCATACCAAACATACCAAACATACCAACCACACCAAGCATACCAACCATACCAACTTCACCAACCATGCCAACCATACCAACCATACCAAGCTTACCAACCATTACAACCATACCAACCATGCCAACCATATCAACCATGTCAACCTTACCAACCATGCCAACCATGCCAACCATGTCAACCTTACCAACCATACCAACCATACTAACCATACCAACCACACCAACCATACCAACCATACCAAACATACCAACCACACCAACCATACCAAGCATATCAACCATGTCAACCATACCAACCATACCAACCATACCAACCATGCCAACCATATCAACCATGCCAACCATGTCAACCATGCCAACCATACCAACCACACCAACCACACCAACCATACCAACTATGTCAAACATACCAACCATACCAACCATGTCAACCTTACCAACCACATCAACCATACCAACCATGCCAACCATATCAACCATGCCAACCATGTCAACCATGCCAACCATACCAACCACACCAACCATACCAACTTAAACAACCATACCAACCTTACCAACCATGCCAACCATACTAAACATACCAATCATACCAACCATGCCAACCATACCAACCATGCCAATCATACCAACCATACCAACCATACCAACCATGTCAACCATACCAACCACATGAACCATACCAACCATACCAAACATACCAACCATACCAACCAAACCAACCATACCAACCATACCAACCTTACCAACCATGCCAACCATGTCAACCTTTCCAACCACATCAACCATACCAACCATACCAACCACACCAACCATACCAACCATACCAAACATACCAACCACACCAACCTTACCAACTATATCAACCATACCACCCATACCAAACATACCAACCATACCAACCTTACAAACCATACTAACCATACCAACCACACCAACCATACCAACCATACCAAACATGCCAACCACACCAACCATACCAACCATATCAACTATGTCAACCATACCAACCATACCAACCATACCAACCATGCCAACCATATCAACCATGCCAACCATGTCAACCATGCCAACCATACCAACCACACCAACCATACCAACTATGTCAAACATACCAACCATACCAACCATGTCAACCTTACCAACCACATCAACCATACCAACCATGCCAACCATATCAACCATGCCAACCATGTCAACCATGCCAACTATACCAACCACACCAACCATACCAACTTAACCAACCATACCAACCATACCAACCACACCAACCATACCAACCACATGAACCATACCAAACATACCAACCATACCAACCATACAAACCATACCAAACATACCAACCTTACCAACCATGCCAACCATACTAAACATACCAACCATACCAACCATGCCAACCATACCAACCATGCCAACCATGTCAACCTTACCAACCACATCAACCATACCAACCATACCAACTTCACCAACCATACCAACCTTACCAACCAGGCCAACCATACTAAACATACCAACCATACCAACCATGCCAACCATACCAACCATGCCAACCATACCAACCATATCAACCATACCAACCACATGAACCATACCAACCATACCAACCATACCAAACATACCAAACATACCAACCATGCCAACCATACCAACCATGCCAACCATGTCAACCTTACCAACCACATCAACCATACCAACCATACCAACCACACCAACCATACCAACCATACCAATCATACCAAGGTTACCAACCATGACAACCATACCAACAATACCAACCATGTCAACCTTACCAACCACATCAACCATACCAACCATACCAACCACACCAATCATACCAACCATACCAACCACACCAACCATGCCAACCATACCAAGCTTGCCAACCATGACAACCATACCAAACTTACCAACCATGTCAACCATACAAACCATACCAACCATGTCAACCTTACCAACCACATCACCCATACCAACCATACCATCAATACCAACCATACAACCATACCAACCTTACCAACCATACCAACCATACCAACCATACCAACCATACCAACCATGTCAACCCTACCAACCACATCAACCATACCAACCATACCAACCACACCAACCATACCAACCATACCAACCATACCAAACATACCAACCACACCAACCATACCAACCATACCAACTTCACCAACCATGCCAACCATACCAACCATACCAAGCTTACCAACCATGTCAACCATACCAACCACATGAACCATACCAACCATACCAAACATACCAACCATACCAACCATACCAACCTTACCAACCATGCCAACCATACTAAACATACCAACCATACCAACCACATGAACCATACCAAACATACCAACCATACCAACCATACAAACCATACCAAACATACCAACCTTACCAACCATGCCAACCATACTAAACATACCAACCATACCAACCACATCAACCATACCAACCATGCCAACCATATCAACCATGCCAACCATGTCAACCATGCCAACTATACCAACCACACCAACCATACCAACTTAACCAACCATACCAACCATACCAACCACACCAACCATACCAACCACATGAACCATACCAAACATACCAACCATACCAACCATACAAACCATACCAAACATACCAACCTTACCAACCATGATAACCATACTAAACATACCAACCATACCAACCATGCCAACCATACCAACCATGCCAACCATGTCAACCTTACCAACCACATCAACCATACCAACCATACCAACTTCACCAACCATACCAACCTTACCAACCAGGCCAACCATACTAAACATACCAACCATACCAACCATGCCAACCATACCAACCATGCCAACCATACCAACCATGCCAACCATACCAACCATGCCAACTATGTCAACCTTACCAACCACATCAACCATATCAACCATACCAACCACACCAACCATACCAACCATACCAAACATACCAACCGTACCAACCTTACCAACCATGCCAACCATACTAAACATACCAACCATACCAACCATGCCAACCATACCAACCATGCCAACCATGTCAACCATACCAACCACATCAACTATACCAACCATACCAAACATACCAAACATACCAACCACACCAAGCATACCAACCATACCAACTTCACCAACCATGCCAACCATACCAACCATACCAAGCTTACCAACCATTACAACCATACCAACCATGCCAACCATATCAACCATGTCAACCTTACCAACCATGTCAACCATGTCAACCATACCAACCACACCAACCATACCAACCATAATAACCATACACACCGTACCAACCATGTCAACCATACCAGCTATACCAACCATACCAACCTTACCAACCTTGCCAACTTCACCAACCATGCCAACCATACCAACCATACCAAGTTTACCAACCATGACAACCATACCAACCATGCCAACCATATCAACCATACCAAGCTTACAAACCATAACAACCATACCAACCATGCCAACCATATCAACCATACCAACCATGTCAACCATGCCAACCATACCAACCACACCAACCATACAAACCATACCAACTTCACCAACCATGCCAACCATACCAAGCTTACCAACAATGACAACCATAGCAACCATACCAACCTTACCACCCATGTCAACCATACCAACCATACCAACCATGTCAACCTTACCAACCACATCAACCATACCAACCATACCAACCACACCAACCATACCAGCCATACCAACCACACCAACCATACCAACCATACCAACCACACCACCCGTACCAAACATACCAACCATACCAACCTTACCAACCATGCCAACCATACTAAACATACCAACCATACCAACCATGCTAACCATTCCAACCATGCCAACCATGTCAACCATACCAACCACATCAACCATACCAACCATACCAAACATACCAGCCATACCAACCATAAAAACCTTACCAACCATGTTAACCATACTAAACATACCAACCATTCCAACCATACCAACCATGAAAACCATACCAACCATGTCAAGCTTACCAACCACATCAACCATACCAACCATACCAACCACATCAACCATACCAACCATACCAAGCTTACCAACCATGACAACCATACCAACCATACCAACCATGTCAACCTTACCAACCACATCAACCATACCAACCATACCAACCACACCAACCATACCAACCATACCAACCACACCAACCATGCCAACCATACCAAGCTTACTAACCATGACAACCATACCAACCTCACCAACCATGTCAACCATACAAACCATACCAACCATGTCAACCTTACCAACCACATCAACCATACCAACCATACCAACAATACCAACCATACCAACCATACCAACCATACCAAACATACCAACCATACCAACCATACCAACCTTACCAACCATGCCAACCATACTAAACATACCAACCATACCAACCATGCCAACCATACCAACCATGCCAACCATGTCAACCTTACCAAAAACATCAACCATACCAACCATACCAACCACACCAACCATACCAACCATACCAAACATACCAACCATACCAACCATACCAACCTTACCAACCATGCCAACCATACTAAACATACCAACCATACCAACCATGCCAACCATACCAACCATGCCAACCATGTCAACCTTACCAAAAACATCAACCATACCAACCATACCAACTTCACCAACCATACCAACCTTACCAACCAGGCCAACCATACTAAACATACCAACCATACCAACCATGCCAACCATACCAACCATGCCAACCATACTAAACATACCAACCATACCAACCATGCCAACCTTACCAACCACATCAACCATACCAACCATACCAACCACACCAACCATACCAACCATACCAACCATACCAAACATACCAACCATACCAACCATACCAACCTTACCAACCATGCCAACCATACTAAACATACCAACCATACCAACCATGCCAACCATACCAACCATGCCAACCATGTCAACCTTACCAAAAACATCAACCATACCAACCATACCAACCACACCAACCATACCAACCATACCAACCATACCAACCATACCAAACATACCAACCATACCAACCATACCAACCTTACCAACCATACCAACCATACCAAACATACCAGCCATACTAAACATACCAACCATACCAACCATGCCAACCTTACCAACCACATCAACCATACCAACCATACCAACCACACCAACCATACCAACCATACCAACCATACCAAACATACCAACCATACCAACCATACCAACCATACCAACCTTACCAACCATGCCAACCATACTAAACATACCAACCATACCAACCATACCAACCTTACCAACCATGCCAACCATACTAAACATACCAACCATACCAACCATGACAACAATACCAACCATACCAACCATGTCAACCTTACCAACCACACCAACCATACCAACCATACCAACCACACCAACAATGCCAACCATACCAAGCTTACCAACCATGACAACCATACCAACCTTACCAACCATGTCAACCATACAAACCATACCAACCATGTCAACCTTACAAACCACATCAACCATACCAACCATACCAACAATACCAACCATACCAACCATACCAACCTTACCAAACATACCAGCCATACTAAACATACCAACCATACAACCATGCCAACCATACCAACCATGTCAACCTTACCAACCACATCAACCATACCAACCATACCAACCACACCAACCATACCAACCATACCAAACATACCAACCACACCAACCATACCAACCATACCAACTTCACCAACCATACCAACCATACCAACCATACCAAGCTTACCAACCATGTCAACCATACCAACCACATGAACCATACCAACCATACCAAACATACCAACCATACCAACCATACCAACCTTACCAACCATGCCAACCATACTAAACATACCAACCATACCAACCATGCCAACCATACCAACCATGCCAACCATGTCAACCTTACCAACCACATCAACCATACCAACCATACCAACCATACCAACCATGCCAACCATACCAACTTCACCAACCATGCCAACCATACCAACCATACCAAGCTTACCAACCATGACAACCATACCAACCTTACCAACCATGTCAACCTTACCAACCATACTAAACATACCAACCATACCAACCATGCCAACCATACCAACCATGCCAACCATGTCAACCTTACCAACCACATTAACCATACCAACCTTACCAACCATACCAACCATACCAACTTCACCAACCATGCCAACCATACCAACCATACCAAGCTTACCAACCATGTCAACCATACCAACCACATGAACCATACCAACCATACCAAACATACCAACCATACCAACCATACCAACCTTACCAACCATGCCAACCATACTAAACATACCAACCATACCAACCATACCAACCATGCCAACCATACCAACCATGCCAACCATGTCAACCTTACCAACCACATCAACCATACCAACCATACCAACCACACCAACCATACCAACCATACCAACCACACCAACCATGCCAACCATACCAAGCTTACTAACCATGACAACCATACCAACCTCACCAACCATGTCAACCATACAAACCATACCAACCATGTCAACCTTACCAACCACATCAACCATACCAACCATACCAACAATACCAACCATACCAACCATACCAACCATACCAACCTTACCAACCATACCAAACATACCAGCCATACTAAACATACCAACCATACCAACCATGCCAACCTTACCAACGACATCAACCATACCAACCATACCAACCACACCAACCATACCAACCATACCAACCATACCAAACATACCAACCTTACCAACCATGTCAACCTTACCAACCATGTCAACCATGTCAACCATACCAACCACACCAACCACACCAACCACACCAACCATACCAAAAATACCAACCATACCAACCATACCAACCTTACCAACCATACCAACCATGCCAACCATACCAACCATACCAACCACACCAACCATACCAACCATACCAAACATACCACCACACCAACCATACCAACCATATCAACCATGTCAACCATACCAACCATACCAACCACATCAACCATACCAACCATGACAACCATATCAACCATGCCAACCATGTCAACCATGCCAACCGTACCAACCACACCAACCATACCAACCATGTCAACCATACCAACCATACCAACCATGTCAACCTTACCAACCACATCAACCATACCAACCGTGCCAACCATATCAACCATGCCAACCATGTCAACCATACCAACCATACCAACCACACCAACCATACCAACCATACCAACCATACCAAACATACCAACCATACCAACCATACCAACCTTACCGACCATGCCAACCATATTAAACATAACAACCATACCAACCATGCCAACCATACCAACCATGCCAACCATGTAAACCATACCAACCACATCAACTATACCAACCATACCAAACATACCAACCACTCAACCATACCAACTTCACCAACCATGCCAACCATACCAACCACACCAACCACACCAACCACACCAACCACACCAACCATACCAAAAATACCAACCATACCAACCATACCAACCTTACCAACCATGCCAACCATACTAAACATACCAACCATACCAACAATGTCACCCATGTCAACCATACCAACCACACCAAGCATACCAACCATACCAACCATACCAACCTTACCAACCATGCCAACCATACTAAACATACCAACCATACCAACCATGCCAACCATACCAACCATGCCAACCATGTCAACCTTACCAACCATACCAACCATACCAACCATACCAACCACACCAACCATACCAACCATACCAAACATACCAACCACACCAACCATACCAACCATATCAACCATGTCAACCATACCAACCATACCAACCACATCAACCATACCAACCATGCCAACCATATCAACCATGCCAACCATGTCAACCATGCCAACCATATCAACCATAACTACCTTACCAACCATGACAACCATACCAACCATGCCAACCATACTAAACATACCAACCATACCAACCATGCCAACCATACCAACCATGCCAACCATGTCAACCTTACCAACCATACCAACCATACCAACCATACCAACCATACCAACCACACCAAACCATACCAACCATACCAACCACACCAACCATACCAACCATATCAACCATGTCAACCATACCAACCATACCAACCACATCAACCATACCAACCATGCCAACCATATCAACCATGCCAACCATACCAACCATGCCAACCATGTCAACCTTACCAACCACATCAACCATACCAACCATACCAACCACACCAACCATACCAACCATACCAATCATACCAAGGTTACCAACCATGACAACCATACCAACAATACCAACCATGTCAACCTTACCAACCACATCAACCATACCAACCATACCAACCACACCAATCATACCAACCATACCAACCACACCAACCATGCCAACCATACCAAGCTTACCAACCATGACAACCATACCAAACTTACCAACCATGTCAACCATACAAACCATACCAACCATGTCAACCTTACCAACCACATCACCCATACCAACCATACCATCAATACCAACCATACCAACCATACCAACCTTACCAACCATACCAACCATACCAACCATACCAACCATACCAACCATGTCAACCTTACCAACCACATCAACCATACCAACCATACCAACCACACCAACCATACCAACCATACCAACCATACCAAACATACCAACCACACCAACCATACCAACCATACCAACTTCACCAACCATGCCAACCATACCAACCATACCAAGCTTACCAACCATGTCAACCATACCAACCACATGAACCATACCAACCATACCAAACATACCAACCATACCAACCATACCAACCTTACCAACCATGCCAACCATACTAAACATACCAACCATACCAACCATACCAACCATGCCAACCATACCAACCATGCCAACCATGTCAACCTTACCAACCACATCAACCATACCAACCATACCAACCACACCAACCATACCACCCATACCAACCATGCCAACCATACCAACAATACCAACCTTACCAACCATACCAACCATACCAACCACACCAACCATACCAACTTCACCAACCATGCCAACCATACCAACCATACCAAGCTTACCAACCATGACAACCATACCAACCTTACCAACCATGTCAACCTTACCAACCATGTCAACCATGTCAACCATACCAACCACAACAATCACACCAACCATACCAAAAATACCAACCATACCAACCATACCAACTTTACCAACCATGCCAACCATACTAAACATACCAACCATACCAACCATGTCACCCATGTCAACCATACCAACCACACCAACCATACCAACCATACCAACCTTACCAACCATGCCAACCATACTAAACATACCAACCATACCAACCATGCCAACCATACCAACCATGCCAACCATGTCAACTTTACCCACCATACCAACCATACCAACCATATCAACCACACCAACCATACCAACCATACCAAACATACCAACCACACCAACCATACCAACCATATCAACCATGTCAACCATACCAACCATACCAACCACATCAACCATACCAACCATGCCAACCATATCAACCATGCCAACCATGTCAACCATGCCAACCATACCAACCACACCAACCATACAAACCATGTCAACCATGTCAACCATACCAACCATACCAACCATGTCAACCTTACCAACCACATCAACCATACCAACCATGCCAACCATATCAACCATGCCAACCATGTCAACCATGCCAACCATACCAACCACACCAACCATACCAACTTAACCAACCATACCAACCTTACCAACCATGCCAACCATACTAAACATACCAATCATACCAAACATGCCAACCATACCAACCATGCCAACCATACCAACCATACCAACCATGTCAAACATACCAACCACATGAACCATACCAACCATACCAAACATACCAACCATACCAACCATACCAACCATACCAACAATACCAACCATACCAACCTTACCAACCATGCCAAGCATACTAAACATACCAACCATACCAACCATGCCAACCATACCAACCATGCCAACCATGTCAACCTTACCAACCACATCAACCATACCAACCATACCAACCACACCAACCATACCAACCATACCAAACATACCAACCACACCAACCTTACCAACTACATCAACCATACCACCCATACCAAACATACCAACCATACCAACCTTACCAACCATGTCAACTATACCAACCATGTCAACCTTACCAACCACATCAACCATACCAACCATACCAACCACACCAACCATATCAACCACATGAACCATACCAACCATACCAAACATACCAACCATACCAACCATACCAACCTTACCAACCATGCCAACCATACTAAACATACTAACCATGCCAACCATACCAACCATGCCAACCATGTCAACCTTACCAACCACATCAACCATACCAACCATACCAACTTCACCAACCATACCAACCTTACCAACCATGCCAACCATACTAAACATACCAACCATACCAACCATGCCAACCATACCAACCATGCCAACCATACCAACCATGTCAACCATACCAACCACATGAACCATACCAACCATACCAAACATACCAAACATACCAAACATACCAACCATACCAACCTTACCAACCATGCCAACCACACTAAACATACCAACCATACCAACCATGCCAACCATACCAACCATGCCAACCATGTCAACTTTACCAACCACATCAACCAAACCAACCATACCAACCACACCAACCATACCAACCATACCAAACATACCAACCGTACCAACCTTACCAACCATGCCAACCATACTAAACATACCAACCATACCAACCATGCCAACCATACCAACCATGCCAACCATGTCAACCATACCAACCACATCAACTATACCAACCATACCAAACATACCAAACATACCAACCACACCAAGCATACCAACCATACCAACTTCACCAACCATACCAACCTTACCAACCATGCCAACCATACTAAACATACCAACCATACCAACCATGCCAACCATGTCAACCTTACCAACCACATCAACCATACCAACCATACCAACCACACCAACCATACCAACCATACCAACCACACCAACCATGCCAACCATACCAAGCTTACTAACCATGACAACCATACCAACCTCACCAACCATGTCAACCATACAAACCATACCAACCATGTCAACCTTACCAACCACATCAACCATACCAACCATACCAACAATACCAACCATACCAACCATACCAACCTTACCAACCATACCAAACATACCAGCCATACTAAACATACCAACCATACCAACCATGCCAACCTTACCAACCACATCAACCATACCAACCATACCAACCACACCAACCATACCAACCATACCAACCATACCAAACATACCAACCATACCAACCATACCAACCATACCAACCTTACCAACCATGCCAACCATACTAAACATACCAACCATACCAACCATGCCAACCATACCAACCATGCCAACCATGTCAACCTTACCAAAAACATCAACCATACCAACCATACCAACCACACCAACCATACCAACCATACCAACCATACCAACCATACCAACCATACCAAACATACCAACCATACCAACCATACCAACCTTACCAACCATACCAACCATACCAAACATACCAGCCATACTAAACATACCAACCATACCAACCATGCCAACCTTACCAACCACATCAACCATACCAACCATACCAACCACACCAACCATACCAACCATACCAACCATACCAAACATACCAACCATACCAACCATACCAACCATACCAACCTTACCAACCATGCCAACCATACTAAACATACCAACCATACCAACCATACCAACCTTACCAACCATGCCAACCATACTAAACATACCAACCATACCAACCATGACAACAATACCAACCATACCAACCATGTCAACCTTACCAACCACACCAACCATACCAACCATACCAACCACACCAACAATGCCAACCATACCAAGCTTACCAACCATGACAACCATACCAACCTTACCAACCATGTCAACCATACAAACCATACCAACCATGTCAACCATACCAACCATACCAACAATACCAACCATACCAACCATACCAACCTTACCAAACATACCAGCCATACTAAACATACCAACCATACCAACCATGCCAACCATACCAACCATGTCAACCTTACCAACCACATCAACCATACCAACCATACCAACCACACCAACCATACCAACCATACCAAACATACCAACCACACCAACCATACCAACTTCACCAACCATACCAACCATACCAAGCTTACCAACCATGTCAACCATACCAACCACATGAACCATACCAACCATACCAAACATACCAACCATACCAACCATACCAACCTTACCAACCATGCCAACCATACTAAACATACCAACCATACCAACCATGCCAACCATACCAACCATGCCAACCATGTCAACCTTACCAACCACATCAACCATACCAACCATACCAACCATGCCAACCATACCAACTTCACCAACCATGCCAACCATACCAACCATACCAAGCTTACCAACCATGACAACCATACCAACCTTACCAACCATGTCAACCTTACCAACCATACTAAACATACCAACCATACCAACCATGCCAACCATACCAACCATGTCAACCTTACCAACCACATTAACCATACCAACCTTACCAACCATACCAACCATACCAACTTCACCAACCATGCCAACCATACCAACCATACCAAGCTTACCAACCATGACAACCATACCAACCTTACCAACCATGTCAACCTTACCAACCATGTCAACCATGTCAACCATACCAACCACACCAACCACACCAACCACACCAACCATACCAAAAATACCAACCATACCAACCATACCAACCTTACCAACCATACCAACCATGCCAACCATACCAACCATACCAACCACACCAACCATACCAACCATACCAAACATACCAACCACACCAACCATACCAACCATATCAACCATGTCAACCATACCAACCATACCAACCACATCAACCATACCAACCATGCCAACCATATCAACCATGCCAACCATGTCAACCATGCCAACCGTACCAACCACACCAACCATACCAACCATGTCAACCATACCAACCATACCAACCATGTCAACCTTACCAACCACATCAACCATACCAACCATGCCAACCATATCAACCATGCCAACCATGTCAACCATACCAACCATACCAACCACACCAACCATACCAACCATACCAACCATACCAAACATACCAACCATACCAACCTTACCGACCATGCCAACCATATTAAACATAACAACCATACCAACCATGCCAACCATACCAACCATGCCAACCATGTAAACCATACCAACCACATCAACTATACCAACCATACCAAACATACCAACCACTCAACCATACCAACTTCACCAACCATGCCAACCATACCAACCACACCAACCACACCAACCACACCAACCACACCAACCATACCAAACATACCAACCACACCAACCATACCAACCATATCAACCATGTCAACCATACCAACCATACCAACCACATCAACCATACCAACCATGCCAACCATATCAACCATGCCAACCATGTCAACCATGCCAACCATACCAACCACACCAACCATACCAACCATGCCAACCATATCAACCATGCCAACCATGTCAACCATGCCAACCATACCAACCATGTCAACCTTACCAACCACATCAACCATACCAACCATGCCAACCATATCAACCATGCCAACCATGTCAACCATGCCAACCATACAAACCACACCAACCATACCAACCATGTCAACCATACCAACCATACCAACCATGTCAACCTTACCAACCACATCAACCATACCAACCATGCCAACCATATCAACCATGCCAACCATGTCAACCATGTCAACCATGCCAACCATACCAACCACACCAACCATACCAACCATGTCAACCATACCAACCATACCAACCATGTCAACCTTACCAACCACATCAACCATACCAACCATATCAACCATGCCAACCATGTCAACCATGCCAACCATACCAACCATGTCAACCTTACCAACCACATCAACCATACCAACCATGCCAACCATATCAACCATGCCAACCACATCAACCATACCAACCATGCCAACCATATCAACCATGCCAACCATGTCAACCATGCCAACCATACCAACCATGTCAACCTTACCAACCACATCAACCATACCAACCATGCCAACCATATCAACCATGCCAACCATGTCAACCATGCCAACCATACCAACCACACCAACCATACCAACCATGTCAACCATACCAACCATACCAACCATGTACACCTTACCAACCACATCAACCATACCAACCATGCCAACCATATCAACCATGCCAACCATGTCAACCATGTCAACCATGCCAACCATACCAACCACACCAAGCATACCAACCATACCAACTTCACCAACCATACCAACCTTACCAACCATGCCAACCATACTAAACATACCAACCATACCAACCATGTCAACCTTACCCACCATACCAACCATACCAACCATACCAACCACACCAACCATACCAACCATACCAAACATACCAACCACACCAACCATACCAACCATATCAACCATGTCAACCATACCAACCATACCAACCACATCAACCATTCCAACCATGCCAACCATATCAACCATGCCAACCATGTCAACCATGCCAACCATACCAACCACACCAACCATACCAACCATGTCAACCATACCAACCATACCAACCATGTCAACCTTACCAACCACATCAACCATACCAACCATGCCAACCATATCAACCATGCCAACCATGTCAACCATGCCAACCATACCAACCACACCAACCATACCAACTTAACCAATCATACCAACCTTACCAAACATGCCAACCATACCAACCATACCAACCATGTCAACCATACCAACCACATGAACCATACCAACCATACCAAACATACCAACCATACCAACCATACCAACCATACCAACCATACCAACCATACCAACCATACCAACCATACCAACCATACCAACCATACCAACCATACCAACCATACCAACCATACCAACCATACCAACCATACCAACCTTACCAACCATGCCAAGCATACTAAACATACCAACCATACCAACCATGCCAACCATACCAACCATGCCAACCATGTCAACCTTACCAACCACATCAACCATACCAACCATACCAACCACACCAACCATACCAACCATACCAAACATACCAACCACACCAACCTTACCAATTACATCAACCATACCACCCATACCAAACATACCAACCATACCAACCATACCAACCATACCAACCATACCAACCATACCAACCATACCAACCTTACCAACCATGCCAACCATACTAAACATACCAACCATGCCAACCATGCCAACCATGCCAACCATGTCGACCTTAATAACCACATCAACCATACCAACCATACCAACTTCACCAACCTTACCAACCTTACCAACCTTACCAACCATGCCAACCATACTAAACATACCAACCATACCAACCATGTCAACCATACCAACCATGTCAACCTTACCAACCACATCAACCATACCAACCATACCAACCACACCAACCATACCAACCACATGAACCATACCAACCATACCAAACATACCAACCATACCAACCATACCAACCATACCAACCTTACCAACCATGCCAACCATACTAAACATACCAACCATGCCAACCATACCAACCATGCCAACCATGTCAACCTTACCAACCACATCAACCATACCAACCATACCAACCACACCAACCATACCAACCACATCAACCATACCAACCATACCAACCACACCAACCATACCAACCATACCAAACATACCAACCACACCAACCTTACCAATTACATCAACCATACCACCCATACCAAACATACCAACCATACCAACCATACCAACCATACCAACCATACCAACCTTACCAACCATGCCAACCATACTAAACATACCAACCATGCCAACCATACCAACCATGCCAACCATGTCAACCTTACCAACCACATCAACCATACCAACCATACCAACTTCACCAACCATACCAACCTTACCAACCATGCCAACCATACTAAACATACCAACCATACCAATCATGTCAACCATACCAACCATGTCAACCTTACCAACCACATCAACCATACCAACCATACCAACCACACCAACCATACCAACCACATGAACCATACCAACCATACCAAACATACCAACCATACCAACCATACCAACCATACCAACCATGTCAACCATACCAACCACATGAACCATACCAACCATACCAAACATACCAAACATACCAAACATACCAACCATACCAACCTTACCAACCATACCAACCACACTAAACATACCAACCATACCAACCATACCAACCATACCAACCATGCCAACCATGTCAACCTTACCAACCACATCCACCATACCAACCATACCAACCACACCAACCATACCAACCATACCAAACATACCAACCGTACCAACCTTACCAACCATGCCAACCATACTAAACATACCAACCATACCAACCATGCCAACCATACCAACCATGCCAACCATGTCAACCATACCAACCACATCAACTATACCAACCATACCAAACATACCAAACATACCAACCACACCAAGCATACCAACCATACCAACTTCGCCAACCATGCCAACCATACCAACCATACCAAGCTTACCAACCATTACAACCATACCAACCATGCCAACCATATCAACCATGTCAACCTTACCAACCATGTCAACCATGTCAACCATACCAACCACACCAACCATACCAACAATACCAACCATACCAACCATACACACCGTACCAACCATACCAACCATGCCAACCATGTCAACCTTACCAACCACATCCACCATACCAACCATACCAACCATACCAACCATACCAAACATACCAACCGTACCAACCTTACCAACCATGCCAACCATACTAAACATACCAACCATACCAACCATGCCAACCATACCAACCATGCCAACCATGTCAACCATACCAACCACATCAACTATACCAACCATACCAACCACACCAACCATACCAACCATACCAAACATACCAACCGTACCAACCTTACCAACCATACCAACCATACTAAACATACCAACCATACCAACCATGCCAACCATACCAACCATGCCAACCATGTCAACCATACCAACCACATCAACTATACCAACCATACCAAACATACCAAACATACCAACCACACCAAGCATACCAACCATACCAACTTCACCAACCATGCCAACCATACCAACCATACCAAGCTTACCAACCATTACAACCATACCAACCATGCCAACCATATCAACCATGTCAACCTTACCAACCATGTCAACCATGTCAACCATACCAACCACACCAACCATACCAACAATACCAACCTTACCAACCATGCCAACCATACTAAACATACCAACCATACCAACCATGCCAACCATACCAACCATGCCAACCATGTCAACCATAACAACCACATCAACTATACCAACCATACCAAACATACCAAACATACCAACCACACCAAGCATACCAACCATACCAACTTCACCAACCATACCAACCATACCAACCATGCCAACCATACCAACCATGCCAACCATGTCAACCATACCAACCACATCAACTATACCAACCATACCAAACATACCAAACATACCAACCACACCAAGCATACCAACCATACCAACTTCACCAACCATGCCAACCATACCAACCATACCAAGCTTACCAACCATTACAACCATACCAACCATGCCAACCATATCAACCATGTCAACCTTACCAACCATGTCAACCATGTCAACCATACCAACCACACCAACCATACCAACAATACCAACCATACCAACCATACACACCGTACCAACCACGCCAACCATACCAACCATACCAACCATACTAACCATGCCAACCTTAACAACCATGCTAACCATACCAATCTTACCAACCATGCCATCCATACCAACCATGTCAACCAGACCAACCATACCAATCTTACCAACCATGTCAACCATGCCAACCATACCAACCACACCAACCATACCAACAATACCAACCATACCAACCATACCAACCATACCAACCATACCAACCATACCAACCATACCAACCATACCAACCATGGCAACCATACCAGCCATAACAACCATACCAACCTTACCAACCATGCCAACCATGCCAACCATACCAACCATACCAACCATGCCAACCATACCAACCTTAACAACCATGCCAACCATACTAAACATACCAACCATACCAACCATGCCAACCATACCAACCATGCCAACCATGTCAACCTTAGCAACCACATCAACCACACCAACCATACCAACCATGCCAACCATATCAACCATACCAAGCTTACCAACCATGACAACCATACCAACCATGCCAACCACATCAACCATACCAACCATGTCAACCATGCCAACCATACCAACCATACCAACTTCACCAACCATGCCAACCATACCAAGCTTACCAACCATGACAGCCATACCAACCATACCAAACTTACCAACCATGTCAACCATACAAACCATACCAACCATGTCAACCTTACCAACCAAATCAACCATACCAACCATACCAACAATACCAACCATACCAACCATACCAACCTTACCAACCATACCAAACATACCAGCCATACCAACCATACCAACCATACCAACCTTACCAACCATGCCAAACATAACAACCATACCAACCATGCCAACCATACAAACCATGCCAACCATGTAAACCATACCAACCACATCAACTATACCAACCATACCAAACATACCAACCACACCAAACATACCAACTTCCCCAACCATAAAAACCATACCAAGCTTACCAACCATGTCAACCATACCAACCACATGAACCATACCAACCATACCAAACATACCAACCATACCAACCATACCAACCTTACCAACCATACTAAACATACCAACCATACCAACCATGCCAACCATACCACCCATGCCAACCATGTAAACCATACCAACCACATCAACTATACCAAACATACCAACCACTCAACCATACCAACTTCACCAACCATGCCAACCATACCAACCACACCAACCACACCAACCATACCAAAAATACTAAACATACCAACCATAGCAACCATGCCAACCATACTAAACATACCAACCATAGCAACCATGCCAACCATACCAACCATGCCAACCATGTCAACCTTACCAACCATACCAACCATACCAACCATACCAACCACACCAACCATACCAAACATACCAACCACACCAACCATACCAACCATATCAACTATGTCAACCATACCAACCATACCAACCACATCAACCATACCAACCATGCCAACCATATCAACCATGCCAACCATGTCAACCATGCCAACCATATCAACCATAACAAGCTTACCAACCATGTCAACCATGCAACCCATACCAACCACAACAACCATACCAACCATACCAACCACACCAACCATACCAACCATATCAACTATGTCAACCATACCAACCATACCAACCACATCAACCATACCAACCATGCCAACCATATCAACCATGCCAACCATGTCAACCATGCCAACCATATCAACCATAACAAGCTTACCAACCATGACAACCATACCAACCATGCCAACCATATCAACCATACCAACCATGTCAACCATGCAACCCATACCAACCACAACAACCATACCAACCATACCAACTACACCAACCATATCAACCATGCCAACCATGTCAACCATGCCAACCATATCAACCATAACAAGCTTACCAACCATGACAACCATACCAACCATGCCAACCATATCAACCATACCAACCATGCCAACCATACCAACCTTAACAACCATGCCAACCATACTAAACATACCAACCATACCAACCATGCCAACCATACCAACCATGCCAACCATGTCAACCTTAGCAACCACATCAACCATACCAACCATACCAACCATGCCAACCATATCAACCATACCAAGCTTACCAACCATGACAACCATACCAACCATACCAACCACATCAACCATACCAACCATGCCAACCATATCAACCATGCCAACCATGTCAACCATGCCAACCATATCAACCATAACAAGCTTACCAACCATGTCAACCATGCAACCCATACCAACCACAACAACCATACCAACCATACCAACCACACCAACCATACCAACCATATCAACTATGTCAACCATACCAACCATACCAACCACATCAACCATACCAACCATGCCAACCATATCAACCATGCCAACCATGTCAACCATGCCAACCATATCAACCATAACAAGCTTACCAACCATGACAACCATACCAACCATGCCAACCATATCAACCATACCAACCATGTCAACCATGCAACCCATACCAACCACAACAACCATACCAACCATACCAACCACACCAACCATACCAACCATATCAACTATGTCAACCATACCAACCATACCAACCACATCAACCATACCAACCATGCCAACCATATCAACCATGCCAACCATGTCAACCATGCCAACCATATCAACCATAACAAGCTTACCAACCATGACAACCATACCAACCATGCCAACCATATCAACCATACCAACCATGTCAACCATGCAACCCATACCAACCACAACAACCATACCAACCATACCAACTACACCAACCATGCCAACCATATCAACCATACCAACCATACCAACCATACCAACCATACCAACCATACCAAGCTTACCAACCATGACAACCATACCAACCATACCAACCTTACCAACCATGTCAACCATACCAACCATACCAACCATACCAACCATACCAACCATGTCAACCTTACCAACCACATCAACCCTACCAACCATACCAACCACACCAACCATACCAACCATACCAACCACACCAACCATACCAACCATACGAACCACACCACCCATACCAAACATACCAACCATGCCAACCATACTAAACATACCAACCATACCAACCATGCTAACCATACCAACCATGCCAACCATGTCAACCATACCAACCATACCAACCATACCAACCTTACCAACCATGCCAACCATACTAAACATACCAACCATACCAACCATGCTAACCATACCAACCATGCCAACCATGTCAACCATACCAACCACATCAACCATACCAAACATACCAACCATACACACCGTACCAACCATGCCAACCATACCAGCCATACCAACCATACCAACCTTACCAACCATGCCAACTTCACCAAAAATGCCAAACATGCCAACCATATCAAGCTTACCAACCATGACAACCATACCAACCATGCCAACCATATCAACCATACCAAGCTTACCAACCATGACAACCATACCATTGTTGTGGTTGGTATAGTTGGCATGGTTGACATGGTTGGTATGGTTGATATGGTTGGTATGGTTGTCATGGTTGGTAAGCTTGGTATGGTTGATATGGTTGGCATTTTTGGTATGGTTGTCATGGTTGGTAAGTTTTTTTAGGTTGGCATGGTTGGTATGGTTGGCATGGTTGGTGAAGTTGGTATGGTTGGTATGGTTGGTGTGGTTGGTATGTTTGGTATGGTTGGTATAGTTGATGTGGTTGGTATGGTTTACATGGTTGGCATGGTTGGTATTGTTGGCATGGTTGGTATGGTTGTTATGTTTAGTATGGTTGGCATGGTCGGTAAGGTTGGTATGGTTGGTATGTTTGGTATGGTTGGTATGGTTGGTATGGTTGGTATGGTTGGTGTGGTTGGTATGGTTGGTATGGTTGATGTGGTTGGTAAGGTGGACATGGTTGGTATGGTTGGCATGGTTGGTATGTTTAGAATGGTTGGCATAGTTGGTAAGGTTGGCATGGTTGGTATGGTTGGCAATGTTGGTATGGTTGGTATGTTTAGTATGGTTGGCATGGTTGGTAAGGTTGGTGTGGTTGGTTTGGTTGGTATGGCTGGTATGTTTGGTATGGTTGGTAAGGTTGGTATGGTTGGTATGGTTGGTATTGTTGGTATGGTTGGTATGGTTGGTTAGGTTGATGTGGTTGGTAAGGTTGACATGGTTGGTATGGTTGACATGGTTGGTAAGGTTGGCATGGTTGGTATGGTTATCATGGTTGGTAAGCTTAGTATGGTTGGCATGGTTGGCATGGTTGGTGAAGTTAGTATCGTTGGTATGGTTGGTATGGTTGGTGTGATTGGTATGGTTGGCATGGTTGACATGGTTGGTATGGTTGATATGGTTGGCATGGTTGGTATGGTTGTCATGGTTGGTAAGCTTGGTATGGTTGATATGGTTGGCATGGTTGGTATGGTTGGTATGGTTGGTATGGTTGATGTGGTTGGTAAGGTTGACATGGTTGGCATGGTTGGTATGGTTGGCATTGTTGGTATTGTTGGTATATTTAGTATGGTTGGCATGGTTTGTAAGGTTGGTATGGTTGGCATGGTTGGTATGGTTGGTATGGTTGGTATGGTTGGCATGGTTGGTAAGGTTGGTATGGTTGTTATGGCTGGTATGGTTGCCATGGTTGGTATAGTTGGTATGGTTTTTATGGTTGGTATTGTTGGTATGGTTGGTGTGGTTGGTATGGTTGACATGGTTGGTAAGATTGGTATGGTTGGTCTGGTTGACATGGTTGGTATGTTTGGCATGGTTGGTAAGATTGGTATGGTTAGCATGGTTGTTAAGGTTGGCATGGTTAGTATGGTTGGTATGGTTGGCATAGTTGACATGGTTGGTATGGTTGGCATGGTTGGTATGGTTAGTATGGTTGGTATGGTTGGCATGGTTGGTAAAGTTGGTATGGTTGGTATGGTTGGTATGGTTGGTATGGTTGGTATGGTTGATGTGGTTGGTAAGGTTGACATGGTTGGCATGGTTGGTATGGTTGGCATGGTTGGCATGGTTGGTAAGGTTGGTATGGTTGGTATGGTTGGTATGTTTGGTATGGTTGGTATGGTTCATGTGGTTGGTATGGTTGGTATGGTTGGTATGGTTGGCATGGTTGGTATGGTTGGTATGTTTGGTATGGGTGGTATGGTTGATGTGGTTGGTAAGGTTGACATGGTTGGTATGGTTGACATGGTTGGTATGGTTGGTATGGTTGTCATGGTTGGTAAGCTTGGTATGGTTGACATGGTTGGTAAGGTTGGTATGGTTGGTATGGTTGTCATGGTTGGTAAGCTTGGTATGGTTGGTATGTTTAGTATGGTTGGCATGGTTGGTAAGGTTGGTATGGGTATTATGGTTGTCATTGTTGGTATGCTTGGTGTGGTTGGTATGTTTGGTATGGTTGGTATAGTTGATGTGGTTGGTATGGTTGGCGTGGTTGGTATGGTTGGCATGGTTGGTATGGTTGGTATGTTTAGTATGGTTGGCATGGTTGGTAAGGTTGGTATGGTTGGTATGTTTGGTATGGTTGGTATGGTTGGTGTGGTTGGTATGGTTGGTATGGTTGATGTGGTTGGTAAGGTTGACATGGTTGGCATGGTTAGTATGGTTGGCATGGTTGGCATGGTTGGTAAGGTTGGTATGGTTGGTATGGTTGGTATGGTTGGTATGTTTGGTATGGTTGGTATGGTTCATGTGGTTGGTATGGTTGACATGGTTGGTATGGTTGGTATGGTTGGTATGGTTGGTATGGTTGGTATGGTTGGCATGGTTGGTATGGTTTTTATGGTTGGTATTGTTGGTATGGTTGGTGTGGTTGGTATGGTTGATATGGTTGACATGGTTGGTAAGATTGGTATGGTTGGTCTGGTTGACATGGTTGGTATGTTTGGCATGGTTGGTAAAATTGGTATGGTTAGCATGGTTGTTAAGGTTGGCATGGTTAGTATGGTTGGTATGGTTGGCATAGTTGACATGGTTGGTATGGTTGGCATGGTTGGTATGGTTAGTATGGTTGGTATGGTTGGCATGGTTGGTAAAGTTGGTATGGTTGGTATGGTTGGTATGGTTGATGTGGTTGGTAAGGTTGACATGGTTGGCATTGTTGGTATGGTTGGCATGGTTGGCATGGTTGGTAAGGTTGGTATGGTTGGTATGGTTGGTATGGTTGGTATGGTTGGCATGGTTGGTATGGTTTTTATGGTTGGTATTGTTGGTATGGTTGGTGTGGTTGGTATGGTTGACATGGTTGATATGGTTGGTAAGATTGGTATGGTTGGTCTGGTTGACATGGTTGGTATGTTTGGCATGGTTGGTAAGATTGGTATGGTTAGCATGGTTGTTAAGGTTGGCATGGTTAGTATGGTTGGTATGGTTGGCATAGTTGACATGGTTGGTATGGTTGGCATGGTTGGTATGGTTAGTATGGTTGGTATGGTTGGCATGGTTGGTAAAGTTGGTATGGTTGGTATGGTTGGTATGGTTGATGTGGTTGGTAAGGTTGACATGGTTGGCATTGTTGGTATGGTTGGCATGGTTGGCATGGTTGGTATGGTTGGTATGGTTGGTATGGTTGGTATGGTTGGCATGGTTGGTATGGTTTTTATGGTTGGTATTGTTGGTATGGTTGGTGTGGTTGGTATGGTTGACATGGTTGACATGGTTGGTAAGATTGGTATGGTTGGTCTGGTTGACATGGTTGGTATGTTTGGCATGGTTGGTAAGATTGGTATGGTTAGCATGGTTGTTAAGGTTGGCATGGTTAGTACGGTTGGTATGGTTGGCATAGTTGACATGGTTGGTATGGTTGGCATGGTTGGTATGGTTAGTATGGTTGGTATGGTTGGCATGGTTGGTAAAGTTGGTATGGTTGGTATGGTTGGTATGGTTAGTATGGTTGATGTGGTTGGTAAGGTTGACATGGTTGGCATTGTTGGTATGGTTGGCATGGTTGGCATGGTTGGTAAGGTTGGTATGGTTGGTATGGTTGGTATGGTTGGTATGGTTGATGTGGTTGGTAAGGTTGACATGGTTGGCATGGTTGGTATGGTTGGCATGGTTGGCATGGTTGGTAAGGTTGGTATGGTTGGTATGGTTGGTATGTTTGGTATGGTTGGTATGGTTCATGTGGTTGGTATGGTTGGTATGGTTGGTATGGTTGGTATGGGTGGTATGGTTGGTATGGTTGGCATGGTTGGTATGGTTGGTATGTTTGGTATGGGTGGTATGGTTGATGTGGTTGGTAAGGTTGACATGGTTGGTATGGTTGGTATGGTTGTCATGGTTGGTAAGCTTGGTATGGTTGACATGGTTGGTAAGGTTGGTATGGTTGGTATGGTTGTCATGGTTGGTAAGCTTGGTATGGTTGGTATGTTTAGTATGGTTGGCATGGTTGGTAAGGTTGGTATGGGTATTATGGTTGTCATTGTTGGTATGCTTGGTGTGGTTGGTATGTTTGGTATGGTTGGTATAGTTGATGTGGTTGGTATGGTTGGCGTGGTTGGTATGGTTGGCATGGTTGGTATGGTTGGTATGTTTAGTATGGTTGGCATGGTTGGTAAGGTTGGTATGGTTGGTATGGTTGGTATGGTTGGTATGTTTGGTATGGTTGGTATGGTTCATGTGGTTGGCATGGTTAGTATGGTTGGTATGGTTGGCATAGTTGACATGGTTGGTATGTTTGGCATGGTTGGTATGGTTAGTATGGTTGGTATGGTTGGCATGGTTGGTAAAGTTGGTATGGTTGGTATGGTTGGTATGGTTGGTATGGTTGTCATGGTTGGTAAGCTTGGTATGGTTGACATGGTTGGTAAGGTTGGTATGGTTGGTATGGTTGTCATGGTTGGTAAGCTTGGTATGGTTGGTATGTTTAGTATGGTTGGCATGGTTGGTAAGGTTGGTATGGGTATTATGGTTGTCATTGTTGGTATGCTTGGTGTGGTTGGTATGTTTGGTATGGTTGGTATAGTTGATGTGGTTGGTATGGTTGGCGTGGTTGGTATGGTTGGCATGGTTGGTATGGTTGGTATGTTTAGTATGGTTGGCATGGTTGGTAAGGTTGGTATGGTTGGTATGTTTGGTATGGTTGGTATGGTTGGTGTGGTTGGTATGGTTGGTATGGTTGATGTGGTTGGTAAGGTTGACATGGTTGGCATGGTTAGTATGGTTGGCATGGTTGGCATGGTTGGTAAGGTTGGTATGGTTGGTATGGTTGGTATGTTTGGTATGGTTGGTATGGTTCATGTGGTTGGTATGGTTGACATGGTTGGTATGGTTGGTATGGTTGGTATGGTTGATATGGTTGGTATGGTTGGTATGGTTGGTATGGTTGGTATGGTTGGCATGGTTGGTATGGTTTTTATGGTTGGTATTGTTGGTATGGTTGGTGTGGTTGGTATGGTTGACATGGTTGACATGGTTGGTAAGATTGGTATGGTTGGTCTGGTTGACATGGTTGGTATGTTTGGCATGGTTGGTAAGATTGGTATGGTTAGCATGGTTGTTAAGGTTGGCATGGTTAGTATGGTTGGTATGGTTGGCATAGTTGACATGGTTGGTATAATTGGCATGGTTGGTATGGTTAGTATGGTTGGTATGGTTGGCATGGTTGGTAAAGTTGGTATGGTTGGTATGGTTGGTATGGTTGATGTGGTTGGTAAGGTTGACATGGTTGGCATTGTTGGTATGGTTGGCATGGTTGGCATGGTTGGTAAGGTTGGTATGGTTGGTATGGTTGGTATGTTTGGTATGGTTGGTATGGTTGGCATTGTTGGTATTGTTGGTATATTTAGTATGGTTGGCATGGTTTGTAAGGTTGGTATGGTTGGCATGGTTGGTATGGTTGGTATGGTTGGCATGGTTGGTAAGGTTGGTATGGTTGTTATGGCTGGTATGGTTGCCATGGTTGGTAAGGTTGGTATGGTTTTTATGGTTGGTATTGTTGGTATGGTTGGTGTGGTTGGTATGGTTGACATGGTTGACATGGTTGGTAAGATTGGTATGGTTGGTCTGGTTACCAACCATGCCAACTTCACCAACCATGCCAACTATTCCAAGCTTACCAACCATGACAACCATACCAACCATGCCAACCATATCAACCATACCAAGCTTACCAACCATGACAACCATACCAACCATGCCAACCATATCAAACATACCAACCATGTCAACCATGCCAACCATACCAACCACACCAACCTTACCAACCATACCAACCATACCAACCACATTAACCATACCAACTTCACCAACCATACCAAGCTTACCAACCATGACAACCATACCAACCTTAAGAAACCTTGTCAACCTTACCAACCATACCAACCATGCCAACCATACCAACCATGCCAACCATGTCAACCATACCAACTTCACCAACCATGCCAACCATACCAACCATACCAAGCTTACCAACCATGACAACCATACCAACCATGCCAACCATATCAACCATGTCAACCTTACCAACCATGTCAACCATGTCAACCATACCAACCACACCAACCATACCAACAATACTAACCATACCAACCATACACACCGTACCAACCATGCCAACCATACCAGCCATACCAACCATACCAACCTTACCAACCATGCTAACCATACCAACCATGCCAACCATATCAACTATGTCAACCTTACCAACCATGTCAACCATGTCAACCATACCAACCACACCAACCATACCAACCATACCAACCATACACACCGTACCAACCATGCCAACCATACCAGCCATACCAACCACACCAACCTTACCAACCATGTCAACCTTACCAACCATACCAACCATGCCAACCATACCAACCATGCCAACCATGTCAACCATACCAACTTCACCAACCATGCCAACCATACCAACCATACCAAGCTTATCAACCATGACAACCATACCAACCATGCCAACCATATCAACCATGTCAACCTTACCAACCATGTCAACCATGTCAACCATACCAACCACACCAACCATACCAACAATACCAACCATACCAACCATACCAACCATACACACCGTACCAACCATGCCAACCATACCAGCCATACCAACCATACCAACCTTACCAACCATGCCAACTTCACCAACCATGCCAACCATACCAAGCTTACCAACCATGCCAACCATATCAACCATACCAAGCTTACCAACCATGACAACCATACCAACCATGCCAACCATATCAACCATACCAAGCTTACCAACCATGACAACCATACCAACCATGCCAACCATATCAACCATACCAACCATGTCAACCATGCCAACCATACCAAACATACCAAGCTTACCAACCATGACAACCATACCAACCATACCAACCTTACCAACCATGTCAACCATACCAACCATACCAACCATACCAACCATGTCAACCTTACCAACCACATCAACCATACCAACCATACCAACCACACCAACCATAAAAACCATACCAACCACACCAACCATACCAACCATACCAACCACACCACCCATACCAAACATACCAACCATACCAACCTTACCAACCATGCCATACATACTAAACATACCAACCATACCAACCATGCTAACCATACCAACCATGCCAACCATGTCAACCATACCAACCACATCAACCATACCAACCATACCAAACATACCAGCCATACCAACCATACCAACCATAACAACCTTACCAACCATGCCAACAGTACTAAACATACCAACCATACCAACCATGCCAACTATACCAACCATGCCAACCATACCAACCATGCCAACCATACCTACCATGCCAACCATGTCAATCTTACCAACCACATCAACCATACCAACCACACCAACCATACCAACTTCACCAACCATGCCAACCATACCAACCATACCAAGCTTACTAACCATGACAACCATACCAACCATGCCAACCATATCAAACATACCAACCATGTCAACCATGCCAAACATTCCAACCACACCAACCTTACCAACCATACCAACCATACCAACCACACCAACCATACCAAATTCACCAACCATACCAACCATACCAAGCTTACCAACCATGACAACCATACCAACCATACCAACCTTACCAACCATGTCAACCTTACCAATCATGTCAACCATGTCAACCATACCAACCACACCAACCACACCAACCACACCAACCATACCAAAAATACCAACCATACAAACCATACCAACCATGCCAACCATACCAACCATGTCAACTATGCCAACCATACCAACCATACTAACCATGCCAACCTTAACAAACATGCTAACCATACCAATCTTACCAACCATGCCAACCATACCAATTATGTCAACCAGACCAACCATACCAACCTTAAAAACCATGTCAACCATATCAACCATACCAACCACACCAACCATACCAACAACACCAACCATACCAACCATACCAACCATGGAAACCATACCAGCCATACCAACCATACCAACCTTACCAACCATGCCAACCATACCAACCATACCAACCATACCAACCATGCCAACCATACCAACCTTACCAACCATGCCAACCATATTAAACATACCAACCATGCCAACCATACCAACCATGTCAACCTTACCAACCACATCAACCATACCAACCATACCAACCATGTCAACCTTACCAACCACATCAACCATACCAACCACACCAACCATACCAACCATACCAAACATACCAACCATACCAACCTTACCAACCATGCCAACCATGTCAACCATACCAACTTCACCAACCATGCCAACCATACCAACCATACCAAGCTTACCAACCATGACAACCATACCAACCATGCCAACCATATCAACCATGTCAACCTTACCAACCATGTCAACCATGTCAACCATACCAACCACACCAACCATACCAACAATACCAACCATACCAACCATACACACCGAACCAACCATGCCAACCATACCAGCCATACCAATCATACCAACCTTACCAACCTTGCTAACTTCACCAACCATGCCAACCATACCAACCATACCAACCATACCAACCATACTAAACATACCAACCATACCAACCATGCCAACCATACCAACCATGCCAACCATGTCAACCATACCAACTTCACCAACCATGCCAACCATACCAACCATACCAAGCTTACCAACCATGACAACCATACCAACCATGCCAACCATATCAACCATGTCAACCTTACCAACCATGTCAACCATGTCAACCATACCAATCACACCAACCATACCAACAATACCAACCATACCAACCATACACACCGTACCAACCATGCCAACCATACCAGCCATACCAATCATACCAACCTTACCAACCTTGCTAACTTCACCAACCATGCCAACCATACCAACCATACCAACCATACCAACCATACCAAGCTTACCAACCATGACAACCATACCAACCATGCCAACCATATCAACCATGCCAACCATACCAACCATGCCAACCATACCAACCACATCAACTATACCAACCATACCAAACATACCAACCACACCAAGCATACCAACAATGACAACCATACCACCCATACCAACCTTACCAACCATGCCAACCATACTAAACATACCAACCATACCAAGCTTACCAACCATGACAACCATACCAACCATGCCAACCATATCAACCATACCAAGCTTACCAACCATGACAACCATACTAACTTCACCAACTATGCCACCCATACCAACTTCACCAACCATGCCAACCACACCAACCATACCAAGCTTACTAACAATGACAACCATACCACCCATACCAACCTTACCAACCATGTCAACCATACCAACCATGTCAACCATACCAACCACATCAACCATGCCAACCATACCAACTTCACCAACCATGCCAACCATACCAACCATACCAAGCTTACCAACCATGACAACCATACCAACCATGCCAACCATATCAACCATGTCAACCTTACCAACCATGTCAACCACATCAACCATACCAACCACACCAACCATACAAACAATACCAGCCATACCAACCATACCAACAACACCAACCATACCAACCATACCAACCACACCACCCATACCAAACATACCAACCATACCAACCTTACCAACCATGCCAACCATACTAAACATACCAACCATACCAACCATGCTAACCATAAAAACCATGCCAACCATGTCAACCATACCAACCACACCAACCATACCAAACATACCAGCCATACCAACCATACCAACCTTACCAACCATACCAACACACCAACCATACCAACAATACCAACCATACCAACCATACACACCGTACCAACCATGCCAACCATACCAGCCATACCAACCATACCAACCTTACCAACCTTGCCAACTTCACCAACCATGCTAACCATACCAACCATACCAACCATACCAAGCTTACCAACCATGACAACCATACCAACCATGCCAACCATATCAACCATGTCAACCTTACCAACCATGTCAACCATGTCAACCATACCAACCACACCAACCATACAAACAATACCAGCCATACCAACCATACCAACCACACCAACCATACCAACCATACCAACCATACCAACCACACCACCCATACCAAACATACCAACCATACCAACCTTACCAACCATGCCAACCATACTAAACATACCAACCATACCAACCATGCTAACCATAAAAACCATGACAACCATGTCAACCATACCAACCACATCAACCATACCAACCATACCAAACATACCAGCCATACCAACCATACCAACCTTACCAACCATACCAACCACACCAACCATACCAACAATACCAACCATACCAACCATACAAACCGTACCAACCATGCCAACCATACCAGCCATACCAACCATACCAACCTTACCAACCTTGCCAACTTCACCAACCATGCTAACCATACCAACCATACCAACAATACCAAGCTTACCAACCATGACAACCATACCAACCATGCCAACCATATCAACCATGTCAACCTTACCAACCATGTCAACCATGTCAACCATACCAAACACACCAACCATACAAACAATACCAGCCATACCAACCATACCAACAACACCAACCATACCAACCATACCAACCATACCAACCACACCACCCATACCAAACATACCAACCATACCAACCTTACCAACCATGCCAACCATACTAAACATACCAACCATACCAACCATGCTAACCATAAAAACCATGCCAACCATGTCAACCATACCAACCACATCAACCATACCAACCATACCAAACATACCAGCCATACCAACCATACCAACCTTACCAACCATACCAACCACACCAACCATACCAACAATACCAACCATACACACCGTACCAACCATGCCAACCATACCAGCCATACCAACCATACCAACCTTACCAACCTTGCCAACTTCACCAACCATGCTAACCATACCAACCATACCAACCATACCAAGCTTACCAACCATGACAACCATACCAACCATGCCAACCATATCAACCATGTCAACCTTACCAACCATGTCAACCATGTCAACCATACCAACCACACCAACCATACAAACAATACCAGCCATACCAACCATACCAACCACACCAACCATACCAACCATACCAACCACACCACCCATACCAAACATACCAACCATACCAACCTTACCAACCATGCCAACCATACTAAACATACCAACCATACCAACCATGCTAACCATAAAAACCATGACAACCATGTCAACCATACCAACCACATCAACCATACCAACCATGCCAACCATACCAGCCATACCAACCATACCAACCTTACCAACCCTGCCAACTTCACCAACCATGCCAACCATACCAACCATACCCAGCTTACCAACCATGACAACCATACCAACCATGCCAACCATATCAACCATACCCAGCTTACCAACCATAACAACCATACCAACCATGCCAACCATGCCAACCATATCAACCATACCAACCATGTCAACCATGCCAACCATACCAACCACACCAACCATGCCAACCATATCAACCATATCAACCATACCAACCATGTCAACCATGCCAACCATACCAACCATACCAAGCTTACCAACAATGACAACCATACCAACCATACCAACCTTACCAACCATGCCAACCATACTAAACATACCAACCATACCAACCATGCTAACCATACCAACCATACCAACCTTACCAACCATGCCAACCATACTAAACATACCAACCATACCAACCATTCCAACCATACCAACCATGCCAACCATACCAACCATGCCAACCACGTCAAGCTTACCAACCACATCAACCATACCAACCATACCAACCACACCAACCATACCAACCATACCAACTTCACCAACCATGCCAACCATACCAAACATACCAAGCTTACCAACCATGACAACCATACCAACCATGCCAACCATATCAACCATACCAACTATGTCAACCATGTCAACCATACCAACCACACAAACCTTACCAACCATACCAACCATACCAACCATACCAACCACACCAACCATACCAACCATACCAACTTCACCAACCATGCCAACCATACCAAACATACCAAGCTTACCAACCATGACAACCATACCAACCATGCCAACCATATCAACCATACCAACTATGTCAACCATGTCAACCATACCAACCACACCAACCTTACCAACCATACCAACCATACCAACCATGTCAACCGTACCAACCATACTAACCATGTCAACCCTACCAACCACATCAACCATACCAACGATACCAACCACACCAACCATACCAACCATACCAACCACACCAACCATACCAACCACACCACCCATACCAAACATACCAACCATACCAACCTTACCAACCATGCCAACCATACTAAACATACCAACCATACCAACCATGCTAACCATACCAACCATGCCAACCATGTCAACCATACCAACCACATCAACCATACCAACCATACCAAACATACCAGCCATACCAACCATACCAACCTTACCAACCATGCCAACCATACTAAACATACCAACCATACCAACCATTCCAAGCATACCAACCATGCCAACCATGTCAACCATACCAACCACATCAACCATACCAACTTCACCAACCATGCCAACCATACCAACCATACCAAGCTTACCAACGACACCAACCATACCAACCACACCACCCATACCAAACATACCAACCATACCAACCTTACCAACCATGCCAACCATACTAAACATACCAACCATACCAACCATGCTAACCATACCAACCATGGCAACCATGTCAACCATGTCAACCATACCAACCACACCAACCATACAAACAATACCAGCCATACCAACCATACCAACCACACCAACCATAAAAACCATACCAACCACACCACCCATACCAAACATACCAATCATACCAACCTTACCAACATGCCAACCATACTAAACATACCAATCATACCAACCATGCTAACCATAAAAACCATGCCAACCATGTCAACCATACCAACCACATCAACCATACCAACCATACCAAACATACCAACCATACCAACTTCACCAACCATGCCAACCATGCCAACCATACCAAGCTTACCAACCATGATAACCATACCAACCATACCAACCTTACCAACCATGTCAACCATACCAACCATACCAACCATGCCAACCATATCAACCATACCAACCATGCCAACCATACCAACCATGCCAACCATATCAACCATACCAAGCTTACCAACCATGACAACCATACCAACCATTCCAACCATATCAACCATACCAACCATGTCAACCATGCCAAACATACCAACCACAACAACCATACCAACCATACCAACTTCACCAACCATACCAACCACATCAACCATACCAACTTCACCAACCATGCCAACCATACCAACCATACCAAGCTTACCAACCACACCAACCATACCAACCACACCACCCATAACAAACATACCAACCATACCAACCTTACCAACCATGCCAACCATACTAAACATACCAACCATACCAACCATGCTAACCATACCAACCACATCAACCATGTCAACCATGTCAACCATACCAACCACACCAACCATAAAAACAATACCAGCCATACCAACCATACCAACCACACCAACCATAAAAACCATACCAACCACACCACCCATACCAAACATACCAACCATACCAACCTTACCAACCATGCCAACCATACTAAACATACCAACCATACCAACCATGCTAACCATAAAAACAATGCCAACCATGTCAACCATACCAACCACATCAACCATACCAACCATACCAAACATACCAACCATACCAACTTCACCAACCATGCCAACCATACCAAGCTTACCAACCATGATAACCATACCAACCATACCAACCTTACCAACCATGTCAACCATACCAACCATACCAACCATGCCAACCATATCAACCATACCAACCATGGCAACCATGCCAACCATACCAAGCTTACCAACCATGATAACCATACCAACCATACCAACCTTACCAACCATGTCAACCATACCAACCATACCAACCATACCAACCACACCAACCATACCAACCACACCACCCATACCAAACATACCAATCATACCAACCTTACCAACCATACCAACCTTACCAACCATACCAACCACACCAACCATACCAACAATACCAACCATACCAACCATACACACCGTACCAACCATGCCAACCATACCAACCATGCCAACCATATCAACCATACCAAGCTTACCAACCATGACAACCATACCAACCATGCCAACCATATCAACCATACCAACCATGTCAACCATGCCAACCATACCAACCACACCAACCATACAAACCATACCAACTTCACCAACCATGCCAACCATACCAACCATACCAACCATACCAACCATACCAAGCTTACTAACAATGACAACCATACCAACCATACCAACCATGTCAACTATACCAACCATACCAACCATGTCAACCTTACCAACCACATCAACCTTACCAACCATACCAACCACACCAACCATACCAACCATACCAACCACACCAACCATACCAACCATACCAACCACACCACCCATACCAAACATACCAACCATACCAACCTTACCAACCATGCCAAACATACTAAACATACCAACCATACCAACCATGCTAACCATACCAACCATGCCAACTATGTCAACCATACCAACCACATCAACCATACCAAACATACCAGCCATACCAACCATACCAACCTTACCAACCATGCCAACCATACTAAACATACCAACCATACCAACCATTCCAACCATACCAACCATGCCAACCATACCAACCATGTCAAGCTTACCAACCACATCAACCATACCAACCACACCAACCATACCAACTTCACCAACCATGCCAACCATACCAAGCTTACCAACCATGACAACCATACCAACCATGCCAACCATATCAACCATACCAACCATGTCAACCATGCCAACCATACCAACCACACCAACCATACCAACCATACCAACCATACCAACTTCACCAACCATGCCAACCATGCCAACCATACCAAGCTTACCAACCATGATAACCATACCAACCATACCAACCTTACCAACCATGTCAACCATACCAACCATACCAACCATGCCAACCATATCAACCATACCAACCATGTCAACCATGCCAACCATACCAACCACACCAACCTTACCAACCATACCAACCATACCAACCACACCAACCATACCAACCATACCAACTTTACCAACTATACCAACTTTACCAACCATGCCAACCATACCAACCATACTAACCATACCAACCATGCCAACCATACCAACCATGTCAACTATGCCAACCATACCAACCATACTAACCATGCCAACCTTAACAACCATGCTAACCATACCAATCTTACCAACCATGCCAAACATACCAACCCTGTCAACCAGACCAACCATACCAATCTTACCAACCATGTCAACCATGGCAACCATACCAACCACACCAACCATACCAACAATACCAACCATAAAAACCATACCAACCATACCAACCATGGCAACCATACCAGCCATAACAACCATACCAACCTTACCAACCATGCCAACCATACCAACCATACCAACCATGCCAACCATACCAACCTTAAAAACCATGCCAACCATACTAAATATACCAACAATACCAACCATGCCAACCATACCAACCATGCCAACTATGTCAACCTTACCAACCACATCAACCATACCAACCATACCAACCATGCCAACCATATCAACCATACCAAGCTTACCAACCATGACAACCATACCAACCATGCCAACCATATCAACCATACCAACCATGTCAACCATGCCAACCATACCAACCACACCAACCATACCAAACATACCAACCATACCAACTTCACCAACCATGCCAACCATGCCAACCATACCAAGCTTACCAACCATGATAACCATTCCAACCATACCAACCTTACCAACCATGTCAACCATACCAACCATACCAACCATGTCAACCTTACCAACCACATCAATCATACCAACCATACCAACAATACCAACCATACCAACCATACCAACCTTACCAACCATACCAAATATACCAGCCATACCAACCATACCAAACACAAAAACCTTACCAACCATGCCAACCATACTAAACATACCAACCATACCAACATTGCCAACCATACCAACCATGCCAACCTTACCAACTATGCCAACCATACTAAACATACCAACCATGCCAACCATGTCAACCTTACCAACCACATCAACCATACCAACCATACCAACCACACCAACCATACCAATCATACCAACCATACCAAACATACCAACCATACCAACCTTACCGACCATGCCAAACATACTAAACATAACAACCATACCAACCATGCCAACAATACCAACCATGCCAACCATGTAAACCATACCAACCACATCAACTATACCAACCATACCAAACATACCAACCACACCAAAAATACCAACTTCACCAACCATGCCAACCATACCAACCATGCCAACCATACCAAGCTTACCAACCATGACAACCATGCCAACCATGCCAACCATATCAACCATACCAAGCTTACCAACCATGACAACCATACCAACAATGCCAACCATATCAACCATACCAACCATGTCAACCATGCCAACCATACCAACCACAACAACCATACCAACCATACCAACTTCACCAACCATGCCAACCATACCAACCATACCAAGCTTACCAACCATGACAACCATACCAACCATACCACCCTTACCAACCATGTCAACCATACCAACCATACCAACCATGTCAACCATACCAACCATACCAAACACACCAACCATACCAACCATACGAACCACACCACCCATACCAAACATACCAACCATACCAACCTTACCAACCATGCCAACCATACTAAACATACCAACCATACCAACCATGCTAACCATACCAACCATGCCAACCATGTCAACCATACCAACCATACCAACCTTACCAACCATGCCAACCATACTAAACATACCAACCATACCAACCATGCTAACCATACCAACCATGCCAACCATGTCAACCATACAACCACATCAACCATACCAAACATACCAACCATACACACCGTACCAACCATGCCAACCATACCAGCAATACCAACCATACCAACCTTACCAACCATGCCAACTTCACCAACCATGCCAACCATACCAAGCTTACCAACCATGACAACCATACCAACCATGCCAACCATATTAACCATACCAAGCTTACCAACCATGACAACCATACCAACCATTCCAACCATATCAACCATACCAACCATGTCAACCATGCCAACCATACCAACCACAACAACCATACCAACCATACCAACTTCACCAACCATGCCAACCATACCAACCATACCAACCATACCAAGCTTACCAACCATGACAACCATTTAAACCATACCAACCATGTCAATCTTACCAACCACATCAACCATACCAACCACACCACCCATACCAAACATACCAACCATACCAACCTTACCAACCATGCCAACCATACTAAACATATTAACCATACCAACCATGCTAACCATACCAACCATGCCAACCATACCAACCACGTCAACCATACCAAACATACCAACCATAAACACCGTACAAACCATGCCAACCATACCAGCCATACCAACCATACCAACCTTACCAACCATGCCAACTTCACCAACCATGCCAACCATACCAAGCTTACCAACCATGACAACCATACCAACCATGCCAACCATATCAACCATACCAAGCTTACCAACCATGACAACCATACCAACCATGCCAACCATATCAACCATACCAACCATGTCAACCATGCCAACCATACCAACCACAACAACCATACCAACTTCACCAACCATGCCAACCATACCAAACATACCAAGCTTACCAACCATGACAACCATACCAACCATGCCAACCCTATCAACCATACCAACCATGTCAACCATGCCAACCATACCAACCACAACAACCATACCAACCATACCAACTTCACCAACCATGCCAACCATACCAACCATACCAAGCTTACCAACCATGACAACCATTTAAACCATACCAACCATGTCAACCTTACCAACCACATCAACCATACCAACCACACCACCCATACCAAACATACCAACCATACCAACCTTACCAACCATGCCAACCATACTAAACATACCAACCATACCAACCATGCTAACCATACCAACCATGCCAACCATGTCAACCATACCAACCACGTCAACCATACCAAACATACCAACCATAAACACCGTACCAACCATGCCAACCATACCAGCCATACCAACCATACCAACCTTACCAACCATGCCAACTTCACCAACCATGCCAACCATACCAAGCTTACCAACCATGACAACCATACCAACCATACCAACCATACCAACCATACCAACCATACCAACCATACCAACCATACCAAGCTTACCAACCATGACAACCATACCAACCATGCCAACCATATCAACCATGCCAACCATACCAACCATGCCAACCATACCAACCACATAAACTATACCAACCATACCAAACATACCAACCACACCAAGCATACCAACAATGACAACCATACCACCCATACCAACCTTACCAACCATGCCAACCATACTAAACATACCAACCATACCAAGCTTACCAACCATGACAACCATACCAACCATACCAACTTCACCAACTATGCCACCCATACCAACTTCACCAACCATGCCAACCACACCAACCATACCAAGCTTACCAACAATGACAACCATACCACCCATACCAACCTTACCAACCATGTCAACCATACCAACCATGTCAACCATACCAACCACATCAACTATGCCAACCATACCAACTTCACCAACCATGCCAACCATACCAACCATACCAAGCTTACCAACCATGACAACCATACCAACCATGCCAACCATATCAACCATGTCAACCTTACCAACCATGTCAACCACATCAACCATACCAACCACACCAACCATACAAACAATACCAGCCATACCAACCAAACCAACCACACCAACCATACCAACCATACCAACTATACCAACCATACCAACCACACCACCCATACCAAACATACCAACCATACCAACCTTACCAACCATGCCAACCATACTAAACATACCAACCATACCAACCATGCTAACCATAAAAACCATGAAAACCATGAAAACCATACCAACCACATCAACCATACCAACCATACCAAACATACCAGCCATACCAACCATACCAACCACACCAACCATAAAAACCATACCAACCACACCACCCATACCAAACATACCAACCATGTCAACCAGACCAACCATACCAATCTTACCAACCATGTCAACCATGTCAACCATACCAACCACACCAACCATACCAACCATACCAACCACACCACCCATACCAAACATACCAACCATACCAACCTTACCAACCATGCCAACCATACTAAACATACCAACCATACCAACCATGCTAACCATAAAAACCATGACAACCATGTCAACCATACCAACCACATCAACCATACCAACCATACCAAACATACCAGCCATACCAACCATACCAACCTTACCAACCATACCAACCACACCAACCATACCAACAATACCAACCATACCAACCATACAAACCGTACCAACCATGCCAACCATACCAGCCATACCAACCATACCAACCTTACCAACCCTGCCAACTTCACCAACCATGCCAACCATACCAACCATACCCAGCTTACCAACCATGACAACCATAACAACCATGCCAACCATATCAACCATACCCAGCTTACCAACCATAACAACCATACCAACCATGCCAACCATGCCAACCATTTCAACCATACCAACCATGTCAACCATGCCAACCATACCAACCACACCAACCATGCCAACCATACCAACCATATCAACCATACCAACCATGTCAACCATGCCAACCATACCAACCATACCAAGCTTACCAACAATGACAACCATACCAACCATACCAACCTTACCAACCATGCCAACCATACTAAACATACCAACCATACCAACCATGCTAACCATAACAACCATACCAACCTTACCAACCATGCCAACCATACTAAACATACCAACCATACCAACCATTCCAACCATACCAACCATGCCAACCATACCAACCATGCCAACCACGTCAAGCTTACCAACCACATCAACCATACCAACCATACCAACCACACCAACCATACCAACCATACCAACTTCACCAACCATGCCAACCATACCAAACATACCAAGCTTACCAACCATGACAACCATACCAACCATGCCAACCATATCAACCATACCAACTATGTCAACCATGCCAACCATACCAACCACACCAACCTTACCAACCATACCAACCATACCAACCACTCCAACCATACCAACCATACCAACTTCACCAACCATGCCAACCATACCAACCATACCAAGCTTACCAACAATGACAACCATACCACCCATACCAACCATGTCAACCATACCAACCATACCAACCATACCAACCATACCAACCATACCAAACATACCAGCCATACCAGCCATACCAACCACACCAACCTTACCAACCATGTCAACCATGTCAACCATACCAACCACACCAACCATACCAACAATACCAACCATAAAAACCATACCAACTATACCAACCATGGCAACCATACCAACCATACCAACCATACCAACCATACCAACCATGCCAACCATATCAACCATACCAAGCTTACCAACCATGACAACCATACCAACCATGCCAACCATATCAACCATACCAACCATGTCAACCATGCCAACCATACCAACCATACTAACTTCACCAACCATGCCAACCATGCCAACCATACCAAGCTTACCAACCATGATAACCATACCAACCATACCAACCTTACCAACCATGTCAACCATACCAACCATGTCAACCTTACCAACCACATCAACCATACCAACCATACCAACAATACCAACCATACCAACCATACCAACCTTACCAACCATACCAAACATACCAGCCATACCAGCCATACCAACCACACCAACCTTACCAACCATACTAAACATACCAACCATACCAACATTGCCAACCATACCAACCATGCCAACCTTAAAAACTATGCTAACCATTCTAAACATACCAACCATGCCAACCATACCAACCATGCCAACCATGTCAACCTTACCAACCACATCAACCATACCAACCATACCAACCACACCAACCATACCAACCACACCACCCATACCAAACATACCAACCATACCAACCTTACCAACCATGCCAACCATACTAAACATACCAACCATACCAACCATGCTAACCATAAAAACCATGCCAACCATGTCAACCATACCAACCACATCAACCATACCAACCATACCAAACATACCAGCCATACCAACCATACCAACCACACCAACCATAAAAACCATACCAACCACACCACCCATACCAAACATACCAACCATACCAACCTTACCAACCATGCCAACCATACTAAACATACCAACCATACCAACCATGCTAACCATAAAAACCATGCCAACCATGTCAACCATACCAACCACATCAACCATACCAACCATACCAACCATACCAACCACACCAACCATACCAACCATACCAACCATACCAACCATACCAACCACACCACCCATACCAAACATACCAACCATACCAACCTTACCAACCATGCCAACCATACTAAACATACCAACCATACCAACCATGCTAACCATAAAAACCATGCCAACCATGTCAACCATACCAACCACATCAACCATACCAACCATACCAAACATACCAGCCATACCAACCATACCAACCACACCAACCATAAAAACCATACCAACCACACCACCCATACCAAACATACCAACCATGTCAACCAGACCAACCATACCAATCTTACCAACCATGTCAACCATGTCAACCATACCAACCACACCAACCATACCAACCATACCAACCACACCACCCATACCAAACATACCAACCATACCAACCTTACCAACCATGCCAACCATACTAAACATACCAACCATACCAACCATGCTAACCATAAAAACCATGACAACCATGTCAACCATACCAACCACATCAACCATACCAACCATACCAAACATACCAGCCATACCAACCATACCAACCTTACCAACCATACCAACCACACCAACCATACCGACAATACCAACAATACCAACCATACCAACCATACAAACCGTACCAACCATGCCAACCATACCAGCCATACCAACCATACCAACCTTACCAACCCTGCCAACTTCACCAACCATGCCAACCATACCAACCATACCCAGCTTACCAACCATGACAACCATAACAACCATGCCAACCATATCAACCATACCCAGCTTACCAACCATAACAACCATACCAACCATGCCAACCATGCCAACCATATCAACCATACCAACCATGTCAACCATGCCAACCATACCAACCACACCAACCATGCCAACCATACCAACCATATCAACCATACCAACCATGTCAACCATGCCAACCATACCAAGCTTACCAACAATGACAACCATACCAACCATACCAACCTTACCAACCATGCCAACCATACTAAACATACCAACCATACCAACCATGCTAACCATAACAACCATACCAACCTTACCAACCATGCCAACCATACTAAACATACCAACCATACCAACCATTCCAACCATACCAACCATGCCAACCACGTCAAGCTTACCAACCACATCAACCATACCAACCATACCAACCACACCAACCATACCAACCATACCAACTTCACCAACCATGCCAACCATACCAAACATACCAAGCTTACCAACCATGACAACCATACCAACCATGCCAACCATATCAACCATACCAACTATGTCAACCATGCCAACCATACCAACCACACCAACCTTACCAACCATACCAACCATACCAACCACTCCAACCATACCAACCATACCAACTTCACCAACCATGCCAACCATACCAACCATACCAAGCTTACCAACAATGACAACCATACCACCCATACCAACCATGTCAACCATACCAACCATACCAACCATACCAACCATACCAAACATACCAGCCATACCAGCCATACCAACCACACCAACCTTACCAACCATACTAAACATACCAACCATACCAACATTGCCAACCATACCAACCATGCCAACCTTAAAAACTATGCCAACCATTCTAAACATACCAACCATGCCAACCATACCAACCATGCCAACCATGTCAACCTTACCAACCACATCAACCATACCAACCATACCAACCACACCAACCATACCAACCACACCACCCATACCAAACATACCAACCATACCAACCTTACCAACCATGCCAACCATACTAAACATACCAACCATACCAACCATGCTAACCATACCAACCATGCCAACCATGTCAACCATACCAACCACATCAACCATACCAACCATACCAAACATACCAGCCATACCAACCATACCAACCTTACCAACCATGCCAACCATACTAAACATACCAACCATACCAACCATTCCAAGCATACCAACCATGCCAACCATGTCAACCATACCAACCACATCAACCATACCAACTTCACCAACCATGCCAACCATACCAACCATACCAAGCTTACCAACCACACCAACCATACCAACCACACCACCCATACCAAACATACCAACCATACCAACCTTACCAACCATGCCAACCATACTAAACATACCAACCATACCAACCATGCTAACCATACCAACCATGCCAACCATGTCAACCATGTCAACCATACCAACCACACCAACCATACAAACAATACCAGCCATACCAACCATACCAACCACACCAACCATAAAAACCATACCAACCACACCACCCATACCAAACATACCAACCATGTCAACCAGACCAACCATACCAATCTTACCAACCATGTCAACCATGTCAACCATACCAACCACACCAACCATACCAACAATACCAACCATAAAAACCATACCAACTATTTCAACCATGGCAACCATACCAACCATACCAACCATACCAACCATACCAACCATGCCAACCATATCAACCATACCAAGCTTACCAACCATGACAACCATACCAACCATGCCAACCATATCAACCATACCAACCATGTCAACCATGCCAACCATACCAACCATACTAACTTCACCAACCATACCAACAATACCAACCATAAAAACCATACCAACTATACCAACCATGGCAACCATACCAACCATACCAACCATACCAACCATACCAACCATGCCAACCATATCAACCATACCAAGCTTACCAACCATGACAACCATACCAACCATACCAACCTTACCAACCATGTCAACCATACCAACCATGTCAACCTTACCAACCACATCAACCATACCAACCATACCAACAATACCAACCATACCAACCATACCAACCTTACCAACCATACCAAACATACCAGCCATACCAGCCATACCAACCACACCAACCTTACCAACCACACTAAACATACCAACCATACCAACATTGCCAACCATACCAACCATGCCAACCTTACCAACTATGCCAACCATTCTAAACATACCAACCATGCCAACCATGTCAACCTTACCAACCACATCAACCATACCAACCATACCAACCACACCAACCATACCAACCACACCACCCATACCAAACATACCAACCATACCAACCTTACCAACCATGCCAACCATACTAAACATACCAACCATACCAACCATGCTAACCATAAAAACCATGCCAACCATGTCAACCATACCAACCACATCAACCATACCAACCATACCAACCATACCAAACATACCAGCCATACCAAACATACCAACCTTACCAACCATACCAACCTTACCAACCATACCAACCATGCCAACCATACCAACAATACCAACCATACCAACCATACACACCGTACCAACCATGCCAACCATACCAGCCATACCAACCATACCAACCTTACCAACCTTGCCAACTTCACCAACCATGCTAACCATACCAACCATACCAACCATACCAAGCTTACCAACCATGACAACTATACCAACCATGCCAACCATATCAACCATGTCAACCTTACCAACCATGTCAACCATGTCAACCATACCAACCACACCAACCATACAAACAATACCAGCCATACCAACCATACCAACCACACCAACCATACCAACCATACCAACCATACCAACCACATCACCCATACCAAACATACCAACCATACCAACCTTACCAACCATGCCAACCATACTAAACATACCAACCATACCAACCATGCTAACCATAAAAACCATGACAACCATGTCAACCATACCAACCACATCAACCATACCAACCATACCAAACATACCAGCCATACCAACCATACCAACCTTACCAACCATACCAACCACACCAACCATACCAACAATACCAACCATACCAACCATACAAACCGTACCAACCATGCCAAACATACCAGCCATACCAACCATACCAACCTTACCAACCATACCAACCACACCAACCATACCAACAATACCAACCATACCAACCATACCAACCTTACCAACCATGCCAACCATACTAAACATACCAACCATACCAACCATGCTAACCATAAAAACCATGCCAACCATGTCAACCATACCAACCACATCAACCATACCAACCATACCAAACATACCAGCCATACCAACCATACCAACCTTACCAACCATACCAACCTTACCAACCATACCAACCATGCCAACCATACCAACAATACCAACCATACCAATCATACACACCGTACCAACCATGCCAACCATACCAGCTATACCAACCATACCAACCTTACCAACCTTGCCAACTTCACCAACCATGCTAACCATACCAACCATACCAACCATACCAAGCTTACCAACCATGACAACCATACCAGCCATGCCAACCATATCAACCATGTCAACCTTACCAACCATATCAACCATGTCAAACATACCAACCACACCAACCATACAAACAATACCAGCCATACCAACCATACCAACCACACCAACCATACCAACCACATCACCCATACCAAACATACCAACCATACCAACCTTACCAACCATGCCAACCATACTAAACATACCAACCATACCAACCATGCTAACCATAAAAACCATGACAACCATGTCAACCATACCAACCACATCAACCATACCAACCATACCAAACATACCAGCCATACCAACCATACCAACCTTACCAACCATACCAACCACACCAACCATACCAACAATACCAACCATACCAACCATAACAACCATACCAACCATACCAAGCTTACCAACAATGACAACCATACCAACCATACCAACCACACCAACCATGCCAACCATACCAACCATATCAACCATACCAACCATGTCAACCATGCCAACCATATCAACCATACCCAGCTTACCAACCATAACAACCATACCAACCATGCCAACCATGCCAACCATATCAACCATACCAACCATGCCAACCATGCCAACCATACCAACCACACCAACCATGCCAACCATACCAACCATATCAACCATACCAACCATGTCAACCATGCCAACCATACCAACCATACCAACCTTACCAACCATGCCAACCATACTAAACATACCAACCATACCAACCATTCCAACCATACCAACCATGCCAACCATACCAACCATGCCAACCACGTCAAGCTTACCAACCACATCAACCATACCAACCATACCAACCACACCAACCATACCAACTTCACCAACCATGCCAACCATACCAAACATACCAAGCTTACCAACCATGACAACCATACCAACCATGCCAACCATATCAACCATACCAACTATGTCAACCATGCCAACCATACCAACCACACCAACCTTACCAACCATACCAACCATACCAACCATACCAACCATACCAACCACTCCAACCATACCAACCATACCAACTTCACCAACCATGCCAACCATACCAACCATACCAAGCTTACCAACAATGACAACCATACCACCCATACCAACCATGTCAACCATACCAACCATACCAACCATGTCAACCCTACCAACCACATCAACCATACCAACGACACCAACCACACCAACCATACCAACCATACCAACCACACCAACCATACCAACCACACCACCCATACCAAACATACCAACCATACCAACTTTACCAACCATGCCAACCATACTAAACATACCAACCATACCAACCATGCTAACCATACCAACCATGCCAACCATGTCAACCATACCAACCACATCAACCATACCAACCATACCAAACATACCAGCCATACCAACCATACCAACCTTACCAACCATGCCAACCATACTAAACATACCAACCATACCAACCATTCCAAGCATACCAACCATGCCAACCATGTCAACCATACCAACCACATCAACCATACCAACTTCACCAACCATGCCAACCATACCAACCATACCAAGCTTACCAACCACACCAACCATACCAACCACACCACCCATACCAAACATACCAACCATACCAACCTTACCAACCATGCCAACCATACTAAACATACCAACCATACCAACCATGCTAACCATACCAACCATGCCAACCATGTCAACCATGTCACCCATACCAACCACACCAACCATACAAACAATACCAGCCATACCAACCGTACCAACCACACCAACCATAAAAACCATACCAACCACACCACCCATACCAAACATACCAACCATGTCAACCAGACCAACCATACCAATCTTACCAACCATGTCAACCATACCAACCACACCAACCATACCAGCAATACCAACCATAAAAACCATACCAACTATACCAACCATGGCAACCATACCAACCATACCAACCATGACAACCATACCAACCATGCCAACCATATCAACCATACCAACCATGTCAACCATGCCAACCATACCAACCACACCAACCATACCAACCATACCAACCATACCAACCATACTAACTTCACCAACCATGCCAACCATGCCAACCATACCAAGCTTACCAACCATGATAACCATACCAACCATACCAACCTTACCAACCATGTCAACCATACCAACCATGTCAACCTTACCAACCACATCAACCATACCAACCATACCAACAATACCAACCATACCAACCATACCAACCTTACCAACCATACCAAACATACCAGCCATACCAGCCATACCAACCACACCAACCTTACCAACCATACTAAACATACCAACCATACCAACATTGCCAACCATACCAACCATGCCAACCTTACCAACTATGCCAACAATTCTAAACATACCAACCATGCCAACCATACCAACCATGCCAACCATGTCAACCTTACCAACCACATCAACCATACCAACCATACCAACCACACCAACCATACCAACCATACCAACCTTACCAACCATGCCAACCATACTAAACATACCAACCATACCAACCATTCCAAGCATACCAACCATGCCAACCATGTCAACCATACCAACCACATCAACCATACCAACTTCACCAACCATGCCAACCATACCAACCATACCAAGCTTACCAACCACACCAACCATACCAACCACACCACCCATACCAAACATACCAACCATACCAACCTTACCAACCATGCCAACCATACTACACATACCAACCATACCAACCATGCTAACCATACCAACCATGCCAACCATGTCAACCATGTCAACCATACCAACCACACCAACCATACAAACAATACCAGCCATACCAACCATACCAACCACACCAACCATAAAAACCATACCAACCACACCACCCATACCAAACATACCAACCATGTCAACCAGACCAACCATACCAATCTTACCAACCATGTCAACCATACCAACCACACCAACCATACCAGCAATACCAACCATAAAAACCATACCAACTATACCAACCATGGCAACCATACCAACCATACCAACCATACCAACCATGCCAACCATATCAACCATACCAAGCTTACCAACCATGACAACCATACCAACCATGCCAACCATATCAACCATACCAACCATGTCAACCATGCCAACCATACCAACCACATCAACCATACCAACTTCACCAACCATGCCAACCATACCAACCATACCAAGCTTACCAACCACACCAACCATACCAACCACACCACCCATACCAAACATACCAACCATACCAACCTTACCAACCATGCCAACCATACTAAACATACCAACCATACCAACCATGCTAACCATACCAACCATGCCAACCATGTCAACCATGTCAACCATACCAACCATGTCAACCCTACCAACCACATCAACCATACCAACGATACCAACCACACCAACCATACCAACCATACCAACCACACCACCCATACCAAACATACCAACCATACCAACCTTACCAACCATGCCAACCATACTAAACATACCAACCATACCAACCATGCTAACCATACCAACCATGCCAACCATGTCAACCATACCAACCACATCAACCATACCAACCATACCAAACATACCAGCCATACCAACCATACCAACCTTACCAACCATGCCAACCATACTAAACATACCAACCATACCAACCATTCCAAGCATACCAACCATGCCAACCATGTCAACCATACCAACCACATCAACCATACCAACTTCACCAACCATGCCAACCATACCAACCATACCAAGCTTACCAACCACACCAACCATACCAACCACACCACCCATACCAAACATACCAACCATACCAACCTTACCAACCATGCCAACCATACTAAACATACCAACCATACCAACCATGCTAACCATACCAACCATGCCAACCATGTCAACCATGTCAACCATACCAACCACACCAACCATACAAACAATACCAGCCATACCAACCATACCAACCACACCAACCATAAAAACCATACCAACCACACCACCCATACCAAACATACCAACCATGTCAACCAGACCAACCATACCAATCTTACCAACCATGTCAACCATGTCAACCGTACCAACCACACCAACCATACCAGCAATACCAACCATAAAAACCATACCAACTATACCAACCATGGCAACCATACCAACCATACCAACCATACCAACCATGCCAACCATATCAACCATACCAAGCTTACCAACCATGACAACCATACCAACCATGCCAACCATATCAACCATACCAACCATGTCAACCATGCCAACCATACCAACCACACCAACCATACCAACCATACCAACCATACCAACCATACCAACCATACTAACTTCACCAACCATGCCAACCATGCCAACCATACCAAGCTTACCAACCATGATAACCATACCAACCATACCAACCTTACCAACCATGTCAACCATACCAACCATGTCAACCTTACCAACCACATCAACCATACCAACCATACCAACAATACCAACCATACCAACCATACCAACCTTACCAACCATACCAAACATACCAGCCATACCAGCCATACCAACCACACCAACCTTACCAACCATACTAAACATACCAACCATACCAACATTGCCAACCATACCAACCATGCCAACCTTACCAACTATGCCAACCATTCTAAACATACCAACCATGCCAACCATACCAACCATGCCAACCATGTCAACCTTACCAACCACATCAACCATACCAACCATACCAACCACACCAACCATACCAACCACACCACCCATACCAAACATACCAACCATACCAACCTTACCAACCATGCCAACCATACTAAACATACCAACCATACCAACCATGCTAACCATAAAAACCATGCCAACCATGTCAACCATACCAACCACATCAACCATACCAACCATACCAAACATACCAGCCATACCAACCATACCAACCATGCCAACCATACCAACAATACCAACCATACCAACCATACACACCGTACCAACCATGCCAACCATACCAGCCATACCAACCATACCAACCTTACCAACCTTGCCAACTTCACCAACCATGCTAACCATACCAACCATACCAACCATACCAAGCTTACCAACCATGACAACCATACCAACCATGCCAACCATATCAACCATGTCAACATTACCAACCATGTCAACCATGTCAACCATACCAACCACACCAACCATACAAACAATACCAGCCATACCAACCATACCAACCACACCAACCATACCAACCATACCAACCACATCACCCATACCAAACATACCAACCATACCAACCTTACCAACCATGCCAACCATACTAAACATACCAACCATACCAACCATGCTAACCATAAAAACCATGACAACCATGTCAACCATACCAACCACATCAACCATACCAACCATGCCAACCATACCAGCCATACCAACCATACCAACCTTACCAACCTTACCAACCATACCAACCACACCAACCATACCAACAATACCAACCATACCAACCATAACAACCATACCAACCATGCCAACCATGCCAACCATATCAACCATACCAACCATGTCAACCATGCCAACCATACCAACCACACCAACCATGCCAACCATACCAACCATATCAACCATACCAACCATGTCAACCATGCCAACCATACCAACCATACCAAGCTTACCAACAATGACAACCATACCAACCATACCAGCCTTACCAACCATGCCAACCATACTAAACATACCAACCATACCAACCATGCTAACCATGCCAACCATATCAACCATACCAACCATGTCAACCATGCCAACCATACCAACCACACCAACCATGCCAACCATACCAACCATACCAACCATACCAACCATGCTAACCATAAAAACCATGACAACCATGTCAACCACATCAACCATACCAACCATACCAAACATACCAGCCATACCAACCATACCAACCTTACCAACCATACCAACCACACCAACCATACCAACAATACCAACCATACCAACCATACAAACCGTACCAACCATGCCAAACATACCAGCCATACCAACCATACCAACCTTACCAACCATACCAACCACACCAACCATACCAACAATACCAACCATACCAACCATACCAACCTTACCAACCATGCCAACCATACTAAACATACCAACCATACCAACCATGCTAACCATAAAAACCATGCCAACCATGTCAACCATACCAACCACATCAACCATACCAACCATACCAAACATACCAGCCATACCAACCATACCAACCTTACCAACCATACCAACCTTACCAACCATACCAACCATGCCAACCATACCAACAATACCAACCATACCAACCATACACACCGTACCAACCATGCCAACCATACCAGCCATACCAACCATACCAACCTTACCAACCTTGCCAACTTCACCAACCATGCTAACCATACCAACCATACCAACCATACCAAGCTTACCAACCATGACAACCATACCAACCATGCCAACCATATCAACCATGTCAACCTTACCAACCATGTCAACCATGTCAACCATACCAACCACACCAACCATACAAACAATACCAGCCATACCAACCATACCAACCACACCAACCATACCAACCATACCAAACATACCAACCATACCAACCTTACCAACCATGCCAACCATACTAAACATACCAACCATACCAACCATGCTAACCATAAAAACCATGACAACCATGTCAACCATACCAACCACATCAACCATACCAACCATACCAAACATACCAGCCATACCAACCATACCAACCTTACCAACCATACCAACCACACCAACCATACCAACAATACCAACCATACCAACCATAACAACCATACCAACCATGCCAACCATGCCAACCATATCAACCATACCAACCATGTCAACCATGCCAACCATACCAACCACACCAACCATGCCAACCATACCAACCATATCAACCATACCAACCATGTCAACCATGCCAACCATACCAACCATACCAAGCTTACCAACAATGACAACCATACCAACCATACCAACCTTACCAACCATGCCAACCATACTAAACATACCAACCATACCAACCATGCTAACCATACCAACCATACCAACTTCACCAACCATGCCAACCATACCAAACATACCAAGCTTACCAACCATGACAACCATACCAACCATGCCAACCATATCAACCATACCAACTATGTCAACCATGCCAACCATACCAACCACACCAACCTTACCAACCATACCAACCATACCAACCATACCAACCACACCAACCATACCAACCATACCAACTTCACCAACCATGCCAACCATACCAACCATACCAAGCTTACCAACAATGACAACCATACCACCCATACCAACCATGTCAACCATACCAACCATACCAACCATGTCAACCCTACCAACCACATCAACCATACCAACGATACCAACCACACCAACCATACCAACCATACCAACCACACCAACCATACCAACCACACCACCCATACCAAACATACCAACCATACCAACCTTACCAACCATGCCAACCATAGTAAACATACCAACCATACCAACCATGCTAACCATACCAACCATGCCAACCATGTCAACCATACCAACCACATCAACCATACCAACCATACCAAACATACCAGCCATACCAACCATACCAACCTTACCAACCATGCCAACCATACTAAACATACCAACCATACCAACCATTCCAAGCATACCAACCATGCCAACCATGTCAACCATACCAACCACATCAACCATACCAACTTCACCAACCATGCCAACCATACCAACCATACCAAGCTTACCAACCACACCAACCATACCAACCACACCACCCATACCAAACATACCAACCATACCAACCTTACCAACCATGCCAACCATACTAAACATACCAACCATACCAACCATGCTAACCATACCAACCATGCCAACCATGCCAACCATGTCAACCATACCAACCACACCAACCATACAAACAATACCAGCCATACCAACCATACCAACCACACCAACCATAAAAACCATACCAACCACACCACCCATACCAAACATACCAACCATACCAACCTTACCAACCATGCCAACCATACTAAACATACCAACCATACCAACCATGCTAACCATAAAAACCATGCCAACCATGTCAACCATACCAACCACATCAACCATAAAAACCATACCAAACATACCAGCCATACCAACTATACCAACCTTACCAACCATACCAACCTTACCAACCATACCAACCACACCAACCATACCAACAATACCAACCATACAAACCATACACACCGTACCAACCATGCCAACCATACCAACCATGCCAACCATATCAACCATACCAAGCTTACCAACCATGACAACCATACCAACCATGCCAACCATATCAACCATACCAACCATGTCAACCATGCCAACCATACCAACCACACCAACCATACCAACCATACCAACTTCACCAACTTCACCAACCATGCCAACCATACCAACCATACCAACCATACCAAGCTTACTAACAATGACAACCATACCAACCATACCAACATTACCAACCATGTCAACTATACCAACCATACCAACCATGTCAACTTTACCAACAACATCAACCTTACCAACCATACCAACCACACCAACCATACCAACCATACCAACCACACCAACCATACCAACCACACCACCCATACCAAACATACCAACCATACCAACCTTACCAACCATGCCAACCATACTAAACATACCAACCATACCAACCATGCTAACCATACCAACCATGCCAACTATGTCAACCATACCAACCACATCAACCATACCAACCATACCAAACATACCAGCCATACCAACCATACCAACCTTACCAACCATGCCAACCATACTAAACATACCAACCATACCAACCATTCCAACCATACCAACCATGCCAACCATACCAACCATGTCAAGCTTACCAACCACATCAACCCTACCAACCACACCAACCATACCAACTTCACCAACCATGCCAACCATACCAACCATACCAAGCTTACCAACCATGACAACCATACCAACCATGCCAACCATATCAACCATACCAACCACGTCAACCATACCAACCATACCAACCACAACAACCATACCAACCATACCAACCATACCAACTTCACCAACCATGCCAACCATGCCAACCATACCAAGCTTACCAACCATGATAACAATACCAACCATACCAACCTTACCAACCATGTCAACCATACCAACCATACCAACCATGCCAACCATATCAACCATACCAACCATGTCAACCATGCCAACCATACCAACCACACCAAAATTACCAACCATACCAACCATACCAACCACACCAACCATACCAACCATACCAACTTTACCAACTATACCAACTTTACCAACCATGCCAACCATACCAACCATACTAACCATACCAACCATGCCAACCATACCAACCATGTCAACTATGCCAACCATACCAACCATACTAACCATGCCAACCTTAACAACCATGCTAACCATACCAATCTTACCAACCATGCCAAACATACCAACCATGTCAACCAGACCAACCATACCAATCTTACCAACCATGTCAACCATGTCAACCATACCAACCACACCAACCATACCAACAATACCAACCATAAAAACCATACCAACCATACCAACCATGGCAACCATACCAGCCATAACAACCATACCAACCTTACCAACCATGCCAACCATACCAACCATACCAACCATGCCAACCATACCAACCTTACAAACCATGCCAACCATACTAAATATACCAACAATACCAACCATGCCAACCATGCCAACCATACCAACCATGCCAACCATGTCAACCTTACCAACCACATCAACCATACCAACCATACCAACCATGCCAACCATATCAACCATACCAATCTTACCAACCATGACAACCATACCAACCATGCCAACCATATCAACCATACCAACCATGTCAACCATGCCAACCATACCAACCACACCAACCATACCAACCATACCAACCATACCAACCATACCAACCACACCAACCATACCAACCATACCAACTTCACCAACCATGCCAACCATACCAACCATACCAAGCTTACCAACAATGACAACCATACCACCCATACCAACCATGTGAACCATACCAACCATACCAACCATGTCAACCCTACAAACCACATCAACCATAAAAACCATACCAAACATACCAGCCATACCAACTATACCAACCTTACCAACCATACCAACCTTACCAACCATACCAACCATACTAAACATACCAACCATACCAACCATGCTAACCATACCAACCATGCCAACCATGTCAACCATACCAACCACATCAACCACACCACCCATACCAAACATACCAACCATACCAACCTTACCAACCATGCCAACCATACTAAACATACCAACCATACCAACCATGCTAACCATACCAACCATGCCAACCATGTCAACCATACCAACCACATCAACCATACCAACCATACCAAACATACCAGCCATACCAACCATACCAACCTTACCAACCATGCCAACCATACTAAACATACCAACCATACCAACCATTCCAAGCATACCAACCACGCCAACCATGTCAACCATACCAACCACATCAACCATACCAACTTCACCAACCATGCCAACCATACCAACCATACCAAGCTTACCAACCACACCAACCATACCAACCACACCACCCATACCAAACATACCAACCATACCAACCTTACCAACCATGCCAACCATACTAAACATACCAACCATACCAACCATGCTAACCATACCAACCATGCCAACCATGCCAACCATGTCAACCATACCAACCACACCAACCATACAAACAATACCAGCCATACCAACCATACCAACCACACCAACCATAAAAACCATACCAACCACACCACCCATACCAAACATACCAACCATACCAACCTTACCAACCATGCCAACCATACTAAACATACCAACCATACCAACCATGCTAACCATAAAAACCATGCCAACCATGTCAACCATACCAACCACATCAACCATAAAAACCATACCAAACATACCAGCCATACCAACTATACCAACCTTACCAACCATACCAACCTTACCAACCATACCAACCACACCAACCATACCAACAATACCAACCATACAAACCATACACACCGTACCAACCATGCCAACCATATCAACCATACCAAGCTTACCAACCATGACAACCATACCAACCATGCCAACCATATCAACCATACCAACCATGTCAACCATGCCAACCATACCAACCACACCAACCATACCAACCATACCAACTTCACCAACTTCACCAACCATGCCAACCATACCAACCATACCAACCATACCAAGCTTACTAACAATGACAACCATGCCAACCATACCAACATTACCAACCATGTCAACTATACCAACCATACCAACCATGTCAACCTTACCAACCACATCAACCTTACCAACCATACCAACCACACCAACCATACCAACCATACCAACCACACCAACCATACCAACCATACCAACCACACCACCCATACCAAACATACCAACCATACCAACCTTACCAACCATGCCAACCATACTAAACATACCAACCATACCAACCATACCAACCATACCAACCATGCCAACTATGTCAACCATACCAACCACATCAACCATACCAACCATACCAAACATACCAGCCATACCAACCATACCAACCTTACCAACCATGCCAACCATACTAAACATACCAACCATACCAACCATTCCAACCATACCAACCATGCCAACCATACCAACCATGTCAAGCTTACCAACCACATCTACCATACCAACCACACCAACCATACCAACTTCACCAACCATGCCAAACATACCAACCATACCAAGCTTACCAACCATGACAACCATACCAACCATGCCAACCATATCAACCATACCAACCACGTCAACCATACCAACCATACCAACCACAACAACCATACCAACCATACCAACTTCACCAACCATGCCAACCATGCCAACCATACCAAGCTTACCAACCATGATAACAATACCAACCATACCAACCTTACCAACCATGTCAACCATACCAACCATACCAACCATGCCAACCATATCAACCATACCAACCATGTCAACCATGCCAACCATACCAACCACACCAACCATGCCAACCATACCAACCATATCAACCATACCAACCATGTCAACCATGCCAACCATACCAACCATACCAAGCTTACCAACAATGACAACCATACCAACCATACCAACCTTACCAACCATGCCAACCATACTAAACATACCAACCATACCAACCATGCTAACCATACCAACCATACCAACTTCACCAACCATGCCAACCATACCAAACATACCAAGCTTACCAACCATGACAACCATACCAACCATGCCAACCATATCAACCATACCAACTATGTCAACCATGCCAACCATACCAACCACACCAACCTTACCAACCATACCAACCATACCAACCATACCAACCACACCAACCATACCAACCATACCAACTTCACCAACCATGCCAACCATACCAACCATACCAAGCTTACCAACAATGACAACCATACCACCCATACCAACCATGTCAACCATACCAACCATACCAACCATGTCAACCCTACCAACCACATCAACCATACCAACGATACCAACCACACCAACCATACCAACCATACCAACCACACCAACCATACCAACCACACCACCCATACCAAACATACCAACCATACCAACCTTACCAACCATGCCAACCATAGTAAACATACCAACCATACCAACCATGCTAACCATACCAACCATGCCAACCATGTCAACCATACCAACCACATCAACCATACCAACCATACCAAACATACCAGCCATACCAACCATACCAACCTTACCAACCATGCCAACCATACTAAACATACCAACCATACCAACCATTCCAAGCATACCAACCATGCCAACCATGTCAACCATACCAACCACATCAACCATACCAACTTCACCAACCATGCCAACCATACCAACCATACCAAGCTTACCAACCACACCAACCATACCAACCACACCACCCATACCAAACATACCAACCATACCAACCTTACCAACCATGCCAACCATACTAAACATACCAACCATACCAACCATGCTAACCATACCAACCATGCCAACCATGCCAACCATGTCAACCATACCAACCACACCAACCATACAAACAATACCAGCCATACCAACCATACCAACCACACCAACCATACCAACAATACCAACCATACAAACCATACACACCGTACCAACCATGCCAACCATATCAACCATACCAAGCTTACCAACCATGACAACCATACCAACCATGCCAACCATATCAACCATACCAACCATGTCAACCATGCCAACCATACCAACCACACCAACCATACCAACCATACCAACTTCACCAACTTCACCAACCATGCCAACCATACCAACCATACCAACCATACCAAGCTTACTAACAATGACAACCATGCCAACCATACCAACATTACCAACCATGTCAACTATACCAACCATACCAACCATGTCAACCTTACCAACCACATCAACCTTACCAACCATACCAACCACACCAACCATACCAACCATACCAACCACACCAACCATACCAACCATACCAACCACACCACCCATACCAAACATACCAACCATACCAACCTTACCAACCATGCCAACCATACTAAACATACCAACCATACCAACCATACCAACCATACCAACCATACCAACCATGCCAACTATGTCAACCATACCAACCACATCAACCATACCAACCATACCAAACATACCAGCCATACCAACCATACCAACCTTACCAACCATGCCAACCATACTAAACATACCAACCATACCAACCATTCCAACCATACCAACCATGCCAACCATACCAACCATGTCAAGCTTACCAACCACATCTACCATACCAACCACACCAACCATACCAACTTCACCAACCATGCCAAACATACCAACCATACCAAGCTTACCAACCATGACAACCATACCAACCATGCCAACCATATCAACCATACCAACCACGTCAACCATACCAACCATACCAACCACAACAACCATACCAACCATACCAACTTCACCAACCATGCCAACCATGCCAACCATACCAAGCTTACCAACCATGATAACAATACCAACCATACCAACCTTACCAACCATGTCAACCATACCAACCATACCAACCATGCCAACCATATCAACCATACCAACCATGTCAACCATGCCAACCATACCAACCACACCAACCTTACCAACCATACCAACCATACCAACCACACCAACCATACCAACCATACCAACTTTACCAACTATACCAACTTTACCAACCATGCCAACCATACCAACCATACTAACCATACCAACCATGCCAACCATACCAACCATGTCAACTATGCCAACCATACCAACCATACTAACCATGCCAACCTTAACAACCATGCTAACCATACCAATCTTACCAACCATGCCAAACATACCAACCATGTCAACCAGACCAACCATACCAATCTTACCAACCATGTCAACCATGTCAACCATACCAACCACACCAACCATACCAACAATACCAACCATAAAAACCATACCAACCATACCAACCATGGCAACCATACCAGCCATAACAACCATACCAACCTTACCAACCATGCCAACCATACCAACCATACCAACCATGCCAACCATACCAACCTTACAAACCATGCCAACCATACTAAATATACCAACAATACCAACCATGCCAACCATACCAACCATGCCAACCATGTCAACCTTACCAACCACATCAACCATACCAACCATACCAACCATGCCAACCATATCAACCATACCAAGCTTACCAACCATGACAACCATACCAACCATGCCAACCATATCAACCATACCAACCATGTCAACCATGCCAACCATACCAACCACACCAACCATACCAACCATACCAACCATACCAACTTCACCAACCATGCCAACCATGCCAACCATACCAAGCTTACCAACCATGATAACCATTCCAACCATACCAACCTTACCAACCATGTCAACCATACCAACCATACCAACCATGTCAACCTTACCAACCACATCAATCATACCAACCATACCAACAATACCAACCATACCAACCATACCAACCTTACCAACCATACCAAATATACCAGCCATACCAACCATACCAACCACACCAACCTTACCAACCATGCCAACCATACTAAACATACCAACCATACCAACATTGCCAACCATACCAACCATGCCAACCTTACCAACTATGCCAACCATACTAAACATACCAACCATGCCAACCATGTCAACCTTACCAACCACATCAACCATACCAACCATACCAACCACACCAACCATACCAATCATACCAACCATACCAAACAGACCAACCATACCAACCTTACCGACCATGCCAACCATACTAAACATAACAACCATACCAACCATGCCAACAATACCAACCATGCCAACCATGTAAACCATACCAACCACATCAACTATACCAACCATACCAAACATACCAACCACACCAACCATACCAACTTCACCAACCATGCCAACCATACCAACCATGCCAACCATACCAAGCTTACCAACCATGACAACCATACCAACCATGCCAACCATATCAACCATACCAAGCTTACCAACCATGACAACCATACCAACCATGCCAACCATATCAACCATACCAACCATGTACACCATGCCAACCATACCAACCACAACAATCATACCAACCATACCAACTTCACCAACCATGCCAACCATACCAACCATACCAAGCTTACCAACCATGACAACCATACCAACCATACCACCCTTACCAACCATGTCAACCATACCAACCATACCAACCATAACAACCATACCAACCATACCAACCACACCAACCATACCAACCATACGAACCACACCACCCATACCAAACATACCAACCATACCAACCTTACCAACCATGCCAACCATACTAAACATACCAACCATACCAACCATGCTAACCATACCAACCATGCCAACCATGTCAACCATACCAACCATACCAACCTTACCAACCATGCCAACCATACTAAACATACCAACCATACCAACCATGCTAACCATACCAACCATGCCAACCATGTCAACCATACCAACCACATCAACCATACCAAACATACCAACCATACACACCGTACCAACCATGCCAACCATACCAGCAATACCAACCATACCAACCTTACCAACCATGCCAACTTCACCAACCATGCCAACCATACCAAGCTTACCAACCATGACAACCATACCAACCATGCCAACCATATCAACCATACCAAGCTTACCAACCATGACAACCATACCAACCATTCCAACCATATCAACCATACCAACCATGTCAACCATGCCAACCATACCAACCACAACAACCATACCAACCATACCAACTTCACCAACCATGCCAACCATACCAACCATACAAAGCTTACCAACCATGACAACCATTTAAACCATACCAACCATGTCAACCTTACCAACCACATCAACCATACCAACCACACCACCCATACCAAACATACCAACCATACCAACCTTACCAACCATGCCAACCATACTAAACATACCAACCATACCAACCATGCTAACCATACCAACCATGCCAACCATGTCAACCATAAAACCACGTCAACCATACCAAACATACCAACCATAAACACCGTACCAACCATGCCAACCATACCAGCCATACCAACCATACCAACCTTACTAACCATGCCAACTTCACCAACCATGCCAACCATACCAAGCTTACCAACCATGACAACCATACCAACCATGCCAACCATATCAACCATACCAAGCTTACCAACCATGACAACCATACCAACCATGCCAACCATATCAACCATACCAACCATGTCAACCATGCCAACCATACCAACCACAACAACCATACCAACCATACCAACCATACCAACTTCACCAACCATGCCAACCATACCAAACATATCAAGCTTACCAACCATGACAACCATACCAACCATGCCAACCATATCAACCATACCAACCATGTCAACCATGCCAACCATACCAACCACAACAACCATAAAAACCATACCCACCATACCAACTTCACCAACCATGCCAACCATACCAACCATACCAAGCTTACCAACCATGACAACCATTTAAACCATACCAACCATGTCAACCTTACCAACCACATCAACCATACCAACCACACCACCCATACCAAACATACCAACCATACCAACCTTACCAACCATGCCAACCATACTAAACATACCAACCATACCAACCATGCTAACCATACCAACCATGCCAACCATGTCAACCATACCAACCACGTCAACCATACCAAACATACCAACCATAAACACCGTACCAACCATGCCAACCATACCAGCCATACCAACCATATCAACCATACCAAGCTTACCAACCATGACAACCATACCAACCATGCCAACCATATCAACCATACCAACCATGTACACCATGCCAACCATACCAACCACAACAACCATACCAACCATACCAACTTCACCAACCATGCCAACCATACCAACAATACCAAGCTTACCAACCATGACAACCATACCAACCATGCCAACCATATCAACCATACCAACCATGTACACCATGCCAACCATACCAACCACAACAACCATACCAACCATACCAACTTCACCAACCATGCCAACCATACCAACCATACCAAGCTTACCAACCATGACAACCATACCAACCATACCACCCTTACCAACCATGTCAACCATACCAACCATACCAACCATAACAACCATACCAACCATACCAACCATACCAACCACACCAACCATACCAACCATACGAACCACACCACCCATACCAAACATACCAACCATACCAACCTTACCAACCATGGCAACCATACTAAACATACCAACCATACCAACCATGCTAACCATAAAAACCATGCCAACCATGTCAACCATACCAACCACATCAACCATAAAAACCATACCAAACATACCAGCCATACCAACTATACCAACCTTACCAACCATACCAACCTTACCAACCATACCAACCACACCAACCATACCAACAATACCAACCATACAAACCATACACACCGTACCAACCATGCCAACCATATCAACCATACCAAGCTTACCAACCATGACAACCATACCAACCATGCCAACCATATCAACCATACCAACCATGTCAACCATGCCAACCATACCAACCACACCAACCATACCAACCATACCAACTTCACCAACTTCACCAACCATGCCAACCATACCAACCATACCAAGCTTATTAACAATGACAACCATGCCAACCATACCAACATTACCAACCATGTCAACTATACCAACCATACCAACCATGTCAACCTTACCAACCACATCAACCTTACCAACCATACCAACCACACCAACCATACCAACCATACCAACCACACCAACCATACCAACCATACCAACCACACCACCCATACCAAACATACCAACCATACCAACCTTACCAACCATGCCAACCATACTAAACATACCAACCATACCAACCATACCAACCATACCAACCATGCCAACTATGTCAACCATACCAACCACATCAACCATACCAACCATACCAAACATACCAGCCATACCAACCATACCAACCTTACCAACCATGCCAACCATACTAAACATACCAACCATACCAACCATTCCAACCATACCAACCATGCCAACCATACCAACCATGTCAAGCTTACCAACCACATCAACCATACCAACCACACCAACCATACCAACTTCACCAACCATGCCAACCATACCAACCATACCAAGCTTACCAACCATGACAACCATACCAACCATGCCAACCATATCAACCATACCAACCACGTCAACCATACCAACCATACCAACCACAACAACCATACCAACCATACCAACCATACCAACTTCACCAACCATGCCAACCATGCCAACCATACCAAGCTTACCAACCATGATAACAATACCAACCATACCAACCTTACCAACCATGTCAACCATACCAACCATACCAACCATGCCAACCATATCAACCATACCAACCATGTCAACCATGCCAACCATACCAACCACACCAACCTTACCAACCATACCAACCATACCAACCACACCAACCATACCAACCATACCAACTTTACCAACTTTACCAACCATGCCAACCATACCAACCATACTAACCATACCAACCATGCCAACCATACCAACCATGTCAACTATGCCAACCATACCAACCATACTAACCATGCCAACCTTAACAACCATGCTAACCATACCAATCTTACCAACCATGCCAAACATACCAACCATGTCAACCAGACCAACCATACCAATCTTACCAACCATGTCAACCATGTCAACCATACCAACCACACCAACCATACCAACAATACCAACCATAAAAACCATACCAACCATACCAACCATGGCAACCATACCAGCCATAACAACCATACCAACCTTACCAACCATGCCAACCATACCAACCATACCAACCATGCCAACCATACCAACCTTACAAACCATGCCAACCATACTAAATATACCAACAATACCAACCATGCCAACCATACCAACCATGCCAACCATGTCAACCTTACCAACCACATCAACCATACCAACCATACCAACCATGCCAACCATATCAACCATACCAAGCTTACCAACCATGACAACCATACCAACCATGCCAACCATATCAACCATACCAACCATGTCAACCATGCCAACCATACCAACCACACCAACCATACCAACCATACCAACTTCACCAACCATGCCAACCATGCCAACCATACCAAGCTTACCAACCATGATAACCATTCCAACCATACCAACCTTACCAACCATGTCAACCATACCAACCATACCAACCATGTCAACCTTACCAACCACATCAATCATACCAACCATACCAACAATACCAACCATACCAACCATACCAACCTTACCAACCATACCAAATATACCAGCCATACCAACCATACCAACCACACCAACCTTACCAACCATGCCAACCATACTAAACATACCAACCATACCAACATTGCCAACCATACCAACCATGCCAACCTTACCAACTATGCCAACCATACTAAACATACCAACCATGCCAACCATGTCAACCTTACCAACCACATCAACCATACCAACCATACCAACCATACCAACCACACCAACCATACCAATCATACCAACCATACCAAACAGACCAACCATACCAACCTTACCGACCATGCCAACCATACTAAACATAACAGCCATACCAACCATGCCAACAATACCAACCATGCCAACCATGTAAACCATACCAACCACATCAACTATACCAACCATACCAAACATACCAACCACACCAACCATACCAACTTCACCAACCATGCCAACCATACCAACCATGCCAACCATACCAAGCTTACCAACCATGACAACCATACCAACCATGCCAACCATATCAACCATACCAAGCTTACCAACCATGACAACCATACCAACCATGCCAACCATATCAACCATACCAACCATGTACACCATGCCAACCATACCAACCACAACAACCATACCAACCATACCAACTTCACCAACCATGCCAACCATACCAACCATACCAAGCTTACCAACCATGACAACCATACCAACCATACCACCCTTACCAACCATGTCAACCATACCAACCATACCAACCATAACAACCATACCAACCATACCAACCACACCAACCATACCAACCATACGAACCACACCACCCATACCAAACATACCAACCATACCAACCTTACCAACCATGCCAACCATACTAAACATACCAACCATACCAACCATGCTAACCATACCAACCATGCCAACCATGTCAACCATACCAACCATACCAACCATACCAACCATACCAACCATACCAACCACACCAACCATACCAATCATACCAACCATACCAAACAGACCAACCATACCAACCTTACCGACCATGCCAACCATACTAAACATACCAACCATACCAACCATGCTAACCATACCAACCATGCCAACCATGTCAACCATACCAACCATACCAACCTTACCAACCATGCCAACCATACTAAACATACCAACCATACCAACCATGCTAACCATACCAACCATGCCAACCATGTCAACCATACCAACCACATCAACCATACCAAACATACCAACCATACACACCGTACCAACCATACCAACCATGTCAACCATGCCAACCATACCAACCACACCAACCATACCAACCATACCAACCATACCAACTTCACCAACCATGCCAACCATGCCAACCATACCAAGCTTACCAACCATGATAACCATTCCAACCATACCAACCTTACCAACCATGTCAACCATACCAACCATACCAACCATGTCAACCTTACCAACCACATCAATCATACCAACCATACCAACAATACCAACCATACCAACCATACCAACCTTACCAACCATACCAAATATACCAGCCATACCAACCATACCAACCACACCAACCTTACCAACCATGCCAACCATACTAAACATACCAACCATACCAACATTGCCAACCATACCAACCATGCCAACCTTACCAACTATGCCAACCATACTAAACATACCAACCATGCCAACCATGTCAACCTTACCAACCACATCAACCATACCAACCATACCAACCACACCAACCATACCAATCATACCAACCATACCAAACAGACCAACCATACCAACCTTACCGACCATGCCAACCATACTAAACATAACAACCATACCAACCATGCCAACAATACCAACCATGCCAACCATGTAAACCATACCAACCACATCAACTATACCAACCATACCAAACATACCAACCACACCAACCATACCAACTTCACCAACCATGCCAACCATACCAACCATGCCAACCATACCAAGCTTACCAACCATGACAACCATACCAACCATAACAACCATACCAACCATACCAACCACACCAACCATACCAACCATACGAACCACACCACCCATACCAAACATACCAACCATACCAACCTTACCAACCATGCCAACCATACTAAACATACCAACCATACCAACCATGCTAACCATACCAACCATGCCAACCATGTCAACCATACCAACCATACCAACCTTACCAACCATGCCAACCATACTAAACATACCAACCATACCAACCATGCTAACCATACCAACCATGCCAACCATGTCAACCATACCAACCACATCAACCATACCAAACATACCAACCATACACACCGTACCAACCATGCCAACCATACCAGCAATACCAACCATACCAACCTTACCAACCATGCCAACTTCACCAACCATGCCAACCATACCAAGCTTACCAACCATGACAACCATACCAACCATGCCAACCATATCAACCATACCAAGCTTACCAACCATGACAACCATACCAACCATTCCAACCATATCAACCATACCAACCATGTCAACCATGCCAACCATACCAACCACAACAACCATACCAACCATACCAACTTCACCAACCATGCCAACCATACCAACCATACAAAGCTTACCAACCATGACAACCATTTAAACCATACCAACCATGTCAACCTTACCAACCACATCAACCATACCAACCACACCACCCATACCAAACATACCAACCATACCAACCTTACCAACCATGCCAACCATACTAAACATACCAACCATACCAACCATGCTAACCATACCAACCATGCCAACCATGTCAACCATAAAACCACGTCAACCATACCAAACATACCAACCATAAACACCGTACCAACCATGCCAACCATACCAGCCATACCAACCATACCAACCTTACTAACCATGCCAACTTCACCAACCATGCCAACCATACCAAGCTTACCAACCATGACAACCATACCAACCATGCCAACCATATCAACCATACCAAGCTTACCAACCATGACAACCATACCAACCATGCCAACCATATCAACCATACCAACCATGTCAACCATGCCAACCATACCAACCACAACAACCATACCAACCATACCAACCATACCAACTTCACCAACCATGCCAACCATACCAAACATACCAAGCTTACCAACCATGACAACCATACCAACCATGCCAACCATATCAACCATACCAACCATGTCAACCATGCCAACCATACCAACCACAACAACCATAAAAACCATACCCACCATACCAACTTCACCAACCATGCCAACCATACCAAGCTTACCAACCATGACAACCATTTAAACCATACCAACCATGTCAACCTTACCAACCACATCAACCATACCAACCACACCACCCATACCAAACATACCAACCATACCAACCTTACCAACCATGCCAACCATACTAAACATACCAACCATACCAACCATGCTAACCATACCAACCATGCCAACCATGTCAACCATACCAACCACGTCAACCATACCAAACATACCAACCATAAACACCGTACCAACCATGCCAACCATACCAGCCATACCAACCATATCAACCATACCAAGCTTACCAACCATGACAACCATACCAACCATGCCAACCATATAACCTTACCAACCATACCAACCTTACCAACCATACCAACCACACCAACCATACCAACAATACCAACCATACAAACCATACACACCGTACCAACCATGCCAACCATATCAACCATACCAAGCTTACCAACCATGACAACCATACCAACCATGCCAACCATATCAACCATACCAACCATGTCAACCATGCCAACCATACCAACCACACCAACCATACCAACTTCACCAACTTCACCAACCATGCCAACCATACCAACCATACCAAGCTTATTAACAATGACAACCATGCCAACCATACCAACATTACCAACCATGTCAACTATACCAACCATACCAACCATGTCAACCTTACCAACCACATCAACCTTACCAACCATACCAACCACACCAACCATACCAACCATACCAACCACACCAACCATACCAACCATACCAACCACACCACCCATACCAAACATACCAACCATACCAACCTTACCAACCATGCCAACCATACTAAACATACCAACCATACCAACCATACCAACCATACCAACCATGCCAACTATGTCAACCATACCAACCACATCAACCATACCAACCATACCAAACATACCAGCCATACCAACCATACCAACCTTACCAACCATGCCAACCATACTAAACATACCAACCATACCAACCATTCCAACCATACCAACCATGCCAACCATACCAACCATGTCAAGCTTACCAACCACATCAACCATACCAACCACACCAACCATACCAACTTCACCAACCATGCCAACCATACCAACCATACCAAGCTTACCAACCATGACAACCATACCAACCATGCCAACCATATCAACCATACCAACCACGTCAACCATACCAACCATACCAACCACAACAACCATACCAACCATACCAACCATACCAACCACACCAACCATACCAACCATACCAACTTTACCAACTATACCAACTTTACCAACCATGCCAACCATACCAACCATACTAACCATACCAACCATGCCAACCATACCAACCATGTCAACTATGCCAACCATACCAACCATACTAACCATGCCAACCTTAACAACCATGCTAACCATACCAATCTTACCAACCATGCCAAACATACCAACCATGTCAACCAGACCAACCATACCAATCTTACCAACCATGTCAACCATGTCAACCATACCAACCACACCAACCATACCAACAATACCAACCATAAAAACCATACCAACCATACCAACCATGGCAACCATACCAGCCATAACAACCATACCAACCTTACCAACCATGCCAACCATACCAACCATACCAACCATGCCAACCATACCAACCTTACAAACCATGCCAACCATACTAAATATACCAACAATACCAACCATGCCAACCATACCAACCATGCCAACCATGTCAACCTTACCAACCACATCAACCATACCAACCATACCAACCATGCCAACCATATCAACCATACCAAGCTTACCAACCATGACAACCATACCAACCATGCCAACCATATCAACCATACCAACCATGTCAACCATGCCAACCATACCAACCACACCAACCATACCAACCATACCAACTTCACCAACCATGCCAACCATGCCAACCATACCAAGCTTACCAACCATGATAACCATTCCAACCATACCAACCTTACCAACCATGTCAACCATACCAACCATACCAACCATGTCAACCTTACCAACCACATCAATCATACCAACCATACCAACAATACCAACCATACCAACCATACCAACCTTACCAACCATACCAAATATACCAGCCATACCAACCATACCAACCACACCAACCTTACCAACCATGCCAACCATACTAAACATACCAACCATACCAACATTGCCAACCATACCAACCATGCCAACCTTACCAACTATGCCAACCATACTAAACATACCAACCATGCCAACCATGTCAACCTTACCAACCACATCAACCATACCAACCATACCAACCATACCAACCACACCAACCATACCAATCATACCAACCATACCAAACAGACCAACCATACCAACCTTACCGACCATGCCAACCATACTAAACATAACAGCCATACCAACCATGCCAACAATACCAACCATGCCAACCATGTAAACCATACCAACCACATCAACTATACCAACCATACCAAACATACCAACCACACCAACCATACCAACTTCACCAACCATGCCAACCATACCAACCATGCCAACCATACCAAGCTTACCAACCATGACAACCATACCAACCATGCCAACCATATCAACCATACCAAGCTTACCAACCATGACAACCATACCAACCATGCCAACCATATCAACCATACCAACCATGTACACCATGCCAACCATACCAACCACAACAACCATACCAACCATACCAACTTCACCAACCATGCCAACCATACCAACCATACCAAGCTTACCAACCATGACAACCATACCAACCATACCACCCTTACCAACCATGTCAACCATACCAACCATACCAACCATAACAACCATACCAACCATACCAACCACACCAACCATACCAACCATACGAACCACACCACCCATACCAAACATACCAACCATACCAACCTTACCAACCATGCCAACCATACTAAACATACCAACCATACCAACCATGCTAACCATACCAACCATGCCAACCATGTCAACCATACCAACCATACCAACCTTACCAACCATGCCAACCATACTAAACATACCAACCATACCAACCATGCTAACCATACCAACCATGCCAACCATGTCAACCATACCAACCACATCAACCATACCAAACATACCAACCATACACACCGTACCAACCATGCCAACCATACCAGCAATACCAACCATACCAACCTTACCAACCATGCCAACTTCACCAACCATGCCAACCATACCAAGCTTACCAACCATGACAACCATACCAACCATGCCAACCATATCAACCATACCAAGCTTACCAACCATGACAACCATACCAACCATTCCAACCATATCAACCATACCAACCATGTCAACCATGCCAACCATACCAACCACAACAACCATACCAACCATACCAACTTCACCAACCATGCCAACCATACCAACAATACAAAGCTTACCAACCATGACAACCATTTAAACCATACCAACCATGTCAACCTTACCAACCACATCAACCATACCAACCACACCACCCATACCAAACATACCAACCATACCAACCTTACCAACCATGCCAACCATACTAAACATACCAACCATACCAACCATGCTAACCATACCAACCATGCCAACCATGTCAACCATACCAACCACGTCAACCATACCAAACATACCAACCATAAACACCGTACCAACCATGCCAACCATACCAGCCATACCAACCATACCAACCTTACCAACCATGCCAACTTCACCAACCATGCCAACCATACCAAGCTTACCAACCATGACAACCATACCAACCATGCCAACCATATCAACCATACCAAGCTTACCAACCATGACAACCATACCAACCATGCCAACCATATCAACCATACCAACCATGTCAAACATGCCAACCATACCAACCACAACAACCATACCAACCATACCAACCATACCAACTTCACCAACCATGCCAACCATACCAAACATACCAAGCTTACCAACCTTGACAACCATACCAACCATGCCAACCATATCAACCATACCAACCATGTCAACCATGCCAACCATACCAACCACAACAACCATACCAACCATACCCACCATACCAACTTCACCAACCATGCCAACCATACCAACCATACCAAGCTTACCAACCATGACAACCATTTAAACCATACCAACCATGTCAACCTTACCAACCACATCAACCATACCAACCACACCACCCATACCAAACATACCAACCATACCAACCTTACCAACCATGCCAACCATACTAAACATACCAACCATACCAACCATGCTAACCATACCAACCATGCCAACCATGTCAACCATACCAACCACGTCAACCATACCAAACATACCAACCATAAACACCGTACCAACCATGCCAACCATACCAGCCATACCAAGCATACCAACCTTACCAACCATGCCAACTTCACCAAAAATGCCAACCATACCAACCATACCAACCACATCAACTATACCAACCATACCAAACATACCAACCATACCAAGCATACCAACAATGACAACCATACCACCCATACCAACTTTACCAACCATGACAACCATACCAACCATGCCAACCATATCAACCATGCCAACCATACCAACCATGCCAACCATACCAACCACATCAACTATACCAACCATACCAAACATACCAACCATACCAAGCATACCAACAATGACAACCATACCAACTTTACCACCCATGCCAACCATACTAAACATACCAACCATACCAAGCTTACCAACCGTGACAACCATACCAACCATGCCAACCATATCAACCATACCAAGCTTACCAACCATGACAACCATACCAACCATACCAACTTCACCAACTATGCCACCCATACCAACTTCACCAACCATGCCAACCACACCAACCATACCAAGCTTACCAACAATGACAACCATACCACCCATACCAACTTCACCAACTATGCCACCCATACCAACTTCACCAACCATGCCAACCACACCAACCATACCAAGCTTACCAACAATGACAACCATACCACCCATACCAACCTTACCAACCATGTCAACCATACCAACCATGTCAACCATACCAACCACATCAACCATGCCAACCATACCAACTTCACCAACCATGCCAACCACACCAACCATACCAAGCTTACCAACCATGACAACCATACCAACCATGCCAACCATATCAACCATGTCAACCTTACCAACCATGTCAACCACATCAACCATACCAACCACACCAACCATACAAACAATACCAGCCATACCAACCATACCAACCACACCAACCATACCAACCATACCAACCATACCAACCACACCACCCATACCAAACATACCAACCATACCAACCTTACCAATCATGCCAACCATACTAAACATACCAACCATACCAACCATGCTAACCATAAAAACCATGCCAACCATGTCAACCATACCAACCACATCAACCATACCAAACATACCAGCCATACCAACCATACCAACCTTACCAACCATACCAACCACACCAACCATACCAACAATACCAACCATACCAACCATACACACCGTACCAACCATGCCAACCATACCAACGACACCAACCATACCAACAATACCAACCATACCAACCATACACACCGTACCAACCATGCCAACCATACCAGCCATACCAACCATACCAACCTTACCAACCATACCAACCACACCACCCATACCAAACATACCAACCATACCAACCTTACCAATCATGCCAACCATACTAAACATACCAACCATACCAACCATGCTAACCATAAAAACCATGCCAACCATGTCAACCATACCAACCACATCAACCATACCAACCATACCAAACATACCAGCCATACCAACCATACCAACCTTACCAACCATACCAACCACATCAACCATACCAACCACACCACCCATACCAAACATACCAACCATACCAACCTTACCAACCATGCCAACCATACTAAACATACCAACCATACCAACCATGCTAACCATACCAACCATGCCAACCATGTCAACCATACCAACCACGTCAACCATACCAACCATACCAACCATACACACCGTACCAACCATGCCAACCATACCAGCCATACCAACCATACCAAGCTTACCAACCATGACAAACATACCAACCATGCCAACCATATCAACCATGTCAACCTTACCAACCATGTCAACCATGTCAACCATACCAACCACACCAACCATACAAACAATACCAGCCATACCAACCATACCAACCACACCAACCATACCAACCATACCAACCACACCACCCATACCAAACATACCAACCATACCAACCTTACCAACCATGCCAACCATAATAAACATACCAACCATACCAACCATGCTAACCATGAAAACCATGACAACCATGTCAACCATACCAACCACATCAACCATACCAACCATACCAAACATACCAGCCATACCAACCATACCAACCTTACCAACCATACCAACCACACCAACCATACCAACAATACCAACCATACCAACCATACAAACCGTACCAACCATGCCAACCATACCAGCCATACCAACCATACCAACCTTACCAACCCTGCCAACTTCACCAACCATGCCAACCATACCAACCATACCCAGCTTACCAACCATGACAACCATACCAACCATGCCAACCATATCAACCATACCCAGCTTACCAACCATAACAACCATACCAACCATGCCAACCATGCCAACCATATCAACCATACCAACCATGTCAACCATGCCAACCATACCAACCACACCAACCATGCCAACCATACCAACCATATCAACCATACCAACCATGTCAACCATGCCAACCATACCAACCATACCAAGCTTACCAACAATGACAACCATACCAACCATACCAACCTTAGAAACCATGCCAACCATACTAAACATACCAACCATACCAACCATGCTAACCATACCAACCATACCAACCATACCAACCTTACCAACCATGCCAACCATACTAAACATACCAACCATACCAACCATTCCAACCATACCAACCATGCCAACCATACCAACCATGCCAACCGCGTCAAGCTTACCAACCACATCAACCATACCAACCATACCAACCACACCAACCATACCAACCATACCAACTTCACCAACCATGCCAACCATACCAAACATACCAAGCTTACCAACCATGACAACCATACTAACCATGCCAACCATATCAACCATACCAACTATACCAACCATGTCAACCCTACCAACCACATCAACCATACCAACGATACCAACCACACCACCCATACCAAACATACCAACCATACCAACCTTACCAACCATGCCAACCATACCAACCATACCCAGCTTACCAACCCTGCCAACTTCACCAACCATGCCAACCATACCAACCATACCCAGCTTACCAACCATGACAACCATACCAACCATGCCAACCATACCAACCATACCCAGCTTACCAACCATGACAACCATACCAACCATGCCAACCATATCAACCATACCCAGCTTACCAACCATAACAACCATACCAACCATGCCAACCATGCCAACCATATCAACCATACCAACCATGTCAACCATGCCAACCATACCAACCACACCAACCATGCCAACCATACCAACCATATCAACCATACCAACCATGTCAACCATGCCAACCATACCAACCATACCAAGCTTACCAACAATGACAACCATACCAACCATACCAACCTTAGAAACCATGCCAACCATACTAAACATACCAACCATACCAACCATGCTAACCATACCAACCATACCAACCATACCAACCTTACCAACCATGCCAACCATACTAAACATACCAACCATACCAACCATTCCAACCATACCAACCACACCAACCTTACCAACCATACCAACCATACCAACCATACCAACCACTCCAACCATACCAACCATACCAACTTCACCAACCATGCCAACCATACCAACCATACCAAGCTTACCAACAATGACAACCATACCACCCATACCAACCATGTCAACCATACCAACTATACCAACCATGTCAACCCTACCAACCACATCAACCATACCAACGATACCAACCACACCACCCATACCAAACATACCAACCATACCAACCTTACCAACCATGCCAACCATACCAACCATACCAACCATACCAACCACTCCAACCATACCAACCATACCAACTTCACCAACCATGCCAACCATACCAACCATACCAAGCTTACCAACAATGACAACCATACCACCCATACCAACCATGTCAACCATACCAACTATACCAACCATGTCAACCCTACCAACCACATCAACCATACCAACCACACCACCCATACCAAACATACCAACCATACCAACCTTACCAACCATACCAACCACATCAACCATACCAACCATACCAAACATACCAGCCATACCAACCATACCAACCTTACCAACCATACCAACCACACCAACCATACCAACAATACCAACCATACCAACCATACAAACCGTACCAACCATGCCAACCATACCAGCCATACCAACCATACCAACCTTACCAACCCTGCCAACTTCACCAACCATGCCAACCATACCAACCATACCCAGCTTACCAACCATGACAACCATACCAACAATGCCAACCATATCAACCATACCCAGCTTACCAACCATAACAACCATACCAACCATGCCAACCATGCCAACCATATCAACCATACCAACCATGTCAACCATGCCAACCATACCAACCACACCAACCATGCCAACCATACCAACCATATCAACCATACCAACCATGTCAACCATGCCAACCATACCAACCATACCAAGCTTACCAACAATGACAACCATACCAACCATACCAACCTTAGAAACCATGCCAACCATACTAAACATACCAACCATACCAACCATGCTAACCATACCAACCATACCAACCTTACCAACCATGCCAACCATACTAAACATACCAACCATACCAACCATTCCAACCATACCAACCATGCCAACCATACCAACCATGCCAACCACGTCAAGCTTACCAACCACATCAACCATACCAACCATACCAACCACACCAACCATACCAACCATACCAACTTCACCAACCATGCCAACCATACCAAACATACCAAGCTTACCAACCATGACAACCATACTAACCATGCCAACCATATCAACCATACCAACTATGTCAACCATGCCAACCATACCAACCACACCAACCTTACCAACCATACCAACCATACCAACCATACCAACCACTCCAACCATACCAACCATACCAACTTCACCAACCATGCCAACCATACCAACCATACCAAGCTTACCAACAATGACAACCATACCACCCATACCAACCATGTCAACCATACCAACTATACCAACCATGTCAACCCTACCAACCACATCAACCACACCAACCATACCAACCACACCACCCATACCAAACATACCAACCATACCAACCTTACCAACCATGCCAACCATACTAAACATACCAACCATACCAACCATGCTAACCATACCAACCATGCCAACCATGTCAACCATACCAACCACATCAACCATACCAACCATACCAAACATACCAGCAATACCAACCATACCAACCTTACCAACCATGCCAACCATACTAAACATACCAACCATACCAACCATTCCAAGCATACCAACCATGCCAACCATGTCAACCATACCAACCACATCAACCATACCAACTTCACCAACCATGCCAACCATACCAACCATAACAAGCTTACCAACCACACCAACCATACCAACCACACCACCGATACCAAACATACCAACCATGCCAACCTTACCAACCATGCCAACCATACTAAACATACCAACCATACCAACCATGCTAACCATACCAACCATGCCAACCATGTCAACCATGTCAACCATACCAACCACACCAACCATACAAACAATACCAGCCATACCAACCATACCAACCACACCAACCATAAAAACCATACCAACCACACCACCCATACCAAACATACCAACCATACCAACCTTACCAACCATGCCAACCATACTAAACATACCAACCATACCAACCATGCTAACCATAAAAACCATGCCAACCATGTCAACCATACCAACCACATCAACCATACCAACCATACCAAACATACCAGCCATACCAACTATACCAACCTTACCAACCATACCAACCTTACCAACCATACCAACCACACCAACCAAACCAACAATACCAACCATACCAACCATACACACCGTACCAACCATGCCAACCATACCAACCATGCCAACCATATCAACCATACCAAGCTTACCAACCATGACAACCATACCAACCATGCCAACCATATCAACCATACCAACCATGTCAACCATGCCAACCATACCAACCACACCAACCATACCAACCATACCAACTTCACCAACCATGCCAACCATACCAACCATACCAACCATATCAACCATACCAAGCTCACTAACAATGACAACCATACCAACCATACCAACATTACCAACCATGTCAACTATACCAACCATACCAACCATGTCAACCTTACCAACCACATCAACCTTACCAACCATACCAACCACACCAACCATACCAAACATACCAACCACACCAACCATACCAACCATACCAACCACACCACCCATACCAAACATACCAACCATACCAACCTTACCAACCATGCCAACCATACTAAACATACCAACCATACCAACCATGCTAACCATACCAACCATACCGACCTTACCAACCATGTCAACCATACCAACCATACCAACAATACCAACCATACCAACCATACCAACCTTACCAACCATACCAAATATACCAGCCATACCAACCATACCAACCACACCAACCTTACCAACCATGCCAACCATACTAAATATACCAACCATACCAACCATGCTAACCATGCCAACCATGCCAACCATACCAAGCTTACCAACCATACCAAATATACCAACCATGCCAACCATATCAACCATACCAAGCTTACCAACCATGACAACCATTCCAACCATACCAACCTTACCAACCATGTCAACCATACCAACCATAGCAACCATGTCAACCTTACCAACCACATCAACCATACCAACCATACCAACAATACCAACCATACCAACCATACCAACCTTACCAACCATACCAAATATACCAGCCATACCAACCATACCAACCACACCAACCATACCAACCATACCAACCATACCAACTTCACCAACCATGCCAACCATGCCAACCATGCCAACCATACCAAGCTTACCAACCATACCAAATATACCAACCATGCCAACCATATCAACCATACCAAGCTTACCAACCATGACAACCATTCCAACCATACCAACCTTACCAACCATGTCAACCATACCAACCATACCAACATTGCCAACCTTACCAACTATGCCAACCATACTAAACATACCAACCATGCCAACCATGTCAACCTTACCAACCACATCAACCATACCAACCATACCAACCACACCAACCATACCAATCATACCAACCATACCAAACATACCAACCATACCAACCTTACCGACCATGCCAACCATACTAAACATAACAACCATACCAACCATGCCAACAATACCAACCATGCCAACCATGTAAACCATACCAACCACATCAATTATACCAACCATACCAAACATACCAACCACACCAATCATACCAACTTCACCAACCATGCCAACCATACCAACCATGCCAACCATACCAAGCTTACCAACCATGACAACCATACCAACCATGCCAACCACATCAACCATACCAACCATGCCAACCATATCAACCATGCCAACCATGTCAACCATGCCAACCATATCAACCATAACAAGCTTACCAACCATGACAACCATACCAACCATGCCAACCATATCAACCATACCAACCATGTCAACCATGCAACCCATACCAACCACAACAACCATACCAACCATACCAACTACACCAACCATGCCAACCATATCAACCATACCAACCATACCAACCATACCAACCATACCAACCATACCAAGCTTACCAACCATGACAACCATACCAACCATACCAACCTTACCAACCATGTCAACCATACCAACCATACCAACCATACCAACCATACCAACCATGTCAACCTTACCAACCACATCAACCCTACCAACCATACCAACCACACCAACCATACCAACCATACCAACCACACCAACCATACCAACCATACGAACCACACCACCCATACCAAACATACCAACCATGCCAACCATACTAAACATACCAACCATACCAACCATGCTAACCATACCAACCATGCCAACCATGTCAACCATACCAACCATACCAACCATACCAACCTTACCAACCATGCCAACCATACTAAACATACCAACCATACCAACCATGCTAACCATACCAACCATGCCAACCATGTCAACCATACCAACCACATCAACCATACCAAACATACCAACCATACACACCGTACCAACCATGCCAACCATACCAGCCATACCAACCATACCAACCTTACCAACCATGCCAACTTCACCAAAAATGCCAAACATGCCAACCATATCAAGCTTACCAACCATGACAACCATACCAACCATGCCAACCATATCAACCATACCAAGCTTACCAACCATGACAACCATACCATTGTTGTGGTTGGTATAGTTGGCATGGTTGACATGGTTGGTATGGTTGATATGGTTGGCATGGTTGGTATGGTTGTCATGGTTGGTAAGCTTGGTATGGTTGATATGGTTGGCATTTTTGGTATGGTTGTCATGGTTGGTAAGTTTTTTTAGGTTGGCATGGTTGGTATGGTTGGCATGGTTGGTGAAGTTGGTATGGTTGGTATGGTTGGTGTGGTTGGTATGTTTGGTATGGTTGGTATAGTTGATGTGGTTGGTATGGTTTACATGGTTGGCATGGTTGGTATTGTTGGCATGGTTGGTATGGTTGTTATGTTTAGTATGGTTGGCATGGTCGGTAAGGTTGGTATGGTTGGTATGTTTGGTATGGTTGGTATGGTTGGTATGGTTGGTATGGTTGGTGTGGTTGGTATGGTTGGTATGGTTGATGTGGTTGGTAAGGTGGACATGGTTGGTATGGTTGGCATGGTTGGTATGTTTAGAATGGTTGGCATAGTTGGTAAGGTTGGCATGGTTGGTATGGTTGGCAATGTTGGTATGGTTGGTATGTTTAGTATGGTTGGCATGGTTGGTAAGGTTGGTGTGGTTGGTTTGGTTGGTATGGCTGGTATGTTTGGTATGGTTGGTAAGGTTGGTATGGTTGGTATGGTTGGTATTGTTGGTATGGTTGGTATGGTTGATGTGGTTGGTAAGGTTGACATGGTTGGTATGGTTGACATGGTTGGTAAGGTTGGCATGGTTGGTATGGTTATCATGGTTGGTAAGCTTAGTATGGTTGGCATGGTTGGCATGGTTGGTGAAGTTAGTATCGTTGGTATGGTTGGTATGGTTGGTGTGATTGGTATGGTTGGCATGGTTGACATGGTTGGTATGGTTGATATGGTTGGCATGGTTGGTATGGTTGTCATGGTTGGTAAGCTTGGTATGGTTGATATGGTTGGCATGGTTGGTATGGTTGGTATGGTTGGTATGGTTGATGTGGTTGGTAAGGTTGACATGGTTGGCATGGTTGGTATGGTTGGCATTGTTGGTATTGTTGGTATATTTAGTATGGTTGGCATGGTTTGTAAGGTTGGTATGGTTGGCATGGTTGGTATGGTTGGTATGGTTGGTATGGTTGGCATGGTTGGTAAGGTTGGTATGGTTGTTATGGCTGGTATGGTTGCCATGGTTGGTATAGTTGGTATGGTTTTTATGGTTGGTATTGTTGGTATGGTTGGTGTGGTTGGTATGGTTGACATGGTTGGTAAGATTGGTATGGTTGGTCTGGTTGACATGGTTGGTATGTTTGGCATGGTTGGTAAGATTGGTATGGTTAGCATGGTTGTTAAGGTTGGCATGGTTAGTATGGTTGGTATGGTTGGCATAGTTGACATGGTTGGTATGGTTGGCATGGTTGGTATGGTTAGTATGGTTGGTATGGTTGGCATGGTTGGTAAAGTTGGTATGGTTGGTATGGTTGGTATGGTTGGTATGGTTGGTATGGTTGATGTGGTTGGTAAGGTTGACATGGTTGGCATGGTTGGTATGGTTGGCATGGTTGGCATGGTTGGTAAGGTTGGTATGGTTGGTATGGTTGGTATGTTTGGTATGGTTGGTATGGTTCATGTGGTTGGTATGGTTGGTATGGTTGGTATGGTTGGCATGGTTGGTATGGTTGGTATGTTTGGTATGGGTGGTATGGTTGATGTGGTTGGTAAGGTTGACATGGTTGGTATGGTTGACATGGTTGGTATGGTTGGTATGGTTGTCATGGTTGGTAAGCTTGGTATGGTTGACATGGTTGGTAAGGTTGGTATGGTTGGTATGGTTGTCATGGTTGGTAAGCTTGGTATGGTTGGTATGTTTAGTATGGTTGGCATGGTTGGTAAGGTTGGTATGGGTATTATGGTTGTCATTGTTGGTATGCTTGGTGTGGTTGGTATGTTTGGTATGGTTGGTATAGTTGATGTGGTTGGTATGGTTGGCGTGGTTGGTATGGTTGGCATGGTTGGTATGGTTGGTATGTTTAGTATGGTTGGCATGGTTGGTAAGGTTGGTATGGTTGGTATGTTTGGTATGGTTGGTATGGTTGGTGTGGTTGGTATGGTTGGTATGGTTGATGTGGTTGGTAAGGTTGACATGGTTGGCATGGTTAGTATGGTTGGCATGGTTGGCATGGTTGGTAAGGTTGGTATGGTTGGTATGGTTGGTATGGTTGGTATGTTTGGTATGGTTGGTATGGTTCATGTGGTTGGTATGGTTGACATGGTTGGTATGGTTGGTATGGTTGGTATGGTTGGTATGGTTGGTATGGTTGGCATGGTTGGTATGGTTTTTATGGTTGGTATTGTTGGTATGGTTGGTGTGGTTGGTATGGTTGATATGGTTGACATGGTTGGTAAGATTGGTATGGTTGGTCTGGTTGACATGGTTGGTATGTTTGGCATGGTTGGTAAAATTGGTATGGTTAGCATGGTTGTTAAGGTTGGCATGGTTAGTATGGTTGGTATGGTTGGCATAGTTGACATGGTTGGTATGGTTGGCATGGTTGGTATGGTTAGTATGGTTGGTATGGTTGGCATGGTTGGTAAAGTTGGTATGGTTGGTATGGTTGGTATGGTTGATGTGGTTGGTAAGGTTGACATGGTTGGCATTGTTGGTATGGTTGGCATGGTTGGCATGGTTGGTAAGGTTGGTATGGTTGGTATGGTTGGTATGGTTGGTATGGTTGGCATGGTTGGTATGGTTTTTATGGTTGGTATTGTTGGTATGGTTGGTGTGGTTGGTATGGTTGACATGGTTGACATGGTTGGTAAGATTGGTATGGTTGGTCTGGTTGACATGGTTGGTATGTTTGGCATGGTTGGTAAGATTGGTATGGTTAGCATGGTTGTTAAGGTTGGCATGGTTAGTATGGTTGGTATGGTTGGCATAGTTGACATGGTTGGTATGGTTGGCATGGTTGGTATGGTTAGTATGGTTGGTATGGTTGGCATGGTTGGTAAAGTTGGTATGGTTGGTATGGTTGGTATGGTTGATGTGGTTGGTAAGGTTGACATGGTTGGCATTGTTGGTATGGTTGGCATGGTTGGCATGGTTGGTATGGTTGGTATGGTTGGTATGGTTGGTATGGTTGGCATGGTTGGTATGGTTTTTATGGTTGGTATTGTTGGTATGGTTGGTGTGGTTGGTATGGTTGACATGGTTGACATGGTTGGTAAGATTGGTATGGTTGGTCTGGTTGACATGGTTGGTATGTTTGGCATGGTTGGTAAGATTGGTATGGTTAGCATGGTTGTTAAGGTTGGCATGGTTAGTACGGTTGGTATGGTTGGCATAGTTGACATGGTTGGTATGGTTGGCATGGTTGGTATGGTTAGTATGGTTGGTATGGTTGGCATGGTTGGTAAAGTTGGTATGGTTGGTATGGTTGGTATGGTTAGTATGGTTGATGTGGTTGGTAAGGTTGACATGGTTGGCATTGTTGGTATGGTTGGCATGGTTGGCATGGTTGGTAAGGTTGGTATGGTTGGTATGGTTGGTATGGTTGGTATGGTTGATGTGGTTGGTAAGGTTGACATGGTTGGCATGGTTGGTATGGTTGGCATGGTTGGCATGGTTGGTAAGGTTGGTATGGTTGGTATGGTTGGTATGTTTGGTATGGTTGGTATGGTTCATGTGGTTGGTATGGTTGGTATGGTTGGTATGGTTGGTATGGGTGGTATGGTTGGTATGGTTGGCATGGTTGGTATGGTTGGTATGTTTGGTATGGGTGGTATGGTTGATGTGGTTGGTAAGGTTGACATGGTTGGTATGGTTGGTATGGTTGTCATGGTTGGTAAGCTTGGTATGGTTGACATGGTTGGTAAGGTTGGTATGGTTGGTATGGTTGTCATGGTTGGTAAGCTTGGTATGGTTGGTATGTTTAGTATGGTTGGCATGGTTGGTAAGGTTGGTATGGGTATTATGGTTGTCATTGTTGGTATGCTTGGTGTGGTTGGTATGTTTGGTATGGTTGGTATAGTTGATGTGGTTGGTATGGTTGGCGTGGTTGGTATGGTTGGCATGGTTGGTATGGTTGGTATGTTTAGTATGGTTGGCATGGTTGGTAAGGTTGGTATGGTTGGTATGGTTGGTATGGTTGGTATGTTTGGTATGGTTGGTATGGTTCATGTGGTTGGCATGGTTAGTATGGTTGGTATGGTTGGCATAGTTGACATGGTTGGTATGGTTGGCATGGTTGGTATGGTTAGTATGGTTGGTATGGTTGGCATGGTTGGTAAAGTTGGTATGGTTGGTATGGTTGGTATGGTTATTATGGTTGTCATGGTTGGTAAGCTTGGTATGGTTGACATGGTTGGTAAGGTTGGTATGGTTGGTATGGTTGTCATGGTTGGTAAGCTTGGTATGGTTGGTATGTTTAGTATGGTTGGCATGGTTGGTAAGGTTGGTATGGGTATTATGGTTGTCATTGTTGGTATGCTTGGTGTGGTTGGTATGTTTGGTATGGTTGGTATAGTTGATGTGGTTGGTATGGTTGGCGTGGTTGGTATGGTTGGCATGGTTGGTATGGTTGGTATGTTTAGTATGGTTGGCATGGTTGGTAAGGTTGGTATGGTTGGTATGTTTGGTATGGTTGGTATGGTTGGTGTGGTTGGTATGGTTGGTATGGTTGATGTGGTTGGTAAGGTTGACATGGTTGGCATGGTTAGTATGGTTGGCATGGTTGGCATGGTTGGTAAGGTTGGTATGGTTGGTATGGTTGGTATGTTTGGTATGGTTGGTATGGTTCATGTGGTTGGTATGGTTGACATGGTTGGTATGGTTGGTATGGTTGGTATGGTTGATATGGTTGGTATGGTTGGTATGGTTGGTATGGTTGGTATGGTTGGTATGGTTGGCATGGTTGGTATGGTTTTTATGGTTGGTATTGTTGGTATGGTTGGTGTGGTTGGTATGGTTGACATGGTTGACATGGTTGGTAAGATTGGTATGGTTGGTCTGGTTGACATGGTTGGTATGTTTGGCATGGTTGGTAAGATTGGTATGGTTAGCATGGTTGTTAAGGTTGGCATGGTTAGTATGGTTGGTATGGTTGGCATAGTTGACATGGTTGGTATAATTGGCATGGTTGGTATGGTTAGTATGGTTGGTATGGTTGGCATGGTTGGTAAAGTTGGTATGGTTGGTATGGTTGGTATGGTTGATGTGGTTGGTAAGGTTGACATGGTTGGCATTGTTGGTATGGTTGGCATGGTTGGCATGGTTGGTAAGGTTGGTATGGTTGGTATGGTTGGTATGTTTGGTATGGTTGGTATGGTTGGCATTGTTGGTATTGTTGGTATATTTAGTATGGTTGGCATGGTTTGTAAGGTTGGTATGGTTGGCATGGTTGGTATGGTTGGTATGGTTGGCATGGTTGGTAAGGTTGGTATGGTTGTTATGGCTGGTATGGTTGCCATGGTTGGTAAGGTTGGTATGGTTTTTATGGTTGGTATTGTTGGTATGGTTGGTGTGGTTGGTATGGTTGACATGGTTGACATGGTTTGTAAGATTGGTATGGTTGGTCTGGTTACCAACCATGCCAACTTCACCAACCATGCCAACTATTCCAAGCTTACCAACCATGACAACCATACCAACCATGCCAACCATATCAACCATACCAAGCTTACCAACCATGACAACCATACCAACCATGCCAACCATATCAAACATACCAACCATGTCAACCATGCCAACCATACCAACCACACCAACCTTACCAACCATACCAACCATACCAACCACATTAACCATACCAACTTCACCAACCATACCAAGCTTACCAACCATGACAACCATACCAACCATACCAACCTTGAGAAACCTTGTCAACCTTACCAACCATACCAACCATGCCAACCATACCAACCATGCCAACCATGTCAACCATACCAACTTCACCAACCATGCCAACCATACCAACCATACCAAGCTTACCAACCATGACAACCATACCAACCATGCCAACCATATCAACCATGTCAACCTTACCAACCATGTCAACCATGTCAACCATACCAACCACACCAACCATACCAACAATACTAACCATACCAACCATACACACCGTACCAACCATGCCAACCATACCAGCCATACCAACCATACCAACCTTACCAACCATGCTAACCATACCAACCATGCCAACCATATCAACTATGTCAACCTTACCAACCATGTCAACCATGTCAACCATACCAACCACACCAACCATACCAACCATACCAACCATACACACCGTACCAACCATGCCAACCATACCAGCCATACCAACCACACCAACCTTACCAACCATGTCAACCTTACCAACCATACCAACCATGCCAACCATACCAACCATGCCAACCATGTCAACCATACCAACTTCACCAACCATGCCAACCATACCAACCATACCAAGCTTACCAACCATGACAACCATACCAACCATGCCAACCATATCAACCATGTCAACCTTACCAACCATGTCAACCATGTCAACCATACCAACCACACCAACCATACCAACAATACCAACCATACCAACCATACCAACCATACACACCGTACCAACCATGCCAACCATACCAGCCATACCAACCATACCAACCTTACCAACCATGCCAACTTCACCAACCATGCCAACCATACCAAGCTTACCAACCATGCCAACCATATCAATCATACCAAGCTTACCAACCATGACAACCATACCAACCATGCCAACCATATCAACCATACCAAGCTTACCAACCATGACAACCATACCAACCATGCCAACCATATCAACCATACCAACCATGTCAACCATGCCAACCATACCAAACATACCAAGCTTACCAACCATGACAACCATACCAACCATACCAACCTTACCAACCATGTCAACCATACCAACCATACCAACCATACCAACCATGTCAACCTTACCAACCACATCAACCATACCAACCATACCAACCACACCAACCATAAAAACCATACCAACCACACCAACCATACCAACCATACCAACCACACCACCCATACCAAACATACCAACCATACCAACCTTACCAACCATGCCATACATACTAAACATACCAACCATACCAACCATGCTAACCATACCAACCATGCCAACCATGTCAACCATACCAACCACATCAACCATACCAACCATACCAAACATACCAGCCATACCAACCATACCAACCATAACAACCTTACCAACCATGCCAACAGTACTAAACATACCAACCATACCAACCATGCCAACTATACCAACCATGCCAACCATACCAACCATGCCAACCATACCTACCATGCCAACCATGTCAATCTTACCAACCACATCAACCATACCAACCACACCAACCATACCAACTTCACCAACCATGCCAACCATACCAACCATACCAAGCTTACTAACCATGACAACCATACCAACCATGCCAACCATATCAAACATACCAACCATGTCAACCATGCCAAACATTCCAACCACACCAACCTTACCAACCATACCAACCATACCAACCACACCAAACATACCAAATTCACCAACCATACCAACCATACCAAGCTTACCAACCATGACAACCATACCAACCATACCAACCTTACCAACCATGTCAACCTTACCAATCATGTCAACCATGTCAACCATACCAACCACACCAACCACACCAACCACACCAACCATACCAAAAATACCAACCATACAAACCATACCAACCATGCCAACCATACCAACCATGTCAACTATGCCAACCATACCAACCATACTAACCATGCCAACCTTAACAAACATGCTAACCATACCAATCTTACCAACCATGCCAACCATACCAATTATGTCAACCAGACCAACCATACCAACCTTAAAAACCATGTCAACCATATCAACCATACCAACCACACCAACCATACCAACAACACCAACCATACCAACCATACCAACCATGGAAACCATACCAGCCATACCAACCATACCAACCTTACCAACCATGCCAACCATACCAACCATACCAACCATACCAACCATGCCAACCATACCAACCTTACCAACCATGCCAACCATATTAAACATACCAACCATGCCAACCATACCAACCATGTCAACCTTACCAACCACATCAACCATACCAACCATACCAACCATGTCAACCTTACCAACCACATCAACCATACCAACCACACCAACCATACCAACCATACCAAACATACCAACCATACCAACCTTACCAACCATGCCAACCATGTCAACCATACCAACTTCACCAACCATGCCAACCATACCAACCATACCAAGCTTACCAACCATGACAACCATACCAACCATGCCAACCATATCAACCATGTCAACCTTACCAACCATGTCAACCATGTCAAACATACCAACCACACCAACCATACCAACAATACCAACCATACCAACCATACACACCGAACCAACCATGCCAACCATACCAGCCATACCAATCATACCAACCTTACCAACCTTGCTAACTTCACCAACCATGCCAACCATACCAACCATACCAACCATACCAACCATACTAAACATACCAACCATACCAACCATGCCAACCATACCAACCATGCCAACCATGTCAACCATACCAACTTCACCAACCATGCCAACCATACCAACCATACCAAGCTTACCAACCATGACAACCATACCAACCATGCCAACCATATCAACCATGTCAACCTTACCAACCATGTCAACCATGTCAACCATACCAATCACACCAACCATACCAACAATACCAACCATACCAACCATACACACCGTACCAACCATGCCAACCATACCAGCCATACCAATCATACCAACCTTACCAACCTTGCTAACTTCACCAACCATGCCAACCATACCAACCATACCAACCATACCAACCATACCAAGCTTACCAACCATGACAACCATACCAACCATGCCAACCATATCAACCATGCCAACCATACCAACCATGCCAACCATACCAACCACATCAACTATACCAACCATACCAAACATACCAACCACACCAAGCATACCAACAATGACAACCATACCACCCATACCAACCTTACCAACCATGCCAACCATACTAAACATACCAACCATACCAAGCTTACCAACCATGACAACCATACCAACCATGCCAACCATATCAACCATACCAAGCTTACCAACCATGACAACCATACTAACTTCACCAACTATGCCACCCATACCAACTTCACCAACCATGCCAACCACACCAACCATACCAAGCTTACTAACAATGACAACCATACCACCCATACCAACCTTACCAACCATGTCAACCATACCAACCATGTCAACCATACCAACCACATCAACCATGCCAACCATACCAACTTCACCAACCATGCCAACCATACCAACCATACCAAGCTTACCAACCATGACAACCATACCAACCATGCCAACCATATCAACCATGTCAACCTTACCAACCATGTCAACCACATCAACCATACCAACCACACCAACCATACAAACAATACCAGCCATACCAACCATACCAACAACACCAACCATACCAACCATACCAACCACACCACCCATACCAAACATACCAACCATACCAACCTTACCAACCATGCCAACCATACTAAACATACCAACCATACCAACCATGCTAACCATAAAAACCATGCCAACCATGTCAACCATACCAACCACACCAACCATACCAAACATACCAGCCATACCAACCATACCAACCTTACCAACCATACCAACACACCAACCATACCAACAATACCAACCATACCAACCATACACACCGTACCAACCATGCCAACCATACCAGCCATACCAACCATACCAACCTTACCAACCTTGCCAACTTCACCAACCATGCTAACCATACCAACCATACCAACCATACCAAGCTTACCAACCATGACAACCATACCAACCATGCCAACCATATCAACCATGTCAACCTTACCAACCATGTCAACCATGTCAACCATACCAACCACACCAACCATACAAACAATACCAGCCATACCAACCACACCAACCATACCAACCATACCAACCATACCAACCACACCACCCATACCAAACATACCAACCATACCAACCTTACCAACCATGCCAACCATACTAAACATACCAACCATACCAACCATGCTAACCATAAAAACCATGACAACCATGTCAACCATACCAACCACATCAACCATACCAACCATACCAAACATACCAGCCATACCAACCATACTAACCTTACCAACCATACCAACCACACCAACCATACCAACAATACCAACCATACCAACCATACAAACCGTACCAACCATGCCAACCATACCAGCCATACCAACCATACCAACCTTACCAACCTTGCCAACTTCACCAACCATGCTAACCATACCAACCATACCAACAATACCAAGCTTACCAACCATGACAACCATACCAACCATGCCAACCATATCAACCATGTCAACCTTACCAACCATGTCAACCATGTCAACCATACCAAACACACCAACCATACAAACAATACCAGCCATACCAACCATACCAACAACACCAACCATACCAACCATACCAACCATACCAACCACACCACCCATACCAAACATACCAACCATACCAACCTTACCAACCATGCCAACCATACTAAACATACCAACCATACCAACCATGCTAACCATAAAAACCATGCCAACCATGTCAACCATACCAACCACATCAACCATACCAACCATACCAAACATACCAGCCATACCAACCATACCAACCTTACCAACCATACCAACCACACCAACCATACCAACAATACCAACCATACACACCGTACCAACCATGCCAACCATACCAGCCATACCAACCATACCAACCTTACCAACCTTGCCAACTTCACCAACCATGCTAACCATACCAACCATACCAACCATACCAAGCTTACCAACCATGACAACCATACCAACCATGCCAACCATATCAACCATGTCAACCTTACCAACCATGTCAACCATGTCAACCATACCAACCACACCAACCATACAAACAATACCAGCCATACCAACCATACCAACCACACCAACCATACCAACCACACCACCCATACCAAACATACCAACCATACCAACCTTACCAACCATGCCAACCATACTAAACATACCAACCATACCAACCATGCTAACCATAAAAACCATGACAACCATGTCAACCATACCAACCACATCAACCATACCAACCATGCCAACCATACCAGCCATACCAACCATACCAACCACACCAACCATACCAACCACACCACCCATACCAAACATACCAACCATACCAACCTTACCAACCATGCCAACCATACTAAACATACCAACCATACCAACCATGCTAACCATAAAAACCATGACAACCATGTCAACCATACCAACCACATCAACCATACCAACCATGCCAACCATACCAGCCATACCAACCATACCAACCTTACCAACCCTGCCAACTTCACCAACCATGCCAACCATACCAACCATACCCAGCTTACCAACCATGACAACCATACCAACCATGCCAACCATATCAACCATACCCAGCTTACCAACCATAACAACCATACCAACCATGCCAACCATGCCAACCATATCAACCATACCAACCATGTCAACCATGCCAACCATACCAACCACACCAACCATGCCAACCATATCAACCATATCAACCATACCAACCATGTCAACCATGCCAACCATACCAACCATACCAAGCTTACCAACAATGACAACCATACCAACCATACCAACCTTACCAACCATGCCAACCATACTAAACATACCAACCATACCAACCATGCTAACCATACCAACCATACCAACCTTACCAACCATGCCAACCATACTAAACATACCAACCATACCAACCATTCCAACCATACCAACCATGCCAACCATACCAACCATGCCAACCACGTCAAGCTTACCAACCACATCAACCATACCAACCATACCAACCACACCAACCATACCAACCATACCAACTTCACCAACCATGCCAACCATACCAAACATACCAAGCTTACCAACCATGACAACCATACCAACCATGCCAACCATATCAACCATACCAACTATGTCAACCATGTCAACCATACCAACCACACAAACCTTACCAACCATACCAACCATACCAACCATACCAACCACACCAACCATACCAACCATACCAACTTCACCAACCATGCCAACCATACCAAACATACCAAGCTTACCAACCATGACAACCATACCAACCATGCCAACCATATCAACCATACCAACTATGTCAACCATGTCAACCATACCAACCACACCAACCTTACCAACCATACCAACCATACCAACCATGTCAACCGTACCAACCATACTAACCATGTCAACCCTACCAACCACATCAACCATACCAACGATACCAACCACACCAACCATACCAACCATACCAACCACACCAACCATACCAACCACACCACCCATACCAAACATACCAACCATACCAACCTTACCAACCATGCCAACCATACTAAACATACCAACCATACCAACCATGCTAACCATACCAACCATGCCAACCATGTCAACCATACCAACCACATCAACCATACCAACCATACCAAACATACCAGCCATACCAACCATACCAACCTTACCAACCATGCCAACCATACTAAACATACCAACCATACCAACCATTCCAAGCATACCAACCATGCCAACCATGTCAACCATACCAACCACATCAACCATACCAACTTCACCAACCATGCCAACCATACCAACCATACCAAGCTTACCAACGACACCAACCATACCAACCACACCACCCATACCAAACATACCAACCATACCAACCTTACCAACCATGCCAACCATACTAAACATACCAACCATACCAACCATGCTAACCATACCAACCATGGCAACCATGTCAACCATGTCAACCATACCAACCACACCAACCATACAAACAATACCAGCCATACCAACCATACCAACCACACCAACCATAAAAACCATACCAACCACACCACCCATACCAAACATACCAATCATACCAACCTTACCAACATGCCAACCATACTAAACATACCAATCATACCAACCATGCTAACCATAAAAACCATGCCAACCATGTCAACCATACCAACCACATCAACCATACCAACCATACCAAACATACCAACCATACCAACTTCACCAACCATGCCAACCATGCCAACCATACCAAGCTTACCAACCATGATAACCATACCAACCATACCAACCTTACCAACCATGTCAACCATACCAACCATACCAACCATGCCAACCATATCAACCATACCAACCATGCCAACCATACCAACCATGCCAACCATATCAACCATACCAAGCTTACCAACCATGACAACCATACCAACCATTCCAACCATATCAACCATACCAACCATGTCAACCATGCCAAACATACCAACCACAACAACCATACCAACCATACCAACTTCACCAACCATACCAACCACATCAACCATACCAACTTCACCAACCATGCCAACCATACCAACCATACCAAGCTTACCAACCACACCAACCATACCAACCACACCACCCATAACAAACATACCAACCATACCAACCTTACCAACCATGCCAACCATACTAAACATACCAACCATACCAACCATGCTAACCATACCAACCACATCAACCATGTCAACCATGTCAACCATACCAACCACACCAACCATAAAAACAATACCAGCCATACCAACCATACCAACCACACCAACCATAAAAACCATACCAACCACACCACCCATACCAAACATACCAACCATACCAACCTTACCAACCATGCCAACCATACTAAACATACCAACCATACCAACCATGCTAACCATAAAAACAATGCCAACCATGTCAACCATACCAACCACATCAACCATACCAACCATACCAAACATACCAACCATACCAACTTCACCAACCATGCCAACCATACCAAGCTTACCAACCATGATAACCATACCAACCATACCAACCTTACCAACCATGTCAACCATACCAACCATACCAACCATGCCAACCATATCAACCATACCAACCATGGCAACCATGCCAACCATACCAAGCTTACCAACCATGATAACCATACCAACCATACCAACCTTACCAACCATGTCAACCATACCAACCATACCAACCATACCAACCACACCAACCATACCAACCACACCACCCATACCAAACATACCAATCATACCAACCTTACCAACCATACCAACCTTACCAACCATACCAACCACACCAACCATACCAACAATACCAACCATACCAACCATACACACCGTACCAACCATGCCAACCATACCAACCATGCCAACCATATCAACCATACCAAGCTTACCAACCATGACAACCATACCAACCATGCCAACCATATCAACCATACCAACCATGTCAACCATGCCAACCATACCAACCACACCAACCATACAAACCATACCAACTTCACCAACCATGCCAACCATACCAACCATACCAACCATACCAACCATACCAAGCTTACTAACAATGACAACCATACCAACCATACCAACCATGTCAACTATACCAACCATACCAACCATGTCAACCTTACCAACCACATCAACCTTACCAACCATACCAACCACACCAACCATACCAACCATACCAACCACACCAACCATACCAACCATACCAACCACACCACCCATACCAAACATACCAACCATACCAACCTTACCAACCATGCCAAACATACTAAACATACCAACCATACCAACCATGCTAACCATACCAACCATGCCAACTATGTCAACCATACCAACCACATCAACCATACCAAACATACCAGCCATACCAACCATACCAACCTTACCAACCATGCCAACCATACTAAACATACCAACCATACCAACCATTCCAACCATACCAACCATGCCAACCATACCAACCATGTCAAGCTTACCAACCACATCAACCATACCAACCACACCAACCATACCAACTTCACCAACCATGCCAACCATACCAAGCTTACCAACCATGACAACCATACCAACCATGCCAACCATATCAACCATACCAACCATGTCAACCATGCCAACTATACCAACCACACCAACCATACCAACCATACCAACCATACCAACTTCACCAACCATGCCAACCATGCCAACCATACCAAGCTTACCAACCATGATAACCATACCAACCATACCAACCTTACCAACCATGTCAACCATACCAACCATACCAACCATGCCAACCATATCAACCATACCAACCATGTCAACCATGCCAACCATACCAACCACACCAACCTTACCAACCATACCAACCATACCAACCACACCAACCATACCAACCATACCAACTTTACCAACTATACCAACTTTACCAACCATGCCAACCATACCAACCATACTAACCATACCAACCATGCCAACCATACCAACCATGTCAACTATGCCAACCATACCAACCATACTAACCATGCCAACCTTAACAACCATGCTAACCATACCAATCTTACCAACCATGCCAAACATACCAACCCTGTCAACCAGACCAACCATACCAATCTTACCAACCATGTCAACCATGGCAACCATACCAACCACACCAACCATACCAACAATACCAACCATAAAAACCATACCAACCATACCAACCATGGCAACCATACCAGCCATAACAACCATACCAACCTTACCAACCATGCCAACCATACCAACCATACCAACCATGCCAACCATACCAACCTTACAAACCATGCCAACCATACTAAATATACCAACAATACCAACCATGCCAACCATACCAACCATGCCAACTATGTCAACCTTACCAACCACATCAACCATACCAACCATACCAACCATGCCAACCATATCAACCATACCAAGCTTACCAACCATGACAACCATACCAACCATGCCAACCATATCAACCATACCAACCATGTCAACCATGCCAACCATACCAACCACACCAACCATACCAAACATACCAACCATACCAACTTCACCAACCATGCCAACCATGCCAACCATACCAAGCTTACCAACCATGATAACCATTCCAACCATACCAACCTTACCAACCATGTCAACCATACCAACCATACCAACCATGTCAACCTTACCAACCACATCAATCATACCAACCATACCAACAATACCAACCATACCAACCATACCAACCTTACCAACCATACCAAATATACCAGCCATACCAAACACAAAAACCTTACCAACCATGCCAACCATACTAAACATACCAACCATACCAACATTGCCAACCATACCAACCATGCCAACCTTACCAACTATGCCAACCATACTAAACATACCAACCATGCCAACCATGTCAACCTTACCAACCACATCAACCATACCAACCATACCAACCACACCAACCATACCAATCATACCAACCATACCAAACATACCAACCATACCAACCTTACCGACCATGCCAAACATACTAAACATAACAACCATACCAACCATGCCAACAATACCAACCATGCCAACCATGTAAACCATACCAACCACATCAACTATACCAACCATACCAAACATACCAACCACACCAACCATACCAACTTCACCAACCATGCCAACCATACCAACCATGCCAACCATACCAAGCTTACCAACCATGACAACCATACCAACCATGCCAACCATATCAACCATACCAAGCTTACCAACCATGACAACCATACCAACAATGCCAACCATATCAACCATACCAACCATGTCAACCATGCCAACCATACCAACCACAACAACCATACCAACCATACCAACTTCACCAACCATGCCAACCATACCAACCATACCAAGCTTACCAACCATGACAACCATACCAACCATACCACCCTTACCAACCATGTCAACCATACCAACCATACCAACCATGTCAACCATACCAACCATACCAAACACACCAACCATACCAACCATACGAACCACACCACCCATACCAAACATACCAACCATACCAACCTTACCAACCATGCCAACCATACTAAACATACCAACCATACCAACCATGCTAACCATACCAACCATGCCAACCATGTCAACCATACCAACCATACCAACCTTACCAACCATGCCAACCATACTAAACATACCAACCATACCAACCATGCTAACCATACCAACCATGCCAACCATGTCAACCATACAACCACATCAACCATACCAAACATACCAACCATACACACCGTACCAACCATGCCAACCATACCAGCAATACCAACCATACCAACCTTACCAACCATGCCAACTTCACCAACCATGCCAACCATACCAAGCTTACCAACCATGACAACCATACCAACCATGCCAACCATATTAACCATACCAAGCTTACCAACCATGACAACCATACCAACCATTCCAACCATATCAACCATACCAACCATGTCAACCATGCCAACCATACCAACCACAACAACCATACCAACCATACCAACTTCACCAACCATGCCAACCATACCAACCATACCAAGCTTACCAACCATGACAACCATTTAAACCATACCAACCATGTCAATCTTACCAACCACATCAACCATACCAACCACACCACCCATACCAAACATACCAACCATACCAACCTTACCAACCATGCCAACCATACTAAACATATTAACCATACCAACCATGCTAACCATACCAACCATGCCAACCATACCAACCACGTCAACCATACCAAACATACCAACCATAAACACCGTACAAACCATGCCAACCATACCAGCCATACCAACCATACCAACCTTACCAACCATGCCAACTTCACCAACCATGCCAACCATACCAAGCTTACCAACCATGACAACCATACCAACCATGCCAACCATATCAACCATACCAAGCTTACCAACCATGACAACCATACCAACCATGCCAACCATATCAACCATACCAACCATGTCAACCATGCCAACCATACCAACCACAACAACCATACCAACTTCACCAACCATGCCAACCATACCAAACATACCAAGCTTACCAACCATGACAACCATACCAACCATGCCAACCCTATCAACCATACCAACCATGTCAACCATGCCAACCATACCAACCACAACAACCATACCAACCATACCAACTTCACCAACCATGCCAACCATACCAACCATACCAAGCTTACCAACCATGACAACCATTTAAACCATACCAACCATGTCAACCTTACCAACCACATCAACCATACCAACCACACCACCCATACCAAACATACCAACCATACCAACCTTACCAACCATGCCAACCATACTAAACATACCAACCATACCAACCATGCTAACCATACCAACCATGCCAACCATGTCAACCATACCAACCACGTCAACCATACCAAACATACCAACCATAAACACCGTACCAACCATGCCAACCATACCAGCCATACCAACCATACCAACCTTACCAACCATGCCAACTTCACCAACCATGCCAACCATACCAAGCTTACCAACCATGACAACCATACCAACCATACCAACCATACCAACCATACCAACCATACCAACCATACCAACCATACCAAGCTTACCAACCATGACAACCATACCAACCATGCCAACCATATCAACCATGCCAACCATACCAACCATGCCAACCATACCAACCACATAAACTATACCAACCATACCAAACATACCAACCACACCAAGCATACCAACAATGACAACCATACCACCCATACCAACCTTACCAACCATGCCAACCATACTAAACATACCAACCATACCAAGCTTACCAACCATGACAACCATACCAACCATACCAACTTCACCAACTATGCCACCCATACCAACTTCACCAACCATGCCAACCACACCAACCATACCAAGCTTACCAACAATGACAACCATACCACCCATACCAACCTTACCAACCATGTCAACCATACCAACCATGTCAACCATACCAACCACATCAACTATGCCAACCATACCAACTTCACCAACCATGCCAACCATACCAACCATACCAAGCTTACCAACCATGACAACCATACCAACCATGCCAACCATATCAACCATGTCAACCTTACCAACCATGTCAACCACATCAACCATACCAACCACACCAACCATACAAACAATACCAGCCATACCAACCATACCAACCACACCAACCATACCAACCATACCAACTATACCAACCATACCAACCACACCACCCATACCAAACATACCAACCATACCAACCTTACCAACCATGCCAACCATACTAAACATACCAACCATACCAACCATGCTAACCATAAAAACCATGAAAACCATGAAAACCATACCAACCACATCAACCATACCAACCATACCAAACATACCAGCCATACCAACCATACCAACCACACCAACCATAAAAACCATACCAACCACACCACCCATACCAAACATACCAACCATGTCAACCAGACCAACCATACCAATCTTACCAACCATGTCAACCATGTCAACCATACCAACCACACCAACCATACCAACCATACCAACCACACCACCCATACCAAACATACCAACCATACCAACCTTACCAACCATGCCAACCATACTAAACATACCAACCATACCAACCATGCTAACCATAAAAACCATGACAACCATGTCAACCATACCAACCACATCAACCATACCAACCATACCAAACATACCAGCCATACCAACCATACCAACCTTACCAACCATACCAACCACACCAACCATACCAACAATACCAACCATACCAACCATACAAACCGTACCAACCATGCCAACCATACCAGCCATACCAACCATACCAACCTTACCAACCCTGCCAACTTCACCAACCATGCCAACCATACCAACCATACCCAGCTTACCAACCATGACAACCATAACAACCATGCCAACCATATCAACCATACCCAGCTTACCAACCATAACAACCATACCAACCATGCCAACCATGCCAACCATTTCAACCATACCAACCATGTCAACCATGCCAACCATACCAACCACACCAACCATGCCAACCATACCAACCATATCAACCATACCAACCATGTCAACCATGCCAACCATACCAAGCTTACCAACAATGACAACCATACCAACCATACCAACCTTACCAACCATGCCAACCATACTAAACATACCAACCATACCAACCATGCTAACCATAACAACCATACCAACCTTACCAACCATGCCAACCATACTAAACATACCAACCATACCAACCATTCCAACCATACCAACCATGCCAACCATACCAACCATGCCAACCACGTCAAGCTTACCAACCACATCAACCATACCAACCATACCAACCACACCAACCATACCAACCATACCAACTTCACCAACCATGCCAACCATACCAAACATACCAAGCTTACCAACCATGACAACCATACCAACCATGCCAACCATATCAACCATACCAACTATGTCAACCATGCCAACCATACCAACCACACCAACCTTACCAACCATACCAACCATACCAACCACTCCAACCATACCAACCATACCAACTTCACCAACCATGCCAACCATACCAACCATACCAAGCTTACCAACAATGACAACCATACCACCCATACCAACCATGTCAACCATACCAACCATACCAACCATACCAACCATACCAACCATACCAAACATACCAGCCATACCAGCCATACCAACCACACCAACCTTACCAACCATGTCAACCATACCAACCACACCAACCATACCAACAATACCAACCATAAAAACCATACCAACTATACCAACCATGGCAACCATACCAACCATACCAACCATACCAACCATACCAACCATGCCAACCATATCAACCATACCAAGCTTACCAACCATGACAACCATACCAACCATGCCAACCATATCAACCATACCAACCATGTCAACCATGCCAACCATACCAACCATACTAACTTCACCAACCATGCCAACCATGCCAACCATACCAAGCTTACCAACCATGATAACCATACCAACCATACCAACCTTACCAACCATGTCAACCATACCAACCATGTCAACCTTACCAACCACATCAACCATACCAACCATACCAACAATACCAACCATACCAACCATACCAACCTTACCAACCATACCAAACATACCAGCCATACCAGCCATACCAACCACACCAACCTTACCAACCATACTAAACATACCAACCATACCAACATTGCCAACCATACCAACCATGCCAACCTTAAAAACTATGCTAACCATTCTAAACATACCAACCATGCCAACCATACCAACCATGCCAACCATGTCAACCTTACCAACCACATCAACCATACCAACCATACCAACCACACCAACCATACCAACCACACCACCCATACCAAACATACCAACCATACCAACCTTACCAACCATGCCAACCATACTAAACATACCAACCATACCAACCATGCTAACCATAAAAACCATGCCAACCATGTCAACCATACCAACCACATCAACCATACCAACCATACCAAACATACCAGCCATACCAACCATACCAACCACACCAACCATAAAAACCATACCAACCACACCACCCATACCAAACATACCAACCATACCAACCTTACCAACCATGCCAACCATACTAAACATACCAACCATACCAACCATGCTAACCATAAAAACCATGCCAACCATGTCAACCATACCAACCACATCAACCATACCAACCATACCAACCATACCAACCACACCAACCATACCAACCATACCAACCATACCAACCATACCAACCACACCACCCATACCAAACATACCAACCATACCAACCTTACCAACCATGCCAACCATACTAAACATACCAACCATACCAACCATGCTAACCATAAAAACCATGCCAACCATGTCAACCATACCAACCACATCAACCATACCAACCATACCAAACATACCAGCCATACCAACCATACCAACCACACCAACCATAAAAACCATACCAACCACACCACCCATACCAAACATACCAACCATGTCAACCAGACCAACCATACCAATCTTACCAACCATGTCAACCATGTCAACCATACCAACCACACCAACCATACCAACCATACCAACCACACCACCCATACCAAACATACCAACCATACCAACCTTACCAACCATGCCAACCATACTAAACATACCAACCATACCAACCATGCTAACCATAAAAACCATGACAACCATGTCAACCATACCAACCACATCAACCATACCAACCATACCAAACATACCAGCCATACCAACCATACCAACCTTACCAACCATACCAACCACACCAACCATACCGACAATACCAACAATACCAACCATACCAACCATACAAACCGTACCAACCATGCCAACCATACCAGCCATACCAACCATACCAACCTTACCAACCCTGCCAACTTCACCAACCATGCCAACCATACCAACCATACCCAGCTTACCAACCATGACAACCATAACAACCATGCCAACCATATCAACCATACCCAGCTTACCAACCATAACAACCATACCAACCATGCCAACCATGCCAACCATATCAACCATACCAACCATGTCAACCATGCCAACCATACCAACCACACCAACCATGCCAACCATACCAACCATATCAACCATACCAACCATGTCAACCATGCCAACCATACCAAGCTTACCAACAATGACAACCATACCAACCATACCAACCTTACCAACCATGCCAACCATACTAAACATACCAACCATACCAACCATGCTAACCATAACAACCATACCAACCTTACCAACCATGCCAACCATACTAAACATACCAACCATACCAACCATTCCAACCATACCAACCATGCCAACCACGTCAAGCTTACCAACCACATCAACCATACCAACCATACCAACCACACCAACCATACCAACCATACCAACTTCACCAACCATGCCAACCATACCAAACATACCAAGCTTACCAACCATGACAACCATACCAACCATGCCAACCATATCAACCATACCAACTATGTCAACCATGCCAACCATACCAACCACACCAACCTTACCAACCATACCAACCATACCAACCACTCCAACCATACCAACCATACCAACTTCACCAACCATGCCAACCATACCAACCATACCAAGCTTACCAACAATGACAACCATACCACCCATACCAACCATGTCAACCATACCAACCATACCAACCATACCAACCATACCAACCATACCAAACATACCAGCCATACCAGCCATACCAACCACACCAACCTTACCAACCATACTAAACATACCAACCATACCAACATTGCCAACCATACCAACCATGCCAACCTTAAAAACTATGCCAACCATTCTAAACATACCAACCATGCCAACCATACCAACCATGCCAACCATGTCAACCTTACCAACCACATCAACCATACCAACCATACCAACCACACCAACCATACCAACCACACCACCCATACCAAACATACCAACCATACCAACCTTACCAACCATGCCAACCATACTAAACATACCAACCATACCAACCATGCTAACCATACCAACCATGCCAACCATGTCAACCATACCAACCACATCAACCATACCAACCATACCAAACATACCAGCCATACCAACCATACCAACCTTACCAACCATGCCAACCATACTAAACATACCAACCATACCAACCATTCCAAGCATACCAACCATGCCAACCATGTCAACCATACCAACCACATCAACCATACCAACTTCACCAACCATGCCAACCATACCAACCATACCAAGCTTACCAACCACACCAACCATACCAACCACACCACCCATACCAAACATACCAACCATACCAACCTTACCAACCATGCCAACCATACTAAACATACCAACCATACCAACCATGCTAACCATACCAACCATGCCAACCATGTCAACCATGTCAACCATACCAACCACACCAACCATACAAACAATACCAGCCATACCAACCATACCAACCACACCAACCATAAAAACCATACCAACCACACCACCCATACCAAACATACCAACCATGTCAACCAGACCAACCATACCAATCTTACCAACCATGTCAACCATGTCAACCATACCAACCACACCAACCATACCAACAATACCAACCATAAAAACCATACCAACTATTTCAACCATGGCAACCATACCAACCATACCAACCATACCAACCATACCAACCATGCCAACCATATCAACCATACCAAGCTTACCAACCATGACAACCATACCAACCATGCCAACCATATCAACCATACCAACCATGTCAACCATGCCAACCATACCAACCATACTAACTTCACCAACCATACCAACAATACCAACCATAAAAACCATACCAACTATACCAACCATGGCAACCATACCAACCATACCAACCATACCAACCATACCAACCATGCCAACCATATCAACCATACCAAGCTTACCAACCATGACAACCATACCAACCATACCAACCTTACCAACCATGTCAACCATACCAACCATGTCAACCTTACCAACCACATCAACCATACCAACCATACCAACAATACCAACCATACCAACCATACCAACCTTACCAACCATACCAAACATACCAGCCATACCAGCCATACCAACCACACCAACCTTACCAACCATACTAAACATACCAACCATACCAACATTGCCAACCATACCAACCATGCCAACCTTACCAACTATGCCAACCATTCTAAACATACCAACCATGCCAACCATACCAACCATGCCAACCATGTCAACCTTACCAACCACATCAACCATACCAACCATACCAACCACACCAACCATACCAACCACACCACCCATACCAAACATAAAAACCATACCAACCTTACCAACCATGCCAACCATACTAAACATACCAACCATACCAACCATGCTAACCATAAAAACCATGCCAACCATGTCAACCATACCAACCACATCAACCATACCAACCATACCAACCATACAAAACATACCAGCCATACCAAACATACCAACCTTACCAACCATACCAACCTTACCAACCATACCAACCATGCCAACCATACCAACAATACCAACCATACCAACCATACACACCGTACCAACCATGCCAGCCATACCAGCCATACCAACCATACCAACCTTACCAACCTTGCCAACTTCACCAACCATGCTAACCATACCAACCATACCAACCATACCAAGCTTACCAACCATGACAACTATACCAACCATGCCAACCATATCAACCATGTCAACCTTACCAACCATGTCAACCATGTCAACCATACCAACCACACCAACCATACAAACAATACCAGCCATACCAACCATACCAACCACACCAACCATACCAACCATACCAACCACATCACCCATACCAAACATACCAACCATACCAACCTTACCAACCATGCCAACCATACTAAACATACCAACCATACCAACCATGCTAACCATAAAAACCATGACAACCATGTCAACCATACCAACCACATCAACCATACCAACCATACCAAACATACCAGCCATACCAACCATACCAACCTTACCAACCATACCAACCACACCAACCATACCAACAATACCAACCATACCAACCATACAAACCGTACCAACCATGCCAAACATACCAGCCATACCAACCATACCAACCTTACCAACCATACCAACCACACCAACCATACCAACAATACCAACCATACCAACCATACCAACCTTACCAACCATGCCAACCATACTAAACATACCAACCATACCAACCATGCTAACCCTAAAAACCATGCCAACCATGTCAACCATACCAACCACATCAACCATACCAACCATACCAAACATACCAGCCATACCAACCATACCAACCTTACCAACCATACCAACCTTACCAACCATACCAACCATGCCAACCATACCAACAATACCAACCATACCAATCATACACACCGTACCAACCATGCCAACCATACCAGCTATACCAACCATACCAACCTTACCAACCTTGCCAACTTCACCAACCATGCTAACCATACCAACCATACCAACCATACCAAGCTTACCAACCATGACAACCATACCAGCCATGCCAACCATATCAACCATGTCAACCTTACCAACCATATCAACCATGTCAAACATACCAACCACACCAACCATACAAACAATACCAGCCATACCAACCATACCAACCACACCAACCATACCAACCATACCAACCACATCACCCATACCAAACATACCAACCATACCAACCTTACCAACCATGCCAACCATACTAAACATACCAACCATACCAACCATGCTAACCATAAAAACCATGACAACCATGTCAACCATACCAACCACATCAACCATACCAACCATACCAAACATACCAGCCATACCAACCATACCAACCTTACCAACCATACCAACCACACCAACCATACCAACAATACCAACCATACCAACCATAACAACCATACCAACCATACCAAGCTTACCAACAATGACAACCATACCAACCATACCAACCACACCAACCATGCCAACCATACCAACCATATCAACCATACCAACCATGTCAACCATGCCAACCATATCAACCATACCCAGCTTACCAACCATAACAACCATACCAACCATGCCAACCATGCCAACCATATCAACCATACCAACCATGCCAACCATGCCAACCATACCAACCACACCAACCATGCCAACCATACCAACCATATCAACCATACCAACCATGTCAACCATGCCAACCATACCAACCATACCAACCTTACCAACCATGCCAACCATACTAAACATACCAACCATACCAACCATTCCAACCATACCAACCATGCCAACCATACCAACCATGCCAACCACGTCAAGCTTACCAACCACATCAACCATACCAACCATACCAACCACACCAACCATACCAACTTCACCAACCATGCCAACCATACCAAACATACCAAGCTTACCAACCATGACAACCATACCAACCATGCCAACCATATCAACCATACCAACTATGTCAACCATGCCAACCATACCAACCACACCAACCTTACCAACCATACCAACCATACCAACCATACCAACCATACCAACCATACCAACCACTCCAACCATACCAACCATACCAACTTCACCAACCATGCCAACCATACCAACCATACCAAGCTTACCAACAATGACAACCATACCACCCATACCAACCATGTCAACCATACCAACCATACCAACCATGTCAACCCTACCAACCACATCAACCATACCAACGACACCAACCACACCAACCATACCAACCATACCAACCACACCACCCATACCAAACATACCAACCATACCAACTTTACCAACCATGCCAACCATACTAAACATACCAACCATACCAACCATGCTAACCATACCAACCATGCCAACCATGTCAACCATACCAACCACATCAACCATACCAACCATACCAAACATACCAGCCATACCAACCATACCAACCTTACCAACCATGCCAACCATACTAAACATACCAACCATACCAACCATTCCAAGCATACCAACCATGCCAACCATGTCAACCATACCAACCACATCAACCATACCAACTTCACCAACCATGCCAACCATACCAACCATACCAAGCTTACCAACCACACCAACCATACCAACCACACCACCCATACCAAACATACCAACCATACCAACCTTACCAACCATGCCAACCATACTAAACATACCAACCATACCAACCATGCTAACCATACCAACCATGCCAACCATGTCAACCATGTCACCCATACCAACCACACCAACCATACAAACAATACCAGCCATACCAACCATACCAACCACACCAACCATAAAAACCATACCAACCACACCACCCATACCAAACATACCAACCATGTCAACCAGACCAACCATACCAATCTTACCAACCATGTCAACCATGTCAACCATACCAACCACACCAACCATACCAGCAATACCAACCATAAAAACCATACCAACTATACCAACCATGGCAACCATACCAACCATACCAACCATGACAACCATACCAACCATGCCAACCATATCAACCATACCAACCATGTCAACCATGCCAACCATACCAACCACACCAACCATACCAACCATACCAACCATACCAACCATACCAACCATACTAACTTCACCAACCATGCCAACCATGCCAACCATACCAAGCTTACCAACCATGATAACCATACCAACCATACCAACCTTACCAACCATGTCAACCATACCAACCATGTCAACCTTACCAACCACATCAACCATACCAACCATACCAACAATACCAACCATACCAACCATACCAACCTTACCAACCATACCAAACATACCAGCCATACCAGCCATACCAACCACACCAACCTTACCAACCATACTAAACATACCAACCATACCAACATTGCCAACCATACCAACCATGCCAACCTTACCAACTATGCCAACCATTCTAAACATACCAACCATGCCAATAATACCAACCATGCCAACCATGTCAACCTTACCAACCACATCAACCATACCAACCATACCAACCACACCAACCATACCAACCATACCAACCTTACCAACCATGCCAACCATACTAAACATACCAACCATACCAACCATTCCAAGCATACCAACCATGCCAACCATGTCAACCATACCAACCACATCAACCATACCAACTTCACCAACCATGCCAACCATACCAACCATACCAAGCTTACCAACCACACCAACCATACCAACCACACCACCCATACCAAACATACCAACCATACCAACCTTACCAACCATGCCAACCATACTAAACATACCAACCATACCAACCATGCTAACCATACCAACCATGCCAACCATGTCAACCATGTCAACCATACCAACCACACCAACCATACAAACAATACCAGCCATACCAACCATACCAACCACACCAACCATAAAAACCATACCAACCACACCACCCATACCAAACATACCAACCATGTCAACCAGACCAACCATACCAATCTTACCAACCATGTCAACCATGTCAACCATACCAACCACACCAACCATACCAGCAATACCAACCATAAAAACCATACCAACTATACCAACCATGGCAACCATACCAACCATACCAACCATACCAACCATGCCAACCATATCAACCATACCAAGCTTACCAACCATGACAACCATACCAACCATGCCAACCATATCAACCATACCAACCATGTCAACCATGCCAACCATACCAACCACATCAACCATACCAACTTCACCAACCATGCCAACCATACCAACCATACCAAGCTTACCAACCACACCAACCATACCAACCACACCACCCATACCAAACATACCAACCATACCAACCTTACCAACCATGCCAACCATACTAAACATACCAACCATACCAACCATGCTAACCATACCAACCATGCCAACCATGTCAACCATGTCAACCATACCAACCATGTCAACCCTACCAACCACATCAACCATACCAACGATACCAACCACACCAACCATACCAACCATACCAACCACACCAACCATACCAACCACACCACCCATACCAAACATACCAACCATACCAACCTTACCAACCATGCCAACCATACTAAACATACCAACCATACCAACCATGCTAACCATACCAACCATGCCAACCATGTCAACCATACCAACCACATCAACCATACCAACCATACCAAACATACCAGCCATACCAACCATACCAACCTTACCAACCATGCCAACCATACTAAACATACCAACCATACCAACCATTCCAAGCATACCAACCATGCCAACCATGTCAACCATACCAACCACATCAACCATACCAACTTCACCAACCATGCCAACCATACCAACCATACCAAGCTTACCAACCACACCAACCATACCAACCACACCACCCATACCAAACATACCAACCATACCAACCTTACCAACCATGCCAACCATACTAAACATACCAACCATACCAACCATGCTAACCATACCAACCATGCCAACCATGTCAACCATGTCACCCATACCAACCACACCAACCATACAAACAATACCAGCCATACCAACCATACCAACCACACCAACCATAAAAACCATACCAACCACACCACCCATACCAAACATACCAACCATGTCAACCAGACCAACCATACCAATCTTACCAACCATGTCAACCATGTCAACCATACCAACCACACCAACCATACCAGCAATACCAACCATAAAAACCATACCAACTATACCAACCATGGCAACCATACCAACCATACCAACCATGACAACCATACCAACCATGCCAACCATATCAACCATACCAACCATGTCAACCATGCCAACCATACCAACCACACCAACCATACCAACCATACCAACCATACCAACCATACCAACCATACCAACCATACTAACTTCACCAACCATGCCAACCATGCCAACCATACCAAGCTTACCAACCATGATAACCATACCAACCATACCAACCTTACCAACCATGTCAACCATACCAACCATGTCAACCTTACCAACCACATCAACCATACCAACCATACCAACAATACCAACCATACCAACCATACCAACCTTACCAACCATACCAAACATACCAGCCATACCAGCCATACCAACCACACCAACCTTACCAACCATACTAAACATACCAACCATACCAACATTGCCAACCATACCAACCATGCCAACCTTACCAACTATGCCAACCATTCTAAACATACCAACCATGCCAACCATACCAACCATGCCAACCATGTCAACCTTACCAACCACATCAACCATACCAACCATACCAACCACACCAACCATACCAACCATACCAACCTTACCAACCATGCCAACCATACTAAACATACCAACCATACCAACCATTCCAAGCATACCAACCATGCCAACCATGTCAACCATACCAACCACATCAACCATACCAACTTCACCAACCATGCCAACCATACCAACCATACCAAGCTTACCAACCACACCAACCATACCAACCACACCACCCATACCAAACATACCAACCATACCAACCTTACCAACCATGCCAACCATACTAAACATACCAACCATACCAACCATGCTAACCATACCAACCATGCCAACCATGTCAACCATGTCAACCATACCAACCACACCAACCATACAAACAATACCAGCCATACCAACCATACCAACCACACCAACCATAAAAACCATACCAACCACACCACCCATACCAAACATACCAACCATGTCAACCAGACCAACCATACCAATCTTACCAACCATGTCAACCATGTCAACCATACCAACCACACCAACCATACCAGCAATACCAACCATAAAAACCATACCAACTATACCAACCATGGCAACCATACCAACCATACCAACCATACCAACCATGCCAACCATATCAACCATACCAAGCTTACCAACCATGACAACCATACCAACCATGCCAACCATATCAACCATACCAACCATGTCAACCATGCCAACCATACCAACCACATCAACCATACCAACTTCACCAACCATGCCAACCATACCAACCATACCAAGCTTACCAACCACACCAACCATACCAACCACACCACCCATACCAAACATACCAACCATACCAACCTTACCAACCATGCCAACCATACTAAACATACCAACCATACCAACCATGCTAACCATACCAACCATGCCAACCATGTCAACCATGTCAACCATACCAACCATGTCAACCCTACCAACCACATCAACCATACCAACGATACCAACCACACCAACCATACCAACCATACCAACCACACCAACCATACCAACCACACCACCCATACCAAACATACCAACCATACCAACCTTACCAACCATGCCAACCATACTAAACATACCAACCATACCAACCATGCTAACCATACCAACCATGCCAACCATGTCAACCATACCAACCACATCAACCATACCAACCATACCAAACATACCAGCCATACCAACCATACCAACCTTACCAACCATGCCAACCATACTAAACATACCAACCATACCAACCATTCCAAGCATACCAACCATGCCAACCATGTCAACCATACCAACCACATCAACCATACCAACTTCACCAACCATGCCAACCATACCAACCATACCAAGCTTACCAACCACACCAACCATACCAACCACACCACCCATACCAAACATACCAACCATACCAACCTTACCAACCATGCCAACCATACTAAACATACCAACCATACCAACCATGCTAACCATACCAACCATGCCAACCATGTCAACCATGTCAACCATACCAACCACACCAACCATACAAACAATACCAGCCATACCAACCATACCAACCACACCAACCATAAAAACCATACCAACCACACCACCCATACCAAACATACCAACCATGTCAACCAGACCAACCATACCAATCTTACCAACCATGTCAACCATGTCAACCGTACCAACCACACCAACCATACCAGCAATACCAACCATAAAAACCATACCAACTATACCAACCATGGCAACCATACCAACCATACCAACCATACCAACCATGCCAACCATATCAACCATACCAAGCTTACCAACCATGACAACCATACCAACCATGCCAACCATATCAACCATACCAACCATGTCAACCATGCCAACCATACCAACCACACCAACCATACCAACCATACCAACCATACCAACCATACCAACCATACTAACTTCACCAACCATGCCAACCATGCCAACCATACCAAGCTTACCAACCATGATAACCATACCAACCATACCAACCTTACCAACCATGTCAACCATACCAACCATGTCAACCTTACCAACCACATCAACCATACCAACCATACCAACAATACCAACCATACCAACCATACCAACCTTACCAACCATACCAAACATACCAGCCATACCAGCCATACCAACCACACCAACCTTACCAACCATACTAAACATACCAACCATACCAACATTGCCAACCATACCAACCATGCCAACCTTACCAACTATGCCAACCATTCTAAACATACCAACCATGCCAACCATACCAACCATGCCAACCATGTCAACCTTACCAACCACATCAACCATACCAACCATACCAACCACACCAACCATACCAACCACACCACCCATACCAAACATACCAACCATACCAACCTTACCAACCACGCCAACCATACTAAACATACCAACCATACCAACCATGCTAACCATAAAAACCATGCCAACCATGTCAACCATACCAACCACATCAACCATACCAACCATACCAAACATACCAGCCATACCAACCATACCAACCATGCCAACCATACCAACAATACCAACCATACCAACCATACACACCGTACCAACCATGCCAACCATACCAGCCATACCAACCATACCAACCTTACCAACCTTGCCAACTTCACCAACCATGCTAACCATACCAACCATACCAACCATACCAAGCTTACCAACCATGACAACCATACCAACCATGCCAACCATATCAACCATGTCAACATTACCAACCATGTCAACCATGTCAACCATACCAACCACACCAACCATACAAACAATACCAGCCATACCAACCATACCAACCACACCAACCATACCAACCATACCAACCACATCACCCATACCAAACATACCAACCATACCAACCTTACCAACCATGCCAACCATACTAAACATACCAACCATACCAACCATGCTAACCATAAAAACCATGACAACCATGTCAACCATACCAACCACATCAACCATACCAACCATGCCAACCATACCAGCCATACCAACCATACCAACCTTACCAACCTTACCAACCATACCAACCACACCAACCATACCAACAATACCAACCATACCAACCATAACAACCATACCAACCATGCCAACCATGCCAACCATATCAACCATACCAACCATGTCAACCATGCCAACCATACCAACCACACCAACCATGCCAACCATACCAACCATATCAACCATACCAACCATGTCAACCATGCCAACCATACCAACCATACCAAGCTTACCAACAATGACAACCATACCAACCATACCAGCCTTACCAACCATGCCAACCATACTAAACATACCAACCATACCAACCATGCTAACCATGCCAACCATATCAACCATACCAACCATGTCAACCATGCCAACCATACCAACCACACCAACCATGCCAACCATACCAACCATACCAACCATACCAACCATGCTAACCATAAAAACCATGACAACCATGTCAACCACATCAACCATACCAACCATACCAAACATACCAGCCATACCAACCATACCAACCTTACCAACCATACCAACCACACCAACCATACCAACAATACCAACCATACCAACCATACAAACCGTACCAACCATGCCAAACATACCAGCCATACCAACCATACCAACCTTACCAACCATACCAACCACACCAACCATACCAACAATACCAACCATACCAACCATACCAACCTTACCAACCATGCCAACCATACTAAACATACCAACCATACCAACCATGCTAACCATAAAAACCATGCCAACCATGTCAACCATACCAACCACATCAACCATACCAACCATACCAAACATACCAGCCATACCAACCATACCAACCTTACCAACCATACCAACCTTACCAACCATACCAACCATGCCAACCATACCAACAATACCAACCATACCAACCATACACACCGTACCAACCATGCCAACCATACCAGCCATACCAACCATACCAACCTTACCAACCTTGCCAACTTCACCAACCATGCTAACCATACCAACCATACCAACCATACCAAGCTTACCAACCATGACAACCATACCAACCATGCCAACCATATCAACCATGTCAACCTTACCAACCATACCAACCATGTCAACCATACCAACCACACCAACCATACAAACAATACCAGCCATACCAACCATACCAACCACACCAACCATACCAACCATACCAAACATACCAACCATACCAACCTTACCAACCATGCCAACCATACTAAACATACCAACCATACCAACCATGCTAACCATACCAACCATACCAACTTCACCAACCATACCAACCACACCAACCATAAAAACCATACCAACCACACCACCCATACCAAACATACCAACCATACCAACCTTACCAACCATGCCAACCATACTAAACATACCAACCATACCAACCATGCTAACCATAAAAACCATGCCAACCATGTCAACCATACCAACCACATCAACCATAAAAACCATACCAAACATACCAGCCATACCAACTATACCAACCTTACCAACCATACCAACCTTACCAACCATACCAACCACACCAACCATACCAACAATACCAACCATACAAACCATACACACCGTACCAACCATGCCAACCATACCAACCATGCCAACCATATCAACCATACCAAGCTTACCAACCATGACAACCATACCAACCATGCCAACCATATCAACCATACCAACCATGTCAACCATGCCAACCATACCAACCACACCAACCATACCAACCATACCAACTTCACCAACTTCACCAACCATGCCAACCATACCAACCATACCAACCATACCAAGCTTACTAACAATGACAACCATACCAACCATACCAACATTACCAACCATGTCAACTATACCAACCATACCAACCATGTCAACTTTACCAACAACATCAACCTTACCAACCATACCAACCACACCAACCATACCAACCATACCAACCACACCAACCATACCAACCACACCACCCATACCAAACATACCAACCATACCAACCTTACCAACCATGCCAACCATACTAAACATACCAACCATACCAACCATGCTAACCATACCAACCATGCCAACTATGTCAACCATACCAACCACATCAACCATACCAACCATACCAAACATACCAGCCATACCAACCATACCAACCTTACCAACCATGCCAACCATACTAAACATACCAACCATACCAACCATTCCAACCATACCAACCATGCCAACCATACCAACCATGTCAAGCTTACCAACCACATCAACCCTACCAACCACACCAACCATACCAACTTCACCAACCATGCCAACCATACCAACCATACCAACCATACCAAGCTTACCAACCATGACAACCATACCAACCATGCCAACCATATCAACCATACCAACCACGTCAACCATACCAACCATACCAACCACAACAACCATACCAACCATACCAACCATACCAACTTCACCAACCATGCCAACCATGCCAACCATACCAAGCTTACCAACCATGATAACAATACCAACCATACCAACCTTACCAACCATGTCAACCATACCAACCATACCAACCATGCCAACCATATCAACCATACAAACCATGTCAACCATGCCAACCATACCAACCACACCAAAATTACCAACCATACCAACCATACCAACCACACCAACCATACCAACCATACCAACTTTACCAACTATACCAACTTTACCAACCATGCCAACCATACCAACCATACTAACCATACCAACCATGCCAACCATACCAACCATGTCAACTATGCCAACCATACCAACCATACTAACCATGCCAACCTTAACAACCATGCTAACCATACCAATCTTACCAACCATGCCAAACATACCAACCATGTCAACCAGACCAACCATACCAATCTTACCAACCATGTCAACCATGTCAACCATACCAACCACACCAACCATACCAACAATACCAACCATAAAAACCATACCAACCATACCAACCATGGCAACCATACCAGCCATAACAACCATACCAACCTTACCAACCATGCCAACCATACCAACCATACCAACCATGCCAACCATACCAACCTTACAAACCATGCCAACCATACTAAATATACCAACAATACCAACCATGCCAACCATACCAACCATGCCAACCATGTCAACCTTACCAACCACATCAACCATACCAACCATACCAACCATGCCAACCATATCAACCATACCAATCTTACCAACCATGACAACCATACCAACCATGCCAACCATATCAACCATACCAACCATGTCAACCATGCCAACCATACCAACCACACCAACCATACCAACCATACCAACCATACCAACCATACCAACCACACCAACCATACCAACCATACCAACTTCACCAACCATGCCAACCATACCAACCATACCAAGCTTACCAACAATGACAACCATACCACCCATACCAACCATGTGAACCATACCAACCTTACAAACCATGCCAACCATACTAAATATACCAACAATACCAACCATGCCAACCATACCAACCATGCCAACCATGTCAACCTTACCAACCACATCAACCATACCAACCATACCAACCACACCACCCATACCAAACATACCAACCATACCAACCTTACCAACCATGCCATACATACTAAACATACCAACCATACCAACCATGCTAACCATACCAACCATGCCAACCATGTCAACCATACCAACCACATCAACCATACCAACCATACCAATCTTACCAACCATGTCAACCATGTCAACCATACCAACCACACCAACCATACCAACCTTACCAACCATGCCAACCATACCAACCATACCAACCATGCCAACCATACCAACCTTACAAACCATGCCAACCATACTAAATATACCAACAATACCAACCATGCCAACCATACCAACCATGCCAACCATGTCAACCTTACCAACCACATCAACCATACCAACCATACCAACCACACCAACCATACCAAACATACCAACCATACCAACCTTACCAACCATGCCATACATACTAAACATACCAACCATACCAACCATGCTAACCATACCAACCATGCCAACCATGTCAACCATACCAACCACATCAACCATACCAACCATACCAAACATACCAACCATACCAACCTTACCAACCATGCCAACCGTACTAAACATACCAACCATACCAACCATGCTAACCATACCAACCATGCCAAACATGTCAACCATACCAACCACATCAACCATACCAACCATACCAAAAATACCAGCCATACCAACCATACCAACCATACCAACCTTACCAATAATGCCAACCGTACTAAACATACCAACCATACCAGCCATGCTAACCATACCAACCATACCAACCATACCAACCATGTCAACCTTACCAACCACACCAACCATACCAACCATACCAACCACACCAACCATACCAACCACACCACCCATACCAAACATACCAACCATACCAACCTTACCAACCATGCCAACCATACTAAACATACCAACCATACCAACCATGCTAACCATACCAACCATGCCAACCATGTCAACCATACCAACCACATTAACCATACCAACCATACCAAACATACCAGCCATACCAACCATACCAACCTTACCAACCATGCCAACCATACTAAACATACCAACCATACCAACCATTCCAAGCATACCAACCACGCCAACCATGTCAACCATACCAACCACATCAACCATACCAACTTCACCAACCATGCCAACCATACCAACCATACCAAGCTTACCAACCACACCAACCATACCAACCACACCACCCATACCAAACATACCAACCATACCAACCTTACCAACCATGCCAACCATACTAAACATACCAACCATACCAACCATGCTAACCATACCAACCATGCCAACCATGCCAACCATGCCAACCATGTCAACCATACCAACCACACCAACCATACAAACAATACCAGCCATACCAACCATACCAACCACACCAACCATAAAAACCATACCAACCACACCACCCATACCAAACATACCAACCATACCAACCTTACCAACCATGCCAACCATACTAAACATACCAACCATACCAACCATGCTAACCATAAAAACCATGCCAACCATGTCAACCATACCAACCACATCAACCATAAAAACCATACCAAACATACCAGCCATACCAACTATACCAACCTTACCAACCATACCAACCTTACCAACCATACCAACCACACCAACCATACCAACAATACCAACCATACAAACCATACACACCGTACCAACCATGCCAACCATATCAACCATACCAAGCTTACCAACCATGACAACCATACCAACCATGCCAACCATATCAACCATACCAACCATGTCAACCATGCCAACCATACCAACCACACCAACCATACCAACCATACCAACTTCACCAACTTCACCAACCATGCCAACCATACCAACCATACCAACCATACCAAGCTTACTAACAATGACAACCATGCCAACCATACCAACATTACCAACCATGTCAACTATACCAACCATACCAACCATGTCAACCTTACCAACCACATCAACCTTACCAACCATACCAACCACACCAACCATACCAACCATACCAACCACACCAACCATACCAACCATACCAACCACACCACCTATACCAAACATACCAACCATACCAACCTTACCAACCATGCCAACCATACTAAACATACCAACCATACCAACCATACCAACCATACCAACCATGCCAACTATGTCAACCATACCAACCACATCAACCATACCAACCATACCAAACATACCAGCCATACCAACCATACCAACCTTACCAACCATGCCAACCATACTAAACATACCAACCATACCAACCATTCCAACCATACCAACCATGCCAACCATACCAACCATGTCAAGCTTACCAACCACATCTACCATACCAACCACACCAACCATACCAACTTCACCAACCATGCCAAACATACCAACCATACCAAGCTTACCAACCATGACAACCATACCAACCATGCCAACCATATCAACCATACCAACCACGTCAACCATACCAACCATACCAACCACAACAACCATACCAACCATACCAACTTCACCAACCATGCCAACCATGCCAACCATACCAAGCTTACCAACCATGATAACAATACCAACCATACCAACCTTACCAACCATGTCAACCATACCAACCATACCAACCATGCCAACCATATCAACCATACCAACCATGTCAACCATGCCAACCATACCAACCACACCAACCTTACCAACCATACCAACCATACCAACCACACCAACCATACCAACCATACCAACTTTACCAACTATACCAACTTTACCAACCATGCCAACCATACCAACCATACTAACCATACCAACCATGCCAACCATACCAACCATGTCAACTATGCCAACCATACCAACCATACTAACCATGCCAACCTTAACAACCATGCTAACCATACCAATCTTACCAACCATGCCAAACATACCAACCATGTCAACCAGACCAACCATACCAATCTTACCAACCATGTCAACCATGTCAACCATACCAACCACACCAACCATACCAACAATACCAACCATAAAAACCATACCAACCATACCAACCATGGCAAACATACCAGCCATAACAACCATACCAACCTTACCAACCATGCCAACCATACCAACCATACCAACCATGCCAACCATACCAACCTTACAAACCATGCCAACCATACTAAATATACCAACAATACCAACCATGCCAACCATACCAACCATGCCAACCATGTCAACCTTACCAACCACATCAACCATACCAACCATACCAACCATGCCAACCATATCAACCATACCAAGCTTACCAACCATGACAACCATACCAACCATGCCAACCATATCAACCATACCAACCATGTCAACCATGCCAACCATACCAACCACACCAACCATACCAACCATACCAACCATACCAACTTCACCAACCATGCCAACCATGCCAACCATACCAAGCTTACCAACCATGATAACCATTCCAACCATACCAACCTTACCAACCATGTCAACCATACCAACCATACCAACCATGTCAACCTTACCAACCACATCAATCATACCAACCATACCAACAATACCAACCATACCAACCATACCAACCTTACCAACCATACCAAATATACCAGCCATACCAACCATACCAACCACACCAACCTTACCAACCATGCCAACCATACTAAACATACCAACCATACCAACATTGCCAACCATACCAACCATGCCAACCTTACCAACTATGCCAACCATACTAAACATACCAACCATGCCAACCATGTCAACCTTACCAACCACATCAACCATACCAACCATACCAACCACACCAACCATACCAATCATACCAACCATACCAAACAGACCAACCATACCAACCTTACCGACCATGCCAACCATACTAAACATAACAACCATACCAACCATGCCAACAATACCAACCATGCCAACCATGTAAACCATACCAACCACATCAACTATACCAACCATACCAAACATACCAACCACACCAACCATACCAACTTCACCAACCATGCCAACCATACCAACCATGCCAACCATACCAAGCTTACCAACCATGACAACCATACCAACCATGCCAACCATATCAACCATACCAAGCTTACCAACCATGACAACCATACCAACCATGCCAACCATATCAACCATACCAACCATGTACACCATGCCAACCATACCAACCACAACAATCATACCAACCATACCAACTTCACCAACCATGCCAACCATACCAACCATACCAAGCTTACCAACCATGACAACCATACCAACCATACCACCCTTACCAACCATGTCAACCATACCAACCATACCAACCATAACAACCATACCAACCATACCAACCACACCAACCATACCAACCATACGAACCACACCACCCATACCAAACATACCAACCATACCAACCTTACCAACCATGCCAACCATACTAAACATACCAACCATACCAACCATGCTAACCATACCAACCATGCCAACCATGTCAACCATACCAACCATACCAACCTTACCAACCATGCCAACCATACTAAACATACCAACCATACCAACCATGCTAACCATACCAACCATGCCAACCATGTCAACCATACCAACCACATCAACCATACCAAACATACCAACCATACACACCGTACCAACCATGCCAACCATACCAGCAATACCAACCATACCAACCTTACCAACCATGCCAACTTCACCAACCATGCCAACCATACCAAGCTTACCAACCATGACAACCATACCAACCATGCCAACCATATCAACCATACCAAGCTTACCAACCATGACAACCATACCAACCATTCCAACCATATCAACCATACCAACCATGTCAACCATGCCAACCATACCAACCACAACAACCATACCAACCATACCAACTTCACCAACCATGCCAACCATACCAACCATACAAAGCTTACCAACCATGACAACCATTTAAACCATACCAACCATGTCAACCTTACCAACCACATCAACCATACCAACCACACCACCCATACCAAACATACCAACCATACCAACCTTACCAACCATGCCAACCATACTAAACATACCAACCATACCAACCATGCTAACCATACCAACCATGCCAACCATGTCAACCATAAAACCACGTCAACCATACCAAACATACCAACCATAAACACCGTACCAACCATGCCAACCATACCAGCCATACCAACCATACCAACCTTACTAACCATGCCAACTTCACCAACCATGCCAACCATACCAAGCTTACCAACCATGACAACCATACCAACCATGCCAACCATATCAACCATACCAAGCTTACCAACCATGACAACCATACCAACCATGCCAACCATATCAACCATACCAACCATGTCAACCATGCCAACCATACCAACCACAACAACCATACCAACCATACCAACCATACCAACCATACCAACTTCACCAACCATGCCAACCATACCAAACATACCAAGCTTACCAACCATGACAACCATACCAACCATGCCAACCATATCAACCATACCAACCATGTCAACCATGCCAACCATACCAACCACAACAACCATAAAAACCATACCCACCATACCAACTTCACCAACCATGCCAACCATACCAACCATACCAAGCTTACCAACCATGACAACCATTTAAACCATACCAACCATGTCAACCTTACCAACCACATCAACCATACCAACCACACCACCCATACCAAACATACCAACCATACCAACCTTACCAACCATGCCAACCATACTAAACATACCAACCATACCAACCATGCTAACCATACCAACCATGCCAACCATGTCAACCATACCAACCACGTCAACCATACCAAACATACCAACCATAAACACCGTACCAACCATGCCAACCATACCAGCCATACCAACCATATCAAGCATACCAAGCTTACCAACCATGACAACCATACCAACCATGCCAACCATATCAACCATACCAACCATGTACACCATGCCAACCATACCAACCACAACAACCATACCAACCATACCAACTTCACCAACCATGCCAACCATACCAACAATACCAAGCTTACCAACCATGACAACCATACCAACCATGCCAACCATATCAACCATACCAACCATGTACACCATGCCAACCATACCAACCACAACAACCATACCAACCATACCAACTTCACCAACCATGCCAACCATACCAACCATACCAAGCTTACCAACCATGACAACCATACCAACCATACCACCCTTACCAACCATGTCAACCATACCAACCATACCAACCATAACAACCATACCAACCATACCAACCATACCAACCACACCAACCATACCAACCATACGAACCACACCACCCATACCAAACATACCAACCATACCAACCTTACCAACCATGGCAACCATACTAAACATACCAACCATACCAACCATGCTAACCATAAAAACCATGCCAACCATGTCAACCATACCAACCACATCAACCATAAAAACCATACCAAACATACCAGCCATACCAACTATACCAACCTTACCAACCATACCAACCTTACCAACCATACCAACCACACCAACCATACCAACAATACCAACCATACAAACCATACACACCGTACCAACCATGCCAACCATATCAACCATACCAAGCTTACCAACCATGACAACCATACCAACCATGCCAACCATATCAACCATACCAACCATGTCAACCATGCCAACCATACCAACCACACCAACCATACCAACCATACCAACTTCACCAACTTCACCAACCATGCCAACCATACCAACCATACCAAGCTTATTAACAATGACAACCATGCCAACCATACCAACATTACCAACCATGTCAACTATACCAACCATACCAACCATGTCAACCTTACCAACCACATCAACCTTACCAACCATACCAACCACACCAACCATACCAACCATACCAACCACACCAACCATACCAACCATACCAACCACACCACCCATACCAAACATACCAACCATACCAACCTTACCAACCATGCCAACCATACTAAACATACCAACCATACCAACCATACCAACCATACCAACCATGCCAACTATGTCAACCATACCAACCACATCAACCATACCAACCATACCAAACATACCAGCCATACCAACCATACCAACCTTACCAACCATGCCAACCATACTAAACATACCAACCATACCAACCATTCCAACCATACCAACCATGCCAACCATACCAACCATGTCAAGCTTACCAACCACATCAACCATACCAACCACACCAACCATACCAACTTCACCAACCATGCCAACCATACCAACCATACCAAGCTTACCAACCATGACAACCATACCAACCATGCCAACCATATCAACCATACCAACCACGTCAACCATACCAACCATACCAACCACAACAACCATACCAACCATACCAACCATACCAACTTCACCAACCATGCCAACCATGCCAACCATACCAAGCTTACCAACCATGATAACAATACCAACCATACCAACCTTACCAACCATGTCAACCATACCAACCATACCAACCATGCCAACCATATCAACCATACCAACCATGTCAACCATGCCAACCATACCAACCACACCAACCTTACCAACCATACCAACCATACCAACCACACCAACCATACCAACCATACCAACTTTACCAACTATACCAACTTTACCAACCATGCCAACCATACCAACCATACTAACCATACCAACCATGCCAACCATACCAACCATGTCAACTATGCCAACCATACCAACCATACTAACCATGCCAACCTTAACAACCATGCTAACCATACCAATCTTACCAACCATGCCAAACATACCAACCATGTCAACCAGACCAACCATACCAATCTTACCAACCATGTCAACCATGTCAACCATACCAACCACACCAACCATACCAACAATACCAACCATAAAAACCATACCAACCATACCAACCATGGCAACCATACCAGCCATAACAACCATACCAACCTTACCAACCATGCCAACCATACCAACCATACCAACCATGCCAACCATACCAACCTTACAAACCATGCCAACCATACTAAATATACTAACAATACCAACCATGCCAACCATACCAACCATGCCAACCATGTCAACCTTACCAACCACATCAACCATACCAACCATACCAACCATGCCAACCATATCAACCATACCAAGCTTACCAACCATGACAACCATACCAACCATGCCAACCATATCAACCATACCAACCATGTCAACCATGCCAACCATACCAACCACACCAACCATACCAACCATACCAACTTCACCAACCATGCCAACCATGCCAACCATACCAAGCTTACCAACCATGATAACCATTCCAACCATACCAACCTTACCAACCATGTCAACCATACCAACCATACCAACCATGTCAACCTTACCAACCACATCAATCATACCAACCATACCAACAATACCAACCATACCAACCATACCAACCTTACCAACCATACCAAATATACCAGCCATACCAACCATACCAACCACACCAACCTTACCAACCATGCCAACCATACTAAACATACCAACCATACCAACATTGCCAACCATACCAACCATGCCAACCTTACCAACTATGCCAACCATACTAAACATACCAACCATGCCAACCATGTCAACCTTACCAACCACATCAACCATACCAACCATACCAACCATACCAACCACACCAACCATACCAATCATACCAACCATACCAAACAGACCAACCATACCAACCTTACCGACCATGCCAACCATACTAAACATAACAGCCATACCAACCATGCCAACAATACCAACCATGCCAACCATGTAAACCATACCAACCACATCAACTATACCAACCATACCAAACATACCAACCACACCAACCATACCAACTTCACCAACCATGCCAACCATACCAACCATGCCAACCATACCAAGCTTACCAACCATGACAACCATACCAACCATGCCAACCATATCAACCATAGCAAGCTTACCAACCATGACAACCATACCAACCATGCCAACCATATCAACCATACCAACCATGTACACCATGCCAACCATACCAACCACAACAACCATACCAACCATACCAACTTCACCAACCATGCCAACCATACCAACCATACCAAGCTTACCAACCATGACAACCATACCAACCATACCACCCTTACCAACCATGTCAACCATACCAACCATACCAACCATAACAACCATACCAACCATACCAACCACACCAACCATACCAACCATACGAACCACACCACCCATACCAAACATACCAACCATACCAACCTTACCAACCATGCCAACCATACTAAACATACCAACCATACCAACCATGCTAACCATACCAACCATGCCAACCATGTCAACCATACCAACCATACCAACCATACCAACCATACCAACCATACCAACCACACCAACCATACCAATCATACCAACCATACCAAACAGACCAACCATACCAACCTTACCGACCATGCCAACCATACTAAACATACCAACCATACCAACCATGCTAACCATACCAACCATGCCAACCATGTCAACCATACCAACCATACCAACCTTACCAACCATGCCAACCATACTAAACATACCAACCATACCAACCATGCTAACCATACCAACCATGCCAACCATGTCAACCATACCAACCACATCAACCATACCAAACATACCAACCATACACACCGTACCAACCATACCAACCATGTCAACCATGCCAACCATACCAACCACACCAACCATACCAACCATACCAACCATACCAACTTCACCAACCATGCCAACCATGCCAACCATACCAAGCTTACCAACCATGATAACCATTCCAACCATACCAACCTTACCAACCATGTCAACCATACCAACCATACCAACCATGTCAACCTTACCAACCACATCAATCATACCAACCATACCAACAATACCAACCATACCAACCATACCAACCTTACCAACCATACCAAATATACCAGCCATACCAACCATACCAACCACACCAACCTTACCAACCATGCCAACCATACTAAACATACCAACCATACCAACATTGCCAACCATACCAACCATGCCAACCTTACCAACTATGCCAACCATACTAAACATACCAACCATGCCAACCATGTCAACCTTACCAACCACATCAACCATACCAACCATACCAACCACACCAACCATACCAATCATACCAACCATACCAAACAGACCAACCATACCAACCTTACCGACCATGCCAACCATACTAAACATAACAACCATACCAACCATGCCAACAATACCAACCATGCCAACCATGTAAACCATACCAACCACATCAACTATACCAACCATACCAAACATACCAACCACACCAACCATACCAACTTCACCAACCATGCTAACCATACCAACCATGCCAACCATACCAAGCTTACCAACCATGACAACCATACCAACCATAACAACCATACCAACCATACCAACCACACCAACCATACCAACCATACGAACCACACCACCCATACCAAACATACCAACCATACCAACCTTACCAACCATGCCAACCATACTAAACATACCAACCATACCAACCATGCTAACCATACCAACCATGCCAACCATGTCAACCATACCAACCATACCAACCTTACCAACCATGCCAACCATACTAAACATACCAACCATACCAACCATGCTAACCATACCAACCATGCCAACCATGTCAACCATACCAACCACATCAACCATACCAAACATACCAACCATACACACCGTACCAACCATGCCAACCATACCAGCAATACCAACCATACCAACCTTACCAACCATGCCAACTTCACCAACCATGCCAACCATACCAAGCTTACCAACCATGACAACCATACCAACCATGCCAACCATATCAACCATACCAAGCTTACCAACCATGACAACCATACCAACCATTCTAACCATATCAACCATACCAACCATGTCAACCATGCCAACCATACCAACCACAACAACCATACCAACCATACCAACTTCACCAACCATGCCAACCATACCAACCATACAAAGCTTACCAACCATGACAACCATTTAAACCATACCAACCATGTCAACCTTACCAACCACATCAACCATACCAACCACACCACCCATACCAAACATACCAACCATACCAACCTTACCAACCATGCCAACCATACTAAACATACCAACCATACCAACCATGCTAACCATACCAACCATGCCAACCATGTCAACCATAAAACCACGTCAACCATACCAAACATACCAACCATAAACACCGTACCAACCATGCCAACCATACCAGCCATACCAACCATACCAACCTTACTAACCATGCCAACTTCACCAACCATGCCAACCATACCAAGCTTACCAACCATGACAACCATACCAACCATGCCAACCATATCAACCATACCAAGCTTACCAACCATGACAACCATACCAACCATGCCAACCATATCAACCATACCAACCATGTCAACCATGCCAACCATACCAACCACAACAACCATACCAACCATACCAACCATACCAACTTCACCAACCATGCCAACCATACCAAACATACCAAGCTTACCAACCATGACAACCATACCAACCATGCCAACCATATCAACCATACCAACCATGTCAACCATGCCAACCATACCAACCACAACAACCATAAAAACCATACCCACCATACCAACTTCACCAACCATGCCAACCATACCAACCATACCAAGCTTACCAACCATGACAACCATTTAAACCATACCAACCATGTCAACCTTACCAACCACATCAACCATACCAACCACACCACCCATACCAAACATACCAACCATACCAACCTTACCAACCATGCCAACCATACTAAACATACCAACCATACCAACCATGCTAACCATACCAACCATGCCAACCATGTCAACCATACCAACCACGTCAACCATACCAAACATACCAACCATAAACACCGTACCAACCATGCCAACCATACCAGCCATACCAACCATATCAACCATACCAAGCTTACCAACCATGACAACCATACCAACCATGCCAACCATATAACCTTACCAACCATACCAACCTTACCAACCATACCAACCACACCAACCATACCAACAATACCAACCATACAAACCATACACACCGTACCAACCATGCCAACCATATCAACCATACCAAGCTTACCAACCATGACAACCATACCAACCATGCCAACCATACCAACCACACCAACCATACCAACTTCACCAACCATGCCAACCATACCAACCATACCAAGCTTATTAACAATGACAACCATGCCAACCATACCAACATTACCAACCATGTCAACTATACCAACCATACCAACCATGTCAACCTTACCAACCACATCAACCTTACCAACCATACCAACCACACCAACCATACCAACCATACCAACCACACCAACCATACCAACCATACCAACCACACCACCCATACCAAACATACCAACCATACCAACCTTACCAACCATGCCAACCATACTAAACATACCAACCATACCAACCATACCAACCATACCAACCATGCCAACTATGTCAACCATACCAACCACATCAACCATACCAACCATACCAAACATACCAGCCATACCAACCATACCAACCTTACCAACCATGCCAACCATACTAAACATACCAACCATACCAACCATTCCAACCATACCAACCATGCCAACCATACCAACCATGTCAAGCTTACCAACCACATCAACCATACCAACCACACCAACCATACCAACTTCACCAACCATGCCAACCATACCAACCATACCAAGCTTACCAACCATGACAACCATACCAACCATGCCAACCATATCAACCATACCAACCACGTCAACCATACCAACCATACCAACCACAACAACCATACCAACCATACCAACCATACCAACTTCACCAACCATGCCAACCATGCCAACCATACCAAGCTTACCAACCATGATAACAATACCAACCATACCAACCTTACCAACCATGTCAACCATACCAACCATACCAACCATGCCAACCATATCAACCATACCAACCATGTCAACCATGCCAACCATACCAACCACACCAACCTTACCAACCATACCAACCATACCAACCACACCAACCATACCAACCATACCAACTTTACCAACTATACCAACTTTACCAACCATGCCAACCATACCAACCATACTAACCATACCAACCATGCCAACCATACCAACCATGTCAACTATGCCAACCATACCAACCATACTAACCATGCCAACCTTAACAACCATGCTAACCATACCAATCTTACCAACCATGCCAAACATACCAACCATGTCAACCAGACCAACCATACCAATCTTACCAACCATGTCAACCATGTCAACCATACCAACCACACCAACCATACCAACAATACCAACCATAAAAACCATACCAACCATACCAACCATGGCAACCATACCAGCCATAACAACCATACCAACCTTACCAACCATGCCAACCATACCAACCATACCAACCATGCCAACCATACCAACCTTACAAACCATGCCAACCATACTAAATATACCAACAATACCAACCATGCCAACCATACCAACCATGCCAACCATGTCAACCTTACCAACCACATCAACCATACCAACCATACCAACCATGCCAACCATATCAACCATACCAAGCTTACCAACCATGACAACCATACCAACCATGCCAACCATATCAACCATACCAACCATGTCAACCATGCCAACCATACCAACCACACCAACCATACCAACCATACCAACTTCACCAACCATGCCAACCATGCCAACCATACCAAGCTTACCAACCATGATAACCATTCCAACCATACCAACCTTACCAACCATGTCAACCATACCAACCATACCAACCATGTCAACCTTACCAACCACATCAATCATACCAACCATACCAACAATACCAACCATACCAACCATACCAACCTTACCAACCATACCAAATATACCAGCCATACCAACCATACCAACCACACCAACCTTACCAACCATGCCAACCATACTAAACATACCAACCATACCAACATTGCCAACCATACCAACCATGCCAACCTTACCAACTATGCCAACCATACTAAACATACCAACCATGCCAACCATGTCAACCTTACCAACCACATCAACCATACCAACCATACCAACCATACCAACCACACCAACCATACCAATCATACCAACCATACCAAACAGACCAACCATACCAACCTTACCGACCATGCCAACCATACTAAACATAACAGCCATACCAACCATGCCAACAATACCAACCATGCCAACCATGTAAACCATACCAACCACATCAACTATACCAACCATACCAAACATACCAACCACACCAACCATACCAACTTCACCAACCATGCCAACCATACCAACCATGCCAACCATACCAAGCTTACCAACCATGACAACCATACCAACCATGCCAACCATATCAACCATACCAAGCTTACCAACCATGACAACCATACCAACCATGCCAACCATATCAACCATACCAACCATGTACACCATGCCAACCATACCAACCACAACAACCATACCAACCATACCAACCATACCAACTTCACCAACCATGCCAACCATACCAACCATACCAAGCTTACCAACCATGACAACCATACCAACCATACCACCCTTACCAACCATGTCAACCATACCAACCATACCAACCATAACAACCATACCAACCATACCAACCACACCAACCATACCAACCATACGAACCACACCACCCATACCAAACATACCAACCATACCAACCTTACCAACCATGCCAACCATACTAAACATACCAACCATACCAACCATGCTAACCATACCAACCATGCCAACCATGTCAACCATACCAACCATACCAACCTTACCAACCATGCCAACCATACTAAACATACCAACCATACCAACCATGCTAACCATACCAACCATGCCAACCATGTCAACCATACCAACCACATCAACCATACCAAACATACCAACCATACACACCGTACCAACCATGCCAACCATACCAGCAATACCAACCATACCAACCTTACCAACCATGCCAACTTCACCAACCATGCCAACCATACCAAGCTTACCAACCATGACAACCATACCAACCATGCCAACCATATCAACCATACCAAGCTTACCAACCATGACAACCATACCAACCATTCCAACCATATCAACCATACCAACCATGTCAACCATGCCAACCATACCAACCACAACAACCATACCAACCATACCAACTTCACCAACCATGCCAACCATACCAACCATACAAAGCTTACCAACCATGACAACCATTTAAACCATACCAACCATGTCAACCTTACCAACCACATCAACCATACCAACCACACCACCCATACCAAACATACCAACCATACCAACCTTACCAACCATGCCAACCATACTAAACATACCAACCATACCAACCATGCTAACCATACCAACCATGCCAACCATGTCAACCATACCAACCACGTCAACCATACCAAACATACCAACCATAAACACCGTACCAACCATGCCAACCATACCAGCCATACCAACCATACCAACCTTACCAACCATGCCAACTTCACCAACCATGCCAACCATACCAAGCTTACCAACCATGACAACCATACCAACCATGCCAACCATATCAACCATACCAAGCTTACCAACCATGACAACCATACCAACCATGCCAACCATATCAACCATACCAACCATGTCAAACATGCCAACCATACCAACCACAACAACCATACCAACCATACCAACCATACCAACTTCACCAACCATGCCAACCATACCAAACATACCAAGCTTACCAACCTTGACAACCATACCAACCATGCCAACCATATCAACCATACCAACCATGTCAACCATGCCAACCATACCAACCACAACAACCATACCAACCATACCCACCATACCAACTTCACCAACCATGCCAACCATACCAACCATACCAAGCTTACCAACCATGACAACCATTTAAACCATACCAACCATGTCAACCTTACCAACCACATCAACCATACCAACCACACCACCCATACCAAACATACCAACCATACCAACCTTACCAACCATGCCAACCATACTAAACATACCAACCATACCAACCATGCTAACCATACCAACCATGCCAACCATGTCAACCATACCAACCACGTCAACCATACCAAACATACCAACCATAAACACCGTACCAACCATGCCAACCATACCAGCCATACCAAGCATACCAACCTTACCAACCATGCCAACTTCACCAACCATGCCAACCATACCAACCATACCAACCACATCAACTATACCAACCATACCAAACATACCAACCATACCAAGCATACCAACAATGACAACCATACCACCCATACCAACTTTACCAACCATGACAACCATACCAACCATGCCAACCATATCAACCATGCCAACCATACCAACCATGCCAACCATACCAACCACATCAATTATACCAACCATACCAAACATACCAACCATACCAAGCATACCAACAATGACAACCATACCAACTTTACCACCCATGCCAACCATACTAAACATACCAACCATACCAAGCTTACCAACCGTGACAACCATACCAACCATGCCAACCATATCAACCATACCAAGCTTACCAACCATGACAACCATACCAACCATACCAACTTCACCAACTATGCCACCCATACCAACTTCACCAACCATGCCAACCACACCAACCATACCAAGCTTACCAACAATGACAACCATACCACCCATACCAACTTCACCAACTATGCCACCCATACCAACTTCACCAACCATGCCAACCACACCAACCATACCAAGCTTACCAACAATGACAACCATACCACCCATACCAACCTTACCAACCATGTCAACCATACCAACCATGTCAACCATACCAACCACATCAACCATGCCAACCATACCAACTTCACCAACCATGCCAACCACACCAACCATACCAAGCTTACCAACCATGACAACCATACCAACCATGCCAACCATATCAACCATGTCAACCTTACCAACCATGTCAACCACATCAACCATACCAACCACACCAACCATACAAACAATACCAGCCATACCAACCATACCAACCACACCAACCATACCAACCATACCAACCATACCAACCACACCACCCATACCAAACATACCAACCATACCAACCTTACCAATCATGCCAACCATACTAAACATACCAACCATACCAACCATGCTAACCATAAAAACCATGCCAACCATGTCAACCATACCAACCACATCAACCATACCAACCATACCAAACATACCAGCCATACCAACCATACCAACCTTACCAACCATACCAACCACACCAACCATACCAACAATACCAACCATACCAACCATACACACCGTACCAACCATGCCAACCATACCAACGACACCAACCATACCAACAATACCAACCATACCAACCATACACACCGTACCAACCATGCCAACCATACCAGCCATACCAACCATACCAACCTTACCAACCATACCAACCACACCACCCATACCAAACATACCAACCATACCAACCTTACCAATCATGCCAACCATACTAAACATACCAACCATACCAACCATGCTAACCATAAAAACCATGCCAACCATGTCAACCATACCAACCACATCAACCATACCAACCATACCAAACATACCAGCCATACCAACCATACCAACCTTACCAACCATACCAACCACATCAACCATACCAACCACACCACCCATACCAAACATACCAACCATACACACCGTACCAACCATGCCAACCATACCAGCCATACCAACCATACCAAGCTTACCAACCATGACAACCATACCAACCATGCCAACCATATCAACCATGTCAACCTTACCAACCATGTCAACCATGTCAACCATACCAACCACACCAACCATACAAACAATACCAGCCATACCAACCATACCAACCACACCAACCATACCAACCATACCAACCACACCACCCATACCAAACATACCAACCATACCAACCTTACCACCCATGCCAACCATAATAAACATACCAACCATACCAACCATGCTAACCATGAAAACCATGACAACCATGTCAACCATACCAACCACATCAACCATACCAACCATACCAAACATACCAGCCATACCAACCATACCAACCTTACCAACCATACCAACCACACCAACCATACCAACAATACCAACCATACCAACCATACAAACCGTACCAACCATGCCAACCATACCAGCCATACCAACCATACCAACCTTACCAACCCTGCCAACTTCACCAACCATGCCAACCATACCAACCATACCCAGCTTACCAACCATGACAACCATACCAACCATGCCAACCATATCAACCATACCCAGCTTACCAACCATAACAACCATACCAACCATGCCAACCATGCCAACCATATCAACCATACCAACCATGTCAACCATGCCAACCATACCAACCACACCAACCATGCCAACCATACCAACCATATCAACCATACCAACCATGTCAACCATGCCAACCATACCAACCATACCAAGCTTACCAACAATGACAACCATACCAACCATACCAACCTTAGAAACCATGCCAACCATACTAAACATACCAACCATACCAACCATGCTAACCATACCAACCATACCAACCATACCAACCTTACCAACCATGCCAACCATACTAAACATACCAACCATACCAACCATTCCAACCATACCAACCATGCCAACCATACCAACCATGCCAACCGCGTCAAGCTTACCAACCACATCAACCATACCAACCATACCAACCACACCAACCATACCAACCATACCAACTTCACCAACCATGCCAACCATACCAAACATACCAAGCTTACCAACCATGACAACCATACTAACCATGCCAACCATATCAACCATACCAACTATACCAACCATGTCAACCCTACCAACCACATCAACCATACCAACGATACCAACCACACCACCCATACCAAACATACCAACCATACCAACCTTACCAACCATGCCAACCATACCAACCATACCCAGCTTACCAACCCTGCCAACTTCACCAACCATGCCAACCATACCAACCATACCCAGCTTATTAACCATGACAACCATACCAACCATGCCAACCATACCAACCATACCCAGCTTACCAACCATGACAACCATACCAACCATGCCAACCATATCAACCATACCCAGCTTACCAACCATAACAACCATACCAACCATGCCAACCATGCCAACCATATCAACCATACCAACCATGTCAACCATGCCAACCATACCAACCACACCAACCATGCCAACCATACCAACCATATCAACCATACCAACCATGTCAACCATGCCAACCATACCAACCATACCAAGCTTACCAACAATGACAACCATACCAACCATACCAACCTTAGAAACCATGCCAACCATACTAAACATACCAACCATACCAACCATGCTAACCATACCAACCATACCAACCATACCAACCATACCAACCTTACCAACCATGCCAACCATACTAAACATACCAACCATACCAACCATTCCAACCATACCAACCACACCAACCTTACCAACCATACCAACCATACCAACCATACCAACCACTCCAACCATACCAACCATACCAACTTCACCAACCATGCCAACCATACCAACCATACCAAGCTTACCAACAATGACAACCATACCACCCATACCAACCATGTCAACCATACCAACTATACCAACCATGTCAACCCTACCAACCACATCAACCATACCAACGATACCAACCACACCACCCATACCAAACATACCAACCATACCAACCTTACCAACCATGCCAACCATACCAACCATACCAACCATACCAACCACTCCAACCATACCAACCATACCAACTTCACCAACCATGCCAACCATACCAACCATACCAAGCTTACCAACAATGACAACCATACCACCCATACCAACCATGTCAACCATACCAACTATACCAACCATGTCAACCCTACCAACCACATCAACCATACCAACGATACCAACCACACCACCCATACCAAACATACCAACCATACCAACCTTACCAACCATACCAACCACATCAACCATACCAACCATACCAAACATACCAGCCATACCAACCATACCAACCTTACCAACCATACCAACCACACCAACCATACCAACAATACCAACCATACCAACCATACAAACCGTACCAACCATGCCAACCATACCAGCCATACCAACCATACCAACCTTACCAACCCTGCCAACTTCACCAACCATGCCAACCATACCAACCATACCCAGCTTACCAACCATGACAACCATACCAACCATGCCAACCATATCAACCATACCCAGCTTACCAACCATAACAACCATACCAACCATGCCAACCATGCCAACCATATCAACCATACCAACCATGTCAACCATGCCAACCATACCAACCACACCAACCATGCCAACCATACCAACCATATCAACCATACCAACCATGTCAACCATGCCAACCATACCAACCATACCAAGCTTACCAACAATGACAACCATACCAACCATACCAACCTTAGAAACCATGCCAACCATACTAAACATACCAACCATACCAACCATGCTAACCATACCAACCATACCAACCTTACCAACCATGCCAACCATACTAAACATACCAACCATACCAACCATTCCAACCATACCAACCATGCCAACCATACCAACCATGCCAACCACGTCAAGCTTACCAACCACATCAACCATACCAACCATACCAACCACACCAACCATACCAACCATACCAACTTCACCAACCATGCCAACCATACCAAACATACCAAGCTTACCAACCATGACAACCATACTAACCATGCCAACCATATCAACCATACCAACTATGTCAACCATGCCAACCATACCAACCACACCAACCTTACCAACCATACCAACCATACCAACCATACCAACCACTCCAACCATACCAACCATACCAACTTCACCAACCATGCCAACCATACCAACCATACCAAGCTTACCAACAATGACAACCATACCACCCATACCAACCATGTCAACCATACCAACTATACCAACCATGTCAACCCTACCAACCACATCAACCACACCAACCATACCAACCACACCACCCATACCAAACATACCAACCATACCAACCTTACCAACCATGCCAACCATACTAAACATACCAACCATACCAACCATGCTAACCATACCAACCATGCCAACCATGTCAACCATACCAACCACATCAACCATACCAACCATACCAAACATACCAGCAATACCAACCATACCAACCTTACCAACCATGCCAACCATACTAAACATACCAACCATACCAACCATTCCAAGCATACCAACCATGCCAACCATGTCAACCATACCAACCACATCAACCATACCAACTTCACCAACCATGCCAACCATACCAACCATACCAAGCTTACCAACCACACCAACCATACCAACCACACCACCGATACCAAACATACCAACCATGCCAACCTTACCAACCATGCCAACCATACTAAACATACCAACCATACCAACCATGCTAACCATACCAACCATGCCAACCATGTCAACCATGTCAACCATACCAACCACACCAACCATACAAACAATACCAGCCATACCAACCATACCAACCACACCAACCATAAAAACCATACCAACCACACCACCCATACCAAACATACCAACCATACCAACCTTACCAACCATGCCAACCATACTAAACATACCAACCATACCAACCATGCTAACCATAAAAACCATGCCAACCATGTCAACCATACCAACCACATCAACCATACCAACCATACCAAACATACCAGCCATACCAACTATACCAACCTTACCAACCATACCAACCACACCAACCAAACCAACAATACCAACCATACCAACCATACACACCGTACCAACCATGCCAACCATACCAACCATGCCAACCATATCAACCATACCAAGCTTACCAACCATGACAACCATACCAACCATGCCAACCATATCAACCATACCAACCATGTCAACCATGCCAACCATACCAACCACACCAACCATACCAACCATACCAACTTCACCAACCATGCCAACCATACCAACCATACCAACCATACCAAGCTCACTAACAATGACAACCATACCAAGCATACCAACATTACCAACCATGTCAACTATACCAACCATACCAACCATGTCAACCTTACCAACCACATCAACCTTACCAACCATACCAACCACACCAACCATACCAAACATACCAACCACACCAACCATACCAACCATACCAACCACACCACCCATACCAAACATACCAACCATACCAACCTTACCAACCATGCCAACCATACTAAACATACCAACCATACCAACCATGCTAACCATACCAACCATACCAACCTTACCAACCATGTCAACCATACCAACCATACCAACAATACCAACCATACCAACCATACCAACCTTACCAACCATACCAAATATACCAGCCATACCAACCATACCAACCACACCAACCTTACCAACCATGCCAACCATACTAAATATACCAACCATACCAACCATGCTAACCATGCCAACCATGCCAACCATACCAAGCTTACCAACCATACCAAATATACCAACCATGCCAACCATATCAACCATACCAAGCTTACCAACCATGACAACCATTCCAACCATACCAACCTTACCAACCATGTCAACCATACCAACCATACCAACCATGTCAACCTTACCAACCACATCAACCATACCAACCATACCAACAATACCAACCATACCAACCATACCAACCTTACCAACCATACCAAATATACCAGCCATACCAACCATACCAACCACACCAACCATACCAACCATACCAACCATACCAACCATACCAACTTCACCAACCATGCCAACCATGCCAACCATGCCAACCATACCAAGCTTACCAACCATACCAAATATACCAACCATGCCAACCATATCAACCATACCAAGCTTACCAACCATGACAACCATTCCAACCATACCAACCTTACCAACCATGTCAACCATACCAACCATACCAACATTGCCAACCTTACCAACTATGCCAACCATACTAAACATACCAACCATGCCAACCATGTCAACCTTACCAACCACATCAACCATACCAACCATACCAACCACACCAACCATACCAATCATACCAACCATACCAAACATACCAACCATACCAACCTTACCGACCATGCCAACCATACTAAACATAACAACCATACCAACCATGCCAACAATACCAACCATGCCAACCATGTAAACCATACCAACCACATCAATTATACCAACCATACCAAACATACCAACCACACCAATCATACCAACTTCACCAACCATGCCAACCATACCAACCATGCCAACCATACCAAGCTTACCAACCATGACAACCATACCAACCATGCCAACCATATCAACCATACCAAGCTTACCAACCATGACAACCATACCAACCATGCCAACCATATCAACCATACCAACCATGTCAACCATGCCAACCATACCAACCACAACAACCATACCAACCATACCGACTTCACCAACCATGCCAACCATACCAACCATACCAAGCTTACCAACCATGACAACCATACCAACCATACCACCCTTACCAACCATGTCAACCATACCAACCATACCAACCATGTCAACCATACCAACCATACCAACCACACCAACCATACCAACCATACGAACCACACCACCCATACCAAACATACCAACCATACCAACCATACCAACCTTACCAACCATGCCAACCATACTAAACATACCAACCATACCAACCATGCTAACCATACCAACCATGCCAACCATGTCAACCATACCAACCATACCAACCTTACCAACCATGCCAACCATACTAAACATACCAACCATACCAACCATGCTAACCATACCAACCATGCCAACCATGTCAACCATACCAACCACATCAACCATAAAAAACATACCAACCATACACACCGTACCAACCATGCCAACCATACCAGCAATACCAACCATACCAACCTTACCAACCATGCCAACTTCACCAACCATGCCAACCATACCAAGCTTACCAACCATGACAACCATACCAACCATGCCAACGATATCAACCATACCAAGCTTACCAACCATGACAACCATACCAACCATTCCAACCATAACAACCATACCAACCATGTCAACCATGCCAACCATACCAACCACAACAACCATACCAACCATACCAACTTCACCAACCATGCCAACCATACCAACCATACCAAGCTTACCAACCATGACAACCATTTAAACCATACCAACCATGTCAACCTTACCAACCACATCAACCATACCAACCACACCACCCATACCAAACATACCAACCATACCAACCTTACCAACCATGCCAACCATACCAAGCTTACCAACCATGACAACCATACCAACCATGCCAACCATATCAACCATACCAAGCTTACCAACCATGACAACCATACCAACCATGCCAACCATATCAACCATACCAACCATGTCAACCATGCCAACCATACCAACCACAACAACCATACCAACCATACCAACTTCACCAACCATGCCAACCATACCAAACATACCAAGCTTACCAACCATGACAACCATACCAACCATACCAACCTAACCAACCATGTCAACCATACCAACCATACCAACCATACCAACCATACCAACCATGTCAACCTTACCAACCACATCAACCATACCAACCATACCAACCACACCAACCATAAAAACCATACCAACCACACCAACCATACCAACCACACCAACCACACCACCCATACCAAACATACCAACCATACCAACCTTACCAACCATGCCATACATACTAAACATACCAACCATACCAACCATGCTAACCATACCAACCATACCAACCATGTCAACCATACCAACCATACCAACCACACCAACCATACCAACCATACCAACCACACCACCCATACCAAACATACCAACCATACCAACCTTACCAACCATGCCAACCGTACTAAACATACCAACCATACCAACCATGCTAACCACACCAACCATGCCAACCATGTCTACCATACCAACCACATGAACCATACCAACCATACCAAACATACCAACCATACCAACCATACCAACCTTACCAACCATGCCAACCATACTAAGCATACCAACCATGCCATACATACTAAACATACCAACCATACCAACCATGCTAACCATACCAACCATGCCAACCATGTCAACCATACCAACCACATCAACCATACCAACCATACCAAACATACCAACCATACCAACCTTACCAACCATGCCAACCGTACTAAACATACCAACCATACCAACCATGCTAACCATACCAACCATGCCAAACATGTCAACCATACCAACCACATCAACCATACCAAAAATACCAGCCATACCAACCATACCAACCATACCAACCTTACCAACCATGCCAACCGTACTAAACATACCAACCATACCAACCATGCTAACCATACCAACCATACCAACCATGTCAACCTTAGAAACCACATCAACCATACCAACCATACCAACCACACCAACCATAAAAACCATACCAACCACACCAACCATACCAACCATACCAACCACACCACCCATACCAAACATACCAACCATACCAACCTTACCAACCATGCCATACATACTAAACATACCAACCATACCAACCATGCTAACCATACCAACCATGCCAACCATGTCAACCATACCAACCACATCAACCATACCAACCATACCAAACATACCAACCATACCAACCTTACCAACCATGCCAACCGTACTAAACATACCAACCATACCAACCATGCTAACCATACCAACCATGCCAAACATGTCAACCATACCAACCACATCAACCATACCAACCATACCAAAAATACCAGCCATACCAACCATACCAACCATACCAACCTTACCAACCATGCCAACCGTACTAAACATACCAACCATACCAACCATGCTAACCATACCAACCATACCAACCATACCAACCATGTCAACCTTACCAACCACATCAACCATACCAACCATACCAACCACACCAACCATAAAAACCATACCAACCACACCAACCATAGGAACCTTACCAACCATGCCATACATACTAAACATACCAACCATACCAACCATGCTAACCATACCAAACATACCAGCCATACCAACCATACCAAACATACCAACCTTACCAACCATGCCAACCGTACTAAACATACCAACCATACCAACCATGCTAACCATACCAACCATGCCAACCATGTCAACCATACCAACCACACCAACCATACCACCTTCACCAACCATGCCAACCATACCAACCATACCAAGCTTACTAACCATGACAACCATACCAACCATGCCAACCATATCAAACATACCAACCATGTCAACCATGCCAACCATACCAACCTTACCAACCATACCAACCATACCAACCACACCAACCATACCAACTTCACCAACCATACCAACCATACCAAGCTTACCAACCATGACAACCATACCAACCATACCAACCTTACCAACCATGTCAACCTTACCAACCATGTCAACCATGTCAACCATACCAACCACACCAACCACACCAACCACACCAACCACACCAACCACACCAACCATACCAAAAATACCAACCATACAAACCATACCAACCATGCCAACCAAAGCAACCATGTCAACTATGCCAACCATACCAACCATACTAACCATGCCAACCTTAACAACCATGCTAACCATACCAATCTTACCAACCATGCCAACCATACCAACCATGTCAACCAGACCAACCATACCAACCTTACCAACCATGTCAACCATATCAACCATACCAACCACACCAACCATACCAACAATACCAACCATACCAACCATACCAACCATGGCAACAATACCAGCCATACCAACCATACCAACCTTACCAACCATGCCAACCATACCAACCATACCAACCATACCAACCATACCAACCATGCCAACCATACCAACCTTAAAAACCATGCCAACCATATTAAACATACCAACCATGCCAACCATATCAACCACATCAACCTTACCAACCATACCAACCACACCAACCATACCAACCACACCAACCATACCAACCATAACAACCACACCACCCACACCAAACATACCAACCATACCAACCTTAAAAACCATGCCAACCATACTAAACATACCAACCATACCAACCATGCTAACCATACCAACCATGCCAACTATACCAACCACATGAACCATACCAACCATACCAAACATACCAACCATACCAACCATACCAACCTTACCAACCATGCCAACCATACTAAGCATACCAACCATACCAACCATGCCAACCATACCAACCATGCCAACCATGTCAACCTTACCAACCACATCAACCATACCAACCATACCAACCACACCAACCATACCAACCATACCAAACATACCAACCATACCAACCTTACCAACCATGCCAACCATACTAAACATACCAACCATGCCAACCATACCAACCATGCCAACCATGTCAACCATAATAACCACATCAACTATACCAACCATACCAAACATACCAACCAAACCAAGCATACCAACCATACCAACTTCACCAACCATGCCAACCATACCAACCTTACCAACCATGCCAACCGTACTAAACATACCAACCATACCAACCATGCTAACCATACCAACCATGCCAACCATGTCAACCATACCAACCACACCAACCATACCACCTTCACCAACCATGCCAACCATACCAACCATACCAAGCTTACTAACCATGACAACCATACCAACCATGCCAACCATATCAAACATACCAACCATGTCAACCATGCCAACCATACCAACCTTACCAACCATACCAAAAATACCAACCATACAAACCATGCCAACCGTACTAAACATACCAACCATACCAACCATGCTAACCATACCAACCATACCAACCATGTCAACCTTAGAAACCACATCAACCATACCAACCATACCAACCACACCAACCATAAAAACCATACCAACCACACCAACCATACCAACCATACCAACCACACCACCCATACCACCCATACCAAACATACCAACCATACCAACCTTACCAACCATGCCATACATACTAAACATACCAACCATACCAACCATGCTAACCATACCAACCATGCCAACCATGTCAACCATACCAACCACATCAACCATACCAACCATACCAAACATACCAACCATACCAACCTTACCAACCATGCCAACCGTACTAAACATACCAACCATACCAACCATGCTAACCATACCAACCATGCCAAACATGTCAACCATACCAACCACATCAACCATACCAACCATACCAAAAATACCAGCCATACCAACCATACCAACCATACCAACCTTACCAACCATGCCAACCGTACTAAACATACCAACCATACCAACCATGCTAACCATACCAACCATACCAACCATACCAACCATGTCAACCTTACCAACCACATCAACCATACCAACCATACCAACCACACCAACCATAAAAACCATACCAACCACACCAACCATAGGAACCTTACCAACATTGCCATACATACTAAACATACCAACCATACCAACCATGCTAACCATACCAAACATACCAGCCATACCAACCATACCAACCATACCAACCTTACCAACCATGCCAACCGTACTAAACATACCAACCATACCAACCATGCTAACCATACCAACCATGCCAACCATGTCAACCATACCAACCACACCAACCATACCACCTTCACCAACCATGCCAACCATACCAACCATACCAAGCTTACTAACCATGACAACCATACCAACCATGCCAACCATATCAAACATACCAACCATGTCAACCATGCCAACCATACCAACCTTACCAACCATACCAACCATACCAACCACACCAACCATACCAACTTCACCAACCATACCAACCATACCAAGCTTACCAACCATGACAACCATACCAACCATACCAACCTTACCAACCATGTCAACCTTACCAACCATGTCAACCATGTCAACCATACCAACCACACCAACCACACCAACCACACCAACCACACCAACCACACCAACCACACCAACCATACCAACCATAACAACCACACCACCCACACCAAACATACCAACCATACCAACCTTAAAAACCATGCCAACCATACTAAACATACCAACCATACCAACCATGCTAACCATACCAACCATGCCAACTATACCAACCACATGAACCATACCAACCATACCAAACATACCAACCATACCAACCATACCAACCTTACCAACCATGCCAACCATACTAAGCATACCAACCATACCAACCATGCCAACCATACCAACCATGCCAACCATGTCAACCTTACCAACCACATCAACCATACCAACCATACCAACCACACCAACCATACCAACCATACCAAACATACCAACCATACCAACCTTACCAACCATGCCAACCATACTAAACATACCAACCATGCCAACCATACCAACCATGCCAACCATGTCAACCATAATAACCACATCAACTATACCAACCATACCAAACATACCAACCAAACCAAGCATACCAACCATACCAACTTCACCAACCATGCCAACCATACCAACCTTACCAACCATGCCAACCGTACTAAACATACCAACCATACCAACCATGCTAACCATACCAACCATGCCAACCATGTCAACCATACCAACCACACCAACCATACCACCTTCACCAACCATGCCAACCATACCAACCATACCAAGCTTACTAACCATGACAACCATACCAACCATGCCAACCATATCAAACATACCAACCATGTCAACCATGCCAACCATACCAACCTTACCAACCATACCAAAAATACCAACCATACAAACCATGCCAACCGTACTAAACATACCAACCATACCAACCATGCTAACCATACCAACCATACCAACCATGTCAACCTTAGAAACCACATCAACCATACCAACCATACCAACCACACCAACCATAAAAACCATACCAACCACACCAACCATACCAACCATACCAACCACACCACCCATACCACCCATACCAAACATACCAACCATACCAACCTTACCAACCATGCCATACATACTAAACATACCAACCATACCAACCATGCTAACCATACCAACCATGCCAACCATGTCAACCATACCAACCACATCAACCATACCAACCATACCAAACATACCAACCATACCAACCTTACCAACCATGCCAACCGTACTAAACATACCAACCATACCAACCATGCTAACCATACCAACCATGCCAAACATGTCAACCATACCAACCACATCAACCATACCAACCATACCAAAAATACCAGCCATACCAACCATACCAACCATACCAACCTTACCAACCATGCCAACCGTACTAAACATACCAACCATACCAACCATGCTAACCATACCAACCATACCAACCATACCAACCATGTCAACCTTACCAACCACATCAACCATACCAACCATACCAACCACACCAACCATAAAAACCATACCAACCACACCAACCATAGGAACCTTACCAACCATGCCATACATACTAAACATACCAACCATACCAACCATGCTAACCATATCAAACATACCAGCCATACCAACCATACCAACCATACCAACCTTACCAACCATGCCAACCGTACTAAACATACCAACCATACCAACCATGCTAACCATACCAACCATGCCAACCATGTCAACCATACCAACCACACCAACCATACCACCTTCACCAACCATGCCAACCATACCAACCATACCAAGCTTACTAACCATGACAACCATACCAACCATGCCAACCATATCAAACATACCAACCATGTCAACCATGCCAACCATACCAACCTTACCAACCATACCAACCATACCAACCACACCAACCATACCAACTTCACCAACCATACCAACCATACCAAGCTTACCAACCATGACAACCATACCAACCATACCAACCTTACCAACCATGTCAACCTTACCAACCATGTCAACCATGTCAACCATACCAACCACACCAACCACACCAACCACACCAACCACACCAACCACACCAACCATACCAAAAATACCAACCATACAAACCATACCAACCATGCCAACCAAAGCAACCATGTCAACTATGCCAACCATACCAACCATACTAACCATGCCAACCTTAACAACCATGCTAACCATACCAATCTTACCAACCATGCCAACCATACCAACCATTTCAACCAGACCAACCATACCAACCTTACCAACCATGTCAACCATATCAACCATACCAACCACACCAACCATACCAACAATACCAACCATACCAACCATACCAACCATGGCAACAATACCAGCCATACCAACCATACCAACCTTACCAACCATGCCAACCATACCAACCATACCAACCATACCAACCATACCAACCATGCCAACCATACCAACCTTAAAAACCATGCCAACCATATTAAACATACCAACCATGCCAACCATACCAACCACATCAACCTTACCAACCATACCAACCACACCAACCATACCAACCACACCAACCATACCAACCATAACAACCACACCACCCACACCAAACATACCAACCATACCAACCTTAAAAACCATGCCAACCATACTAAACATACCAACCATACCAACCATGCTAACCATACCAACCATGCCAACTATACCAACCACATGAACCATACCAACCATACCAAACATACCAACCATACCAACCATACCAACCTTACCAACCATGCCAACCATACTAAGCATACCAACCATACCAACCATGCCAACCATACCAACCATGCCAACCATGTCAACCTTACCAACCACATCAACCATACCAACCATACCAACCACACCAACCATACCAACCATACCAAACATACCAACCATACCAACCTTACCAACCATGCCAACCATACTAAACATACCAACCATGCCAACCATACCAACCATGCCAACCATGTCAACCATAATAACCACATCAACTATACCAACCATACCAAACATACCAACCAAACCAAGCATACCAACCATACCAACTTCACCAACCATGCCAACCATACCAACCTTACCAACCATGCCAACCGTACTAAACATACCAACCATACCAACCATGCTAACCATACCAACCATGCCAACCATGTCAACCATACCAACCACACCAACCATACCACCTTCACCAACCATGCCAACCATACCAACCATACCAAGCTTACTAACCATGACAACCATACCAACCATGCCAACCATATCAAACATACCAACCATGTCAACCATGCCAACCATACCAACCTTACCAACCATACCAACCATACCAACCACACCAACCATACCAACTTCACCAACCATACCAACCATACCAAGCTTACCAACCATGACAACCATACCAACCATACCAACCTTACCAACCATGTCAACCTTACCAACCATGTCAACCATGTCAACCATACCAACCACACCAACCACACCAACCACACCAACCACACCAACCACACCAACCATACCAAAAATACCAACCATACAAACCATACCAACCATGCCAACCAAAGCAACCATGTCAACTATGCCAACCATACCAACCATACTAACCATGCCAACCTTAACAACCATGCTAACCATACCAATCTTACCAACCATGCCAACCATACCAACCATGTCAACCAGACCAACCATACCAACCTTACCAACCATGTCAACCATATCAACCATACCAACCACACCAACCATACCAACAATACCAACCATACCAACCATACCAACCATGGCAACAATACCAGCCATACCAACCATACCAACCTTACCAACCATGCCAACCATACCAACCATACCAACCATACCAACCATGCCAACCATACCAACCTTAAAAACCATGCCAACCATATTAAACATACCAACAATGCCAACCATACCAACCACATCAACCTTACCAACCATACCAACCACACCAACCATACCAACCACACCAACCATACCAACCATAACAACCACACCACCCACACCAAACATACCAACCTTAAAAACCATGCCAACCATACTAAACATACCAACCATACCAACCATGCTAACCATACCAACCATGCCAACTATACCAACCACATGAACCATACCAACCATACCAAACATACCAACCATACCAACCATACCAACCTTACCAACCATGCCAACCATACTAAGCATACCAACCATACCAACCATGCCAACCATACCAACCATGCCAACCATGTCAACCTTACCAACCACATCAACCATACCAACCATACCAACCACACCAACCATACCAACCATACCAAACATACCAACCATACCAACCTTACCAACCATGCCAACCATACTAAACATACCAACCATGCCAACCATACCAACCATGCCAACCATGTCAACCATAATAACCACATCAACTATACCAACCATACCAAACATACCAACCAAACCAAGCATACCAACCATACCAACTTCACCAACCATGCCAACCATACCAACCATACCAAGCTTACCAACCATGACAACCATACCAACCATGCCAACCATATCAACCATGTCAACTTTACCAACCATGTCAACCATACCCACCACACCAACCATACCAACAATACCAACCATACCAACCATACCAACCATACCAACCATACACACCGTACCAACCATGCCAACCATACCAGCCATACCAACCTTACCAACCTTGCTAACTTCACCAACCATGCCAACCATACCCACCATACCAAACATACCAGCCATACCAACCATACCAACCATACCAACCTTACCAACCATGCCAACCGTACTAAACATACCAACCATGCCAACCATGCCAACCATACCAACCACACCAACCATACCAACCAAACGAACCACAACAACCATACCAACCATACCAACCATACCAAACATACCAGCCATACCAACCATACCAACCATACCAACCATACCAACCACACCAACCATACCAACCATACCAACCACACCAACCATACCAACCATACGAACCACAACAACCATACCAACCATACCAACTTCACCAACCATGCCAACCATACCAACCATACCAACTTCACCAACCATGCCAACCATACCCACCATACCAACCACACCAACCATACCAACTTCACCAACCATGCCAACAATACCAACCATGCCAACAATACCAACCTTACCAACCATGCCAACCATGCCAACCATACCAACCACAACAACCATACCAACCATACCAACTTCACCAACCATGCCAACCATACCAAACATACCAAGCTTACCAACCATGACAACCATACCAACCATACCAACCATACCAACCATGTCAACCATACCAACCATACCCAAAATGTCAACCTTACCAACCACATCAACCATACCAACCATACCAACCATACCAACCACACCAACCATAAAAACCATACCAACCACACCAACCATACCAACCATACGAACCACACCACCCATACCAAACATACCAACCATACCAACCATACCAACCTTACCAACCATGCCATACATACTAAACATACCAACCATACCAACCATGCTAACCATACCAACCATGCCAACCATGTCAACCATACCAACCATGTCAACCTTACCAACCACATCAACCACACCAACCATACCAACCTTACCAACTTCACCAACCATGCCAACCATACCAACCATACCAAGCTTACCAACCATGACAACCATACCAACCATACCACCCTTACCAACCATACCAACCATACCAACCATGTCAACCTTACCAACCACATCAACCATACCACCCATACCAAACATACCAACCATACCAACCTTACCAACCATGTCAACCATACCAACCATACCAACCATGCCAACCATACCAACCACAACAACCATACCAACCATACCAACTTCACCAACCATGCCAACCATACCAAACATACCAAGCTTACCAACCATGGCAACCATACCAACCATACCAACCTTACCAACCATGTCAACCATACCAACCATACCAAAAATGTCAACCTTACCAACCACATCAACCATACCAACCATACCAACCACACCAACCATAAAAACCATACCAACCACACCAACCATACCAACCATACCAACCACACCACCCATACCAAACATACCAACCATACCAACCTTACCAGCCATACCAACCATACCAACCATACCAACCTTACCAACCATGCCAACCGTACTAAACATACCAACCATGCCAACTATACCAACCATGCCAACCATACCAACCACACCAACCATACCAACTTCACCAACCATGCCAACCATACTAACCATGCAAACCATATCAAACATACCAACCATGTCAACCATGCCAACCATACCAACCACACCAACCTTACCAACCATACCAACCATACCAACCACACCAACCATACCAACTTTACCAACCATACCAACCATACCAAGCTTACCAACCATACCAACCTTACCAACCATGTCAACCTTACCAACCATGTCAACCATGTCAACCATACCAACCACACCAACCACACCAACCACACCAACCATGCCAAAAATACCAACCATACAAACCATACCAACCATGCCAACCATACCAACCATGTCAACTATGCCAACCATACCAACCATACTAACCATGCCAACCTTAACAACCATGTTAACCATACCAATCTTACCAACCATGCCAACCATACCAACCATGTCAACCAGACCAACCATACCAACCTTACCAACCATGTCAAACATATCAACCATACCAACCACACCAACCATACCAACTTTACCAACCATACCAACCATACCAAGCTTACCAACCATACCAACCTTACCAACCATGTCAACCTTACCAACCATGTCAACCATGTCAACCATACCAACCACACCAACCACACCCACCTCACCAACCATACCAAAAATACCAACCATACAAACCATACCAACCATGCCAACCATACCAACCATGTCAACTATGCAAACCATACCAACCATACTAACCATGCCAACCTTAACAACCATGTTAACCATACCAATCTTACCAACCATGCCAACCATACCAACCATGTCAACCAGACCAACCATACCAACCTTACCAACCATGTCAACCATATCAACCATACCAACCATACCAACCATACCAACCACGCCAACCATACCAACCTTACCAACCATGCCAACCATATTAAACATACCAACCATGCCAACCATACCAACCATGTCAACCTTACTAACCACATCAACCATACCAACCATACCAACCATGTCAACCATATCAACCATACCAAGCTTACCAACTATGACAACCATACCAACCATGCCAAACATATCAACCATACCAACCATGTCAACCATGCCAACCATACCAACCACACCAACCATACCAACCTTACCAACTTCACCAACCATGCCAACCATACCAACCATACCAAGCTTACCAACCATGACAACCATACCAACCATACCACCCTTACCAACCATACCAACCATACCAACCATGTCAACCTTACCAACCACATCAACCATACCACCCATACCAAACATACCAACCATACCAACCTTACCAACCATGTCAACCATACCAACCATACCAACCATGTCAACCTTACCAACCACATCAACCATACCAACCATATCAACCATGTCAACCATATCAACCATACCAAGCTTACCAACCATGACAACCATACCAACCATGCCAAACATATCAACCATACCAACCATGTCAACCATGCCAACCATACCAACCACACCAACCATACCAAACTTACCAACTTCACCAACCATGCCAACCATACCAAGCTTACCAACCATGACAACCATACCAACCATACCAACCTTACCAACCGTGTCAACCATACCAACCATACCAACCATGTCAACCTTACCAACCACATCAACCATACCACCCATACCAAACATACCAACCATACCAACCTTACCAACCATGCCAACCATACCAACCATACCAGCCATACCAACCATACCAACCATACCAACCATACCAACCATACCAACCATGCCAACCATACCAACCTTACCAACCATGCCAACCATATTAAACATACCAACCATGCCAACCATACCAACCATGTCAAACTTACCAACCACATCAACCATACCAACCATACCAACCATGTCAACCATATCAACCATACCAAGCTTACCAACCATGACAACCATACCAACCATGCCAAACATATCAACCATACCAACCATGTCAACCATGCCAACCATACCAACCACACCAACCATACCAACCTTACCAACTTCACCAACCATGCCAACCATACCAATCTTACCAACCATGAAAACCATACCAACCATACCAATCTTACCAACCATGTCAACCATACCAAACATACCAACCATGTCAACCTTACCAACCACATCAACCATACCACCCATACCAACCATACCAACCTTACCAACTATGCCAACCATACTAAACATACCAACCATGCCAACCATACCAACCATGCCAACCACGTCAAGCTTACCAACCACATCAACCATACCAACCATACCAACCACACCAACCATACCAACCATACCAACTTCACCAACCATGCCAACCATACCAAACATACCAAGCTTACCAACCATGACAACCATACCAACCATGCCAACCATATCAACCATACCAACTATGTCAACCATGCCAACCATAGCAACCACACCAACCTTACCAACCATACCAACCATACCAACCATACCAACCATACCAACCACTCCAACCATACCAACCATACCAACTTCACCAACCATGCCAACCATACCAACCATACCAAGCTTACCAACAATGACAACCATACCACCCATACCAACCATGTCAACCATACCAACCATGTCAACCCTACCAACCACATCAACCATACCAACGATACCAACCACACCAACCATACCAACCATACCAACCACACCAACCATACCAACCACACCACCCATACCAAACATACCAACCATACCAACCTTACCAACCATGCCAACCATACTAAACATACCAACCATACCAACCATGCTAACCATACCAACCATGCCAACCATGTCAACCATACCAACCACATCAACCATACCAACCATACCAAACATACCAGCCATACCAACCATACCAACCTTACCAACCATGCCAACCATACTAAACATACCAACCATACCAACCATTCCAAGCATACCAACCATGCCAACCATGTCAACCATACCAACCACATCAACCATACCAACTTCACCAACCATGCCAACCATACCAACCATACCAAGCTTACCAACCACACCAACCATACCAACCACACCACCGATACCAAACATACCAACCATGCCAACCTTACCAACCATGCCAACCATACTAAACATACCAACCATACCAACCATGCTAACCATACCAACCATGCCAACCATGTCAACCATGTCAACCATACCAACCACACCAACCATACAAACAATACCAGCCATACCAACCATACCAACCTTACCAACCATACCAACCTTACCAACCATACCAACCACACCAACCATACCAACAATACCAACCATACCAACCATACACACCGTACCAACCATGCCAACCATATCAACCATACCAACCATGTCAACCATGCCAACCATACCAACCACACCAACCATACCAACCATACCAACTTCACCAACCATGCCAACCATACTAACCATACCAACCATACCAACCATACCAACCATACCAAGCTTACTAACAATGGCCACCATACCAACCATACCAACATTACCAGCCATGTCAACTATACCAACCATACCAACCATGTCAACCTTACCAACCACATCAACCTTACCAACCATACCAACCACACCAACCATACCAACCATACCAACCACACCAACCATACCAACCATACCAACCACACCACCCATACCAAACATACCAACCATACCAACCTTACCAACCATGCCAACCATACTAAACATACCAACCATACCAACCATGCTAACCATACCAACCATACCAACCTTACCAACCATGTCAACCATACCAACCATACCAACCATGCCAACCATATCAACCATACCAACCATGTCAACCATGCCAACCATACCAACCACACCAACCTTACCAACCATACCAACCATACCAACCACACCAACCATACCAAATATACCAGCCATACCAACCATACCAACCACACCAACCTTACCAACCATGCCAACCATACTAAATATACCAACCATACCAACATTGCCAACCATACCAACCATGCCAACCTTACCAACCACATCAACCATACCAACCATGCCAACAATGTCAACCATACCAACCACATCAACCATACCAACCATACCAACCTTACAAACCATGCCAACCATACTAAATATACCAACAATACCAACCATGCCAACCATACCAACCATACCAACCATACCAACCATGTCAACCATACCAACCATACCAAAAATACCAGCCATACCAACCATACCAACCATACCAACCTTACCAACCATGCGAACCGTACTAAACATACCAACCATACCAACCATGCTAACCATACCAACCATACCAACCATGCCATACATACTAAACATACCAACCATACCAACCATGCTAACCATACCAACCATGCCAACCATGTCAACCATACCAACCACATCAACCATACCAACCATACCAAACATACCAACCATACCAACCTTACCAACCATGCCAACCGTACTAAAATTACCAACCATACCAAACATACCAACCATACCAAACATACCAACCATACCAACCATACCAACTTTACCAACCATGCCAACCATACTAAACATACCAACCATGCCAACCATACCAACCATGCCAACCATGTCAACCATAATAACCACATCAACTATACCAACCATACCAAACATACCAACCAAACCAAGCATACCAACCATACCAACTTCACCAACCATGCCAACCATACCAACCATACCAAGCTTACCAACCATGACAACCATACCAACCATGCCAACCATATCAACCATGTCAACTTTACCAACCATGTCAACCATACCAACCACACCAACCATACCAACAATACCAACCATACCAACCATACCAACCATACACACCGTACCAACCATGCCAACCATACCAGCCATACCAACCTTACCAACCTTGCTAACTTCACCAACCATGCCAACCATACCAACCATACCATCCATATCAACCACACCACCCATACCAAACATACCAACCATACCAACCTTACCAACCATGCCAACCATACTAAACATACCAACCATACCAACCATGCTAACTATACCAACCATGCCAACCATGTCAACCATACCAACCACATCAACCATACCAACCTTACCAAACATACCAGCCATACCAACCATACCAACCTTACCAACCATGCCAACCATACTAAACATACCAACCATACCAACCATACCAACCATTCCAACCATACCAACCATGCCAACCATGTCAACCATACCAACCACATCAACCATACCAACTTCACCAACCATGCCAACCATACCAACCATACCAAGCTTACCAACAATGACAACCATACCACCCATACCAACCATGTCAACCATACCAACCATGCTAACCATACCAACCATGCCAACCATGTCAACCATACCAACCACATCAACCATACCAACCATACCAAACATACCAGCCATACCAACCATACCAACCTTACCAACCATGCCAACCATACTAAACATACCAACCATACCAACCATTCCAAGCATACCAACCATGCCAACCATGTCAACCATACCAACCACATCAACCATACCAACTTCACCAACCATGCCAACCATACCAACCATACCAAGCTTACCAACCACACCAACCATACCAACCACACCACCGATACCAAACATACCAACCATGCCAACCTTACCAACCATGCCAACCATACTAAACATACCAACCATACCAACCATGCTAACCATACCAACCATGCCAACCATGTCAACCATGTCAACCATACCAACCACACCAACCATACAAACAATACCAGCCATACCAACCATACCAACCACACCAACCATAAAAACCATACCAACCACACCACCCATACCAAACATACCAACCATACCAAACTTACCAACCATGCCAACCATACTAAACATACCAACCATACCAACCATGCTAACCATAAAAACCATGCCAATCATGTCAACCATACCAACCATACCAACCATACCAAACATACCAGCCATACCAACTATACCAACCTTACCAACCATACCAACCTTACCAACCATACCAACCACACCAACCATATCAACCATACCAACCATGTCAACCATGCCAACCATACCAACCACACCAACCATACCAACCATACCAACTTCACCAACCATGCCAACCATACCAACCATACCAACCATACCAACCATACCAACCATACCAAGCTTACTAACAATGGCCACCATACCAACCATACCAACATTACCAGCCATGTCAACTATACCAACCATACCAACCATGTCAACCTTACCAACCACATCAACCTTACCAACCATACCAACCACACCAACCATACCAACCATACCAACCACACCAACCATACCAACCATACCAACCACACCACCCATACCAAACATACCAACCATACCAACCTTACCAACCATGCCAACCATACTAAACATACCAACCATACCAACCATGCTAACCATACCAACCATACCAACCTTACCAACCATGTCAACCATACCAACCATACCAACCATGCCAACCATATCAACCATACCAACCATGTCAACCATGCCAACCATACCAACCACACCAACCTTACCAACCATACCAACCATACCAACCACACCAACCATACCAAATATACCAGCCATACCAACCATACCAACCACACCAACCTTACCAACCATGCCAACCATACTAAATATACCAACCATACCAACATTGCCAACCATACCAACCATGCCAACCTTACCAACCACATCAACCATACCAACCATGCCAACAATGTCAACCATACCAACCACATCAACCATACCAACCATACCAACCTTACAAACCATGCCAACCATACTAAATATACCAACAATACCAACCATGCCAACCATACCAACCATACCAACCATACCAACCATGTCAACCATACCAACCATACCAAAAATACCAGCCATACCAACCATACCAACCATACCAACCTTACCAACCATGCGAACCGTACTAAACATACCAACCATACCAACCATGCTAACCATACCAACCATACCAACCATGCCATACATACTAAACATACCAACCATACCAACCATGCTAACCATACCAACCATGCCAACCATGTCAACCATACCAACCACATCAACCATACCAACCATACCAACCACACCAACCATACCAACCATACCAAACATACCAACCATACACACCGTACCAACCATGCCAACCATACCAACCATGCCAACCATATCAACCATACCAAGCTTACCAACCATGACAACCATACCAACCATGCCAACCATATCAACCATACCAACCATGTCAACCATGCCAACCATACCAACCACACCAACCATACCAACCATACCAACTTCACCAACCATGCCAACCATACCAACCATACCAACCATACCAACCATACCAACCATACCAAGCTTACTAACAATGGCCACCATACCAACCATACCAACATTACCAGCCATGTCAACTATACCAACCATACCAACCATGTCAACCTTACCAACCACATCAACCTTACCAACCATACCAACCACACCAACCATACCAACCATACCAACCACACCAACCATACCAACCATACCAACCACACCACCCATACCAAACATACCAACCATACCAACCTTACCAACCATGCCAACCATACCAACCATACCAACCTTACCAACCATGCCAACCATACTAAGCATACCAACCATACCAACCATGCCAACCATACCAACCATGCCAACCTTACCAACCATGCCAACCATACTAAGCATACCAACCATACCAACCATGCCAACCATACCAACCATGCCAACCATGTCAACCTTACCAACCACATCAACCATACCAACCATACCAACCACACCAACCATACCAACCATACCAAACATACCAACCATACCAACCTTACCAACCATGCCAACCATACTAAACATACCAACCATGCCAACCATACCAACCATGCCAACCATGTCAACCATAATAACCACATCAACTATACCAACCATACCAAACATACCAACCAAACCAAGCATACCAACCATACCAACTTCACCAACCATGCCAACCATACCAACCTTACCAACCATGCCAACCGTACTAAACATACCAACCATACCAACCATGCTAACCATACCAACCATGCCAACCATGTCAACCATAACAACCACACCAACCATACCACCTTCACCAACCATGCCAACCATACCAACCATACCAAGCTTACTAACCATGACAACCATACCAACCATGCCAACCATATCAAACATACCAACCATGTCAACCATGCCAACCATACCAACCTTACCAACCATACCAAAAATACCAACCATACAAACCATGCCAACCGTACTAAACATACCAACCATACCAACCATGCTAACCATACCAACCATACCAACCATGTCAACCTTAGAAACCACATCAACCATACCAACCATACCAACCACACCAACCATAAAAACCATACCAACCACACCAACCATACCAACCATACCAACCACACCACCCATACCACCCATACCAAACATACCAACCATACCAACCTTACCAACCATGCCAACCATACTAAACATACCAACCATGCCAACCAAACCAAGCATACCAACCATACCAACTTCACCAACCATGCCAACCATACCAACCTTACCAACCATGCCATACATACTAAACATACCAACCATACCAACCATGCTAACCATACCAACCATGTCAACCATACCAACCACATCAACCATACCAACCATACCAAACATACCAACCATACCAACCTTACCAACCATGCCAACCGTACTAAACATACCAACCATACCAACCATGCTAACCATACCAACCATGCCAAACATGTCAACCATACCAACCACATCAACCATACCAACCATACCAAAAATACCAGCCATACCAACCATACCAACCATACCAACCATGCCAACCGTACTAAACATACCAACCATACCAACCATGCTAACCATACCAACCATACCAACCATACCAACCATGTCAACCTTACCAACCACATCAACCATACCAACCATACCAACCACACCAACCATAAAAACCATACCAACCACACCAACCATAGGAACCTTACCAACCATGCCATACATACTAAACATACCAACCATACCAACCATGCTAACCATACCAAACATACCAGCCATACCAACCATACCAACCATACCAACCTTACCAACCATGCCAACCGTACTAAACATACCAACCATACCAACCATGCTAACCATACCAACCATGCCAACCATGTCAACCATACCAACCACACCAACCATACCACCTTCACCAACCATGCCAACCATACCAACCATACCAAGCTTACTAACCATGACAACCATACCAACCATGCCAACCATATCAAACATACCAACCATGTCAACCATGCCAACCATACCAACCTTACCAACCATACCAACCATACCAACCACACCAACCATACCAACTTCACCAACCATACCAACCATACCAAGCTTACCAACCATGACAACCATACCAACCAAACCAACCTTACCAACCATGTCAACCTTACCAACCATGTCAACCATGTCAACCATACCAACCACACCAACCACACCAACCATACCAAAAATACCAACCATACAAACCATACCAACCATGCCAACCAAAGCAACCATGTCAACTATGCCAACCATACCAACCATACTAACCATGCCAACCTTAACAACCATGCTAACCATACCAATCTTACCAACCATGCCAACCATACCAACCATTTCAACCAGACCAACCATACCAACCTTACCAACCATGTCAACCATATCAACCATACCAACCACACCAACCATACCAACAATACCAACCATACCAACCATACCAACCATGGCAACAATACCAGCCATACCAACCATACCAACCTTACCAACCATGCCAACCATACCAACCATACCAACCATACCAACCATACCAACCATGCCAAAAATACCAACCTTAAAAACCATGCCAACCATATTAAACATACCAACCATGCCAACCATACCAACCACATCAACCTTACCAACCATACCAACCACACCAACCATACCAACCACACCAACCATACCAACCATAACAACCACACCACCCACACCAAACATACCAACCATACCAACCTTAAAAACCATGCCAACCATACTAAACATACCAACCATACCAACCATGCTAACCATACCAACCATGCCAACTATACCAACCACATGAACCATACCAACCATACCAAACATACCAACCATACCAACCATACCAACCTTACCAACCATGCCAACCATACTAAGCATACCAACCATACCAACCATGCCAACCATACCAACCATGCCAACCATGTCAACCTTACCAACCACATCAACCATACCAACCATACCAACCACACCAACCATACCAACCATACCAAACATACCAACCATACCAACCTTACCAACCATGCCAACCATACTAAACATACCAACCATGCCAACCATACCAACCATGCCAACCATGTCAACCATAATAACCACATCAACTATACCAACCATACCAAACATACCAACCAAACCAAGCATACCAACCATACCAACTTCACCAACCATGCCAACCACACCAACCTTACCAACCATGCCAACCGTACTAAACATACCAACCATACCAACCATGCTAACCATACCAACCATGCCAACCATGTCAACCATACCAACCACACCAACCATACCACCTTCACCAACCATGCCAACCATACCAACCATACCAAGCTTACTAACCATGACAACCATACCAACCATGCCAACCATATCAAACATACCAACCATGTCAACCATGCCAACCATACCAACCTTACCAACCATACCAACCATACCAACCACACCAACCATACCAACTTCACCAACCATACCAACCATACCAAGCTTACCAACCATGACAACCATACCAACCATACCAACCTTACCAACCATGTCAACCTTACCAACCATGTCAACCATGTCAACCATACCAACCACACCAACCACACCAACCACACCAACCACACCAACCACACCAACCACACCAACCATACCAAAAATACCAACCATACAAACCATACCAACCATGCCAACCAAAGCAACCATGTCAACTATGCCAACCATACCAACCATACTAACCATGCCAACCTTAACAACCATGCTAACCATACCAATCTTACCAACCATGCCAACCATACCAACCATGTCAACCAGACCAACCATACCAACCTTACCAACCATGTCAACCATATCAACCATACCAACCACACCAACCATACCAACAATACCAACCATACCAACCATACCAACCATGGCAACAATACCAGCCATACCAACCATACCAACCTTACCAACCATGCCAACCATACCAACCATACCAACCATACCAACCATGCCAACCATACCAACCTTAAAAACCATGCCAACCATATTAAACATACCAACCATGCCAACCATACCAACCACATCAACCTTACCAACCATACCAACCACACCAACCATACCAACCACACCAACCATACCAACCATAACAACCACACCACCCACACCAAACATACCAACCATACCAACCTTAAAAAATATGCCAACCATACTAAACATACCAACCATACCAACCATGCTAACCATACCAACCATGCCAACTATACCAACCACATGAACCATACCAACCATACCAAACATGCCAACCATACCAACCATGCCAACCATGTCAACCTTACCAACCACATCAACCATACCAACCATACCAACCACACCAACCATACCAACCATACCAAACATACCAACCATACCAACCTTACCAACCATGCCAACCATACTAAACATACCAACCATGCCAACCATACCAACCATGCCAACCATGTCAACCATAATAACCACATCAACTATACCAACCATACCAAACATACCAACCAAACCAAGCATACCAACCATACCAACTTCACCAACCATGCCAACCATACCAACCATACCAAGCTTACCAACCATGACAACCATACCAACCATGCCAACCATATCAACCATGTCAACTTTACCAACCATGTCAACCATACCAACCACACCAACCATACCAACAATACCAACCATACCAACCATACCAACCATACACACCGTACCAACCATGCCAACCATACCAGCCATACCAACCTTACCAACCTTGCTAACTTCACCAACCATGCCAACCATACCAACCATACCATCCATATCAACCACACCACCCATACCAAACATACCAACCATACCAACCTTACCAACCATGCCAACCATACTAAACATACCAACCATACCAACCATGCTAACTATACCAGCCATACCAACCATACCAACCACACCAACCATACCAACCATACCAACCACACCACCCATACCAAACATACCAACCATACCAACCTTACCAACCATGCCAACCATACTAAACATACCAACCATACCAACCATGCTAACCATAAAAACCATGCCAACCATGTCAACCATACCAACCACATCAACCATACCAAACATACCAGCCATACCAACCATACAACCTTACCAACCATGCCAACCATACTAAACATACCAACCATACCAACCATTCCAACCATACCAACCATGCTAACCATACCAACCATGTCAAGCTTACCAACCACATCAACCATACCAACCACACCAACCATACCAACTTCACCAACCATGCCAACCATACCAACCATACCAACTTCACCAACCATGCCAACCATACCCACCATACCAAACATACCAGCCATACCAACCATACCAACCATACCAACCTTACCAACCATGCCAACCGTACTAAACATACCAACCATGCCAACCATGCCAACCATACCAACCACACCAACCATACCAACCAAACGAACCACAACAACCATACCAACCATACCAACCATACCAAACATACCAGCCATACCAACCATACCAACCATACCAACCATACCAACCACACCAACCATACCAACCATACCAACCACACCAACCATACCAACCATACGAACCACAACAACCATACCAACCATACCAACTTCACCAACCATGCCAACCATACCAACCATGCCAACCATACCAACTTCACCAACCATGCCAACCATACCCACCATACCAACCACACCAACCATACCAACTTCACCAACCATGCCAACAATACCAACCATGCCAACAATACCAACCTTACCAACCATGCCAACCATGCCAACCATACCAACCACAACAACCATACCAACCATACCAACTTCACCAACCATGCCAACCATACCAAACATACCAAGCTTACCAACCATGACAACCATACCAACCATACCAACCTTACCAACCATGTCAACCATACCAACCATACCAAAAATGTCAACCTTACCAACCACATCAACCATACCAACCATACCAACCATACCAACCACACCAACCATAAAAACCATACCAACCACACCAACCATACCAACCATACGAACCACACCACCCATACCAAACATACCAACCATACCAACCATACCAACCTTACCAACCATGCCATACATACTAAACATACCAACCATACCAACCATGCTAACCATACCAACCATGCCAACCATGTCAACCATACCAACCATGTCAACCTTACCAACCACATCAACCACACCAACCATACCAACCTTACCAACTTCACCAACCATGCCAACCATACCAACCATACCAAGCTTACCAACCATGACAACCATACCAACCATACCACCCTTACCAACCATACCAACCATACCAACCATGTCAACCTTACCAACCACATCAACCATACCACCCATACCAAACATACCAACCATACCAACCTTACCAACCATGTCAACCATACCAACCATACCAACCATGCCAACCATACCAACCACAACAACCATACCAACCATACCAACTTCACCAACCATGCCAACCATACCAAACATACCAAGCTTACCAACCATGACAACCATACCAACCATACCAACCTTACCAACCATGTCAACCATACCAACCATACCAAAAATGTCAACCTTACCAACCACATCAACCATACCAACCATACCAACCACACCAACCATAAAAACCATACCAACCACACCAACCATACCAACCATACCAACCACACCACCCATACCAAACATACCAACCATACCAACCTTACCAGCCATACCAACCATACCAACCATACCAACCTTACCAACCATGCCAACCGTACTAAACATACCAACCATGCCAACTATACCAACCATGCCAACCATACCAACCACACCAACCATACCAACTTCACCAACCATGCCAACCATACTAACCATGCAAACCATATCAAACATACCAACCATGTCAACCATGCCAACCATACCAACCACACCAACCTTACCAACCATACCAACCATACCAACCACACCAACCATACCAACTTTACCAACCATACCAACCATACCAAGCTTACCAACCATACCAACCTTACCAACCATGTCAACCTTACCAACCATGTCAACCATGTCAACCATACCAACCACACCAACCACACCAACCACACCAACCATACCAAAAATACCAACCATACAAACCATACCAACCATGCCAACCATACCAACCATGTCAACTATGCCAACCATACCAACCATACTAACCATGCCAACCTTAACAACCATGTTAACCATACCAATCTTACCAACCATGCCAACCATACCAACCATGTCAACCAGACCAACCATTACAACCTTACCAACCATGTCAAACATATCAACCATACCAACCACACCAACCATACCAACTTTACCAACCATACCAACCATACCAAGCTTACCAACCATACCAACCTTACCAACCATGTCAACCTTACCAACCATGTCAACCATGTCAACCATACCAACCACACCAACCACACCCACCTCACCAACCATACCAAAAATACCAACCATACAAACCATACCAACCATGCCAACCATACCAACCATGTCAACTATGCCAACCATACCAACCATACTAACCATGCCAACCTTAACAACCATGTTAACCATACCAATCTTACCAACCATGCCAACCATACCAACCATGTCAACCAGACCAACCATACCAACCTTACCAACCATGTCAACCATATCAACCATACCAACCATACCAACCATACCAACCACGCCAACCATACCAACCTTACCAACCATGCCAACCATATTAAACATACCAACCATGCCAACCATACCAACCATGTCAACCTTACCAACCACATCAACCATACCAACCATACCAACCATGTCAACCATATCAACCATACCAAGCTTACCAACTATGACAACCATACCAACCATGCCAAACATATCAACCATACCAACCATGTCAACCATGCCAACCATACCAACCACACCAACCATACCAACCTTACCAACTTCACCAACCATGCCAACCATACCAACCATACCAAGCTTACCAACCATGACAACCATACCAACCATACCACCCTTACCAACCATACCAACCATACCAACCATGTCAACCTTACCAACCACATCAACCATACCACCCATACCAAACATACCAACCATACCAACCTTACCAACCATGTCAACCATACCAACCATACCAACCATGTCAACCTTACCAACCACATCAACCATACCAACCATATCAACCATGTCAACCATATCAACCATACCAAGCTTACCAACCATGACAACCATACCAACCATGCCAAACATATCAACCATACCAACCATGTCAACCATGCCAACCATACCAACCACACCAACCATACCAACCTTACCAACTTCACCAACCATGCCAACCATACCAAGCTTACCAACCATGACAACCATACCAACCATACCAACCTTACCAACCGTGTCAACCATACCAACCATGCCAACCATGTCAACCTTACCAACCACATCAACCATACCACCCATACCAAACATACCAACCATACCAACCTTACCAACCATGCCAACCATACCAACCATACCAACCATACCAACCATACCAACCATACCAACCATACCAACCATACCAACCATGCCAACCATACCAACCTTACCAACCATGCCAACCATATTAAACATACCAACCATGCCAACCATACCAACCATGTCAAACTTACCAACCACATCAACCATACCAACCATACCAACCATGTCAACCATATCAACCATACCAAGCTTACCAACCATGACAACCATACCAGCCATGCCAAACATATCAACCATACCAACCATGTCAACCATGCCAACCATACCAACCACACCAACCATACCAACCTTACCAACTTCACCAACCATGCCAACCATACCAAGCTTACCAACCATGAAAACCATACCAACCATACCAACCATGTCAACCTTACCAACCACATCAACCATACCACCCATACCAACCATACCAACCTTACCAACTATGCCAACCATACTAAACATACCAACCATGCCAACCATACCAACCATGCCAACCACGTCAAGCTTACCAACCACATCAACCATACCAACCATACCAACCACACCAACCATACCAACCATACCAACTTCACCAACCATGCCAACCATACCAAACATACCAAGCTTACCAACCATGACAACCATACCAACCATGCCAACCATATCAACCATACCAACTATGTCAACCATGCCAACCATAGCAACCACACCAACCTTACCAACCATACCAACCATACCAACCATACCAACCACTCCAACCATACCAACCATACCAACTTCACCAACCATGCCAACCATACCAACCATACCAAGCTTACCAACAATGACAACCATACCACCCATACCAACCATGTCAACCATACCAACCATGTCAACCCTACCAACCACATCAACCATACCAACGATACCAACCACACCAACCATACCAACCATACCAACCACACCAACCATACCAACCACACCACCCATACCAAACATACCAACCATACCAACCTTACCAACCATGCCAACCATACTAAACATACCAACCATACCAACCATGCTAACCATACCAACCATGCCAACCATGTCAACCATACCAACCACATCAACCATACCAACCATACCAAACATACCAGCCATACCAACCATACCAACCTTACCAACCATGCCAACCATACTAAACATACCAACCATACCAACCATTCCAAGCATACCAACCATGCCAACCATGTCAACCATACCAACCACATCAACCATACCAACTTCACCAACCATGCCAACCATACCAACCATACCAAGCTTACCAACCACACCAACCATACCAACCACACCACCGATACCAAACATACCAACCATGCCAACCTTACCAACCATGCCAACCATACTAAACATACCAACCATACCAACCATGCTAACCATACCAACCATGCCAACCATGTCAACCATGTCAACCATACCAACCACACCAACCATACAAACAATACCAGCCATACCAACCATACCAACCACACCAACCATAAAAACCATACCAACCACACCACCCATACCAAACATACCAACCATACCAAACTTACCAACCATGCCAACCATACTAAACATACCAACCATACCAACCATGCTAACCATAAAAACCATGCCAATCATGTCAACCATACCAACCATACCAACCATACCAAACATACCAGCCATACCAACTATACCAACCTTACCAACCATACCAACCTTACCAACCATACCAACCACACCAACCATACCAACAATACCAACCATACCAACCATACACACCGTACCAACCATGCCAACCATACCAACCATGCCAACCATATCAACCATACCAAGCTTACCAACCATGACAACCATACCAACCATGCCAACCATATCAACCATACCAACCATGTCAACCATGCCAACCATACCAACCACACCAACCATACCAACCATACCAACTTCACCAACCATGCCAACCATACCAACCATACCAACCATACCAACCATACCAACCATACCAAGCTTACTAACAATGGCCACCATACCAACCATACCAACATTACCAGCCATGTCAACTATACCAACCATACCAACCATGTCAACCTTACCAACCACATCAACCTTACCAACCATACCAACCACACCAACCATACCAACCATACCAACCACACCAACCATACCAACCATACCAACCACACCACCCATACCAAACATACCAACCATACCAACCTTACCAACCATGCCAACCATACTAAACATACCAACCATACCAACCATGCTAACCATACCAACCATACCAACCTTACCAACCATGTCAACCATACCAACCATACCAACCATGCCAACCATATCAACCATACCAACCATGTCAACCATGCCAACCATACCAACCACACCAACCTTACCAACCATACCAACCATACCAACCACACCAACCATACCAAATATACCAGCCATACCAACCATACCAACCACACCAACCTTACCAACCATGCCAACCATACTAAATATACCAACCATACCAACATTGCCAACCATACCAACCATGCCAACCTTACCAACCACATCAACCATACCAACCATGCCAACAATGTCAACCATACCAACCACATCAACCATACCAACCATACCAACCTTACAAACCATGCCAACCATACTAAATATACCAACAATACCAACCATGCCAACCATACCAACCATACCAACCATACCAACCATGTCAACCATACCAACCATACCAAAAATACCAGCCATACCAACCATACCAACCTTACCAACCATGCGAACCGTACTAAACATACCAACCATACCAACCATGCTAACCATACCAACCATACCAACCATGCCATACATACTAAACATACCAACCATACCAACCATGCTAACCATACCAACCATGCCAACCATGTCAACCATACCAACCACATCAACCATACCAACCATACCAAACATACCAACCATACCAACCTTACCAACCATGCCAACCGTACTAAAATTACCAACCATACCAAACATACCAACCATACCAAACATACCAACCATACCAACCATACCAACTTTACCAACCATGCCAACCATGCTAAACATACCAACCATGCCAACCATACCAACCATGCCAACCATGTCAACCATAATAACCACATCAACTATACCAACCATACCAAACATACCAACCAAACCAAGCATACCAACCATACCAACTTCACCAACCATGCCAACCATACCAACCATACCAAGCTTACCAACCATGACAACCATACCAACCATGCCAACCATATCAACCATGTCAACTTTACCAACCATGTCAACCATACCAACCACACCAACCATACCAACAATACCAACCATACCAACCATACCAACCATACACACCGTACCAACCATGCCAACCATACCAGCCATACCAACCTTACCAACCTTGCTAACTTCACCAACCATGCCAACCATACCAACCATACCATCCATATCAACCACACCACCCATACCAAACATACCAACCATACCAACCTTACCAACCATGCCAACCATACTAAACATACCAACCATACCAACCATGCTAACTATACCAACCATGCCAACCATGTCAACCATACCAACCACATCAACCATACCAACCTTACCAAACATACCAGCCATACCAACCATACCAACCTTACCAACCATGCCAACCATACTAAACATACCAACCATACCAACCATACCAACCATTCCAACCATACCAACCATGCCAACCATGTCAACCATACCAACCACATCAACCATACCAACTTCACCAACCATGCCAACCATACCAACCATACCAAGCTTACCAACAATGACAACCATACCACCCATACCAACCATGTCAACCATACCAACCATGTCAACCCTACCAACCACATCAACCATACCAACGATACCAACCACACCAACCATACCAACCATACCAACCACACCAACCATACCAACCACACCACCCATACCAAACATACCAACCATACCAACCTTACCAACCATGCCAACCATACTAAACATACCAACCATACCAACCATGCTAACCATACCAACCATGCCAACCATGTCAACCATACCAACCACATCAACCATACCAACCATACCAAACATACCAGCCATACCAACCATACCAACCTTAACAACCATGCCAACCATACTAAACATACCAACCATACCAACCATTCCAAGCATACCAACCATGCCAACCATGTCAACCATACCAACCACATCAACCATACCAACTTCACCAACCATGCCAACCATACCAACCATACCAAGCTTACCAACCACACCAACCATACCAACCACACCACCGATACCAAACATACCAACCATGCCAACCTTACCAACCATGCCAACCATACTAAACATACCAACCATACCAACCATGCTAACCATACCAACCATGCCAACCATGTCAACCATGTCAACCATACCAACCACACCAACCATACAAACAATACCAGCCATACCAACCATACCAACCACACCAACCATAAAAACCATACCAACCACACCACCCATACCAAACATACCAACCATACCAAACTTACCAACCATGCCAACCATACTAAACATACCAACCATACCAACCATGCTAACCATAAAAACCATGCCAATCATGTCAACCATACCAACCATACCAACCATACCAAACATACCAGCCATACCAACTATACCAACCTTACCAACCATACCAACCTTACCAACCATACCAACCACACCAACCATACCAACAATACCAACCATACCAACCATACACACCGTACCAACCATGCCAACCATACCAACCATGCCAACCATATCAACCATACCAAGCTTACCAACCATGACAACCATACCAACCATGCCAACCATATCAACCATACCAACCATGTCAACCATGCCAACCATACCAACCACACCAACCATACCAACCATACCAACTTCACCAACCATGCCAACCATACCAACCATACCAACCATACCAACCATACCAACCATACCAAGCTTACTAACAATGGCCACCATACCAACCATACCAACATTACCAGCCATGTCAACTATACCAACCATACCAACCATGTCAACCTTACCAACCACATCAACCTTACCAACCATACCAACCACACCAACCATACCAACCATACCAACCACACCAACCATACCAACCATACCAACCACACCACCCATACCAAACATACCAACCATACCAACCTTACCAACCATGCCAACCATACTAAACATACCAACCATACCAACCATGCTAACCATACCAACCATACCAACCTTACCAACCATGTCAACCATACCAACCATACCAACCATGCCAACCATATCAACCATACCAACCATGTCAACCATGCCAACCATACCAACCACACCAACCTTACCAACCATACCAACCATACCAACCACACCAACCATACCAAATATACCAGCCATACCAACCATACCAACCACACCAACCTTACCAACCATGCCAACCATACTAAATATACCAACCATACCAACATTGCCAACCATACCAACCATGCCAACCTTACCAACCACATCAACCATACCAACCATGCCAACAATGTCAACCATACCAACCACATCAACCATACCAACCATACCAACCTTACAAACCATGCCAACCATACTAAATATACCAACAATACCAACCATGCCAACCATACCAACCGTACCAACCATACCAACCATGTCAACCATACCAACCATACCAAAAATACCAGCCATACCAACCATACCAACCATACCAACCTTACCAACCATGCGAACCGTACTAAACATACCAACCATACCAACCATGCTAACCATACCAACCATACCAACCATGCCATACATACTAAACATACCAACCATACCAACCATGCTAACCATACCAACCATGCCAACCATGTCAACCATACCAACCACATCAACCATACCAACCATACCAAACATACCAACCATACCAACCTTACCAACCATGCCAACCGTACTAAAATTACCAACCATACCAAACATACCAACCATACCAAACATACCAACCATACCAACTTTACCAACCATGCCAACCATACTAAACATACCAACCATGCCAACCATACCAACCATGCCAACCATGTCAACCATAATAACCACATCAACTATACCAACCATACCAAACATACCAACCAAACCAAGCATACCAACCATACCAACTTCACCAACCATGCCAACCATACCAACCATACCAAGCTTACCAACCATGACAACCATACCAACCATGCCAACCATATCAACCATGTCAACTTTACCAACCATGTCAACCATACCAACCACACCAACCATACCAACAATACCAACCATACCAACCATACCAACCATACACACCGTACCAACCATGCCAACCATACCAGCCATACCAACCTTACCAACCTTGCTAACTTCACCAACCATGCCAACCATACCAACCATACCATCCATATCAACCACACCACCCATACCAAACATACCAACCATACCAACCTTACCAACCATGCCAACCATACTAACCATACCAACCATACCAACCATGCTAACTATACCAACCATGCCAACCATGTCAACCATACCAACCACATCAACCATACCAACCTTACCAAGCATACCAGCCATACCAACCATACCAACCTTACCAACCATGCCAACCATACTAAACATACCAACCATACCAACCATACCAACCATTCCAACCATACCAACCATGCCAACCATGTCAACCATACCAACCACATCAACCATACCAACTTCACCAACCATGCCAACCATACCAACCATACCAAGCTTACCAACCATGACAACCATACCAACCATGCCAACCATATCAACCATGTCAACCTTACCAACCATGTCAACCATGTCAACCATACCAACCATACAAACAATACCAGCCATACCAACCATACCAACCACACCAACCATACCAACCATACCAACCACACCACCCATACCAAACATACCAACCATACCAACCTTACCAACCATGCCAACCATACTAAACATACCAACCATACCAACCATGCTAACCATAAAAACCATGCCAACCATGTCAACCATACCAACCACATCAACCATACCAACCATACCAAACATACCAGCCATACCAACCATACCAACCTTACCAACCATACCAACCTTACCAACCATACCAACCACACCAACCATACCAACAATACCAACCATACCAACCATACACACCGTACCAACCATGCCAACCATACCAGCCATACCAACCATACCAACCTTACCAACCTTGCCAACTTCACCAACCATGCCAACCATACCAACTATACCAAGCTTACCAACCATGACAACCATACCAACCATGCCAACCATATCAACCATACCAAGCTTACCAACCATGACAACCATACCAACCATGCCAACCATATCAACCATACCAACCATGTCAACCATGCCAACCATACCAACCACACCAACCATACCAACCATACCAACTTTACCAACCATGCCAACCATAATAACCATACCAAGCTTACCAACAATGACAACCATACCAACCTTACCAACCATGTCAACTATACCAACCATACCAACCATGTCAACCTTACCAACCACATCAACCTTACCAACCATACCAACCACACCAACCATACCAACCATACCAACCACACCAACCATACCAACCATACCAACCACACCACCCATACCAAACATACCAACCATACCAACCTTACCAACCATGCCAACCATACTAAACATACCAACCATACCAACCATGCTAACCATACCAACCATGCCAACCATGTCAACCATACCAACCACATCAACCATACCAACCATACCAAACATACCAGCCATACCAACCATACCAACCTTACCAACCATGCCAACCATACTAAACATACCAACCATACCAACCATTCCAACCATACCAACCATGCTAACCATACCAACCATGTCAAGCTTACCAACCACATCAACCATACCAACCACACCAACCATACCAACTTCACCAACCATGCCAACCATACCAACCATACCAAGCTTACCAACCATGACAACCATACCAACCATGCCAACCATATCAACCATACCAACCATGTCACCCATGCCAACCATACCAACCACACCAACCTTACCAACCATACCAACCATACCAACCACACCAACCATACCAACCATACCAACTTCACCAACCATGCCAACCATACCAACCATACCAAGCTTACCAACCATGAACACCGTACCAACCATACCAACCATGCCAACCATATCAACCATACCAACCATGTCAACCGTGCCAACCATACCAACCACACCAACCTTACCAACCATACCAACCATACCAACCATACCAACCACACCAACCATACCAACCATACCAACTTTACCAACCATGCCAACCATACCAACCATACTAACCATACCAACCATGCCAACCATACCAACCATGTCAACTATGCCAACCATACCAACCATACTAACCATGCCAACCTTAACAACCATGCTAACCATACCAATCTTACCAACCATGCCAAACATACCAACCATGTCAACCAGACCAACCATACCAATCTTACCAACCATGGCAACCATGTCAACCATGCCAACCACACCAACCATACCAACAATACCAACCATAAAAAAAATACCAACCATACCAACCATGGCAATCAGACCAGCCATAACAACCATACCAACCTTACCAACCATGCCAACCATACCAACCATACCAACCATGCCAACCATACCAACCTTAAAAACCATGCCAACCATACTAAATATACCAACAATACCAACCATGCCAACCATACCAACCATGCCAACCATGTCAACCTTACCAACCACATCAACCATACCAACCATACCAACCATGCCAACCATATCAACCATACCAAGCTTACCAACCATGACAAGCATACCAACCATGCCAACCATATCAACCATACCAACCATGTCAACCATGCCAACCATACCAACCACACCAACCACACCAACCATACCAACCATACCAACCATACCAACTTCACCAACCATGCCAACCATGCCAACCATACCAAGCTTACCAACCATGATAACCATACCAACCATACCAACCTTACCAACCATGTCAACCATACCAACCATACCAACCATGTCAACCTTACCAACCACATTAACCATACCAACCATACCAACAATACCAACCATACCAACCATACCAACCATACCAACCTTACCAACCATACCAAACATACCAGCCATACCAACCATACCAACCACACCAACCTTACCAACCATGCCAACCATACTAAACATACCAACCATACCAACCATGCCAACCATACCAACCTTAAAAACCATGCCAACCATACTAAATATACCAACAATACCAACCATGCCAACCATACCAACCATGCCAACCATGTCAACCTTACCAACCACATCAACCATACCAACCATACCAACCATGCCAACCATATCAACCATACCAAGCTTACCAACCATGACAAGCATACCAACCATGCCAACCATATCAACCATACCAACCATGTCAACCATGCCAACCATACCAACCACACCAACCACACCAACCATACCAACCATACCAACCATACCAACCATACCAACTTCACCAACCATGCCAACCATGCCAACCATACCAAGCTTACCAACCATGATAACCATACCAACCATACCAACCTTACCAACCATGTCAACCATACCAACCATACCAACCATGTCAACCTTACCAACCACATCAACCATACCAACCATACCAACAATACCAACCATACCAACCATACCAACCATGCCAACCTTACGAACTATGCCAACCATACTAAACATACCAACCATGCCAACCATACCAACCATGCCAACCATGTCAACCTTACCAACCACATCAACCATACCAACCATACCAACCATGTCAACCTTACCAACCACATCAACCATACCAACCATACCAACAATACCAACCATACCAACCATACCAACCATGTCAACCTTACCAACCACATCAACCATACCAACCATACCAACAATACCAACCATACCAACCATACCAACCATGCCAACCTTACGAACTATGCCAACCATACTAAACATACCAACCACATCAACCATACCAACCATACCAACAATACCAACCATACCAACCATACCAACCATGCCAACCTTACGAACTATGCCAACCATACTAAACATACCAACCATACCAACCATACCAACCATACCAAACATACCAACCATACCAACCATACCAACCTTACCGACCATGCCAACCATACTAAACATAACAACCATACCAACCATGCCAACAATACCAACCATGCCAACCATGTAAACCATAATAACCACATCAACTATACCAACCATGCCAACCATACCAAGCTTACCAACCATGATAACCATACCAACCATACCAACCTTACCAACCATGTCAACCATACCAACCATACCAACCATGTCAACCTTACCAACCACATCAACCATACCAACCATACCAACAATACCAACCATACCAACCATACCAACCATGTCAACCTTACCAACCACATCAACCATACCAACCATACCAACAATACCAACCATACCAACCATACCAACCATGCCAACCTTACGAACTATACCAACCATACTAAACATACCAACCACATCAACCATACCAACCATACCAACAATACCAACCATACCAACCATACCAACCATGCCAACCTTACGAACTATGCCAACCATACTAAACATACCAACCATACCAACCATACCAACCATACCAACCATACCAAACATACCAACCATACCAACCTTACCGACCATGCCAACCATACTAAACATAACAACCATACCAACCATGCCAACAATACCAACCATGCCAACCATGTAAACCATAATAACCACATCAACTATACCAACCATGCCAACCATACCAACCTTACAAACCATGCCAACCATACTAAATATACCAACAATACCAACCATGCCAACCATACCAACCATGCCAACCATGTCAACCTTACCAACCACATCAACCATACCAACCATACCAACCATGCCAACCATATCAACCATACCAAGCTTACCAACCATGACAAGCATACCAACCATGCCAACCATATCAACCATACCAACCATGTCAACCATGCCAACCATACCAACCACACCAACCACACCAACCATACCAACCATACCAACCATACCAACCATACCAACTTCACCAACCATGCCAACCATGCCAACCATACCAAGCTTACCAACCATGATAACCATACCAACCATACCAACCTTACCAACCATGTCAACCATACCAACCATACCAACCATGTCAACCTTACCAACCACATCAACCATACCAACCATACCAACAATACCAACCATACCAACCATACCAACCATACCAACCTTACCAACCATACCAAACATACCAGCCATACCAACCATACCAACCACACCAACCTTACCAACCATGCCAACCATACTAAACATACCAACCATACCAACATTGCCAACCATACCAACCATACCAACCATGCCAACCTTACCAACTATGCCAACCATACTAAACATACCAACCATGCCAACCATACCAACCATGCCAACCATGTCAACCTTACCAACCACATCAACCATACCAACCATACCAACCACACCAACCATACCAACCATACCAACCATACCAACCATACCAACCATACCAAACATACCAACCATACCAACCTTACCGACCATGCCAACCATACTAAACATAACAACCATACCAACCATGCCAACAATACCAACCATGCCAACCATGTAAACCATAATAACCACATCAACTATACCAACCATACCAAACATACCAACCACACCAACCATACCAACCATACCAACTTCACCAACCATGCCAACCATACCAACCATGCCAACCATACCAAGCTTACCAACCATGACAACCATACCAACCATGCCAACCATACCAAGCTTACCAACCATGACAACCATACCAACCATGCCAACCATATCAACCAAACCAACCATGTCAACCATGCCAACCATACCAACCACAACAACCATACCAACCATACCAACTTCACCAACCATGCCAACCATACCAACCATATCAAGCTTACTAACCATGACAACCATACCAACCATACCACCCTTAAAAACCATGTCAACCATACCAACCATACCAACCATGTCAACCTTACCAACCACATCAAACATACCAACCATACCAACCACACCAACCATACCAACCATACCAACCACACCAACCATACCAACCATACGAACCACAACAACCATACCAACCATACCAACTTCACCAACCATGCCAACCATACCAAACATACCAAGCTTACCAACCATGACAACCATACCAACCATACCAACCTTACCAACCATGTCAACCATACCAACCATACCAAAAATGTCAACCTTACCAACCACATCAACCATACCAACCCTACCAACCACACCAACCATAAAAACCATACCAACCACACCAACCATACAAACCATACCAACCACACCACCCATACCAAACATACCAACCATACCAACCTTACCAACCATGCCATACATACTAAACATACTAACCATACCAACCATGCTAACCATACCAACCATGCCAACCATGTCAACCATACCAACCACATCAACCATACCAACCATACCAAACATACCAGCCATACCAACCATACCAACCATACCAACCTTACCAACCTTACCAACCATGCCATACATACTAAACATACTAACCATACCAACCATGCTAACCATACCAACCATGCCAACCATGTCAAACATACCAACCATACCAACCACACCAACCATACCAACCATACCAACCACACCAACCATACCAACCATACGAACCACAACAACCATACCAACCATACCAACTTCACCAACCATGCCAACCATACCAACCATACCAACCTTACCAACCATGCCAACCGTACTAAACATACCAACCATGCCAACCATGCCAACTATACCAACCATGCCAACCATACCAACCACACCAACCATACCAACCTTACCAACCATGTCAACCATACCAAAAATGTCAACCTTACCAACCACATCAACCATACCAACCATACCAACCACACCAACCATAAAAACCATACCAACCACACCAACCATACCAACCATACCAACCACACCACCCATACCAAACATACCAACCATACCAACCTTACCAACCATGCCATACATACTAAACATACCAACCATACCAACCATGCTAACCATACCAACCATGCCAACCATGTCAACCATACCAACCATGTCAACCTTACCAACCACATCAACCATACCAACCACACCACCCATACCAACAATACCAACCTTACCAACCATGCCAACCATACCAACCACAACAACCATACCAACCATACCAACTTCACCAACCATGCCAACCATACCAAACATACCAAGCTTACCAACCATGACAACCATACCAACCCTACCAACCATGTCAACCATACCAAACATACCAAGCTTACCAACCATGACAACCATACCAACCATACCAACCTTACCAACCATGTCAACCATACCAACCATACCAAAAATGTCAACCTTACCAACCACATCAACCATACCAACCATACCAACCACACCAACCATAAAAACCATACCAACCACACCAACCATACCAACCATACCAACCACACCACCCATACCAAACATACCAACCATACCAACCTTACCAACCATGCCATACATACTAAACATACCAACCATACCAACCATGCTAACCATACCAACCATGCCAACCATGTCAACCATACCAACCACATCAACCATACCAACCATACTAACCATACCAACAATACCAACCATACCAACCTTACCAACCATGCCAACCGTACTAAACATACCAACCATACCAACCATGCCAACTATACCAACCATGCCAACCATACCAACCATGCCAACCATACCAACTTCACCAACCATGCCAACCATACCCACCATACCAAACATACCAGCCATACCAACCATACCAACCATACCAACCTTACCAACCATGCCAACCGTACTAAACATACCAACCATGCCAACTATACCAACCATGCCAACCATACCAACCACACCAACCATACCAACTTCACCAACCATGCCAACCATACTAACCATGCCAACCATATCAAACATACCAACCATGTCAACCATGCCAACCATACCAACCACACCAACCTTACCAACCATACCAACCATACCAACCACACCAACCATACCAACTTTACCAACCATACCAACCATACCAAGCTTACCAACCATACCAACCTTACCAACCATGTCAACCTTACCAACCATGTCAACCATGTCAACAATACCAACCACACCAACCACACCAACCACACCAACCATACCAAAAATACCAACCATACAAACCATACCAACCATGCCAACCATACCAACCATGTCAACTATGCCAACCATACCAACCATACTAACCATGCCAACCTTAACAACCATGTTAACCATACCAATCTTACCAACCATGCCAACCATACCAACCATGTCAACCAGACCAACCATACCAACCTTACCAACCATGTCAACCATATCAACCATACCAACCACACCAACCATACCAACAATACCAACCATACCAGCCATAACAACCATACCAGCCATAACAACCATACCAACCTTACCAACCATGCCAACCATACCAACCATACCAACCACGCCAACCATACCAACCTTACCAACCATGCCAACCATATTAAACATACCAACCATGCCAACCATACCAACCATGTCAACCTTACCAACCACATCAACCATACCAACCATACCAACCATGTCAACCATATCAACCATACCAAGCTTACCAACCATGACAACCATACCAACCATGCCAAACATATCAACCATACCAACCATGTCAACCATGCCAACCATACCAACCACACCAACCATACCAACCTTACCAACTTCACCAACCATGCCAACCATACCAACCATACCAAGCTTACCAACCACATCAACCATACCACCCATACCAAACATACCAACCATACCAACCTTACCAACCATGTCAACCATACCAACCATACCAACCATGTCAACCTTACCAACCACATCAACCATACCAACCATATCAACCATGTCAACCATATCAACCATACCAAGCTTACCAACCATGACAACCATACCAACCATGCCAAACATATCAACCATACCAACCATGTCAACCATGCCAACCATACCAACCACACCAACCATACCAACCTTACCAACTTCACCAACCATGCCAACCATACCAAGCTTACCAACCATGACAACCATACCAACCATACCAACCTTACCAACCGTGTCAACCATACCAACCATACCAACCATGTCAACCTTACCAACCACATCAACCATACCACCCATACCAAACATACCAACCATACCAACCTTACCAACCATGCCAACCATACCAACCATACCAACCATACCAACCATGCCAACCATACCAACCTTACCAACCATGCCAACCATATTAAACATACCAACCATGCCAACCATACCAACCATATCAAACTTACCAACCACATCAACCATACCAACCATACCAACCATGTCAACCATATCAACCATACCAAGCTTACCAACCATGACAACCATACCAACCATGCCAAACATATCAACCATACCAACCATGTCAACCATGCCAACCATACCAACCACACCAACCATACCAACCTTACCAACTTCACCAACCATGCCAACCATACCAAGCTTACCAACCATGAAAACCATACCAACCATACCAATCTTACCAACCATGTCAACCATACCAACCATACCAACCATGTCAACCTTACCAACCACATCAACCATACCACCCATACCAACCATACCAACCATACCAACCTTACCAACTATGCCAACCATACTAAACATACCAACCATGCCAACCATGCCAACCATGCCAACCATGTCAACCTTACCAACCACATCAACCATACCAACCATACCAACCACACCAACCATACCAACCATACCAACCATACCAACCATACCAAACATACCAACCATACCAACCTTACCGACCATGCCAACCATACTAAACATAACAACCATACCAACCATGCCAACAATACCAACCATGCCAACCATGTAAACCATACCAACCACATCAACTATACCAACCATACCAAACATACCAACCACACCAACCATACCAACTTCACCAACCATGCCAACCATACCAACCATGCCAACCATACCAAGCTTACCAACCATGACAACCATACCAACCATGCCAACCATATCAACCATACCAAGCTTAAAAACCATGACAACCATACCAACCATGCCAACCATATCAACCATACCAACCATGTCAACCATGCCAACCATACCAACCACAACAACCATACCAACCACACCAACTTCACCAACCATGCCAACCATACCAACCATACCAAGCTTACCAACCATGACAACCATACCAACCATACCACCCTTACCAACCATGTCAACCATACCAACCATACCAACCATGTCAACCTTACCAACCACATCAAACATACCAACCATACCAACCACACCAACCATACCAACCATACCAACCACACCAACCATACCAACCATACGAACCACACCACCCATACCAAACATACCAACCATACCAACCTTACCAACCATGACAACCATACCAACCATACCAACCTTACCAACCATGTCAACTATACCAACCATACCAACCATACCAACCATGTCCACCTTACCAACCACATCAACCATACCAACCATACCAACCACACCAACCATAAAAACCATACCAACAACACCAACCATACCAACCATACCAACCACACCACCCATACCAAACATACCAACCATACCAACCTTACCAACCATGCCATACATACTAAACATACCAACCATACTAACCATGCTAACCATACCAACCATGCCAACCATGTCAACCATACCAACCACATCAACCATACCAACCATACCAAACATACCAGCCATACCAACCATACCAACTTCACCAACCATGCCAACCATACCAAACATACCAAGCTTACCAACCATGACAACCATACCAACCATACCAACTTCACCAACCATGCCAACCATACCAAACATACCAAGCTTACCAACCATGACAACCATACCAACCATACCAACCTTACCAACCATGTCAACCATACCAAACATACCAAGCTTACCAACCATGACAACCATACCAACCATACCAACCTTACCAACCATGTCAACCATACCAACCATACCAACCATACCAAAAATGTCAACCTTACCAACCACATCAACCATACCAACCATACCAACCACACCAACCATAAAAACCATACCAACCACACCAACCATACCAACCATACCAACCACACCACCCATACCAAACATACCAACCATACCAACCTTACCAACCATGCCATACATACTAAACATACCAACCATACCAACCATGCTAACCATACCAACCATGCCAACCATGTCAACCATACCAACCACATCAACCATACCAACCATACTAAACATACCAGCCATACCAACAATACCAACCATACCAACCTTACCAACCATGCCAACCGTACTAAACATACCAACCATACCAACCATGCCAACTATACCAACCATGCCAACCATACCAACCATGCCAACCATACCAACTTCACCAACCATGCCAACCATACCCACCATACCAAACATACCAGCCATACCAACCATACCAACCATACCAACCTTACCAACCATGCCAACCGTACTAAACATACCAACCATGCCAACTATACCAACCATGCCAACCATACCAACCACACCAACCATACCAACTTCACCAACCATGCCAACCATACTAACCATGCCAACCATATCAAACATACCAACCATGTCAACCATGCCAACCATACCAACCACACCAACCTTACCAACCATACCAACCATACCAACCACACCAACCATACCAACTTTACCAACCATACCAACCATACCAAGCTTACCAACCATACCAACCTTACCAACCATGTCAACCTTACCAACCATGTCAACCATGTCAACCATACCAACCACACCAACCACACCAACCATACCAAAAATACCAACCATACAAACCATACCAACCATGCCAACCATACCAACCATGTCAACTATGCCAACCATACCAACCATACTAACCATGCCAACCTTAACAACCATGTTAACCATACCAATCTTACCAACCATGCCAACCATACCAACCATGTCAACCAGACCAACCATACCAACCTTATCAACCATGTCAACCATATCAACCATACCAACCACACCAACCATACCAACAATACCAACCATACCAGCCATAACAACCATACCAGCCATAACAACCATACCAACCTTACCAACCATGCCAACCATACCAACCATACCAACCATACCAACCACGCCAACCATACCAACCTTACCAACCATGCCAACCATATTAAACATACCAACCATGCCAACCATACCAACCATGTCAACCTTACCAGCCACATCAACCATATCAACCATACCAACCATGTCAACCATATCAACCATACCAAGCTTACCAACCATGACAACCATACCAACCATGCCAAACATATCAACCATACCAACCATGTCAACCATGCCAACCATACCAACCACACCAACCATACCAACCTTACCAACTTCACCAACCATGCCAACCATACCAACCATACCAACCATACCAAGCTTACCAACCATGACAACCATACCAACCATACCACCCTTACCAACCATACCAACCATACCAACCATGTCAACCTTACCAACCACATCAACCATACCACCCATACCAAACATACCAACCATACCAACCTTACCAACCATGTCAACCATACCAACCATACCAACCATGTCAACCTTACCAACCACATCAACCATACCAACCATATCAACCATGTCAACCATATCAACCATACCAAGCTTACCAACCATGACAACCATACCAACCATGCCAAACATATCAACCATACCAACCATGTCAACCATGCCAACCATACCAACCACACCAACCATACCAACCTTACCAACTTCACCAACCATGCCAACCATACCAAGCTTACCAACCATGACAACCATACCAACCATACCAACCTTACCAACCGTGTCAACCATACCAACCATACCAACCATACCAACCATGTCAACCTTACCAACCACATCAACCATACCACCCATACCAAACATACCAACCATACCAACCTTACCAACCATGCCAACCATACCAACCATACCAACCATACCAACCATGCCAACCATACCAACCTTACCAACCATGCCAACCATATTAAACATACCAACCATGCCAACCATACCAACCATGTCAAACTTACCAACCACATCAACCATACCAACCATACCAACCATGTCAACCATATCAACCATACCAAGCTTACCAACCATGACAACCATACCAACCATGCCAAACATATCAACCATACCAACCATGTCAACCATGCCAACCATACCAACCATACCAACCTTACCAACTTCACCAACCATGCCAACCATACCAAGCTTACCAACCATGAAAACCATACCAACCATACCAATCTTACCAACCATGTCAACCATACCAACCATACCAACCATGTCAACCTTACCAACCACATCAACCATACCACCCATACCAACCATACCAACCTTACCAACTATGCCAACCATACTAAACATACCAACCATGCCAACCATGCCAACCATGTAAACCATACCAACCACATCAACTATACCAACCATACCAAACATACCAACCACACCAACCATACCAACTTCACCAACCATGCCAACCATACCAACCATGCCAACCATACCAAGCTTACCAACCATGACAACCATACCAACCATGCCAACCATATCAACCATACCAAGCTTAAAAACCATGACAACCATACCAACCATGCCAACCATATCAACCATACCAACCATGTCAACCATGCCAACCATACCAACCACAACAACCATACCAACCACACCAACTTCACCAACCATGCCAACCATACCAACCATACCAAGCTTACCAACCATGACAACCATACCAACCATACCACCCTTACCAACCATGTCAACCATACCAACCATACCAACCATGTCAACCTTACCAACCACATCAAACATACCAACCATACCAACCACACCAACCATACCAACCATACCAACCACACCAACCATACCAACCATACGAACCACACCACCCATACCAAACATACCAACCATACCAACCTTACCAACCATGACAACCATACCAACCATACCAACCTTACCAACCATGTCAACCATACCAACCATACCAACCATACCAACCATGTCCACCTTACCAACCACATCAACCATACCAACCATACCAACCACACCAACCATAAAAACCATACCAACAACACCAACCATACCAACCATACCAACCACACCACCCATACCAAACATACCAACCATACCAACCTTACCAACCATGCCATACATACTAAACATACCAACCATACTAACCATGCTAACCATACCAACCATGCCAACCATGTCAACCATACCAACCACATCAACCATACCAACCATACCAAACATACCAGCCATACCAACCATACTAATTTTACCAACCATGCCAACCGTACTAAACATACCAACCATACCAACCATGCCAACTATACCAACCATGCCAACCATACCAACCATGCCAACCATACCTACCATGCCAACCATGTCAATCTTACCAACCACATCAACCATACCAACCACACCAACCATACCAACTTCACCAACCATGCCAACCATACCAACCATACCAAGCTTACTAACCATGACAACCATACCAACCATGCCAACCATATCAAACATACCAACCATGTCAACCATGCCAACCATACCAACCACACCAACCTTACCCACCATACCAACCATACCAACCACACCAACCATACCAACTTCACCAACCATACCAACCATACCAACCTTACCAACCATGACAACCATACCAACCATACCAACCATACCAACCTTACCAACCATGTCAACCTTACCAACCATGTCAACCATGTCAACCATACCAACCATACCAACCACACCAACCATACCAAAAATACCAACCATACAAACCATACCAACCATGCCAACCATACCAACCATGTCAACTATGCCAACCATACCAACCATACTAACCATGCCAACTTTAAAAACCATGCTAACCATACCAATTTTACCAACCATGCCAACCATACCAACCATGTCAACCAGACCAACCATACCAACCTTACCAACCATGTCAACCATATCAACCATACCAACCACACCAACCATACCAACAATACCAACCATACCAACCATACCAACCATGGCAACCATACCAGCCATACCAACCATACCAACCTTACCAACCATGCCAACCATACCAACCATACCAACCATAACAACCATGCCAACCATACCAACCTTACCAACCATGCCAACATTATTAAACATACCAACCATGCCAACCATACCAACCACATCAACCTTACCAACCATACCGACCACAACAACCATACCAACCATACCAACCACACCAACCATACCAACCATAACAACCACACCACCCATACCAAACATACCAACCATACCAACCTTACCAACCATGCCAACCATACTAAACATACCAACCATGCTAACCATACCAACCATGCCAACCATACCAACTTCACCAACCATGGTAACCATACCAACCATACCAAACATACCAGCCATACCAACCATACCAACCATACCAACCTTACCAACCATGCCAACCGTACTAAACATACCAACCATACCAACCATGCCAACTATACCAACCATGCCAACCATACCAACCACACCAACCATACCAACTTCACCAACCATGCCAACCATACCAAGCTTACTAACCATGACAACCATACCAACCATGCCAACCATATCAAACATACCAACCATGTCAACCATGCCAACCATACCAACCACACCAACCTTACCAACCATACCAACCACACCAACCACACCAACCACACCAACCATACCAAAAATACCAACCATACAAACCATACCAACCATGCCAACCATACCAACCATGTCAACTATGCCAACCATACCAACCATACTAACCATGCCAACCTTAACAACCATGCTAACCATACCAATCTTACCAACCATGCCAACCATACCAACCATGTCAACCAGACCAACCATACCAACCTTACCAACCATGTCAACCATACCAACCACACCAACCATACCAACAATACCAACCATACCAGCCATACCAACCATACCAACCTTACCAACCATGCCAACCATACCAACCATACCAACCATACCAACCATGCCAACCATACCAACCTTACCAACCATGCCAACCATATTAAACATACCAACCATGCCAACCATACCAACCATGTCAACCTTACCAACCACATCAACCATACCAACCATGTCAACCATATCAACCATACCAAGCTTACCAACCATGACAACCATACCAACCATGCCAAACATATCAACCATACCAACCATGTCAACCATATCAACCATACCAAGCTTACCAACCATGACAACCATACCAACCATGCCAAACATATCAACCATACCAACCATGTCAACCATGCCAACCATACCAACCACACCAACCATACCAACCTTACCAACTTCACTAAGCATGCCAACCATACCAAGCTTACCAACCATGACAACCATACCAACCATACCAACCTTACCAACCATGTCAACCATACCAACCATACCAACCATGTCAACCTTACCAACCACATCAACCATACCACCCATACCAACCATACCAACCTTACCAACCATGTCAACCATACCAACCATACCAACCATGTCAACCTTACCAACCACATCAACCATACCAACCATACCAACCATGTCAACCATATCAACCATACCAAGCTTACCAACCATGACAACCATACCAACCATGCCAAACATATCAACCATACCAACCATGTCAACCATGCCAACCATACCAACCACATTAACCATACCAACCTTACCAACTTCACCAACCATGCCAACCATACCAAGCTTACCAACCATGACAACCATACCAACCATACCAACCTTACCAACCATATCAACCATACCAACCATGTCAACCTTACCAACCACATCAACCATACCACCCATACCAAACATACCAACCATACCAACCTTACCAACCATGCCAACCATACCAACCATACCAACCATACCAACCATACCAACCATGCCAACCATACCAACCTTACCAACCATGCCAACCATATTAAACATACCAACCATGCCAACCATACCAACCATGTCAACCTTACCAACCACATCAACCATACCAACCATACCAACCATGTCAACCATATCAACCATACCAAGCTTACCAACCATGACAACCATACCAACCATGCCAAACATATCAACCATACCAACCATGTCAACCATGCCAACCATACCAACCACACCAACCATACCAACCTTACCAACTTCACCAACCATGCCAACCATACCAAGCTTACCAACCATGACAACAATACCAACCATACCAACCTTACCAACCATGTCAACCATACCAACCATACCAACCATGTCAACCTTACCAACCACATCAACCATACCACCCATACCAAACATACCAACCATACCAACCTTACCAACTATGCCAACCATACTAAACATACCAACCATGCCAACCATACCAACCATACCAACCATGCCAACCATGTCAACCTTACCAACCACATCAACCATACCAACCATACCAACCACACCAACCATACCAACCATACCAAACATACCAACCATACCAACCTTACCGACCATGCCAACAATACCAACCATGCCAACCATGTAAACCATACCAACCACATCAACTATACCAACCATACCAAACATACCAACCACACCAACCATACCAACTTCACCAACCATGCCAACCATACCAACCATGCCAACCATACCAAGCTTACCAACCATGACAACCATACCAACCATGCCAACCATATCAACCATACCAAGCTTACCAACCATGACAACCATACCAACCATGCCAACCATATCAACCATACCAACCATGTCAACCATGCCAACCATACAAACCACAACAACCATACCAACCATACCAACTTCACCAACCATGCCAACCATACCAACCATACCAAGCTTACCAACCATGACAACCATACCAACCATACCACCCTTACCAACCATGTCAACCACACCAACCATACCAACCATGTCAACCTTACCAACCACATCAAACATACCAACCATACCAACCACACCAACCATACCAACCATACCAACCACACCAACCATACCAAACATACCAACCATACCAACCATGCTAACCATACCAACCATGCCAACCATGTCAACCATACCAACCATACCAACCTTACCAACCATGCCAACCATACTAAACATACCAACCATACCAACCATGCTAACCATACCAACCATGCCAACCATGTCAACCATACCAACCATACCAACCACACCAACCATACCAACCATACCAACCACACCAACCATACCAAACATACCTACCATACCAACCTTACCAACCATACTAAACATACCAACCATACCAACCATACCAACCTTACCAACCATGCCAACCATACTAAACATACCAACCATACCAACCATGCTAACCATACCAACCATGCCAACCATGTCAACCATACCAACCATACCAACCACACCAACCAAACCAACCATACGAACCACACCACCCATACCAAACATACCTACCATACCAACCTTACCAACCATACTAAACATACCAACCATACCAACCATGCTAACCATACCAACCATGCCAACCATGTCAACCACACCAACCATACCAACCTTACCAACCATGCCAACCATACTAAACATAAAAACCATACCAACCATGCTAACCATACCAACCATGCCAACCATATCAACCATACCAAGCTTACCAACCATGACAACCATACCAACCACTCCAACCATATCAACCATACCAACCATGTCAACCATGCCAACCATACCAACCACAACAACCATACCAACCATACCAACTTCACCAACCATACAAACCATACCAACCATGCCAACCATACCAACCATGTCAACTATGCCAACCATACCAACCATACTAACCATGCCAACTTTAAAAACCATGCTAACCATACCAATTTTACCAACCATGCCAACCATACCAACCATGTCAACCAGACCAACCATACCAACCTTACCAACCATGTCAACCATATCAACCATACCAACCACACCAACCATACCAACAATACCAACCATACCAACCATACCAACCATGGCAACCATACCAGCCATACCAACCATACCAACCTTACCAACCATGCCAACCATACCAACCATACCAACCATAACAACCATGCCAACCATACCAACCTTACCAACCATGCCAACCATATTAAACATACCAACCATGCCAACCATACCAACCACATCAACCTTACCAACCATACCGACCACAACAACCATACCAACCATACCAACCACACCAACCATACCAACCATAACAACCACACCACCCATACCAAACATACCAACCATACCAACCTTACCAACCATTCCAACCATACTAAACATACCAACCATGCTAACCATACCAACCATGCCAACCATACCAACTTCACCAACCATGGTAACCATACCAACCATACCAAACATACCAGCCATACCAACCATACCAACCATACCAACCTTACCAACCATGCCAACCGTACTAAACATACCAACCATACCAACCATGCCAACTATACCAACCATGCCAACCATACCAACCACACCAACCATACCAACTTCACCAACCATGCCAACCATACCAAGCTTACTAACCATGACAACCATACCAACCATGCCAACCATATCAAACATACCAACCATGTCAACCATGCCAACCATACCAACCACACCAACCTTACCAACCATACCAACCACACCAACCACACCAACCACACCAACCATACCAAAAATTCCAACCATACAAACCATACCAACCATGCCAACCATACCAACCATGTCAACTATGCCAACCATACCAACCATACTAACCATGCCAACCTTAACAACCATGCTAACCATACCAATCTTACCAACCATGCCAACCATACCAACCATGTCAACCAGACCAACCATACCAACCTTACCAACCATGTCAACCATATCAACCATACCAACCACACCAACCATACCAACAATACCAACCATACCAGCCATACCAACCATACCAACCTTACCAACCATGCCAACCATACCAACCATACCAACCATACCAACCATGCCAACCATACCAACCTTACCAACCATGCCAACCATATTAAACATACCAACCATGCCAACCATACCAACCATGTCAACCTTACCAACCACATCAACCATACCAACCATACCAACCATGTCAACCATATCAACCATACCAAGCTTACCAACCGTGACAACCATACCAACCATGCCAAACATATCAACCATACCAACCATGTCAACCATATCAACCATACCAAGCTTACCAACCATGACAACCATACCAACCATGCCAAACATATCAACCATACCAACCATGTCAACCATGCCAACCATAGCAACCACACCAACCATACCAACCTTACCAACTTCACCAAGCATGCCAACCATACCAAGCTTACCAACCATGACAACCATACCAACCATACCAACCTTACCAACCATGTCAACCATACCAACCATACCAACCATGTCAACCTTACCAACCACATCAACCATACCACCCATACCAACCATATTAACCTTACCAACCATGTCAACCATACCAACCATACCAACCATGTCAACCTTACCAACCACATCTACCATACCAACCATACCAACCATGTCAACCATATCAACCATACCAAGCTTACCAACCATGACAACCATACCAACCATGCCAAACATATCAACCATACCAACCATGTCAACCATGCCAACCATACCAACCACATTAACCATACCAACCTTACCAACTTCACCAACCATGCCAACCATACCAAGCTTACCAACCATGACAACCATACCAACCATACCAACCTTACCAACCATATCAACCATACCAACCATGTCAACCTTACCAACCACATCAACCATACCACCCATACCAAACATACCAACCATACCAACCTTACCAACCATGCCAACCATACCAACCATACCAACCATACCAACCATGCCAACCATACCAACCTTACCAACCATGCCAACCATATTAAACATACCAACCATGCCAACCATACCAACCATGTCAACCTTACCAACCACATCAACCATACCAACCATACCAACCATGTCAACCATATAACCCATACCAAGCTTACCAACCATGACAACCATACCAACCATGCCAAACATATCAACCATACCAACCATGTCAACCTTACCAACCACATCAACCATACCAACCATACCAACCACACCAACCATACCAACCTTACCAACTTCACCAACCATGCCAACCATACCAAGCTTACCAACCATGACAACAATACCAACCATACCAACCTTACCAACCATGTCAACCATACCAACCATACCAACCATGTCAACCTTACCAACCACATCAACCATACCACCCATACCAAACATACCAACCATACCAACCTTACCAACTATGCCAACCATACTAAACATACCAACCATGCCAACCATACCAACCATGCCAACCATGTCAACCTTACCAACCACATCAACCATACCAACCATACCAACCACACCAACCATACCAACCATACCAAACATACCAACCATACCAACCTTACCGACCATGCCAACAATACCAACCATGCCAACCATGTAAACCATACCAACCACATCAACTATACCAACCATACCAAACATACCAACCACACCAACCATACCAACTTCACCAACCATGCCAACCATGCCAACCATACCAACCATGCCAACCATACCAAGCTTACCAACCATGACAACCATACCAACCATGCCAACCATATCAACCATACCAAGCTTACCAACCATGACAACCATACCAACCATGCCAACCATATCAACCATACCAACCATGTCAACCATGCCAACCATACAAACCACAACAACCATACCAACCATACCAACTTCACCAACCATGCCAACCATACCAACCATACCAAGCTTACCAACCATGACAACCATACCAACCATACCACCCTTACCAACCATGTCAACCACACCAACCATACCAACCATGTCAACCTTACCAACCACATCAAACATACCAACCATACCAACCACACCAACCATACCAACCATACCAACCACACCAACCATACCAAACATACCAACCATACCAACCATGCTAACCATACCAACCATGCCAAACATGTCAACCATACCAACCATACCAACCTTACCAACCATGCCAACCATACTAAACATACCAACCATACCAACCATGCTAACCATACCAACCATGCCAACCATGTCAACCATACCAACCATACCAACCACACCAACCATACCAACCATACCAACCACACCAACCATACCAAACATACCTACCATACCAACCTTACCAACCATACTAAACATACCAACCATACCAACCATACCAACCTTACCAACCATGCCAACCATACTAAACATACCAACCATACCAACCATGCTAACCATACAAACCATGCCAACCATGTCAACCATACGAACTATACCAACCACACCAACCAAACCAACCATACGAACCACACCACCCATACCAAACATACCTACCATACCAACCTTACCAACCATACTAAACATACCAACCATACCAACCATGCTAACCATACCAACCATGCCAACCATGTCAACCACACCAACCATACCAACCTTACCAACCATGCCAACCATACTAAACATAGAAACCATACCAACCATGCTAACCATACCAACCATGCCAACCATATCAACCATACCAAGCTTACCAACCATGACAACCATACCAACCACTCCAACCATATCAACCATACCAACCATGTCAACCATGCCAACCATACCAACCACAACAACCATACCAACCATACCAACTTCACCAACCATGCCAACCATACCAACCATACCAAGCTTACCAACCATGACAACCATATAAACCATACCAACCATGTCAACCTTACCAACCACATCAACCATACCAACCACACCACCCATACCAAACATACCAACCATACCAACCTTACCAATCATGCCAACCATACTAAACATACTAACCATACCAACCATGCTAACCATACCAACCATGCCAACCATCTCAACCATACCAACCTCATCAACCATACCAAACATACCAACCATACACACCGTACCAACCATACCAACCACACCTACCATACCAACCATAACAACCACACCACCCATACCAAACATACCAACCATACCAACCTTACCAACCATGCCAACCATACTAAACATACCAACCATACCAACCATGCTAACCATACCAACCATGCCAACCATGTCAACCATACCAACCACATGAACCATACCAACCATACCAAACATACCAACCATACCAACCATACCAACCTTACCAACCATGCCAACCATACTAAACATACCAACCATACCAACCATGCTAACCATACCAACCATACCAACCTTACCAACCATGCCAACTTCACCAACCATGCCAACCATACTAAGCTTACCAACCATGACAACCATACCAACCATGCCAACCATATCAACCATACCAAGCTTACCAACCATGACAACCATACCAACCATGCCAACCATACTAAACATACCAACCATACCAACCATGCTAACCATACCAACCATGCCAACCATGTCAACCATACCAACCACATGAACCATACCAACCATACCAAACATACCAACCATACCAACCTTACCAACCATGCCAACCATACTAAACATACCAACCATACCAACCATGCTAACCATACCAACCTTACCAACCATGCCAACTTCACCAACCATGCCAACCTTACCAAGCTTACCAACCATGACAACCATACCAACCATGCCAACCATATCAACCATACCAAGCTTACCAACCATGACAACCATACCAACCATGCCAACCATATCAACCATACCAACCATGTCAACCATGCCAACCATACCAACCACAACAACCATACCAACCATACCAACTTCACCAACCATGCCAACCATACCAAACATACCAAGCTTACCAACCATGACAACCATACCAACCATACCAACCATACCAACCTTACCAACCATGTCAACCTTACCAACCACATCAACCATACCACCCATACCAAACATACCAACCATACCAACCTTACCAACTATGCCAACCATACTAAACATACCAACCATGCCAACCATACCAACCATGCCAACCATGTCAACCTTACCAACCACATCAACCATACCAACCATACCAACCACACCAACCATACCAACCATACCAAACATACCAACCATACCAACCTTACCGACCATGCCAACCATACTAAACATACCAAACATACCAACCATGCTAACCATACCAACCATGCCAACCATGTCAACCATACCAACCATAAAAACCATACCAACCATACCAACCATACCAACCACACCACCCATACCAACCTTACCAACCATGCCATACATACTAAACATACCAACCATACCAACCATGCTAACCATACCAACCATGCCAGCCATGTCAACCATACCAACCACATCAACCTTACCAACTATACCAACCACACCAACCATACCAACCATACCAACCACACCTACCATACCAACCATAACAACCACACCACCCATACCAAACATACCAACCATACCAACCTTACCAACCATGCCAACCATACTAAACATACCAACCATACCAACCATGCTAACCATACCAACCATGCCAACCATGTCAACCATACCAACCACATGAACCATACCAACCATACCAAACATACCAACCATACCAACCATACCAACCTTACCAACCATGCCAACCATACTAAGCATACCAACCATACCAACCATGCCAACCATACCAACCATGCCAACCATGTCAACCTTACCAACCACATCAACCATACCAACCATACCAACCACACCAACCATACCAACCATACCAAACATACCAACCATACCAACCTTACCAACCATGCCAACCATACTAAACATACCAACCATACCAACCATGCCAACCATACCAACCATGCCAACCATGTCAACCATACCAACCACATCAACCATACCAACCATACCAAACATACCAGCCATACCAACCATACCAACCTTACCAACCATGCCAACCATACTAAACATACCAACCATACCAACCATTCCAACCATACCAACCATGCCAACCATGTCAACCATACCAACCACATGAACCATACCAACCATACCAAACATACCAACCATACCAACCATACCAACCTTACCAACCATGCCAACCATACTAAGCATACCAACCATACCAACCATGCCAACCATACCAACCATGCCAACCATGTCAACCTTACCAACCACATCAACCATACCAACCATACCAACCACACCAACCATACCAACCATACCAACCATACCAAACATACCAACCATACCAAACATACCAACCATACCAACCATACCAACCTTACCAACCATGCCAACCATACTAAGCATACCAACCATACCAACCATGCCAACCATACCAACCATGCCAACCATGTCAACCTTACCAACCACATCAACCATACCAACCATACCAACCACACCAACCATACCAACCATACCAAACATACCAACCATACCAACTTCACCAACCATGCCAACCATACCAACCATACCAAGCTTACCAACCATGACAAGCATACCAACCATGACAACCATATCAACCAGGTCAACCTTACCAACCATGTCAACCATGTCAACCATACCAACCACACCAACCATACCAACAATACCAACCATACACACCGTACCAACCATGAAAACCATACCAGTCATACCAACCATACCAACCTTACCAACCTTGCTAACTTCACCAACCATGCCAACCATACCAACCATACCAACCATACCAACCATACCAACCATACCAACCATACCAACCATACCAAGCTTACCAACCATGACAGCCATAAAAACCATGCCAACCATATCAACCATACCAAGCTTACCAACCATGATAACCATACCAACCATACCAACTTCACCAACTATGCCACCCATACCAACTTCACCAACCATGCCAACCATACCAACCATACCAAGCTTACCAACAATGACAACCATACCACCCATACCAACCTTACCAACCATGTCAACCATACCAACCATACCAACCATGTCAATTTTACCAACCACATCAACCATACCAACGATACCAACCACACCAACCATACCAACCATACCAACCACACCAACCATACCAACCATACCAACCATACCAACCACACCACCCATACCAAACATACCAACCATACCAACCTTACCAACCATGCCAACCATACTAAACATACCAACCATACCAACCATGCTAACCATACCAACCATGCCAACCATGTCAACCATACCAACCACATCAACCATACCAACCATACCAAACATACCAGCCATACCAACCATACCAACCTTACCAACCATGCCAACCATACTAAACATACCAACCATACCAACCATTCCAACCATACCAACTATGCCAACCATGTCAACCATACCAACCACATCAACCATACCAACTTCACCAACCATGCCAACCATACCAACCATACCAAGCTTACCAACCATGACAACCATACCAACCATGCCAACCATATCAACCATGTCAACCTTACAAAGCATGTCAACCATGTCAACCATACCAACCACACCAACCATACAAACAATACCAGCCATACCAACCATACCAACCACACCAACCATACCAACCATACCAACCACACCACCCATACCAAACATACCAACCATACCAACCTTACCAACCATGCAAACCTTACCAACCATACCAACCTTACCAACCATACCAACCACACCAACCATACCAACAATGACAACCATACCAACCATGCCAACCATATCAACCATACCAACCATGTCAACCATACCAACCATACACACCGTACCAACCATGCCAACCATACCAGCCATACCAACCATACCAACCTTACCAACCTTGCCAAAAATACCAACCATACCAACCATACCAAGTTTACTAACCATGAACACCATACCAACCATACCAACCATACCAACCATGCCAACCATATCAACCATACCAACCATGTCAACCATGCCAACCATACCAACCACACCAACCTTACCAACCATACCAACCACACCAACCATACCAACCATACCAACTTTACCAACCATGCCAACCATACCAACCATACTAACCATACCAACCATGCCAACCATACCAACCATGTCAACTATGCCAACCATACCAACCATGCCAACCATACCAACCATACCAAGCTTACCAACCATGAACACCATACCAACCATACCAACCATACCAACCATGCCAACCATATCAACCATACCAACCATGTCAACCATGCCAACCATACCAACCACACCAACCACACCAACCTTACCAACCATACCAACCATACCAACCACACCAACCATACCAACCATACCAACTTCACCAACCATGCCAACCATACCAACCATACCAAGCTTACCAACCATGAACACCATACCCACCATACCAACCATGCCAACCATACCAACCATACCAAGCTTACCAACCATGAACACCATACCAACTATACCAACCATACCAACCATGCCAACCATATCAACCATGCCAACCATATCAACCATACCAAGCTTACCAACCATGACAACCATACCAACCATGCCAACCATATCAACCATACCAACCATGTCAACCATGCCAACCATACCAACCACACCAACCATACCAACCATACCAACTTCACCAACCATGCCAACCATACCAACCATACCAACCATACCAAGCTTACCAACAATGACAACCATACCAACCATACCAACCTTACCAACCATGTCAACTATACCAACCATACCAACCATGTCAACCTTACCAACCACATCAACCTTACCAACCATACCAACCACACCAACCATACCAACCATACCAACCACACCAACCATACCAACCATACCAACCACACCACCCATACCAAACATACCAACCATACCAACCTTACCAACCATGCCAACCATACTAAACATACCAACCATACCAACCATGCTAACCATACCAACCATGCCAACCATGTCAACCATACCAACCACATCAACCATACCAACCATACCAAACATACCAGCCATACCAACCATACCAACCTTACCAACCATGCCAACCATACTAAACATACCAACCTAACCAACCATTCCAACCATACCAACCATGTCAAGCTTACCAACCACATCAACCATACCAACCACACCAACCATAGCAACTTCACCAACCATGCCAACCATACCAACCATACCAAGCTTACCAACCATGACAACCATACCAACCATGCCAACCATATCAACCATACCAACCATGTCAACCATGCCAACCATAACAACCACACCAACCTTACCAACCATACCAACCATACCAACCACACCAACCATACCAACTTCACCAACCATGCCAACCATACCAACCATACCAAGCTTACCAACCATGAACACCATACCAACCATACCAACCATACCAACCATGCCAACCATATCAACCATACCAACCATGTCAACCATGCCAACCATACCAACCACACCAACCTTACCAACCATATCAACCACACCAACCATACCAACCATACCAACTTTACCAACCATGCCAACCATACCAACCATACTAACCATACCAACCATGCCAACCATACCAACCATGTCAACTATGCCAACCATACCAACCATGCCAACCATACCAACCATACCAAGCTTACCAACCATGAACACCATACCAACCATACCAACCATACCAACCATGCCAACCATATCAACCATACCAACCATGTCAACCATGCCAACCATACCAACCACACCAACCTTACCAACCATACCAACCATACCAACCACACCAACCATACCAACCATACCAACCACACCAACCTTACCAACCATACCAACCATACCAACCACACCAACCATACCAACCACACCAACCTTACCAACCATGAACACCATACCAACCATACCAACCATGCCAACCATATCAACCATGCCAACCATATCAACCATACCAAGCTTACCAACCATGACAACCATACCAACCATGCCAACCATATCAACCATACCAACCATGTCAACCATGCCAACCATACCAACCACACCAACCATACCAACCATACCAACTTCACCAAACATGCCAACCATACCAACCATACCAAGCTTACCAACCATGAACACCATACCAACCATACCAACCATGCCAACCATACCAACCATACCAAGCATACCAACCACACCAACCTTACCAACCATACCAACCATACCAACCACACCAACCATACCAACCACACCAACCTTACCAACCATGCAAACTATACCAACCATACCAAGCTTACCAACCATGAACACCATACCAACCATACCAACCATGCCAACCATACCAACCATACCAAGCTTACCAACCACACCAACCATACCAACCATACCAACCACACCAACCTTACCAACCATACCAACCATGCCAACCATATCAACCATGCCAAGCTTACCAACCATGAACACCATACCAACCATACCAACCACACCAACCTTACCAACCATACCAACAATAAAAACCACACCAACCATACCAACCATACCAACCACACCAACCTTACCAACCATACCAACCATACCAACCACACCAACCATACCAACCACACCAACCTTACCAACCATGCCAACCATACCAACCATACCAAGCTTACCAACCATGAACACCATACCAACCATACCAACCATGCCAACCATACCAACCATACCAAGCTTACCAACCACACCAACCATACCAACCATACCAACCACACCAACCTTACCAACCTTACCAACCATGCCAACCACACCAACCTTACCAACCATGCCAACCATACCAACCATACCAAGCTTACCAACCATGAACACCATACCAACCATACCAACCATGCCAACCATACCAACCATACCAAGCTTACCAACCACACCAACCATACCAACCATACCAACCACACCAACCTTACCAACCTTACCAACCATGCCAACCACACCAACCTTACCAACCATGCCAACCATACCAACCATACCAAGCTTACCAACCATGAACACCATACCAACCATACCAACCACACCAACCTTACCAACCATACCAACCATACCAACCACACCAACCATACCAACCACACCAACCTTACCAACCATGCCAACCATACCAACCATACCAAGCTTACCAACCATGAACACCATACCAACCATACCAACCATACCAACCATACCAACCATGCCAACCATACCAAGCTTACCAACCATGAACACCATACCAACCATACCAACCATACCAACCATACCAACCACACCAACCATACCAAGCATACCAACCACACCAACCTTACCAACCATACCAACCATACCAACCACACCAACCATACCAACCACACCAACCTTACCAACCATGCCAACCATACCAACCATACCAAGCTTACCAACCATGAACACCATACCAACCATACCAACCATGCCAACCATACCAACCATACCAAGCTTACCAACCACACCAACCATACCAACCATACCAACCACACCAACCTTACCAACCTTACCAACCATGCCAACCATGCCAACCATACCAACCATACCAAGCTTACCAACCATGAACACCATACCAACCATACCAACCATGCCAACCATACCAACCATACCAAGCTTACCAACCACACCAACCATACCAACCATACCAACCACACCAACCTTACCAACCATACCAACCATACCAACCACACCAACCTTACCAACCATGCCAACCATACCAACCACACCAACCTTACCAACCATGCCAACCATACCAACCATACCAAGCTTACCAACCATGAACACCATACCAACCATACCAACCACACCAACCTTACCAACCATACCAACCATACCAACCACACCAACCATACCAACCATACCAACCACACCAACCTTACCAACCATACCAACCATACCAACCACACCAACCATACCAACCACACCAACCTTACCAACCATGCCAACCATACCAACCATACCAAGCTTACCAACCATGAACACCATACCAACCATACCAACCATGCCAACCATACCAACCATACCAAGCTTACCAACCATGAACACCATACCAACCATACCAACCATGCCAACCATATCAACCATGCCAACCATATCAACCATACCAAGCTTACCAACCATGACAACCATACCAACCATGCCAACCATATCAACCATGCCAACCATATAAACCATACCAAGCTTACCAACCATACCAACCACACCACCCATACCAAACATACCAACCATACCAACCTTACCAACCATGCCAACCATACTAAACATACCAACCATACCAACCATGCTAACCATACCAACCATGCCAACCATGTCAACCATACCAACCGCATCAACCATACCAACCATACCAAACATACCAGCCATACCAACCATACCAACCATACCAACCATACCAACCATGCCAACCATATCAACCATACCAACCATGTCAACCATGCCAACCATACCAACCACACCAACCTTACCAACCATACCAACCATACCAACCACACCAACCATACCAACCACACCAACCTTACCAACCATGCCAACCATACCAACCATACCAAGCTTACCAACCATGAACACCATACCAACCATACCAACCATGCCAACCATACCAACCATACCAAGCTTACCAACCATGAACACCATACCAACCATACCAACCATGCCAACCATATCAACCATGCCAACCATATCAACCATACCAAGCTTACCAACCATGACAACCATACCAACCATGCCAACCATATCAACCATACCAACCATGTCAACCATGCCAACCATACCAACCACACCAACCATACCAACCATACCAACTTCACCAAACATGCCAACCATACCAACCATACCAAGCTTACCAACAATGACAACCATACCAACCATACCAACCTTACCAACCATGTCAACTATACCAACCATACCAACCATGTCAACCTTACCAACCACATCAACCTTACCAACCATACCAACCACACCAACCATACCAACCACACCAACCATACCAACCATACCAACCACACCACCCATACCAAACATACCAACCATACCAACCTTACCAACCATGCCAACCATACTAAACATACCAACCATACCAACCATGCTAACCATACCAACCATGCCAACCATGTCAACCATACCAACCACATCAAACATACCAACCATACCAAACATACCAGCCATACCAACCATACCAACCTTACCAACCATGCCAACCATACTAAACATACCAACCATACCAACCATTCCAACCATACCAACCATGCCAACCATACCAACCATGTCAAGCTTACCAACCACATCAACCATACCAACCACACCAACCATAGCAACTTCACCAACCATGCCAGCCATACCAACCATACCAAGCTTACCAACCATGACAACCATACCAACCATGCCAACCATATCAACCATACCAACCATGTCAACCATGCCAACCATAACAACCACACCAACCTTACCAACCATACCAACCATACCAACCACACCAACCATACCAACCATACCAACTTCACCAACCATGCCAACCATACCAACCATACCAAGCTTACCAACCATGAACACCATACCAACCATACCAACCATACCAACCATGCCAACCATACCAACCATACCAAGCTTACCAACCATGAACACCATACCAACCATACCAACCATGCCAACCATGCCAACCATACCAACCATGCCAACCATGTCAACCTTACCAACCACATCAACCATACCAACCATACCAACCACACAAACCATACCAACCATACCAACCATACCAAACATACCAACCATACCAACCTTACCGACCATGCCAACCATACTAAACATAACAACCATACCAACCATGCCAACAATACCAACCATGCCAACCATGTAAACCATACCAACCACATCAACTATACTAACCATACCAAACATACCAACCACACCAACCATACCAACCATACCAACTTCACCAACCATGCCAACCATACCAACCATGCCAACCATACCAAGCTTACCAACCATGACAACCATACCAACCATGCCAACCATATCAACCATACCAAGCTTACCAACCATGACAACCATACCAACCATGCCAACCATATCAACCATACCAACCATGTCAACCATGCCAACCATGCCAACCATACCAACCACAACAACCATACCAACCATACCAAATTCACCAACCATGCCAACCATACCAACCATACCAACCATACCAAGCTTACCAACCATGACAACCATACCAACCATACCACCCTTACCAACCATGTCAACCATACCAACCATACCAACCATGTCAACCTTACCAACCACATCAAACATACCAACCATACCAACCACACCAACCATACCAACCATACCAACCATACCAACCACACCAACCATACCAACCATACGAACCACACCAACCATACCAAACATACCAACCATACCAACCTTACCAACCATGCCAACCATACCAAACATACCAACCATACCAACCATACCAAGCTTACCAACCATGACAACCATACCAACCATACCACCCTTACCAACCATATCAACCATACCAACCATACCAACCATGTCAACCTTACCAACCACATCAAACATACCAACCATACCAACCATACCAACCATACCAACCATACCAACCATACCAACCATACCAACCATACCAACCATACCAACCACACCAACCATACCAACCATACGAACCACACCAACCATACCAAACATACCAACCATACCAACCTTACCAACCATGCCAACCATACTAAACATACCAACCATACCAACCATGCTAACCATACCAACCATGCCAACCATGTCAACCATACCAACCATGTCAACCATGCCAACCATACCAACCAAAACAACCATACCAAACATACCAACTTCACCAACCATGCCAACCACACCAACCATACCAAGCTTACCCACCATGACAACCATATAAACCATACCAACCATGTCAACCTTACCAACCACATCAACCATACCAACCACACCACCCATACCAAACATACCAACAATACCAACCATACCAACCATGCTAACCATACCAACCATGCCAACCATGTCAACCATACCAACCACATCAACCATACCAAACATACCAACCATACACACCACACCAACCATACCAACCATACTAAACATACCAACCATACCAACCATGCTAACCATACCAACCATGCCAACCATGTCAACCATACCAACCATACCAACCATACCAACCATACCAACCATACCAACCATGCCAACCATGTCAACCATACCAACCATACCAACCATACCAACCATACCAACCACACCAACCATGACAACCATACCAACCATGCCAACCATATAAACCATACCAACCATGTCAACCTTACCAACCACATCAACCATACCAACCACACCACCCATACCAACCACACCAACCATACCAACCATACCAACCATACCAACCATACCAACCACACCAACCATACCAACCATACGAACCACACCAACCATACCAAACATACCAACCATACCAACCTTACCAACCATGCCAACCATACTAAACATACCAACCATACCAACCATGCTAACCATACCAACCATGCCAACCATGTCAACCATACCAACCATACCAAACATACCAACCATACACACCGTACCAACCATGCACACCATACCAGCCATACCAACCATACCAACCTTACCAACCATGCCAACTTCACCAACCATGCCAAGCTTACCAACCATGACAACCATACCAACCATGCCAACCATATCAACCATACCAAGCTTACCAACCATGACAACCATACCAACCATTCCAACCATATCAACCATACCAACCATGTCAACCATGCCAACCATACCAACCAAAACAACCATACCAAACATACCAACTTCACCAACCATGCCAACCACACCAACCATACCAAGCTTACCAACCATGACAACCATATAAACCATACCAACCACACCAACCATACCAACCATACCAACCATACCAAACATACCAACCATACCAACCTTACCGACCATGCCAACCATACTAAACATAACAACCATACCAACCATGCCAACAATACCAATCATGCCAACCATGTAAACCATACCAACCACATCAACTATACTAACCATACCAAACATACCAACCACACCAACCATACCAACCATACCAACTTCACCAACCATGCCAACCATACCAACCATGCCAACCATACCAAGCTTACCAACCATGACAACCATACCAACCATGCCAACCATATCAACCATACCAAGCTTACCAACCATGACAACCATACCAACCATGCCAACCATATCAACCATACCAACCATGTCAACCATGCCAACCATACCAACCACACCAACCATACCAACCATACCAACTTCACCAAACATGCCAACCATACCAACCATACCAAGCTTACCAACAATGACAACCATACCAACCATACCAACCTTACCAACCATGTCAACTATACCAACCATACCAACCATGTCAACCTTACCAACCACATCAACCTTACCAACCATACCAACCACACCAACCATACCAACCACACCAACCATACCAACCATACCAACCACACCACCCATACCAAACATACCAACCATACCAACCTTACCAACCATGCCAACCATACTAAACATACCAACCATACCAACCATGCTAACCATACCAACCATGCCAACCATGTCAACCATACCAACCACATCAAACATACCAACCATACCAAACATACCAGCCATACCAACCATACCAACCTTACCAACCATGCCAACCATACTAAACATACCAACCATACCAACCATTCCAACCATACCAACCATGCCAACCATACCAACCATGTCAAGCTTACCAACCACATCAACCATACCAACCACACCAACCATAGCAACTTCACCAACCATGCCAGCCATACCAACCATACCAAGCTTACCAACCATGACAACCATACCAACCATGCCAACCATATCAACCATACCAACCATGTCAACCATGCCAACCATAACAACCACACCAACCTTACCAACCATACCAACCATACCAACCACACCAACCATACCAACCATACCAACTTCACCAACCATGCCAACCATACCAACCATACCAAGCTTACCAACCATGAACACCATACCAACCATACCAACCATACCAACCATGCCAACCATACCAACCATACCAAGCTTACCAACCATGAACACCATACCAACCATACCAACCATGCCAACCATGCCAACCATACCAACCATGCCAACCATGTCAACCTTACCAACCACATCAACCATACCAACCATACCAACCACACAAACCATACCAACCATACCAACCATACCAAACATACCAACCATACCAACCTTACCGACCATGCCAACCATACTAAACATAACAACCATACCAACCATGCCAACAATACCAACCATGCCAACCATGTAAACCATACCAACCACATCAACTATACTAACCATACCAAACATACCAACCACACCAACCATACCAACCATACCAACTTCACCAACCATGCCAACCATACCAACCATGCCAACCATACCAAGCTTACCAACCATGACAACCATACCAACCATGCCAACCATATTAACCATACCAAGCTTACCAACCATGACAACCATACCAACCATGCCAACCATATCAACCATACCAACCATGTCAACCATGCCAACCATGCCAACCATACCAACCACAACAACCATACCAACCATACCAAATTCACCAACCATGCCAACCATACCAACCATACCAACCATACCAAGCTTACCAACCATGACAACCATACCAACCATACCACCCTTACCAACCATGTCAACCATACCAACCATACCAACCATGTCAACCTTACCAACCACATCAAACATACCAACCATACCAACCACACCAACCATACCAACCATACCAACCATACCAACCACACCAACCATACCAACCATACGAACCACACCAACCATACCAAACATACCAACCATACCAACCTTACCAACCATGCCAACCATACCAAACATACCAACCATACCAACCATACCAAGCTTACCAACCATGACAACCATACCAACCATACCACCCTTACCAACCATATCAACCATACCAACCATACCAACCATGTCAACCTTACCAACCACATCAAACATACCAACCATACCAACCATACCAACCATACCAACCATACCAACCATACCAACCATACCAACCATACCAACCACACCAACCATACCAACCATACCAACCATACGAACCACACCAACCATACCAAACATACCAACCATACCAACCTTACCAACCATGCCAACCATACTAAACATACCAACCATACCAACCATGCTAACCATACCAACCATGCCAACCATGTCAACCATACCAACCATGTCAACCATGCCAACCATACCAACCAAAACAACCATACCAAACATACCAACTTCACCAACCATGCCAACCACACCAACCATACCAAGCTTACCCACCATGACAACCATATAAACCATACCAACCATGTCAACCTTACCAACCACATCAACCATACCAACCACACCACCCATACCAAACATACCAACAATACCAACCATACCAACCATGCTAACCATACCAACCATGCCAACCATGTCAACCATACCAACCACATCAACCATACCAAACATACCAACCATACACACCACACCAACCATACCAACCATACTAAACATACCAACCATACCAACCATGCTAACCATACCAACCATGCCAACCATGTCAACCATACCAACCATACCAACCATACCAACCATACCAACCATACCAACCATGCCAACCATGTCAACCATACCAACCATACCAACCATACCAACCATACCAACCACACCAACCATGACAACCATACCAACCATGCCAACCATATAAACCATACCAACCATGTCAACCTTACCAACCACATCAACCATACCAACCACACCACCCATACCAACCACACCAACCATACCAACCATACCAACCACACCAACCATACCAACCATACGAACCACACCAACCATACCAAACATACCAACCATACCAACCTTACCAACCATGCCAACCATACTAAACATACCAACCATACCAACCATGCTAACCATACCAACCATGCCAACCATGTCAACCATACCAACCATACCAAACATACCAACCATACACACCGTACCAACCATGCACACCATACCAGCCATACCAACCATACCAACCTTACCAACCATGCCAACTTCACCAACCATGCCAAGCTTACCAACCATGACAACCATACCAACCATGCCAACCATATCAACCATACCAAGCTTACCAACCATGACAACCATACCAACCATTCCAACCATATCAACCATACCAACCATGTCAACCATGCCAACCATACCAACCAAAACAACCATACCAAACATACCAACTTCACCAACCATGCCAACCACACCAACCATACCAAGCTTACCAACCATGACAACCATATAAACCATACCAACCACACCAACCATACCAACCATACCAACCATACCAAACATACCAACCATACCAACCTTACCGACCATGCCAACCATACTAAACATAACAACCATACCAACCATGCCAACAATACCAATCATGCCAACCATGTAAACCATACCAACCACATCAACTATACTAACCATACCAAACATACCAACCACACCAACCATACCAACCATACCAACTTCACCAACCATGCCAACCATACCAACCATGCCAACCATACCAAGCTTACCAACCATGACAACCATACCAACCATGCCAACCATATCAACCATACCAAGCTTACCAACCATGACAACCATACCAACCATGCCAACCATATCAACCATACCAACCATGTCAACCATGCCAACCATACCAACCACAACAACCATACCAACCATACCAACCACATCAACCATACCAACCACACCACCCATACCAACCACATCAACTATACTAACCATACCAAACATACCAACCACACCAACCATACCAACCATACCAACTTCACCAACCATGCCAACCATACCAACCATGCCAACCATACCAAGCTTACCAACCATGACAACCATACCAACCATGCCAACCATATCAACCATACCAAGCTTACCAACCATGACAACCATACCAACCATACCACCCTTACCAACCATGTCAACCATACCAACCATACCAACCATGTCAACCTTACCAACCACATCAAACATACCAACCATACCAACCACACCAACCATACCAACCATACCAACCATACCAACCACACCAACCATACCAACCATACGAACCACACCAACCATACCAAACATACCAACCATACCAACCTTACCAACCATGCCAACCATACCAAACATACCAACCATACCAACCATACCAAGCTTACCAACCATGACAACCATACCAACCATACCACCCTTACCAACCATGTCAACCATACCAACCATACCAACCATGTCAACCTTACCAACCACATCAAACATACCAACCATACCAACCATACCAACCATACCAACCACACCAACCATACCAACCATACGAACCACACCAACCATACCAACCATACCAAAATTACCAACCATGCCAACCATACTAAACATACCAACAATACCAACCATGCTAACCATACCAACCATGCCAACCATGTCAACCATACCAACCATGTCAACCATGCCAACCATACCAACCAAAACAACCATACCAAACATACCAACTTCACCAACCATGCCAACCACACCAACCATACCAAGCTTACCAACCATGACAACCATATAAACCATACCAACCATGTCAACCTTACCAACCACATCAACCATACCAACCACACCACCCATACCAAACATACCAACAATACCAACCATACCAACCATGCTAACCATACCAACCATGCCAACCATGTCAACCATACCAACCACATCAACCATACCAAACATACCAACCATACACACCACACCAACCATACCAACCATACTAAACATACCAACCATACCAACCATGCTAACCATACCAACCATGCCAACCATGTCAACCATACCAACCATACCAACCATACCAACCATACCAACCATGCCAACCATGTCAACCATACCAACCATACCAACCATACCAACCATACCAACCATACCAACCACACCAACCATGACAACCATACCAACCATGCCAACCATATAAACCATACCAACCATGTCAACCTTACCAACCACATCAACCATACCAACCACACCACCCATACCAACCACACCAACCATACCAACCATACCAACCATACCAACCATACCAACCATACCAACCACACCAACCATACCAACCATACGAACCACACCAACCATACCAAACATACCAACCATACCAACCTTACCAACCATGCCAACCATACTAAACATACCAACCATACCAACCATTCTAACCATACCAACCATGCCAACCATGTCAACCATACCAACCATACCAAACATACCAACCATACACACCGTACCAACCATGCCAACCATACCAGCCATACCAACCATACCAACCTTACCAACCATGCCAACTTCACCAACCATGCCAAGCTTACCAACCATGACAACCATACCAACCATGCCATCCATATCAACCATACCAAGCTTACCAACCATGACAACCATACCAACCATTCCAACCATATCAACCATACCAACCATGTCAACCATGCCAACCATACCAACCAAAACAACCATACCAAACATACCAACTTCACCAACCATGCCAACCACACCAACCATACCAAGCTTACCAACCATGACAACCATATAAACCATACCAACCATGTCAACCTTACCAACCACATCAACCATACCAACCACACCACCCATACCAAACATACCATGCCAACCATGCCAACCATACCAACCATGTCAACTATGCCAACCATACCAACCATACTAACCATGCCAACCTTAACAACCATGCTAACCATACCAATCTAACCAACCATGCCAACCATGCCAACCATACCAACCATGTCAACCAGACCAACCATACCAACCTTACCAACCATGTCAACCATATCAACCATACCAACCACACCAACCATACCAACAATACCAACCATAACAGCCATACCAACCTTACCAACCATGCCAACCATGCCAACCATACCAACCATGTCAACCTTACCAACCACATCAACCATACCAACCATACCAACCATGTCAACCATATCAACCATACCAAGCTTACCAACCATGACAACCATACCAACCATGCCAAACATATCAACCATACCAACCGTGTCAACCATGCCAACAATACCAACCACACCAACCATACCAACCTTACCAACTTCACCAACCATACCAACCATGTCAACCTTACCAACCACATCAACCATACCACCCATACCAAACATACCAACCATACCAACCTTACCAACCATGTCAACCATACCAACCATACCAACCATGTAAAACTTACCAACCACATCAACCATAAAAACCATACCAACCACACCAATTATACCAACTATATCAACAATGTCAACCATAAGAACCATACCAACCATGTCAACCTTAACAACCACATCAACCATACCAACCATGCCAGCCATATCAACCATGCCAACCATGTCAATAATGCCAACCATACCAACCATACCAACCATACCAACCATACCAACCATACCAACCATACCAACCACACCAACCATGACAACCATACCAACCATGCCAACCATATAAACCATACCAACCATGTCAACCTTACCAACCACATCAACCATACCAACCACACCACCCATACCAACCACACCAACCATACCAACCATACCAACCATACCAACCATACCAACCATACCAACCACACCAACCATACCAACCATACGAACCACACCAACCATACCAAACATACCAACCATACCAACCTTACCAACCATGCCAACCATACTAAACATACCAACCATACCAACCATTCTAACCATACCAACCATGCCAACCATGTCAACCATACCAACCATACCAAACATACCAACCATACACACCGTACCAACCATGCCAACCATACCAGCCATACCAACCATACCAACCTTACCAACCATGCCAACTTCACCAACCATGCCAAGCTTACCAACCATGACAACCATACCAACCATGCCATCCATATCAACCATACCAAGCTTACCAACCATGACAACCATACCAACCATTCCAACCATATCAACCATACCAACCATGTCAACCATGCCAACCATACCAACCAAAACAACCATACCAAACATACCAACTTCACCAACCATGCCAACCACACCAACCATACCAAGCTTACCAACCATGACAACCATATAAACCATACCAACCATGTCAACCTTACCAACCACATCAACCATACCAACCACACCACCCATACCAAACATACCATGCCAACCATGCCAACCATACCAACCATGTCAACTATGCCAACCATACCAACCATACTAACCATGCCAACCTTAACAACCATGCTAACCATACCAATCTAACCAACCATGCCAACCATGCCAACCATACCAACCATGTCAACCAGACCAACCATACCAACCTTACCAACCATGTCAACCATATCAACCATACCAACCACACCAACCATACCAACAATACCAACCATAACAGCCATACCAACCTTACCAACCATGCCAACCATGCCAACCATACCAACCATGTCAACCTTACCAACCACATCAACCATACCAACCATACCAACCATGTCAACCATATCAACCATACCAAGCTTACCAACCATGACAACCATACCAACCATGCCAAACATATCAACCATACCAACCGTGTCAACCATGCCAACAATACCAACCACACCAACCATACCAACCTTACCAACTTCACCAACCATACCAACCATGTCAACCTTACCAACCACATCAACCATACCACCCATACCAAACATACCAACCATACCAACCTTACCAACCATGTCAACCATACCAACCATACCAACCATGTAAAACTTACCAACCACATCAACCATAAAAACCATACCAACCACACCAATTATACCAACTATATCAACAATGTCAACCATAAGAACCATACCAACCATGTCAACCTTAACAACCACATCAACCATACCAACCATGCCAGCCATATCAACCATGCCAACCATGTCAATAATGCCAACCATACCAACCATACCAACCATACCAACCATACCAACCATACCAACTTCACCAACAATACCAAACTTACCAACCATGCCAACCATACTAAACATACCAACCATACCAACCATGCCAACCATACCAACCATACCAACCATACCAACCATGTCAACCATACCAACCACATGAACCATACCAACCATACCAAACATACCAACCATACCAACCATACCAACCTTACCAACCATGCCAACCATGCCAACCATACCAACCATGCCAACCATGTCAACCTTACCAACCACATCAACCATACCAACCATACCAACCACACCAACCATACCAACCTTACCAACCATGCCAACCATACTAAACATACGAACCATACCAACCATGCCAACCATACCAACCATGCCAACCATGTCAACCATACCAACCACATCAACTATACCAACCATACCAAACATACCAACCACACCAAGCATACCAACCATACCAACCATACCAACCACACCACCCATACCAAACATACCAACCATACCAACCTTACCAACCATACCAACCATACTAAAAATACCAACCATACCAACCATGCTAACCATAAAAATCATGCCAACCATGTCAACCATACCCAGCTTACCAACTATGACAACCATACCAACCATGCCAACCGTGCCAACCATATCAACCATACCAACCATGTCAACCATGCCAACCATACCAACCACACCAACCATACCAACCATACCAACTTCACCAACCATGCCAACCATACCAACCATACCAAGCTTACCAACAATCACAACCATACCAACCATACCAACCTTACCAACCATGTTAACTATACCAACCATACCAACCATGTCAACCTTACCAACCACATCAATCTTACCAACCATACCAACCACACCAACCATACCAACCATACCAACCACACCAACCATACCAACCATAACAACCACACCACCCATACCAAACATACCAACCATACCAACCTTACCAACCATGTCAACCATACCAACCACATCAACTATACCAACCATACCAAACATACCAACCACACCAAGCATACCAACCATACCAACCATACCAACCACACCACCCATACCAAACATACCAACCATACCAACCTTACCAACCATGCCAACCATACCAACCACACCACCCATACCAAACATACCAACCATACCAACCTTACCAACCATACCAACCTTACCAACCATGTTAACTATACCAACCATACCAACCATGTCAACCTTACCAACCACATCAATCTTACCAACCATACCAACCACACCAACCATACCAACCATACCAACCACACCAACCATACCAACCATAACAACCACACCACCCATACCAAACATACCAACCATACCAACCTTACCAACCATACCAACCTTACCAACCATGTTAACTATACCAACCATACCAACCATGTCAACCTTACCAACCACATCAATCTTACCAACCATACCAACCACACCAACCATACCAAACATACCAACCATACCAACCATACCAACCTTACCAACCATACCAACCTTACCAACCATGTTAACTATACCAACCATACCAACCATGTCAACCTTACCAACCACATCAATCTTACCAACCATACCAACCACACCAACCATACCAACCATACCAACTTCACCAACCATGCCAACCATACCAACCATACCAAGCTTACCAACAATCACAACCATACCAACCATACCAACCTTACCAACCATGTTAACTATACCAACCATACCAACCATGTCAACCTTACCAACCACATCAATCTTACCAACCATACCAACCACACCAACCATACCAACCATACCAACCACACCAACCATACCAACCATAACAACCACACCACCCATACCAAACATACCAAACATACCAACCTTACCAACCTTGCCAACTTCACCAACCGTGCCAACCATACAAACCATACCAACCATAACAAGCTTACCAACCATGACAACCATACCAACCATGCCAACCATATCAACCATACCCAGCTTACCAACTATGACAACCATACCAACCATGCCAACCGTGCCAACCATATCAACCATACCAACCATGTCAACCATGCCAACCATACCAACCACACCAACCATACCAACCATACCAACTTCACCAACCATGCCAACCATACCAACCATACCAAGCTTACCAACAATCACAACCATACCAACCATACCAACCTTACCAACCATGTTAACTATACCAACCATACCAACCATGTCAACCTTACCAACCACATCAATCTTACCAACCATACCAACCACACCAACCATACCAACCATACCAACCACACCAACCATACCAACCATAACAACCACACCACCCATACCAAACATACCAACCATACCAACCTTACCAACCATGCCAACCATACCAACCATACCAACCATACCAACCATACCAACCATACCAACCATACCAACCATACCAACCATGTCAACCATACCAACCACATGAACCATACCAACCATACCAAACATACCAACCATACCAACCATACCAACCATACCAAGCTTACCAACAATCACAACCATACCAACCATACCAACCATACCAACCATACCAACCATGTCAACCATACCAACCACACCAACCATAACAACCACACCACCCATACCAAACATACCAAACATACCAACCTTACCAACCTTGCCAACTTCACCAACCGTGCCAACCATACAAACCATACCAACCATAACAAGCTTACCAACCATGACAACCATACCAACCATGCCAACCATATCAACCATACCCAGCTTACCAACTATGACAACCATACCAACCATGCCAACCGTGCCAACCATATCAACCATACCAACCATGTCAACCATGCCAACCATACCAACCACACCAACCATACCAACCATACCAACTTCACCAACCATGCCAACCATACCAACCATACCAAGCTTACCAACAATCACAACCATACCAACCATACCAACCATGTTAACTATACCAACCATACCAACCATGTCAACCTTACCAACCACATCAATCTTACCAACCATACCAACCACACCAACCATACCAACCATACCAACCACACCAACCATACCAACCATAACAACCTCACCACCCATACCAAACATACCAACCATACCAACCTTACCAACCATTCCAACCATACCAACCATACCAACCATACCAACCATGTCAACCATACCAACCACATGAACCATACCAACCATACCAAACATACCAACCATACCAACCATACCAACCTTACCAACCATGCCAACCATACTAACCATGTCAACCTTACCAACCACATCAACCATACCAACCATACCAACCACACCAACCATACCAACCATACCAACCATAACAACCACACCACCCATACCAAACATACCAAACATACCAACCTTACCAACCTTGCCAACTTCACCAACCATGCCAACCATACCAACCATACCAACCATACCAACCATAACAAGCTTACCAACCATATCAACCATACCAACCATGTCAACCATGCCAACCATACCAACCACACCAACCATACCAACCATACCAACTTCACCAACCATGCCAACCATACCAACCATACCAAGCTTACCAACAATGACAACCATACAACCATACCAACCTTACCAACCATGTCAACTATACCAACCATACCAACCATGTCAACCTTACCAACCACATCAATCTTACCAACCATACCAACCACACCAACCATACCAACCATACCAACCATACCAACCACACCAACCATACCAACCATACCAACCATAACAACCACACCACCCATACCAAACATACCAAACATACCAACCATACCAACCTTACCAACCATTCCAACCATACTAAACATACTAACCATACCAACCATGCCAACCATAACAACCACACCACCCATACCAAACATACCAACCATACCAACTTTACCAACCATGCCAACCATACTAAACATACCAACCATACCAACCATGCTAACCATACCAACCATGCCAACCATGTCAACCATACCAACCACATCAACCATACCAACCATGTCAACCATACCAACCACATGAACCATACCAACCATACCAAACATACCAACCATACCAACCATACCAACCTTACCAACCATGCCAACCATGCCAACCATACCAACCATGTCAACCATGCCAACCATACCAACCACACCAACCATACCAACCATACCAACCTTACCAACCATACCAACCACACCAACCATACCAACAATACCAACCATACACACCGTATTAACCATGCCAACCATACCAGCCATACCAACCATACCAACCTTACCAACCTTGCCAACTTCACTAACCACACCAACCATACCAACCATAACAACCTCAATACCCATACCAAACATACCAACCATACCAACCTTACCAACCATTCCAACCATACCAACCATACCAACCATACCAACCATACCAACCATACCAACCATGTCAACCATACCAACCACATGAACCATACCAACCATACCAAACATACCAACCATACCAACCATACCAACCTTACCAACCATGCCAACCATACTAACCATGTCAACCTTACCAACCACATCAACCATACCAACCATACCAACCACACCAACCATACCAACCATACCAACCATAACAACCACACCACCCATACCAAACATACCAAACATACCAACCTTACCAACCTTGCCAACTTCACCAACCATGCCAACCATACCAACCATACCAACCATACCAACCATAACAAGCTTACCAACCATATCAACCATACCAACCATGTCAACCATGCCAACCATACCAACCACACCAACCATACCAACCATACCAACTTCACCAACCATGCCAACCATACCAACCATACCAAGCTTACCAACAATGACAACCATACAACCATACCAACCTTACCAACCATGTCAACTATACCAACCATACCAACCATGTCAACCTTACCAACCACATCAATCTTACCAACCATACCAACCACACCAACCATACCAACCATACCAACCATACCAACCACACCAACCATACCAACCATACCAACCATAACAACCACACCACCCATACCAAACATACCAAACATACCAACCATACCAACCTTACCAACCATTCCAACCATACTAAACATACTAACCATACCAACCATGCCAACCATAACAACCACACCACCCATACCAAACATACCAACCATACCAACTTTACCAACCATGCCAACCATACTAAACATACCAACCATACCAACCATGCTAACCATACCAACCATGCCAACCATGTCAACCATACCAACCACATCAACCATACCAACCATGTCAACCATACCAACCACATGAACCATACCAACCATACCAAACATACCAACCATACCAACCATACCAACCTTACCAACCATACCAACCTTACCAACCATACCAACCACACCAACCATACCAACAATACCAACCATACACACCGTATTAACCATGCCAACCATACCAGCCATACCAACCATACCAACCTTACCAACCTTGCCAACTTCACTAACCATGCCAACCATACCAACCATAACAAGCTTACCAACCATGACAACCATACCAACCATGCCAACCATATCAACCATACTCAGCTTACCAACCATGACAACCATACCAACCATGCCAACCATGCCAACCATATCAACCATACCAACCATGTCAACCATGCCAACCATACCAACCACACCAACCATACCAACCATACCAACTTCACCAACCATGCCAACCATACCAACCATACCAAGCTTACCAACAATGACAACCATACCAACCATATCAACCTTACCAACCATGTCAACTATACCAACCATACCAACCATGTCAACCTTAACAACCACATCAATCTTACCAACCATACCAACCACACCAACCATACCAACCATACCAGACATACCAACCACACCAACCATACCAACCATAACAACCACACCACCCATACCAAACATACCAACCATGCCAACCATACTAAACATACCAACCATACCAACCATGCTAACCATACCAACTATGCCAACCATGTCAACCATACCAACCACATCAACCATACCAACCATACCAACCTTACCAACCATACCAACCACACCAACCATACCAACAATACCAACCATACCAACCATACACACCGTACCAACCATGCCAACCATGCCAACCATACTAAACATACCAACCATACCAACCATGCCAACCATACCAACCATACCAACCATACCAACCATACCAACCATACCAACCATACCAACCATGTCAACCATACCAACCACATGAACCATACCAAACATACCAACCATACCAACCTTACCAACCATGCCAACCATGCCAACCATACCAACCATGCCAACCATGTCAACCTTACCAACCACATCAACCATACCAACCATACAAACCACACCAACCATACCAACCATACCAACCATACCAACCATACCAACCATGTCAACCATACCAACCACATGAACCATACCAACCATACCAAACATACCAACCATACCAACCATACCAACCTTACCAACCATGCCAACCATGCCAACCATACCAACCATGTCAACCATGCCAACCATACCAACCACACCAACCATACCAACCATACCAACCTTACCAACCATACCAACCACACCAACCATACCAACAATACCAACCATACCAACCATACACACCGTACCAACCATGCCAACCATACCAGCCATACCAACCATACCAACCTTACCAACCTTGCCAACTTCACCAACCATACCAACCATAACAAGCTTACCAACCATGACAACCATACCAACCATGCCAACCATATCAACCATACCCAGCTTACCAACCATGACAACCATACCAACCATGCCAACCATGCCAACCATATCAACCATACCAACCATGTCAACCATGCCAACCATACCAACCACACCAACCATACCAACCATACCAACTTCAACAACCATGCCAACCATACCAACCATACCAAGCTTACCAACAATGACAACCATACCAACCATACCAACCTTACCAACCATGTCAACTATACCAACCATACCAACCATGTCAACCTTACCAACCACATCAATCTTACCAACCACACCAACCATACCAACCATACCAACCATACCAACCACACTAACCATATCAACCATACCAACCATAACAACCACACCACCCATACCAAACATACCAACCATACCAACCTTACCAACCATGCCAACCATACTAAACATACCAACCATACCAACCATGCTAACCATACCAACCATGCCAACCATGTCAACCATACCAACCACATCAACCATACCAACCATACCAAACATACCAGCCATACCAACCATACCAACCTTACCAACCATGCCAACCATACTAAACATACCAACCATACCAACCATTCAAACCATACCAACCATGCCAACCATACTAAACATACCAACCATACCAACCATGCCAACCATACCAACCATACCAACCATACCAACCATACCAACCATACCAACCATACCAACCATACCAACCATGTCAACCATACCAACCACATGAACCACACCAACCATACCAAACATACCAACCATACCAACCATATCAACCTTACCAACCATGCCAACCATGCCAACCATACCAACCATGCCAACCATGTCAACCTTACCAACCACATCAACCATACCAACCATACCAACCATACCAACAATACCAACCATACCAACCATGTCAACCATACCAACCACATGAACCATACCAACCATACCAAACATACCAACCATACCAACCATACCAACCTTACCAACCATGCCAACCATGCCAACCATACCAACCATGCCAACCATGTTAACCTTACCAACCACATCAACCATACCAACCATACCAACCACACCAACCATACCAAACATACCAACCATACCAACCTTACCAACCATACCAACCTTACCAACCATGCCAACCATACTAAACATACCAACCATACCAACCATGCCAACCATACTAACCTTACCAACCATGCCAACCATACTAAACATACCAACCATACCAACTATGCCAACCATACCAACCATGTCAACCTTACCAACCACATCAACCATACCAACCATACCAACCATGCCAACAATATCAATCATACCAAGCTTACCAACCATGCCAACCATGCCAACCATACCAACCTTACCAACCATGCCAACCATGCCAACCATACCAATCATGTCAACCATACCAACCACATGAACCATACCAACCATACCAAACATACCAACCATACCAACCATACCAACCTTACCAACCATGTCAACCATACCAACCACATGAACCATACCAACCATACCAAACATACCAACCATACCAACCATACCAACCATACCAACCTTACCAACCATGCCAACCATGCCAACCATACCAACCTTACCAACCATGCCAACCATGCCAACCATACCAACCATGCCAACCATGTCAACCTTACCAACCACATCAACCATACCAACCATACCAACCACACCAACCATACCAACCATACCAACCATACCAAACATACCAACCATACCAACCTTACCAACCATGCCAACCATACTAAACATACCAACCATACCAACCATGCCAACCATACCAACCATACCAACCATACCAACCATACCAACCATGTCAACCATACCAACCACATGAACCATACCAACCATACCAAACATACCAACCATACCAACCATACCAACCTTACCAACCATGCCAACCATGCCAACCATACCAACCATGCCAACCATGTCAACCTTACCAACCACATCAACCATACCAACCATACCAACCACACCAACCATACCAACCATACCAAACATACCAACCATACCAACCTTACCAACCATGCCAACCATACTAAACATACCAACCATACCAGCCATGCCAACCATACCAACCATGCCAACCATATCAACCATACCAACCATGTCAACCATGCCAACCATACCAACCACACCAACCTTACCAACCATACCAACCATACCAACCACACCAACCATACCAACCATACCAACCATACCAACTTTACCAACCATGCCAACCATACCAACCATGCCAACCATACCAACCATGTCAACTATGGCAACCATACCAACCATACTAACCATGCCAACCTTAACAACCATGCTAACCATACCAATCTTACCAACCATGCCAAACATACCAACCATGTCAACCAGACCAACCATACCAATCTTACCAACCATGTCAACCATACCAACCACACCAACCATACCAACAATACCAACCATAAAAACTATACCAACCATGGCAACCATACCAGCCATAACAAGCATACCAACCTTACCAACCATGCCAACCATACCAACCATACCAACCATGCCAACCATACCAACCTTACAAACCATGCCAACCATACTAAATATACCAACAATACCAACCATGCCAACCATACCAACCATGCCAACCATGTCAACCTTACCAACCACATCAACCATACCAACCATACCAACCATGCCAACCATATCAACCATACCAAGCTTACCAACCATGACAACCATACCAACCATGCCAACCATATCAACCATACCAACCATGTCAACCATGTCAACCATGCCAACCATACCAACCACACCAACCATACCAACCATACCAACTTCACCAACCATGCCAACCATGCCAACCATACCAAGCTTACCAACCATGATAACCATACCAATCATACCAACCATACCAACCTTACCAACCATGTCAACCATACCAACCATGTCAACCTTACCAACCACATCAAACATACCAACCATACCAACCACACCAACCATACCAACCATACCAACCACACCAACCATACCAACCATACGAACCACACCACCCATACCAAACATACCAACCATACCAACCTTACCAACCATGCCAACCATACTAAACATACCAACCATACCAACCATGCTAACCATACCAACCATGCCAACCATGTCAACCATACCAACCATACCAACCTTACCAACCATGCCAACCATACTAAACATACCAACCATACCAACCATGCTAACCATACCAACCATGCCAACCATGTCAACCATACCAACCACATCAACCATACCAAACATACCAACCATACACACCGTACCAACCATGCCAACCATACCAGCCATACCAACCATACCAACCTTACCAACCATGCCAACTTCACCAACCATGCCAACCATACCAAGCTTACCAACCATGACAACCATACCAACCATGCCAACCATATCAACCATACCAAGCTTACCAACCATGACAACCATACCAACCATTCCAACCATATCAACCATACCAACCATGTCAACCATGCCAACCATACCAACCACAACAACCATACCAACCATACCAACTTCACCAACCACACCACCCATACCAAATATACCAACAATACCAACCTTACCAACCATGCCAACCATACTAAACATACCAACCATACCAACCATGCTAACCATACAAACCATGCCAACCATGTCAACCATACCAACCACATCAACCATACCAAACATACCAACCATACACACCGTACCAACCATGCCAACCATACCAGGCATACCAACCATACCAACCTTACCAACCATGCCAACTTCACCAACCATGCCAACCATACCATGCTTACCAACCATGACAACCATACCAAGCTTACCAACCATGACAACCATACCAACCATGCCAAACATATCAACCATACCAACCATGTCAACCATGCCAACCATACCAACCACAACAACCATACCAACCATACCAACTTCACCAACCATGCCAACCATACCAAACATACCAAGCTTACCAACCATGACAACCGTACCAACCATACCAACCTTACCAACCATGTCAACCATACCAACCATACCAACCATGTCAACCTTACCAACCACATCAACCATACCAACCACACCAACCATAAAAACCATACCAACCACACCAACCATACCAACCATACCAACCACACCACCCATACCAAACATACCAACCATACCAACCTTACCAACCATGCCATACATACTAAACATACCAACCATACAAACCATGCTAACCATACCAACCATGCCAACCATGTCAACCATACCAACCACATCAACCATACCAACCATACCAAACATACCAGCCATACCAACCATACCAACCATACCAACCATACCAACCTTACCAACCATGCCAACCGTACTAAACATACCAACCATACCAACCATGCCAACTATACCAACCATGCCAACCATACCAACCATGCCAACCATACCAACTTCACCAACCATGCCAACCATACCAACCATACCAAACATAACAGTCATACCAACCATACCAACCATACCAACCTTACCAAAAATGCCAACCGTACTAAACATACCAACTATACCAACCATGCCAACTATACCAACCATGCCAACCATACCAACCACACCAACCATACCAACTTCACCAACCATGCCAACCATACCAAGCTTACTAACCAGGACAACCATACCAACCATATCAAACATACCAACCATATCAACCATGCCAACCATACCAACCACACCAACCTTACCAACCATACCAACCATACCAACCTTACCAACTTCACCAACCATACCAAGCTTACCAACCATGACAACCATACCAACCATGCCAACCATGACAACCGTACCAACCATACCAACTTCACCAACTATGCCACCCATACCAACTTCACCAACCATGCCAACCATACCAACCATACCAAGCTTACCAACAACGACAACCATACCACCCATACCAACCTTACCAACCATGTCAACCATACCAACCATACCAACCATGTCAACCTTACCAACCACATCAACCATACCAACGATACCAACCACACCAACCATACCAACCATACCAACCACACCAACCATACCAACCATACCAACCACACCACCCATACCAAACATACGAACCATACCAACCTTACCAACCATGCCAACCATACTAGAAATACCAACCATACCAACCATGCTAACCATACCAACCACGCCAACCATGTCAACCATACCAACCACATCAACCATACCAACCATACCAAACATACCAGCCATACCAACCATACCAACCTTACCAACCATGCCAACCATACTAAACATACCAACCATACCAACCATTCCAACCATACCAACCATGCCAACCATGTCAACCATACCAACCACATCAACCATACCAACCATACCAACTTCACCAACCATGCCAACCATACCAACCATACCAAGCTTACCAACCATGACAACCATACCAACCATGCCAACCATATCAACCATGTCAACCTTACCAACCATGTCAACCATGTCAACCATACCAACCACACCAACCATACAAACAATACCAGCCATACCAACCACACCACCCATACCAAACATACCAACCATACCAACCTTACCAACCATGCCAACCATACTAAACATACCAACCATACCAACCATGCTAACCATAAAAACCATGCCAACCATGTCAACCATACCAACCACATCAACCATACCAACCATACCAAACATACCAGCCATACCAACCATACCAACCATACCAACCTTACCAACCATACCAACCACACCAACCATACCAACAATACCAACCATACCAACCATACACACCGTACCAACCATGCCAACCTTACCAGCCATACCAACCATACCAACCTTACCAACCATGACAACCATACCAACCATACACACCGTACCAACCATGCCAACCATACCAGCCATACCAACCATACCAACCTTACCAACCTTGCCAACTTCACCAACCATGCCAACCATACCAACCATACCAAGCTTACCAACCATGACAACCATACCAACCATGCCAACCATATCAACCATACCCAGCTTACCAACCATGACAACCATACCAACCATGCCAACCATGCCAACCATATCAACCATACCAACCATGTCAACCATGCCAACCATACCAACCACATCAACCATACCAACCATACCAACCATACCAACTTCGCCAACCATGCCAACCATACCAAGCTTACCAACCATGACAACCATATCAACCATACCAACCATGTCAACCATGCCAACCATACCAACCACACCAACCTTACCAACCATACCAATTATACCAACCACACCAACCATACCAACTTCACCAACCACACCAACCATACCAACCATACCAAGCTTACCAACCATGACAACCATACCAACCATACCAACCATGCCAAACAATACCAACCACACCAACCTTACCAACCATACCAACCATACCAACCACACCAACCATACCAACCATACCAACTTCACCAACCACACCAACCATACCAAGCTTACCAACCATGACAACCATACCAACCATACCAACCATACCAACCACACCAACCATACCAACCATACCAACTTCACCAACCACACCAACCATACCAACCATACCAAGCTTACCAACCATGACAACCATACCAACCATACCAACCATGCCAACCATATCAACCATACCAACCATACCAACCTTACCAACCTTGCCAACTTCACCAACCATGCCAACCATACCAACCATACCAAGCTTACCAACCATGACAACCATACCAACCATGCCAACCATATCAACCATACCCAGCTTACCAACCATGACAACCATACCAACCATGCCAACCATGCCAACCATATCAACCATACCAACCATGTCAACCATGCCAACCATACCAACCACATCAACCATACCAATCATACCAACCACACCAACCATACCAACCATACCAACTTCGCCAACCATGCCAACCATACCAAGCTTACCAACCATACCAACCACACCAACCTTACCAACCATACCAACCATACCAACCACACCAACCATACCAACCATACCAACTTCACCAACCATGCCAACCATACCAACCACACCAACCTTACCAACCATACCAACCATACCAACCACACCAACCATACCAACCATACAAACTTCACCAACCATGCCAACCATACCAACCATACTAACCATGCCAACCATACCAACCATGTCAACTATGCCAACCATACCAACCATACTAAACATGCCAACCTTAACAACCATGCTAACCATACCAATCTTACCAACCATGCCAAACATACCAACCATGTCAACCAGACCAACCATACCAATCTTACCAACCATGTCAACCATACCAACCACACCAACCATACCAACGATGGCAACCATACCAGCCATAACAACCATAACAACCTTACCAACCATGCCAACCATACCAACCATACCAACCATGCCAACCATACCAACCTTACAAACCATGCCAACCATACTAAATATACCAACAATACCAACCATGCCAACCATACCAACCATGCCAACCATGTCAACATTACCAACCACATCAACCATACCAACCATACCAACCATGCCAACCATATCAACCATACCAAGCTTACCAACCATGACAACCATACCAACCATGCCAACCATATGACCCATACCAACCATGTCAACCATGCCAACCATACCAACCACACCAACCATACCAACCATACCAACCATACCAACCATACCAACCATACCAACCATACTAACTTCACCAACCATGCCAACCATGCCAACCATACCAAGCTTACCAACCATGATAACCATACCAACCATACCAACCTTACCAACCATGTCAACCATACCAACCACATCAACCATACCAACCATACCAACAATACCAACCATACCAACTTCACCAACCATGCCAACCATACCAACCATACCAAGATTACCAACCATACCAAACATACCAACCATGCCAACCATACCAAACATACCAAACATACCAAATATACCAACCATACCAATCATACCAACCATACGAACTATACCAACCATACTAACCATGCCAACCATGTCAACCATACCAACCACATCAACCATACCAACCATACCAACAATACCAACCATACCAACTTCACCAACCATGCCAACCATACCAACCATACCAAGCTTACCAACCATACCAAACATACCAACCATACCAACCATACCAAACATACCAACCATACCCACCATACCAACCACACCAACCATACCAACCATACCAACCTTACCAACCATGCCAACCATACCAATCTTACCAACCATGCACACCATAAAAACCATGTCAACCATGCCAACCATACCAACCATGCCAACCATGTCAAATATACCGACCACATCAACCATACCAACCATACCAAACATACCAACCATACCAACCATACACAAAGTACCAACCATGTCAACCATACCAGCCATACAAACCATACCAACCTTACCAACCATGCCAACTTCAACAACCATGCCAACCATACCAACCATACCAAGCTTACCAACCATGACAACCATATCAACCATACCAAGCTTACCAACCATGACAACCATACCAACCATATAAACCATACCAATCATGTCAACCTTACCAACCACATCAACCATACCAACCACACCAAATATACCAACCTTACCAACCATGCCAACCATACTAAACATACCAACCATACCAACCATGCTAACCATGCCAACCATGCCAACCATACCAACCACATCAACCATACTAACCATACCAAACATACCAGCCATACCAACCATACCAACCATACCAACCTTACCAACCATGCCAACCACACTAAACATACCAACCATACCAACCATACCAACCATGCCAACCATGTCAACCATGCCAACCATACCAACCACACCAACCTTACCAACCATACCAACCACACCAACCCAACCAACCATACCAACTTCACCAACCATGCCAACCATACCAAGCTTACCAACCATGACAACCATACCAACCATAATAACCTTACCAACCATGTCAACCTTACCAACCATGTCAACCAAACCAACCACACCAACCATACCAAAAATACCAACCATACCAACCATACCAACCATACCAACCATGCCAACCATACCAACCATATCAACTATGCCAACCATACCAACCATACTAGCCATACCAAGCTTACCAACTATGACAACCATACCAACCATACCAACCATAACAATCTTACCAAACATGTCAACCATACCAACCATACCAATCATGTGAACCTTACCAACCACATCAACCATACCAACCATACCAACCACACCAACCATAGCAACCATACCAACCACACCACCCATAACAAACATACCAACCATACCAACCTTACCAACCATGCCAACCATACTAAACATACCAACCATGCCAACCATGTCAACCATGCCAACCATACCAACCACACCAACCATACCAACCACATCAACCATACCAACCATACCAAACATACCAGCCATACCAACCATACCAACCATAAAAACTTTACCAACCATGCCAACCATACTAAACATACCACCCATACCAACCATGCTAACCATACCAACCATGCCAACAACGTCAACCATACCAACCACATCAACCATACCAACCATACCAAACATACCAACCATACCAACCATACCAACCTTACAAACCATGCCAACCATACTAAACATACCAACCATACCAACATTGCCAACCATACCAACCATGCCAACCTTACCAACTATGCCAACCATACTAAACATACCAACCATGCCAACCTTACCGACCATGCCAACCATACTAAACATAACAACCATACCAACCATGCGAACAATACCAACCATGCCAACCTTACCGACCATGCCAACCATACTAAACATAACAACCATACCAACCATGCGAACAATACCAACCATGCCAACCATGTAAACCATACCAACCACATCAACTATACCAACCATACCAAACATACCAACCACACCAACCATAACAACTTCACCAACCATGCCAACCATACCAACCATGCCAACCATACCAAGCTTAAGAACCATGACAACCATACCAACCATGCCAACCAAATCAACCATACCAAGCTTACCAACCATGACAACCATACCAACCATGCCAACCATATCAACCATACCAACCATGTCAACCATGCCAGCCATACCAACCACACCAACCATACCAACCATACCAACAATACCAAACATACCAACCATACCAACCTTACCGACCATGCCAACCATACTAAACATAACAACCATACCAACCATGCGAACAATACCAACCATGCCAACCATGTAAACCATACTAACCACATCAACTATACCAACCATACCAAACATACCAACCACACCAACCATACCAACCATACCAACTTCACCAACCATGCCAACCATACCAACCATGCCAACCATACCAAGCTTACCAACCATGACAACCATACCAACCATGCCAACCAAATCAACCATACCGAGCTTACCAACCATGACAACCATACCAACCATGCCAACCATATCAACCATACCAACCATGTCAACCATGCCAACCATACCAACCACAACAACCATACCAACCATACCAACTTCACCAACCATGCCAACCATACCAACCATACCAAGCTTACCAACCATGACAACCATACCAACCATACCAAACTTACCAACCATGTCAACCATACCAACCATACCAACCATACCAACCATGTCAACCTTACCAACCACATCAAACATACCAACCATACCAACCACACCAACCATACCAACCACACCAACCATACCAACCATACGAACCACACCACCCATACCAAACATACCAACCATACTAACCTTACCAACCATGCCAACCATACTAAACATACCAACCATACCAACCATGCTAACCATACCAACCATGCCAACCATGTCAACCATACCAATTATACCAACCTTACCAACCATGCCAACCATACTAAACATACCAACCATACCAACCATGCTAACCATACCAACCATGCCAACCATACCAACCACATCAACCATACCAAACATACCAACCATACACACCGTACCAACCATGCCAACCATACCAGCCATACCAACCATACCAACCTTACCAACCATGCCAACTTCACCAACCATGTCAACCATACCAACCACACCACCCATAACAAACATACCAACCATACCAACCTTACCAACCATGTCAACCATACCAATTATACCAACCTTACCAACCATGCCAACGATACTAAACATATCAACCATACCAACCATGCTAACCATACCAAACATGCCAACCATGTCAACCATACCAACCACATCAACCATACCAACCACACAAACCATACCAACCATACGAACCACACCACCCATACCAAACATACCAACCATACCAACCTTACCAACCATGCCAACCATACTAAACATACCAACCATACCAACCATGCTAACCATACCAACCATGCCAACCATGTCAACCATACCAATTATACCAACCTTACCAACCATGCCAACCATACTAAACATACCAACCATACCAACCATGCTAACCATACCAACCATGCCAACCATGTCAACCATACCAACCACATCAACCATACCAAACATACCAACCATACACACCGTACCAACCATGCCAACCATACCAACCATGCCAACCATACCAACCATACCAACCATGTCAACCTTACCAACCATGCCATACATACTAAACATACCAACCATACCAACCATGCTAACCATACCAACCATGCCAACCATGTCAACCATACCAACCATGCCAACCTTACCAACTATGCCAACCATACTAAACATACCAACCATGCCAACCATACCAACCATGCCAACCATGTCAACCTTACCAACCACATCAACCATACCAACCATACCAACCATTCCAACCATATCAACCATACCAACCATGTCAACCATGCCAACCATACCAACCACAACAACCATGCCAACCATACCAACCATACCAACCACACCACCCATACCAAACATACCAACCATACCAACCTTACCAACCATGCCATACATACTAAACATACCAACCATACCAACCATGCTAACCATACCAACCATGCCAACCATGTCAACCATACCAACCATGCCAACCTTACCAACTATGCCAACCATACTAAACATACCAACCATGCCAACCATACCAACCATGCCAACCATGTCAACCTTACCAACCACATCAACCATACCAACCATACCAACCATTCCAACCATATCAACCATACCAACCATGTCAACCATGCCAACCATACCAACCACAACAACCATACCAACCATACCAAATTCACCAACCATGCCAACCATACCAAGCTTACCAACCATGACAACCATATAAACCATACCAACCATGTCAACCTTACCAACCACATCAACCATACCAACCACACCACCCATACCAAACATACCAACAATACCAACCTTACGAACCATGCCAACCATACTAAACATACCAACCATACCAACCATGCTAACCATACCAACCATGCCAACCATGTCAACCATACCAACCACATCAACCATACCAAACATACCAACCATACACACCGTACCAACCATGCCAACCATACCAGCCATACCAACCATACCAACCTTACCAACCATGCCAACTTCACCAACCATGCCAACCATACCAAGCTTACCAACCATGACAACCATACCAACCATGCCAACCATATCAACCATACCAAGCTTACCAACTATGCCAACCATACTAAACATACCAACCATGCCAACCATACCAACCATGCCAACCATGTCAACCTTACCAACCACATCAACCATACCAACCATACCAGCCATACCAACCATACCAACCTTACCAACTATGCCAACCATACTAAACATACCAACCATGCCAACCATACCAACCATGTCAACCTTACCAACCACATCAACCATACCAACCATACCAGCCATACCAACCATACCAACCTTACCAACTATGCCAACCATACTAAACATACCAACCATGCCAACCATACCAACCATGCCAACCATGTCAACCTTACCAACCACATCAACCATACCAACCATGTCAACCATGCCAACCATACTAACCGCACCAACCATACCAACCTTACCAACCATACCAACCACACCAACCATACCAACAATACCAACCATACCAACCATACACACCGTACCAACCATGCCAACCATACCAGCCATACCAACCATACCAACCTTACCAACTATGCCAACCATACACACCGTACCAACCATGCCAACCATACCAGCCATACCAACCATACCAACCTTACCAACCATGCCAACTTCACCAACCATGCCAACCATACCAAGCTTACCAACATTGCCAACCATACCAACCATGCCAACCTTACCAACTATGCCAACCATACTAAACATACCAACCATGCCAACCATACCAACCATGCCAACCATGTCAACCTTACCAACCACATCAACCATACCCACCATACCAGCCATACCAACCATACCAACCTTACCAACTATGCCAACCATACTAAACATACCAACCATGCCAACCATACCAACCATGTCAACCATGTCAACCTTACCAACCACATCAACCATACCAACCATACCAACCTTGCCAACCATGCCAACCATGCCAACCATACCAACCATGCCAACCATGTCAACCTTACCAACCACATCAACCATACCAACCATGTCAACCATGCCAACCATACCAACCGCACCAACCATACCAACCATACCAACCTTACCAACCATACCAACCACACCAACCATACCAACAATACCAACCATACCAACCATACACACCGTACCAACCATGCCAACCATACCAGCCATACCAACCATACCAACCTTACCAACCTTGCCAACTTCACCAACCATGCCAACCATACTAAACATACCAACCATACCAACCATGATAACCATACCAACCATACCAACCATACCAACCATACCAACCATACCAACCATGTCAACCATACCAACCACATGAACCATACCAACCATACCAAACATACCAACCATACCAACCTTACCAACCATGCCAACCATGCCAACCATACCAACCATGTCAACCATGCCAACCATACCAACCACACCAACCATACCAACCATACCAACCTTACCAACCATACCAACCACACCAACCATACCAACAATACCAACCATACCAACCATACACACCGTACCAACCATGCCAACCATACCAGCCATACCAGCCATACCAACCTTGCCAACTTCACTAACCATGCCAACCATACCAACCATACCAACCATAACAAGCTTACCAACCATGACAACCATACCAACCATGCCAACCATATCAACCATACCCAGCTTACCAACCATGACAACCATACCAACCATGCCAACCATGCCAACCATATCAACCATACAAACCATGTCAACCATGCCAACCATACCAACCATACAAAGCTTACCAACAATGACAACCATACCAACCATACCAACCTTACCAACCATGTCAACTATACCAACCATACCAACCATGTCAACCTTACCAACCACATCAATCTTACCAACCATACCAACCACACCAACCATACCAACCATACCAACCACACCAACCTACCAACCATAGCAACCACACCACCCATACCAAACATACCAACCATACCAACCTTACCAACCATGCCAACCATACTAAACATACCAACCATACCAACCATGCTAACCATACCAACCATGCCAACCATGTCAACCATACCAACCACATCAACCATACCAACCATGTCAACCATACCAACCACATGAACCATACCAACCATACCAAACATACCAACCATACCAACCATACCAACCATACCAACCTTACCAACCATGCAAACCATGCCAACCATACCAACCATGTCAACCATGCCAACCATACCAACCACACCAACCATACCAACCATACCAACCTTACCAACCATACCAACCACACCAACCATACCAACAATACCAACCATACCAACCATACACACCGTACCAACCATGCCAACCATACCAGCCATACCAACCTTACCAACCTTGCCAACTTCACTAACCATGCCAACCATACCAACCATAACAAGCTTACCAACCATGACAACCATACCAAGCATGCCAACCATATCAACCATACCCAGCTTACCAACCATGACAACCATACCAACCATGCCAACCATGCCAACCATATCAACCATACCAACCATGTCAACCATGCCAACCATACCAACCATACACAGCTTACCAACAATGACAACCATACCAACTATACCAACCTTACCAACCATGTCAACTATACCAACCATACCAACCATGTCAACCTTACCAACCACATCAATCTTACCAACCATACCAACCACACTAACCATACCAACCATACCAACCATACCAACCATACCAACCACACCAACCATACCAACCATAGCAACCACACCACCCATACCAAACATACCAACCATACCAACCTTACCAACTATACCAACCATACCAACCATGTCAACCTTACCAACCACATCAATCTTACCAACCATACCAACCACACCAACCATACCAACCATACCAACCATACCAACCATACCAACCACACCAACCATACCAACCATAGCAACCATACCAACCACATGAACCATACCAACCATACCAAACATACCAACCATACCAACCATACCAACCATACCAACCTTACCAACCATGCAAACCATGCCAACCATACCAACCATGTCAACCATGCCAACCATACCAACCACACCAACCATACCAACCATACCAACCTTACCAACCATACCAACCACACCAACCATACCAACAATACCAACCATACCAACCATACACACCGTACCAACCATGCCAACCATACCAGCCATACCAACCTTACCAACCTTGCTAACTTCACTAACCATGCCAACCATACCAACCATAACAAGCTTACCAACCATGACAACCATACCAAGCATGCCAACCATATCAACCATACCCAGCTTACCAACCATGACAACCATACCAACCACACCAACCTTACCAACCATACCAACCATACCAACCACACCAACCATACCAACCATACCAACTTCACCAACCATGCCAACCATACCAACCACACCAACCTTACCAACCATACCAACCATACCAACCACACCAACCATACCAACCATACCAACTTCACCAACCATGCCAACCATACCAACCATACTAACCATGCCAACCATACCAACCATGTCAACTATGCCAACCATACCAACCATACTAAACATGCCAACCTTAACAACCATGCTAACCATACCAATCTTACCAACCATGCCAAACATACCAACCATGTCAACCAGACCAACCATACCAATCTTACCAACCATGTCAACCATACCAACCACACCAACCATACCAACGATGGCAACCATACCAGCCATAACAACAATAACAACCTTACCAACCATGCCAACCATACCAACCATACCAACCATGCCAACCATACCAACCTTACAAACCATGCCAACCATACTAAATATACCAACAATACCAACCATGCCAACCATACCAACCATGCCAACCATGTCAACATTACCAACCACATCAACCATACCAACCATACCAACCATGCCAACCATATCAACCATACCAAGCTTACCAACCATGACAACCATACCAACCATGCCAACCATATCAACCATACCAACCATGTCAACCATGCCAACCATACCAACCACACCAACCATACCAACCATACCAACCATACTAACTTCACCAACCATGCCAACCATGCCAACCATACCAAGCTTACCAACCATGATAACCATACCAACCATACCAACCTTACCAACCATGTCAACCATACCAACCACATCAACCATACCAACCATACGAACAATACCAACCATACCAACTTCACCAACCATGCCAACCATACCAACCATACCAAGATTACCAACCATACCAAACATACCAACCATGCCAACCATACCAACCTTACAAACCATGCCAACCATACTAAATATACCAACAATACCAACCATGCCAACCATACCAACCATGCCAACCATGTCAACCATACCAAGCTTACCAACCATGACAACCATACCAACCATGCCAACCATACCAACCATACCAACCATGCCAACCATACCAACCATACCAACCACACCAACCATACCAACCATGTCAACCATGCCAACCATACCAACCACACCAACCATACCAACCTTACAAACCATGCCAACCATACTAAATATACCAACAATACCAACCATGCCAACCTTACCAACCACATCAACCATACCAACCATGCCAACCATATCAACCATGCCAACCATGTCAATAATGCCAACCATACCAACCACATCAACCATACCAACCATACCAACCATACGAACAATACCAACCATACCAACTTCACCAACCATGCCAACCATACCAACCATACCAAGATTACCAACCATACCAAACATACCAACCATGCCAACCATACCAACCTTACAAACCATGCCAACCATACTAAATATACCAACAATACCAACCATGCCAACCATACCAACCATGACAACCATATCAACCATACCAAGCTTACCAACCATGACAACCATACCAACCATGCCAACCATATCAACCATACCAACCATGTCAACCATGCCAACCATACCAACCACACCAACCATACCAACCATGTCAACCATGCCAACCATACCAACCACACCAACCATACCAACCATGACAACCATACCAACCATACCAAGCTTACCAACCATGACAACCATACCAACCATGCCAACCATATCAACCATACCAACCATGTCAACCATGCCAACCATACCAACCACACCAACCATACCAACCATGTCAACCATGCCAACCATACCAACCACACCAACCATACCAACCATACCAACCATACTAACTTCACCAACCATGCCAACCATGCCAACCATACCAACCATACCAAGCATACCAAGCATACCTAACTTACCAACCATGTCAACCATACCAACCATGCCAACCATACCAACCATACCAACCATACCAACCATACCAACCATACCAACCATACCAACTTTACCAACCACATCAACCATACCACCCATACCAACCATACCAAGCATACCAAGCATACCAAGCATACCAAGCATACCAAGCATACCAAGCATACCAAGCATACCAAGCATACCAAGCATACCAAGCATACCAAGCATACCAACCATACCAACCATGCCAACCATACCAACCTTACCAAGCATACCAACCATACCAACCATGTCAACCTTACCAACCACATCAACCATACCACCCATACCAAGCATACCAAGCATACCAAGCATACCAAGCATACCAAGCATACCAATCATACCAAGCATACCAAGCATACCAAGAATACCAAGCATACCAAGCATACCAAGCATACCAAGCATACCAAGCATACCAAGCATACCAAGCATACCAACCATACCAACCGTACCAACCATACCAACCATGCCAACCATACCAAGCATACCAAGCATACCAACCATACCAAGCATACCAAGCATACCAAGCATACCAAGCATACCAAGCATACCAAGCATACCAAGCATACCAACCATACCAAGCATACCAAGCATATCAACCATGCCAACCATATCAACCATACCAAGCTTACCAACCATGACAACCATACCAACCATGCCAACCATATCAACCATACCAACCTTACCAACCACATCAACCATACCAACCATGCCAACCATATCAACCATGCCAACCATGTCAATAATGCAAACCATACCAACCACACCAACCATACCAACCATGCCAAGCATACCAAGCATACCAAGCATACCAAGCATACCAAGCATACCAAGCATACCAAGCATACCAAGCATACCAAGCATACCAATCATACCAAGCATACCAAGCATACCAAGAATACCAAGCATACCAAGCATACCAAGCATACCAAGCATACCAAGCATACCAAGCATACCAACCATGCCAACCATACCAACCATACCAACCATGTCAACCATGCCAACCATACCAACCACACCAACCATACCAACCATACCAACCATACTAACTTCACCAACCATGCCAACCATGCCAACCATACCAAGCTTACCAACCATGATAACCATACCAACCATACCAACCTTACCAACCATGTCAACCTTACCAACCACATCAACCATACCAACCATGCCAACCATATCAACCATGCCAACCATGTCAATAATGCCAACCATACCAACCACACCAACCATACCAACCATACCAACCATACCAGCCATACCAACCAAACCAACCTTATCAACCATGCCAACTTCACCAACTATGCCAACCATACCAAGCTTACCAACCATGACAACCATATTAACCATACCAACCATACCAACCATGCCAAGCATACCAACCATACCAACCATGTCAACCATACCAACCTTGCCAACCATACCAACCATGCCAACCATACCAACCATGCCAACCATACCAACCTTACCAACCATGTCAACCATACCAACCTTGCCAACCATACCAACCATGCCAACCATACCAACCATGCCAACCATACCAACCATGCCAAGCATACCAAGCATACCAAGCATACCAACCATACCAACCATACCAAGCATACCTAACTTACCAACCATGTCAACCATACCAACCATGCCAACCATACCAACCATACCAACCATACCAACCATACCAACCATACCAACCATACCAACTTTACCAACCACATCAACCATACCACCCATACCAACCATACCAAGCATACCAAGCATACCAAGCATACCAAGCATACCAAGCATACCAAGCATACCAAGCATACCAAGCATACCAAGCATACCAAGCATACCAACCATACCAACCATGCCAACCATACCAACCTTACCAAGCATACCAACCATACCAACCATGTCAACCTTACCAACCACATCAACCATACCACCCATACCAAGCATACCAAGCATACCAAGCATACCAAGCATACCAAGCATACCAAGCATACCAATCATACCAAGCATACCAAGCATACCAAGAATACCAAGCATACCAAGCATACCAAGCATACCAAGCATACCAAGCATACCAAGCATACCAAGCATACCAACCATACCAACCGTACCAACCATACCAACCATGCCAACCATACCAAGCATACCAAGCATACCAACCATACCAAGCATACCAAGCATACCAAGCATACCAAGCATACCAAGCATACCAAGCATACCAACCATACCAAGCATACCAAGCATATCAACCATGCCAACCATATCAACCATACCAAGCTTACCAACCATGACAACCATACCAACCATGCCAACCATATCAACCATACCAACCATACCAAGCATACCAAGCATACCAAGCATACCAACCATACCAAGCATACCAACCATGCCAACCATACCAACCTTACCAACCATGTCAACCATACCAACCATGCCAACCATACCAACCATGCCAACCATACCAACCATACCAACCATACCAAGCATACCAAGCATACCAAGCATACCAACCATGCCAACCATACCAACCTTACCCACCATGTCAACCATGTCAACCATACCAACCATGCCAACCATACCAACCATGCCAACCATACCAACCATACCAACCATACCAAGCATACCAAGCATACCAAGCATACCAACCATGCCAACCATACCAACCTTACCCACCATGTCAACCATGTCAACCATACCAACCATGCCAACCATACCAACCATACCAACCATGCCAACCATACCAACCATACCAAGCATACCAAGCATACCAACCATACCAACCATGCCAACCATACCAACCATACCAACCATACCAAGCATACCAAGCATACCAAGCATACCAACCATGCCAACCATACCAAGCATACCAAGCATACCAAGCATACCAAGCATACCAAGCATACCAAGCATACCAAGCATACCAAGCATACCAAGCATACCAAGCATACCAAGCATACCAACCATACAAAGCATACTAAGCATACCAAGCATACCAACCATGCCAACCATACCAACCTTAACCACCATGTCAACCATGTCAACCATACCAACCATGCCAACCATACCAACCATGCCAACCATACCAACCATACCAACCATACCAAGCATACCAAGCATACCAAGCATACCAACCATGCCAACCATACCAACCTTACCCACCATGTCAACCATGTCAACCATACCAACCATGCCAACCATACCAACCATACCAACCATGCCAACCATACCAACCATACCAACCATACCAAGCATACCAAGCATACCAAGCATACCAAGCATACCAACCATACCAATCATACCAAGCATATCAACCATGCCAACCATATCAACCATACCAAGCTTACCAACCATGACAACCATACCAACCATGCCAACCATATCAACCATACCAACCATACCAAGCATACCAAGCATACCAAGCATACCAACCATACCAACCATGCCAACCATACCAACCATACCAACCGTACCAAGCATACCAACCATACCAAGCATACCAACCATACCAACCATACCAAGCATACCAAGCATACCAAGCATACCAAGCATACCAAGCATACCAAGCATACCAAGCATACCAAGCATACCAAGCATACCAAGCATACCAAGCATACCAACCATACCAACCGTACCAACCATACCAACCATGCCAACCATACCAAGCATACCAACCATACCAAGCATACCAAGCATACCAAGCATACCAAGCATACCAAGCATACCAAGCATACCAAGCATACCAAGCATACCAACCATACCAAGCATACCAAGCATATCAACCATGCCAACCATATCAACCATACCAAGCTTACCAACCATGACAACCATACCAACCATGCCAACCATATCAACCATACCAACCATACCAAGCATACCAAGCATACCAAGCATACCAAGCATACCAAGCATACCAACCATACCAAGCATACCAACCATGCCAACCATACCAACCTTACCAACCATGTCAACCATACCAACCATGCCAACCATACCAACCATGCCAACCATACCAACCATGCCAACCATACCAAATATACCAACCATGCCAACCATACCAACCATACCAACCATACCAACCATGCCAACCATACCAACCATACCAACCATACCAACCATGCCAACCATACCAACCATACCAACCATACCAACCATACCAACCATGCCAACTATGCCAACCATACCAAGCTTACCAACCATGACAACCATACCAACCATACCAACCATGCCAACTATGCCAACCATACCAAGCTTACCAACCATACCAACCATACCAACCATACCAACCATACCAACCATACCAACCATACCAACCATGCCAACTATGCCAACCATACCAAGCTTACCAACCATGACAACCATACCAACCATACCAACCATACCAAGCATACCAAGCATACCAACCATACAAAGCATACCAAGCATACCAAGCATACCAACCATACCAAGCATCTCAAGCATACAAAGCATACCAAGCATACCAAGCATACCAAGCATACCAAGCATACCAAGCACACCAAGCATACCAACCATACCAACCATACCAAGCATACCAAGCATACCAAGCATACCAACCATGCCAACCATATCAACCATACCAAACTTACCAACCATGACAACCATACCAACCATGCCAACCATATCAACCATACCAACCATTCCAACCATACGAAGCATACCAAGCATACCAAGCATACCAAGCATACCAAGCATACCAAGCATACCAACCATACCAAGCATACCAAGCATACCAAGCATAACACCCATACCAACCATACCAACCATACCAAGCATACCAAGCATACCAAGCATACCAAGCATACCAAGCATACCAACCATACCAAGCATACCAAGCATACCAAGCATACCAAGCATACCAAGCATACCAAGCATACCAAGCATACCAACCATACCAACCATGCCAACCATACCAACCTTACCAACCATGTCAACCATACCAACCATGCCAACCATACCAAGCATGCCAACCATACCAACCATGCCAACCATACCAACCATACCAACCGTACCAATCATACCAAGCATACCAAGCATACCAACCATACCAACCTTACCAACCATGTCAACCATACCAACCATGCCAACCATACCAACCATACCAACCATGCCAACCATACCAACCATACCAACCATACCAACCATGCCAACCATACCAACCATACCAACCATGCCAACCATACCAACCATACCAACCGTACCAAGCATACCAACCATACCAACCATACCAACCATACCAACCATACCAATCATACCAAGCATACCAAGCATACCAAGCATACCAAGCATGCCAAGCATACCAAGCATACCAACCATACCAAGCATACCAAGCATAAAAAGCATACCAAGCATACCAAGCATACCAAGCATACCAAGCATACCAACCATACCAACCGTACCAACCATACCAACCATGCCAACCATAACAAGCATACCAAGCATACCAACCATACCAAGCATACCAAGCATACCAACCATACCAACCATACCAAGCATACCAAGCATACCAAGCATACCAAGCATACCAACCATACCAAGCATACCAAGCATACCAAGCATACCAACCATGCCAACCATACCAACCTTACCAACCATGTCAACCATACCAACCATGCCAACCATACCACCCATACCAACCATACCAAGCATACCAAGCATACCAAGCATACCAAGCATACCAACCATACCAAGCATACCAAGCATACCAAGCATACCAACCATACCAACCATACCAAGCATAATAACCATACCAACCATGTCAACCTTACCAACCACATCAACCATACCACCCATACCAACCATACCAAGCATACCAAGCATACCAACCATACCAACCATACCAACCGTACCAATCATACCAACCATACCGAGCATACCAACCATGTCAACCTTACCAACCATTTCAACCATACCACCCATACCAACCATACCAAGCATACCAAGCATACCAAGCATACCAATCATACCAAGCATACCAAGCATACCAAGCATACCAAGCATACCAAGCATACCAAGCATACCAAACATACCAACCATACCAACCATGCCAACCATACCAACCTTACCAACAATGTCAACCATACCAACCATACCAACCATGCCAACCATACCAACCATACCAACCGTACCAATCATACCAACCATACCAAGCATACCTACCATGTCAACCTTACCAACCATTTCAACCATACCACCCATACCAACCATACCAACCATACCAAGCATACCAAGCATACCAACCATACCAAGCATACCAACCATACCAACCATGTGAACCTTACCAACCACATCAACCATACCACCCATACCAACCATACCAACCATACCAACCATACCAACCATACCAACCATACCAACCATACCAACCATACCAAGCATACCAACCATGTCAACCTTACCAACCACATCAACCATACCACCCATACCAACCATACCAAGCATACCAAGCATACCAATCATACCAAGCATACCAAGCATACCAAGCATACCAAGCATACCAAGCATACCAAGCATACCAAGCATACCAAGCATACCAAGCATACCAACCATGCCAACCATACCAACCTTACCAACCATGTCAACCATACCAACCATGCCAACCATACCACCCATACCAACCATACCAAGCATACCAAGCATACCAAGCATACCAAGCATACCAAGCATACCAAGCATACCAAGCATACCAAGCATACCAAGCATACCAAGCATACCAACCATACCAAGCATACCAACCTTACCAACCATGTCAACCATACCAACCATGCCAGCCATACCAACCATACCAACCATGCCAACCATACCAACCATACCAACCATACCAACCATGCCAACCATACCAACCATACCAACCATGCCAACCATACCAACCATACCAACCGTACCAAGCATACCAACCATACCAACCATGTCAACCTTACCAACCACATCAACCATACCACCCATACCAACCATACCAAGCATACCAAGCATACCAAGCATACCAATCATACCAAGCATACCAAGCATACCAAGCATACCAAGCATACCAAGCATACCAAACATACCAACCATACCAACCATGCCAACCATACCAACCTTACCAACCATACCAACCATACCAACCATACCAACCATACCAACCATACCAACCATACCAACCATGTCAACCTTACCAACCACATCAACCATACCAACCATACCAACGACACCAACCATACCAACCATATCAACCATGCCAACCATGCCAACCATACCAACCATACCAACCATGTCAACCTTACCAACCACATCAACCATACCAACCATACCAACCACACCAACCATAACAACCATATCAACCATGTCAACCATACCAACCTTACCAACCATGTCAACCATACCAACCATGCCAACCATACCAACCATGCCAACCATACCAACCATACCAACCATACCAAGCATACCAAGCATACCAACCATACAAAGCATACCAAGCATACCAAGCATACCAAGCATACCAACCATGCCAACCATACCAACCTTACCAACCATGTCAACCATACCAACCATACCAACCATGCCAACCATACCAACCATACCCACCGTACCAATCATACCAACCATACCAAGCATACCAAGCATACCAAGCATACCAACCATACCAACCATGCCAACCATACCAACCTTACCAACCATGTCAACCATACCAACCATGCCAACCATACCAACCATGCCAACCATACGAACGATGCCAACCATACCAACCATACCAACCATACCAACCATACCAACCATACCAACCATACCAACCATACCAAGCATACCAAGCATACCAACCATACAAAGCATACCAAGCATACCAAGCATACCAACCATGCCAACCATACCAACCTTACCAACCATGTCAACCATACCAACCATACCAACCATGCCAACCATACCAACCATACCAACCGTACCAATCATACCAACCATACCAAGCATACCAAGCATACCAAGCATACCAAGCATACCAACCATACCAACCATGCCAACCATACCAACCATACCAACCGTACCAAGCATACCAACCATACCAACCATACCAACCATGTCAACCTTACCAACCACATCAACCATACCACCCATACCAACCATACCAAGCATACCAAGCATACCAAGCATACCAATCATACCAAGCATACCAAGCATACCAACCGTACCAATCATACCAACCATACCAAGCATACCAAGCATACCAAGCATACCAAGCATACCAACCATACCAACCATGCCAACCATACCAACCATACCAACCATACCAACCATACCAACCATGTCAACCTTACCAACCACATCAACCATACCAACCATACCAACCACACCAACCATACCAACCATATCAACCATGCCAACCATACCAACCATACCAACCATGTCAACCTTACCAACCACATCAACCATACCAACCATACCAACCACACCAACCATAGCAACCATATCAACCATGTCAACCATACCAACCTTACCAACCATGTCAACCATACCAACCATGCCAACCATACCAACCATGCCAACCATACGAACCATGCCAACCATACCAACCATACCAACCATACCAACCATACCAAGCATACCAACCATACAAAGCATACCAAGCATACCAAGCATACCAACCATGCCAACCATACCAACCTTACCAACCATATCAACCATGTCAACCATACCAACCATACCAACCATGTCAACCTTACCAACCACATCAACCATACCAACCATGCCAACCATATCAACCATGCCAACCATGTCAATAATGGCAACCATACCAACCACACCAACCATACCAGCCATACCAACCATGCCAACCATACCAACCATACCAACCATACCAACCATACCAACCATGTCAACCTTACCAACCACATCAACCATACCAACCATGTCAACCTTACCAACCACATCAACCATACCAACCATACCAACCACACCAACCATAGCAACCATATCAACCATGTCAACCATACCAACCTTACCAACCATGTCAACCATACCAACCATGCCAACCATACCAACCATGCCAACCATACGAACCATGCCAACCATACCAACCATACCAACCATACCAACCATACCAACCATACCAACCATACCAACCATACCAACCATACCAAGCATACCAACCATACAAAGCATACCAAGCATACCAAGCATACCAACCATGCCAACCATACCAACCTTACCAACCATGTCAACCATACCAACCATACCAACCATGCCAACCATACCAACCATACCAACCGTACCAATCATACCAACCATACCAAGCATACCAAGCATACCAAGCATACCAAGCATACCAACCATACCAACCATGCACCCCATACCAACCTTACCAACCATGTCAACCATACCAACCATGCCAACCATACCAGCCATGCCAACCATACGAACCATGCCAACCATACCAACCATACCAACCATACCAACCATACCAACCATACCAACCATACCAAGCATGCCAACCATACGAACCATGCCAACCATACCAACCATACCAACCATACCAACCATACCAACCATACCAACCATACCAAGCATACCAACCATACAAAGCATACCAAGCATACCAAGCATACCAACCATGCCAACCATACCAACCTTACCAACCATGTCAACCATACCAACCATACCAACCATGCCAACCATACCAACCATACCAACCGTACCAATCATACCAACCATACCAAGCATACCAAGCATACCAAGCATACCAACCATACCAACCATACCAACCATGTCAACCATACCAACAATACCAACCATGCCAACCATACCAACCATACCAACCGTACCAATCATACCAACCATACCAAGCATACCAAGCATACCAAGCATACCAAGCATACCAACCATACCAATCATGCCAACCATACCAACCATACCAACCATACCAACCATGTCAACCTTACCAACCACATCAACCATACCAACCATACCAACCACACCAACCATACCAACCATACCAACCATACCAACCATACCAACCATACCAACCATACCAACCATACCAAACATACCAAGCATACCAAGCATACCAACCATACAAAGCATACCAAGCATACCAAGCATACCAACCATGCCAACCATACCAACCATACCAACCATACCAACCATACCAACCATGTCAACCTTACCAACCACATCAACCATACCAACCATACCAACCACACCAACCATACCAACCATGCCAACCATACCAACCATACCAACCGTACCAATCATACCAACCATACCAAGCATACCAAGCATACCAACCATACCAACCATGCCAACCATACCAACCTTACCAACCATGTCAACCATACCAACCATGCCAACCATACCAACCATGCCAACCATACGAACCATGCCAACCATACCAACCATACCAACCATACCAACCATACCAACCATACCAACCATACCAACCATACCAACCATACCAAGCATACCAAGCATACCAACCATACAAAGCATACCAAGCATACCAAGCATACCAACCATGCCAACCATACCAACCTTACCAACCATGTCAACCATACCAACCATACCAACCATGCCAACCATACCAACCATACCAACCGTACCAATCATACCAACCATACCAAGCATACCAAGCATACCAAGCATACCAAGCATACCAACCATACCAACCATGCCAACCATACCAACCATACCAACCATACCAACCATACCAACCATACCAACCATGTCAACCTTACCAACCACATCAACCATACCAACCATACCAACCATACCAACCACACCAACCATACCAACCATATCAACCATGTCAACCATACCAACCATACCAACCATGTCAACCTTACCAACCACATCAACCATACCAACCATGCCAACCATATCAACCATGCCAACCATGTCAATAATGGCAACCATACCAACCACACCAACCATACCAACCATACCAGCCATACCAACCATACCAACCTTACCAACCATGCCAACTTCACCAACTATGCCAACCATACCAAGCTTACCAACCATGACAACCATACCAACCATGCCAACCATATCAACCATACCAAGCTTACCAACCATACAAAGCATACCAAGCATACCAAGCATACCAACCATGCCAACCATACCAACCTTACCAACCATGTCAACCATACCAACCATGCCAACCATACCAACCATGCCAACCATGTCAACCATGTCAACCATACCACCCATACCAACCATACCAACCATACCAACCATACCAACCATACCAACCGTACCAATCATACCAACCATGCCAACTTCACCAACTATGCCAACCATACCAAGCTTACCAACCATGACAACCATACCAACCATACCAACCATACCAACCATACCAAGCATACCAACCATACAAAGCATACCAAGCATACCAAGCATACCAACCATGCCAACCATACCAACCTTACCAACCATGTCAACCATACCAACCATACCAACCATACCAACCATACCAACCATGTCAACCTTACCAACCACATCAACCATACCAACCATGCCAACCATATCAACCATGCCAACCATGTCAATAATGCCAACCATACCAACCACACCAACCATACCAACCATACCAGCCATACCAACCATACCAACCTTATCAACCATGCCAACTTCACCAACTATGCCAACCATACCAAGCTTACCAACCATGACAACCATATTAACCATACCAACCATACCAAGCATACCAAGCATACCAACCATACAAAGCATACCAAGCATACCAAGCATACCAACCATGCCAACCATACCAACCTTACCAACCATGTCAAAAATACCAACCATGCCAACCATACCAACCATGCCAACCATACCAATCATGTCAACCTTACCAACCACATCAACCATACCACCCATACCAACCATACCAAGCATACCAAGCATACCAAGCATACCAAGCATACCAACCATACCAAGCATACCAACCATACCAACCATGTCAACCTTACCAACCACATCAACAATACCACCCATACCAACCATACAAAGCATACCAAGCATACCAAGCATACCAAGCATACCAAGCATACCAAGCATACCAACCATACAAAGCATACCAAGCATACCAAGCATACCAACTATGCCAACCATACCAACCTTACCAACCATGTCAACCTTACCAACCACATCAACCATACCACCCATACCAACCATGCCAAGCATACCAAGCATACCAAGCATACCAAGCATACCAAGCATACCAAGCATACCAAGCATACCAAGCATACCAAGCATACCAAGCATACCAACCATACCAACCATACCAAGCATACCAAGCATACCAAGCATACTTAACTTACCAACCATGTCAACCATACCAACCATGCCAACCATACCAACCATACCAACCATACCAACCATACCAACCATACCAACCATACCAACTTTACCAACCACATCAACCATACCACCCATACCAACCATACCAACCATAAAAAGCATACCAAGCATACCAAGCATACCAAGCATACCAAGCATACCAAGCATACCAAGCATACCAAGCATACCAAGCATACCAAGCATACCAACCATACCAACCATACCAACCATGCCAACCATACCAACCTTACCAAGCATACCAACCATACCAACCATGTCAACCTTACCAACCACATCAACCATACCACCCATACCAAGCATACCAAGCATACCAAGCATACCAAGCATACCAAGCATACCAAGCATACCAATCATACCAAGCATACCAAGCATACCAAGAATACCAAGCATACCAAGCATACCAAGCATACCAAGCATACCAAGCATACCAAGCATACCAAGCATACCAAGCATACCAACCATACCAACCGTACCAACCATACCAACCATGCCAACCATACCAAGCATACCAAGCATACCAACCATACCAAGCATACCAAGCATACCAAGCATACCAAGCATACCAAGCATACCAACCATACCAAGCATACCAAGCATATCAACCATGCCAACCATATCAACCATACCAAGCTTACCAACCATGACAACCATACCAACCATGCCAACCATATCAACCATACCAACCATACCAAGCATACCAAGCATACCAAGCATACCAACCATACCAAGCATACCAACCATGCCAACCATACCAACCTTACCAACCATGTCAACCATACCAACCATGCCAACCATACCAACCATGCCAACCATACCAACCATACCAACCATACCAAGCATACCAAGCATACCAATCATACCAACCATGCCAACCATACCAACCTTACCCACCATGTCAACCATGTCAACCATACCAACCATGCCAACCATACCAACCATGCCAACCATACCAACCATACCAACCATACCAAGCATACCAAGCATACCAAGCATACCAACCATGCCAACCATACCAACCTTACCCACCATGTCAACCATGTCAACCATACCAACCATGCCAACCATACCAACCATACCAACCATGCCAACCATACCAACCATACCAAGCATACCAAGCATACCAACCATACCAACCATGCCAACCATACCAACCATACCAACCATACCAAGCATACCAAGCATACCAAGCATACCAACCATGCCAACCATACCAAGCATACCAAGCATACCAAGCATACCAAGCATACCAAGCATACCAAGCATACCAAGCATACCAACCATACAAAGCATACTAAGCATACCAAGCATACCAACCATGCCAACCATACCAACCTTAACCACCATGTCAACCATGTCAACCATACCAACCATGCCAACCATACCAACCATGCCAACCATACCAACCATACCAACCATACCAAGCATACCAAGCATACCAAGCATACCAACCATGCCAACCATACCAACCTTACCCACCATGTCAAAAATGTCAACCATACCAACCATGCCAACCATACCAACCATACCAACCATGCCAACCATACCAACCATACCAACCATACCAAGCATACCAAGCATACCAAGCATACCAAGCATACCAACCATACCAATCATACCAAGCATATCAACCATGCCAACCATATCAACCATACCAAGCTTACCAACCATGACAACCATACCAACCATGCCAACCATATCAACCATACCAACCATACCAAGCATACCAAGCATACCAAGCATACCAAGCATACCAAGCATACCAAGCATACCAACCATACCAACCATGCCAACCATACCAACCATACCAACCGTACCAAGCATACCAACCATACCAAGCATACCAACCATACCAACCATACCAAGCATACCAAGCATACCAAGCATACCAAGCATACCAAGCATACCAAGCATACCAAGCATACCAAGCATACCAAGCATACCAAGCATACCAAGCTTACCAAGCATACCAACCATACCAACCGTACCAACCATACCAACCATGCCAACCATACCAAGCATACCAAGCATACCAACCATACCAAGCATACCAAGCATACCAAGCATACCAAGCATACCAAGCATACCAAGCATACCAAGCATACCAAGCATACCAACCATACCAAGCATACCAAGCATATCAACCATGCCAACCATATCAACCATACCAAGCTTACCAACCATGACAACCATACCAACCATGCCAACCATATCAACCATACCAACCATACCAAGCATACCAAGCATACCAAGCATACCAAGCATACCAACCATACCAAGCATACCAACCATGCCAACCATACCAACCTTACCAACCATGTCAACCATACCAACCATGCCAACCATACCAACCATGCCAACCATACCAACCATACCAACCATACCAAGCATACCAAGCATACCAAGCATACCAACCATGCCAACCATACCAACCTTACCCACCATGTCAACCATGTCAACCATACCAACCATGCCAACCATACCAACCATACCAACCATGCCAACCATGCCAACCATACCAAATATACCAACCATGCCAACCATACCAACCATACCAACCATGCCAACCATACCAACCATACCAACCATACCAACCATGCCAACCATACCAACCATACCAACCATACCAACCATACCAACCATACCAACCATACCAACCATACCAACCATGCCAACTATGCCAACCATACCAAGCTTACCAACCATGACAACCATACCAACCATACCAACCATGCCAACTATGCCAACCATACGAACCACACCACCCATACCAAACATACCAACCATACCAACCTTACCAACCATGACAACCATACCAACCATACCAACCTTACCAACCATGTCAACTATACCAACCATACCAACCATACCAACCATGTCCACCTTACCAACCACATCAACCATACCAACCATACCAACCACACCAACCATAAAAACCATACCAACAACACCAACCATACCAACCATACCAACCACACCACCCATACCAAACATACCAACCATACCAACCTTACCAACCATGCCATACATACTAAACATACCAACCATACTAACCATGCTAACCATACCAACCATGCCAACCATGTCAACCATACCAACCACATCAACCATACCAACCATACCAAACATACCAGCCATACCAACCATACCAACTTCACCAACCATGCCAACCATACCAAACATACCAAGCTTACCAACCATGACAACCATACCAACCATACCAACTTCACCAACCATGCCAACCATACCAAACATACCAAGCTTACCAACCATGACAACCATACCAACCATACCAACCTTACCAACCATGTCAACCATACCAAACATACCAAGCTTACCAACCATGACAACCATACCAACCATACCAACCTTACCAACCATGTCAACCATACCAACCATACCAACCATACCAAAAATGTCAACCTTACCAACCACATCAACCATACCAACCATACCAACCACACCAACCATAAAAACCATACCAACCACACCAACCATACCAACCATACCAACCACACCACCCATACCAAACATACCAACCATACCAACCTTACCAACCATGCCATACATACTAAACATACCAACCATACCAACCATGCTAACCATACCAACCATGCCAACCATGTCAACCATACCAACCACATCAACCATACCAACCATACTAAACATACCAGCCATACCAACAATACCAACCATACCAACCTTACCAACCATGCCAACCGTACTAAACATACCAACCATACCAACCATGCCAACTATACCAACCATGCCAACCATACCAACCATGCCAACCATACCAACTTCACCAACCATGCCAACCATACCCACCATACCAAACATACCAGCCATACCAACCATACCAACCATACCAACCTTACCAACCATGCCAACCGTACTAAACATACCAACCATGCCAACTATACCAACCATGCCAACCATACCAACCACACCAACCATACCAACTTCACCAACCATGCCAACCATACTAACCATGCCAACCATATCAAACATACCAACCATGTCAACCATGCCAACCATACCAACCACACCAACCTTACCAACCATACCAACCATACCAACCACACCAACCATACCAACTTTACCAACCATACCAACCATACCAAGCTTACCAACCATACCAACCTTACCAACCATGTCAACCTTACCAACCATGTCAACCATGTCAACCATACCAACCACACCAACCACACCAACCATACCAAAAATACCAACCATACAAACCATACCAACCATGCCAACCATACCAACCATGTCAACTATGCCAACCATACCAACCATACTAACCATGCCAACCTTAACAACCATGTTAACCATACCAATCTTACCAACCATGCCAACCATACCAACCATGTCAACCAGACCAACCATACCAACCTTATCAACCATGTCAACCATATCAACCATACCAACCACACCAACCATACCAACAATACCAACCATACCAGCCATAACAACCATACCAGCCATAACAACCATACCAACCTTACCAACCATGCCAACCATACCAACCATACCAACCATACCAACCACGCCAACCATACCAACCTTACCAACCATGCCAACCATATTAAACATACCAACCATGCCAACCATACCAACCATGTCAACCTTACCAGCCACATCAACCATATCAACCATACCAACCATGTCAACCATATCAACCATACCAAGCTTACCAACCATGACAACCATACCAACCATGCCAAACATATCAACCATACCAACCATGTCAACCATGCCAACCATACCAACCACACCAACCATACCAACCTTACCAACTTCACCAACCATGCCAACCATACCAACCATACCAACCATACCAAGCTTACCAACCATGACAACCATACCAACCATACCACCCTTACCAACCATACCAACCATACCAACCATGTCAACCTTACCAACCACATCAACCATACCACCCATACCAAACATACCAACCATACCAACCTTACCAACCATGTCAACCATACCAACCATACCAACCATGTCAACCTTACCAACCACATCAACCATACCAACCATATCAACCATGTCAACCATATCAACCATACCAAGCTTACCAACCATGACAACCATACCAACCATGCCAAACATATCAACCATACCAACCATGTCAACCATGCCAACCATACCAACCACACCAACCATACCAACCTTACCAACTTCACCAACCATGCCAACCATACCAAGCTTACCAACCATGACAACCATACCAACCATACCAACCTTACCAACCGTGTCAACCATACCAACCATACCAACCATACCAACCATGTCAACCTTACCAACCACATCAACCATACCACCCATACCAAACATACCAACCATACCAACCTTACCAACCATGCCAACCATACCAACCATACCAACCATACCAACCATGCCAACCATACCAACCTTACCAACCATGCCAACCATATTAAACATACCAACCATGCCAACCATACCAACCATGTCAAACTTACCAACCACATCAACCATACCAACCATACCAACCATGTCAACCATATCAACCATACCAAGCTTACCAACCATGACAACCATACCAACCATGCCAAACATATCAACCATACCAACCATGTCAACCATGCCAACCATACCAACCATACCAACCTTACCAACTTCACCAACCATGCCAACCATACCAAGCTTACCAACCATGAAAACCATACCAACCATACCAATCTTACCAACCATGTCAACCATACCAACCATACCAACCATGTCAACCTTACCAACCACATCAACCATACCACCCATACCAACCATACCAACCTTACCAACTATGCCAACCATACTAAACATACCAACCATGCCAACCATGCCAACCATGTAAACCATACCAACCACATCAACTATACCAACCATACCAAACATACCAACCACACCAACCATACCAACTTCACCAACCATGCCAACCATACCAACCATGCCAACCATACCAAGCTTACCAACCATGACAACCATACCAACCATGCCAACCATATCAACCATACCAAGCTTAAAAACCATGACAACCATACCAACCATGCCAACCATATCAACCATACCAACCATGTCAACCATGCCAACCATACCAACCACAACAACCATACCAACCACACCAACTTCACCAACCATGCCAACCATACCAACCATACCAAGCTTACCAACCATGACAACCATACCAACCATACCACCCTTACCAACCATGTCAACCATACCAACCATACCAACCATGTCAACCTTACCAACCACATCAAACATACCAACCATACCAACCACACCAACCATACCAACCATACCAACCACACCAACCATGCCAACCATACCAACCATACCAACCATACCAACCATACCAACCATACCAACCATACCAACCATACCAACCATACCAACCATACCAACCATACCAACCATACCAACCATGCCAACTATGCCAACCATACCAAGCTTACCAACCATGACAACCATACCAACCATACCAACCATACCAAGCATACCAACCATACCAACCATACCAACCATACCAACCATACCAACCATACCAACCATACCAACCATACCAACCATACCAACCATACCAACCATGCCAACCATACCAAATATACCAACCATGCCAACCATACCAACCATACCAACCATGCCAACCATACCAACCATACCAACCATACCAACCATGCCAACCATACCAACCATACCAACCATACCAACCATACCAACCATGCCAACCATACCACCCATACCAAGCATACCAAGCATACCAAGCATACCAAGCATACCAAGCATACCAAGCATACCAATCATACCAAGCATACCAAGCATACCAAGCATACCAAGCATACCAAGCATACCAAGCATACCAAGCATACCAACCATACCAAGCATACCAACCATGCCAACCATACCAACCTTACCAACCATGTCAACCATACCAACCATGCCAACCATACCAACCATGCCAACCATACCAACCATACCAACCATACCAAGCATACCAAGCATACCAAGCATACCAACCATGCCAACCATACCAACCTTACCCACCATGTCAACCATGTCAACCATACCAACCATGCCAACCATACCAACCATGCCAACTATGCCAACCATACCAACCATACCAACCATACCAACCATGCCAACCATACCAACCATACCAAACATGCCAACCATACCAACCATACCAACCATACCAACCATGCCAACCATACCAACCATACCAACCATACCAACCATGCCAACCATACCAACCATACCAACCATACCAACCATACCAACCATACCAACCATACCAACCATGCCAACCATACCAACCATACCAACCATACCAACCATGCCAACCATACCAACCATACCAACCATACCAACCATACCAACCATGCCAACCATACCAACCTTACCCACCATGTCAACCATGTCAACCATACCAACCATGCCAACCATACCAACCATACCAACCATACCAACCATACCAACCATACCAACCATGCCAACCATGCCAACCATACCAACCATACCAACCATACCAACCATGCCAACCATACCAACCATACCAAACATGCCAACCATACCAACCATACCAACCATACCAACCATACCAACCATGCCAACCATACCAACCATACCAACCATACCAACCATACCAACCATGCCAACTATGCCAACCATACCAAGCTTACCAACCATGACAACCATGCCAACCATACCAACCATGTCAACCTTACCAACCACATCAACCATACCAACCATGCCAACCATATCAACCATGCCAACCATGTCAATAATGCCAACCATACCAACCACACCAACCATACCAACCATACCAGCCATACCAACCATACCAACCTTACCAACCATGCCAACTTCACCAACTATGCCAACCATACCAAGCTTACCAACCATGACAACCATACCAACCATACCAACCATAAGAAGCATACCAAGCATACCAACCATACAAAGCATACCAAGCATACCAACCATGCCAACCATACCAACCTTACCAACCATGTCAACCATACCAACCATGCCAACCATACCAACCATACCAACCATGTCAACATTACCAACTACATCAACCATACCACCCATACCAACCATACCAAGCATACCAAGCATACCAAGCATACCAAGCATACCAACCATACCAACCATACCAACCATGTCAACCTTACCAACCACATCAACCATACCACCCATACCAACCATACCAAGCATACCAAGCATACCAAGCATACCAACCATACCAAGCATACCAAGCATACCAAGCATACCAAGCATACCAAGCATACCAACCATACAAAGCATACTAAGCATACCAAGCATACCAACCATGCCAACCATACCAACCTTACCAACCATGTCAACCTTACCAACCACATCAACCATACCACCCATACCAACCATACCAACCATACCAAGCATACCAAGCATACCAACCATACCAACCATGCCAACCATACCAACCTTACCAACCATGTCAACCTTACCAACCACATCAACCATACCACCCATACCAACCATGCCAACCATACCAACCATGCCAACCATACCAACCATGCCAACCATACCAACCATACCAACCATACCAAGCATACCAAGCATACCAACCATGTCAACCTTACCAACCACATCAACCATACCAACCATGCCAACCATATCAACCATGCCAACCATGTCAATAATGCCAACCATACCAACCACACCAACCATACTAACCATACCAGCCATACCAACCATACCAACCATACCAACCATACCAACCATACCACCCATACCAACCATACCAACCATACCAAGCATACCAAGCATACCAAGCATACCAACCATACCAAGCATACCAAGCATACCAAGCAACCAAGCATACCAAGCATACCAAGCATACCAAGCATACCAACCATACAAAGCATACCAAGCATACCAAGCATACCAACTATGCCAACCACACCAACCTTACCAACCATGTCAACCTTACCAACCACATCAACCATACCACCCATACCAACCATACCAACCATACCAAGCATACCAAGCATACCAAGCATACCAACCATACCAAGCATACCAACCATACCAACCATGTCAACCTTACCAACCACATCAACCATACCACCCATACCAACCATACCAAGCATACCAAGCATACCAAGCATACCAAGCATACCAAGCATACCAAGCATACCAAGCATACCAACCATACCAAGCATACCAAGCATACCAAGCATACCAAGCATACCAACCATACAAAGCATACCAAGCATACCAAGCATACCAACCATGCCAACCATACCAACCTTACCAACCATGTCAACCTTACCAACCACATCAACCATACCACCCATACCAACCATACCAACCATACCAAGCATACCAAGCATACCAACCATACCAACCATGCCAACCATACCAACCTTACCAACCATGTCAACCTTACCAACCACATCAACCATACCACCCATACCAACCATACCAACCATACCAACCATACCAACCATGCCAACCATACCAACCATACCAACCATACCAACAATACCAACCATGCCAACCATACCAACCTTACCAACCATGTCAACCTTACCAACCACATCAACCATACCACCCATACCAACCATACCAACCATACCAACCATGCCAACCATACCAACCATACCAACCATGCCAACCATACCAACCATACCAACCATACCAACCATACCAAGCATACCAAGCATACCAAGCATACCAACCATACCAAGCATACCAACCATACCAACCATGTCAACCTTACCAACCACATCAACCATACCACCCATACCAACCATACCAAGCATACCAAGCATACCAAGCATACCAAGCATACCAAGCATACCAACCATACCAAGCATACCAAGCATACCAAGCATACCAAGCATACCAAGCATACCAACCATACCAAGCATACCAAGCATACCAAGCAACCAAGCATACCAAGCATACCAAGCATACCAAGCATACCAAGCATACCAACCATACAAAGCATACCAAGCATACCAACTATGCCAACCATACCAACCTTGCCAACCATGTCAACCTTACCAACCACATCAACCATACCACCCATACCAACCATACCAACCATACCAAGCATACCAAGCATACCAACCATACCAACCATGCCAACCATGCCAACCATACCAACCTTACCAACCATGTCAACCTTACCAACCACATCAACCATACCACCCATACCAACCATACCAACCATACCAACCATACCAACCATACCAACCATGCCAACCATACCAACCATACCAACCATGCCAACGATACCAACCATGCCAACCATACCAACCATACCAACCATACCAAGCATACCAAGCATACCAACCATGTCAACCTTACCAACCATACCAACCATGCCAACCATACCAACCTTACCAACCATGTCAACCATACCAACCATGCCAACCATACCAACCATACCAACCATACCAACCATACCAAGCATACCAAGCATACCAACCATACAAAACATACCAAGCATACCAAGCATACCAACCATGCCAACCATACCAACCTTACCAACCTTACCAACCATGTCAACCTTACCAACCACATCAACCATACCACCCATACCAACCATACCAACCATACCAAGCATACCAAGCATACCAACCATACCAACCATGCCAACCATACCAACCTTACCAACCATGTCAACCATACCAACCATGCTAACCATACTAACCATGCCAACCATACCAACCATACCAACCATACCAACCATACCAACCATGCCAACCATGCCAACCATACCAACCATACCAACCATACCAAGCATGCCAACCATACCAACCATACCAACCATACCAACCTTACCAACCATGTCAACCATACCAACCATGCCAACCATACCAACCATGCCAACCATACCAACCATACCAACCATACCAACCATACCAAGCATACCAAGCATACCAAGCATACCAACCATACAAAACATACCAAGCATACCAAGCATACCAGCCATGCCAACCATACCAACCATACCAACCTTACCAACCTTACCAACCATGTCAACCTTACCAACCACATCAACCATACCACCCATACCAACCATACCAACCATACCAAGCATACCAAGCATACCAGCCATACCAACCATGCCAACCATACCAACCTTACCAACCATGTCAACCATACCAACCATGCTAACCATACCAACCATACCAACCATACCAACCATACCAACCATGCCAACCATGCCAACCATACCAACCATACCAACCATACCAAGCATGCCAACCATACCAACCATACCAACCATACCAACCATACCAAGCATACCAACCATGTCAACCTTACCAACCATACCAACCATGCCAACCATACCAACCTTACCAACCATGTCAACCATACCAACCTTGCCAACCATACCAACCATGCCAACCATACCAATCATGCCAACCATACCAACCTTACCAACCATGTCAACCATACCAACCATGCCAACCATACCAACCATACCAACCATACCAACCATGTCAACCTTACCAACCACATCAACCATACCACCCATACCAACCATGCCAACCATACCAACCATACAAAGCATACCAAGCATACCAAGCATACCAAGCATACCAAGCATACCAAGCATACCAAGCATACCAAGCATACCAACCATGCCAACCATACCAACCATACCAACCATGCCAACCATACCAACCATACCAACCGTACCAAGCATACCAACCATACCAACCATACCAACCATACCAACCATACCAACCATACCAACCATACCAAGCATACCAAGCATACCAAGCATACCAAGCATACCAAGCATACAAAGCATACAAAGCATACCAAGCATACCAACCGTACCAACCATACCAACCATGCCAACCATACCAAGCATACCAAGCATACCAACCATACCAAGCATACCAAGCATACCAAGCATACCAAGCATACCAAGCATACCAAGCATACCAACCATACCAAGCATACCAAGCATATCAACCATGCCAACCATATCAACCATACCAAGCTTACCAACCATGACAACCATACCAACCATGCCAACCATATCAACCATACCAACCATACCAAGCATACCAAGCATACCAAGCATACCAAGCATACCAACCATACCAAGCATACCAAGCATACCAACCATGCCAACCATACCAACCTTACCAACCATGTCAACCATACCAACCATGCCAACCATACCAACCATGCCAACCATACCAACCATACCAACCATACCAAGCATACCAAGCATACCAAGCATACCAAGCATACCAACCATGCCAACCATACCAACCTTACCAACCATGTCAACCATGTCAACCATACCAACCATGCCAACCATACCAACCATACCAACCATACCAACCATACCAACCATGCCAACCATGCCAACCATGCCAACCATACCAACCATGCCAACCATACCAACCATGCCAACCATACCAACCATACCAACCATGCCAACCATACCAACCATGCCAACCATACCAACCATACCAACCATACCAACCATACCAACCATACCAACCATGCCAACTTCACCAACTATGCCAACCATACCAAGCTTACCAACCATGACAACCATACCAAGCATACCAAGCATACCAACCATACAAAGCATACCAAGCATACCAAGCATACCAACCATGCCAACCATACCAACCTTACCAACCATGTCAACCATACCAACCATGCCAACCATACCAACCATGCCAACCATACCAACCATGTCAACCTTACCAACCACATCAACCATACCAACCATGCCAACCATATCAACCATGCCAACCATGTCAATAATGCCAACCATACCAACCACACCAACCATACCAACCATACCAGCCATACCAACCATACCAACCATGCCAACCATACCAACCATACCAACCATACCAAGCATACCAAGCATACCAACCATGTCAACCTTACCAACCATACCAACCATGCCAACCATACCAACCATGCTAACCATACCAACCTTACCAACCATGTCAACCATACCAACCATGCCAACCATACCAACCGTACCAACCATACCAACCATACCAAGCATACCAAGCATACCAAGCATACCAACCATACAAAGCATACCAAGCATACCAAGCATACCAACCATGCCAACCATACCAACCTTACCAACCATGTCAACCTTACCAACCATGTCAACCTTACCAACCACATCAACCATACCACCCATACCAACCATACCAAGCATACCAAGCATACCAAGCATACCAACCATGCCAACCATACCAATCATACCAACCATACCAACCATGTCAACCATACCAACCATACCAACCATACCAACCATACCAACCGTACCAACCATACCAACCATGCCAACCATACCAAGCATACCAAGCATACCAAGCATACCAAGCATACCAAGCATACCAAGCATACCAAGCATACCAAGCATACCAAGCATACCAAGCATACCAAGCATACCAACCATACCAACCTTACCAACCATGTCAACCATGCCAACCATACCAACCATAACAACCATACCAACCATGCCAACCATGCCAACCATACCAACCATACCAACCATACCAAGCATACCAAGCATACCAAGCATACCAAGCATACCAAGCATACCAAGCATACCAAGCATACCAAGCATACCAACCATGCCAACCATACCAACCATACCAACCATGCCAACCATGTCAACCATACCAACCATGTCAACCTTACCAACCACATCAACCATCCCACCCATACCAACCATACCAAGCATACCAAGCATACCAAGCATACCAACCATGCCAAACATACCAACCTTACCAACCATGTCAACCATACCAACCATGCCAACCATACCAACCATACCAACCATACCAACCATACCAACCATGCCAACCATGCCAACCATACCAACCATACCAACCATACCAAGCATACCAAGCATACCAAGCATACCAAGCATACCAACCATACCAACCATGCCAACCATGTCAACCATACCAACCATATCAACCATGTCAACCTTACCAACCACATCAACCATACCACCCATACCAACCATACCAAGCATACCAACCATACCAACCATACCAACCATACCAACCATACCAACCATGTCAACCTTAATAACCACATCAACCATGCCAACCATATCAACCATATCAACCATACCAAGCTTACCAACCATGACAACCATACCAACCATGCCAACCATATCAACCATACCAACCATACCAACCATACCAACCATACCAAGCATACCAAGCATACCAAGCATACCAAGCATACCAGCCATACCAAGCATACCAACCATACCAACCATGCCAACCATGTCAACCATACCAACCAAACAACCATGTCAACCTTACCAACCACATCAACCATACCACCCATACCAACCATACCAACCATACCAAGCATACCAAGCATACCAAGCATACCAACCATACCAAGCATACCAAGCATACCAAGCATACCAAGCATACCAAGCATACCAAGCATACCAACCATACCAAGCATAACAAGCATACCAAGCATACCAAGGATACCAAGCATACCAAGCATACCAAGCATACCAAGCATACCAAGCATACCAACCATACCAACCATACCAACCATACCAACCATACCAACCATACCAACCATGCCAACCATGCCAACCATACCAACCATACCAAGCATACCAAGCATACCAAGCATACCAAGCATACCAAGCATACCAAGCATACCAAGCATACCAACCATGCCAACCATACCAACCTTACCAACCATGTCAACCATACCAACCATGCCAACCATACCAACCATACCAAGCATACCAACCATACCAAGCATACCAAGCATACCAAGCATACCAAGCACACCAAGCATACCAAGCATACCAAGCATACCAAGCATACCAAGCATACCAAGCATACCAACCATACCAAGTATACCAAGCATACCAAGCATACCAACCATACCAAGCATACCAACCATACCAACCATGCCAACCATGTCAACCATACCAACCATGTCAACCTTACCAACCACATCAACCATACCACCCATACCAACCATACCAACCATACCAAGCATACCAAGCATACCAAGCATACCAACCATACCAAGCATACCAAGCATACCAACCATACCAAGCATACCAAGCATACCAAGCATACCAAGAATACCAAGCATACCAAGCATACCAAGCATACCAACCATACCAAGCATACCAAGCATACCAAGCATACCAAGCATGACAACCATACCAACCATGCCAACCATACCAACCTTACCAACCATGTCAAAATTACCAACCACATCAACCATACCACCCATACCAACCATACCAAGCATACCAAGCATACCAAGCATACCAACCATGCCAACCATACCAATCATACCAACCATACCAACCATGAAAACCATACCAACCATACCAACCATACCAACCATACCAACCATACCAACCGTACCAACCATACCAACCATACCAAGCATACCAAGCATACCAAGCATACCAAGCACACCAAGCATACCAAGCATACCAAGCATACCAAGCATACCAAGCATACCAAGCATACCAACCATACCAAGTATACCAAGCATACCAAGCATACCAACCATACCAAGCATACCAACCATACCAACCATGCCAACCATGTCAACCATACCAACCATGTCAACCTTACCAACCACATCAACCATACCACCCATACCAACCATACCAACCATACCAAGCATACCAAGCATACCAAGCATACCAAGCATACCAACCATACCAAGCATACCAAGCATACCAAGCATACCAAGCATACCAAGAATACCAAGCATACCAAGCATACCAAGCATACCAACCATACCAAGCATACCAAGCATACCAAGCATACCAAGCATGACAACCATACCAACCATGCCAACCATACCAACCTTACCAACCATGTCAACCTTACCAACCACATCAACCATACCACCCATACCAACCATACCAACCATACCAACCATACCAACCATACCAAGCATACCAAGCATACCAACCATACCAACCATACCAACCATGCCAACCATACCAACCTTACCAACCATGTCAACCTTACCAACCACATCAACCATACCACCCATACCAACCATACCAACCATACCAACCATGCCAACCATACCAACCATACCAACCATGCCAACCATACCAACCATACCAACCATACCAACCATGCCAACCATACCAACCATACCAACCATACCAAGCATACCAACCATGTCAACCTTACCAACCATACCAACCATGCCAACCATACCAACCATGCCAACCATACCAACCTTACCAACCATGTCAACCATACCAACCATGCCAACCATACCAACCATGCCAACCATACCAACCATACCAACCGTACCAACCATACCAACCATACCAAGCATACCAAGCATACCAACCATACAAAGCATACCAAGCATACCAACCATGCCAACCATACCAACCTTACCAACCATGTCAACCTTACCAACCACATCAACCATACCACCCATACCAACCATACCAAGCATACCAAGCATACCAAGCATACCAAGCATACCAACCATACCAAGCATACCAACCATACCAACCATGTCAACCTTACCAACCACATCAACCATACCACCCATATCAACCATACCAAGCATACCAACCATACCAACCATGCCAACCATACCAACCTTACCAACCATGTCAACCATACCAACCATGCCAACCATACCAACCATGCCAACCATACCAACCATACCAACCATGCCAACCATGCCAACCATACCAACCATACCAACCATACCAACCATGCCAACCATACCAACCATACCAACCATACCAACCATACCAACCATACCAACCATACCAAGCATACCAACCATACCAAGCATACCAAGCATACCAAGCATACCAAGCATACCAACCATACCAACCGTACCAACCATGCCAACCATACCAAGCATACCGAGCATACCAAGCATACCAACCATACCAAGCATACCAAGCATACCAACCATGCCAACCATATCAACCATACCAAGCTTACCAACCATGACAACCATACCAACCATGCCAACCATACCAACCTTACCAACCATGTCAACCTTACCAACCACATCAACCATACCACCCATACCAACCATACCAAGCATACCAAGCATACCAAGCATACCAACCATGCCAACCATACCAATCATACCAACCATACCAACCATGCCAACCATACCAACCATACCAACCATACCAACCATACCAACCGTACCAACCATACCAACCATGCCAACCATACCAAGCATACCAAGCATACCAACCATACCAAGCATACCAAGCATACCAAGCATACCAAGCATACCAAGCATACCAAGCATACCAAGCATACCAAGCATACCAACCATACCAACCTTACCAACCATGTCAACCATACCAACCATGCCAACCATACCAACCATAACAACCATACCAACCATACCAACCATGCCAACCATGCCAACCATACCAACCATACCAACCATACCAAGCATACCAAGCATACCAAGCATACCAAGCATACCAAGCATACCAAGCATACCAAGCATACCAACCATACCAAGCATACCAAGTATACCAAGCATACCAAGCATACCAACCATACCAAGCATTCCAACCATACCAACCATGCCAACCATGTCAACCATACCAACCATGTCAACCTTACCAACCACATCAACCATACCACCCATACCAACCATACCAAGCATACCAAGCATACCAAGCATACCAACCATACCAAGCATACCAAGCATACCAAGCATACCAAGCATACCAAGCATACCAAGCATACCAAGCATACCAAGCATACCAACCATACCAAGCATACCAACCATACCAACCATACCAACCATGCCAACCATGTCAACCATACCAACCATGTCAACCTTACCAACCACATCAACCATGCCAACCATATCAACCATATCAACCATACCAAGCTTACCAACCATGACAACCATACCAACCATGCCAACCATATCAACCATACCAACCATACCAACCATACCAACCATACCAAGCATACCAAGCATACCAAGCATACCAAGCATACCAACCATACCAAGCATACCAACCATACCAACCATACCAACCATGCCAACCATGTCAACCATACCAACCATGTCAACCTTACCAACCACATCAACCATGCCAACCATATCAACCATATCAACCATACCAAGCTTACCAACCATGACAACCATACCAACCATGCCAACCATATCAACCATACCAACCATACCAACCATACCAACCATACCAAGCATACCAAGCATACCAAGCATACCAACCATACCACCCATACCAACCATACCAAGCATACCAAGCATACCAAGCATACCAACCATACCAAGCATACCAACCATACCAACCATACCAACCATGCCAACCATGTCAACCATACCAACCATGTCAACCTTACCAACCACATCAACCATCCCACCCATACCAACCATACCAACCATACCAAGCATACCAAGCATACCAAGCATACCAACCATACCAAGCATACCAAGCATACCAAGCATACCAAGCATACCAAGCATACCACGCATACCAAGCATACCAAGCATACCAAGCATACCAAGCATACCAAGCATACCAAGCATACCAAGCATACCAACCATGCCAACCATACCAACCTTACCAACCATGTCAACCATACCAACCATGCCAACCATACCAACCATACCAACCATACCAACCATACCAACCATACCAACCATGCCAACCATGCCAACCATACCAACCATACCAACCATACGAAGCATACCAAGCATACCAAGCATACCAACCATACCAAGCATACCAACCATACCAACCATGCCAACCATGTCAACCATACCAACCATACCAACCATGTCAACCTTACCAACCACATCAACCATACCACCCATACCAACCATACCAAGCATACCAACCATACCAACCATACCAACCATACCAACCATGTCAACCTTACCAACCACATCAACCATGCCAACCATATCAACCATATCAACCATACCAAGCTTACCAACCATGACAACCATACCAACCATGCCAACCATATCAACCATACCAACCATACCAACCATACCAACCATACCAAGCATACCAAGCATACCAAGCATACCAACCATACCAAGCATACCAACCATACCAACCATGCCAACCATGTCAACCATACCAACCAAACAACCATGTCAACCTTACCAACCACATCAACCATACCACCCATACCAACCATACCAACCATACCAAGCATACCAAGCATACCAAGCATACCAACCATACCAAGCATACCAAGCATACCAAGCATACCAAGCATACCAAGCATACCAAGCATACCAACCATACCAAGCATACCAAGCATACCAAGCATACCAAGCATACCAAGCATACCAAGCATACCAAGCATACCAAGCATACCAAGCATACCAAGCATACCAAACATACCAACCATACCAACCATACCAACCATACCAACCATACCAACCATACCAACCATGCCAACCATGCCAACCATACCAACCATACCAAGCATACCAAGCATACCAAGCATACCAAGCATACCAAGCATACCAACCATGCCAACCATACCAACCTTACCAACCATGTCAACCATACCAACCATGCCAACCATACCATCCATACCAAGCATACCAACCATACCAAGCATACCAAGCATACCAAGCATACCAAGCATACCAAGCACACCAAGCATACCAAGCATACCAAGCATACCAAGCATACCAAGCATACCAAGCATACCAACCATACCAAGTATACCAAGCATACCAAGCATACCAACCATACCAAGCATACCAACCATACCAACCATGCCAACCATGTCAACCATACCAACCATGTCAACCTTACCAACCACATCAACCATACCACCCATACCAACCATACCAACCATACCAAGCATACCAAGCATACCAAGCATACCAACCATACCAAGCATACCAAGCATACCAACCATACCAAGCATACCAAGCACACCAAGCATACCAAGCATACCAAGAATACCAAGCATACCAAGCATACCAAGCATACCAACCATACCAAGCATACCAAGCATACCAAGCATACCAAGCATACCAACCATGCCAACCATACCAACCTCACCAACCATGTCAACCATACCAACCATGCCAACCATACCAACCATGCCAACCATACCAACCATGCCAACCATACCAACCATACCAACCATACCAACCATGCCATCCATGCCAACCATACCAACCATGTCAACCTTACCAACCACATCAACCATACCACCCATACCAACCATACCAACCATGCCAACCATGCCAACCATACCAACCATACCAACCATACCAAGCATACCAAGCATACCAAGCATACCAAGCATACCAAGCATACCAAGCATACCAAGCATACCAAGCATACCAACCATACCAAGCATACCAAGCATACCAAGCATACCAACCATACCAAGCATACCAAGCATACCAAGCATACCAACCATGCCAACCATACCAACCTTACCAACCATGTCAACCATACCAACCATGCCAACCATACCAACCATGCCAACCATACCAACCATGCCAACCATACCAATCATACCAACCATACCAACAATACCAACCATACCAACCATACCAACAATGCCAACTATGCCAACCATACCAACCATACCAAGCATACCAACCATACCAAGCATACCAAGCATACCAAGCATACCAAGCATACCAAGCATACCAAGCATACCAAGCATACCAAGCATACCAAGCATACCAAGCATACCAACCATACCAACCATACCAACTGTACCAACCATACCAACCATGCCAACCATACCAAGCATACCAAGCATACCAACCATGCCAAGCATACCAAGCATACCAACCATACCAAGCATACCAAGCATACCAAGCATACCAAGCATACCAAGCATACCAACCATACCAAGCATACCAACCATGCCAACCATATCAACCATACCAAGCTTACCAACCATGACAACCATACCAACCATGCCAACCATACCAACCATGCCAACCATACCAACCATACCAACCATACCAACCATGCCATCCATGCCAACCATACCAACCATACCAACCATGTCAACCTTACCAACCACATCAACCATACCACCCATACCAACCATACCAACCATCCCAAGCATACCAAGCATACCAAGAATACCAAGCATACCAAGCATACCAACCATACCAACCATACCAACCGTACCAACCATACCAACCATGCCAACCATACCAAGCATACCAAGCATACCAAGCATACCAAGCATACCAAGCATACCAACCATACCAACCGTACCAACCATACCAACCATGCCAACCATACCAAGCATACCAAGCATACCAACCATACCAAGCATACCAAGCATACCAAGAATACCAAGCATACCAACCATACCAAGCATACCAAGCATACCAACCATGCCAACCATATCAACCATACCAAGCTTACCAACCATGACAACCATACCAACCATGCCAACCCTATCAACCATACCAACCATACCAACCATACCAAGCATACCAAGCATACCAAGCATACAAACCATACCAACCATGCCAACCATGTCAACCATACCAACCATACCAACCATGTCAACCTTACCAACCACATCAACCATACCACGCATACCAACCATACCAACCATACCAAGCATACCAAGCATACCAAGCATACCAAGCATACCAAGCATACCAAGCATACCAAGCATACCAAGCATACCAACCATACCAAGCATACCAAGCATACCAAGCATACCAAGCATACCAAGCATACCAAGCATACCAAGCATACCAAGCATACCAAGCATACCAACCATACCAAGCATACCAAGCATACCAAGCATACCAAGCATAAAAAGCATTCCAACCATACCAACCATGCCAACCATGTCAACCATACCAACCATACCAACCATGTCAACCTTACCAACCACATCAACCATACCACCCATACCAACCATACCAACCATACCAACCATGCCAACCATGCCAACCATACCAACCATACCAACCATACCAAGCATACCAAGCATACCAAGCATACCAAGCATACCAAGCATACCAAGCATACCAAGCATACCAAGCATACCAACCATACCAAGCATACCAAGCATACCAACCATACCAAGCATTCCAACCATACCAACCATGCCAACCATGTCAACCATACCAACCATACCAACCATGTCAACCTTACCAACCACATCAACCATACCACCCATACCAACCATACCAAGCATACCAAGCATACCAACCATGACAACCATACCAACCATGCCAACCATATCAACCATACCAACCATACCAAGCATACCAAGCATACCAAGCATACCAAGCATACCAACCATACCAAGCATACCAACCATACCAACCATGCCAACCATGTCAACCATACCAACCATACCAACCATGTCAACCTTACCAACCACATCAACCATACCAACCATACCAAGCATACCAAGCATACCAACCATACCAAGCATACCAAGCATACCAAGCATAACAAGCATACCAAGCATACCAAGCATACCAAGCATACCAAGCATACCAACCATGCCAACCATACCAACCTTACCAACCATGTCAACCATACCAACCATGCCAACCATACCAACCATACCAAGCATACCAAGCATACCAAGCATACCAACCATACCAAGCATACCAACCATACCAACCATGCCAACCATGTCAACCATACCAAACATACCAACCATGTCAACCTTACCAACCACATCAACCATACCACCCATACCAACCATACCAACTATACCAAGCATACCAAGCATACCAAGCATACCAAGCATACCAACCATACCAAGCATACCAACCATACCAACCATGCCAACCATACCAACCATACCAACCATACCAACCATACCAACCATACCAACCGTACCAACCATACCAACCATGCCAACCATACCAAGCATACCAAGCATACCAACCATACCAACCATACCAACCATACCAACCATGCCAACCATACCAATCATACCAACCATACCAACCATGCCAACCATACCAACCATACCAACCATACCAACCATACCAACCATACCAACCATACCAACCATACCAACCATACCAACCATACCAACCATACCAACCATACCAACCATACCAAGCATACCAACCATACAAAGCATACCAAGCATACCAACCATGCCAACCATACCAACCTTACCAACCATGTCAACCTTACCAACCACATCAACCATACCACCCATACCAACCATACCAACCATACCAACCATACCAAGCATACCAAGCATACCAAGCATACCAAGCATAATAAGCATACCAAGCAAACCAAGCATACCAAGCATACCAAGCATACCAATCATGCCAACCATACCAACCATGTCAACCTTAACAACCACATCAACCATACCACCCATACCAACCATACCAACCATACCAAGCATACCAAGCATACCAAGCATACCAACCATACCAAGCATACCAAGCATACCAAGCATACCAAGCATACCAAGCATACCAAGCATACCAAGCATACCAAGCATACCAACCATGCCAACCATACCAACCTTACCAACCATGTCAACCATACCAACCATGCCAACCATACCAACCATACCAAGCATACCAAGCATACCAAGCATACCAACCATACCAAGCATACCAACCATACCAACCATGCCAACCATGTCAACCATAGCAACCATACCAACAATACCAACCATGTCAACCTTACCAACTACATCAACCATACCACCCATACCAACCATACCAACCATACCAAGCATACCAAGCATACCAACCATACCAACCATACCAACCATACCAACCATACCAACCATACCAACCATACCAACCATACCAACCATACAAAGCATACCAAGCATACCAAGCATACCAAGCATACCAACCATGCCAACCATACCAACCTTACCAACCATGTCAACCTTACCAACAACATCAACCATACCACCCATACCAACCATACCACCCATACCAACCATACCAACCATACCAACCATACCAAGCATGCCAGCCATGCCAACCATACCAACCATACCAACCATACCAAGCATACCAAGCATACCAAGCATACCAAGCATACCAACCATGCCAACCATACCAACTTTACCAACCATGTCAAAGATACCAACCATGCCAACCATACCAACCATACCAACCATACCAACCATGCCAACCATGCCAAACATACCAACCATACCAACCATACCAACCATGCCAACCATGCCAACCATACCAACCATACCAACCATGCCAACCATACCAATCATACCAACCATACCAACCATGCCAACCATACCAACCATACCAACCATACCAACCATACCAACCATACCAACCATACCAAGCATACCAACCATACAAAGCATACCAAGCATACCAAGGATACAAACCATGCCAACCATACCAACCTTACCAACCATGTCAACCTTACCAACCACATCAACCATACCACCCATACCAACCATACCAAGCATACCAAGCATACCAAGCATACCAACCATGCCAACCATTCCAATCATACCAACCATACCAACCATGCCAACCATACCAACCATACCAACCATACCAACCATACCAACCATACCAAGAATACCAACCATACCAACCATGCCAACCATACCAAGCATACCAACCATACCAAGCATACCAAGCATACCAAGCATACCAAGCATACCAAGCATACCAACCATACCAACCTTACCAACCATGTCAACCATACCAACCATGCCAACCATACCAACCATACCAACCATACCAACCATACCAACCATGCCAACCATGCCAACCATACCAAGCATACCAAGCATACCAAGCATACCAAGCATACCAAGCATAATAAGCATACCAAGCATACCAAGCATACCAAGCATACCAAGCATACCAAGTATACCAAGCATACCAAGCATACCAACCATACCAAGCATACCAACCATACCAACCATGCCAACCATGTCAACCATACCAACCATGTCAACCTTACCAACCATACCAACCATGTCAACCATACCAAGCATACCAAGCATACCAAGCATACCAAGCATACCAAGCATACCAAGCATACCAAGTATACCAAGCATACCAAGCATACCAACCTTACCAACCATGTCAACCATACCAACCATGCCAACCATACCAACCATACCAACCATACCAACCATACCAACCATGCCAACCATACCAACCATACCAACCATACCAACCATGCCATCCATGCCAACCATACCAACCATACCAACCATGTCAACCTTACCAACCACATCAACCATACCACCCATACCAACCATACCAACCATACCAAGCATACCAAGCATACCAAGAATACCAAGCATACCAAGCATACCAACCATACCAAGCATACCAATCATACCAAGCATACCAAGCATACCAAGCATACCAAGCATACCAAGCATACCAAGCATACCAAGCATACCAAGCATACCAACCATGCCAACCATACCAACCTTACCAACCATGTCAACCATACCAACCATGCCAACCATACCAACCATGCCAACCATACCAATCATACCAACCATACCAACCATACCAACCATACCAACCATACCAACAATACCAACTATGCCAACCATACCAACCATGTCAACCTTACCAACCACATCAACCATACCACCCATACCAACCATACCAACCATACCAAGCATACCAAGCATACCAAGAATACCAAGCATACCAAGCATACCAACCATGCCAACCATACCAACCTTACCAACCATGTCAACCATACCAACCATGCCAACCATACCAACCATGCCAACCATACCAATCATACCAACCATACCAACCATACCAACCATACCAACCATACCAAGCATACCAAGCATAAAAAGCATACCAAGCATACCAAGCATACCAAGCATACCCAGCATACCAAGCATACCAACCATACCAAGAATACCAAGCATACCAAGCATACCAAGCATACCAAGAATACCAAGCATACCAAGCATACCAAGCATACCAACCATACCAAGCATACCAAGCATACCAAGCATACCAAGCATACCAAGCATACCAACCATGCCAACCATACCAACCTTACCAACCATGTCAACCATACCAACCATGCCAACCATACCAACCATGCCAACCATACCAACCATGCCAACCATACCAACCATACCAACCATACCAACCATGCCATCCATGCCAACCATACCAACCATACCAACCATGTCAACCTTACCAACCACATCAACCATACCACCCATACCAACCATACCAACCATACCAAGCATACCAAGCATACCAAGAATACCAAGCATACCAAGCATACCAACCATACCAAGCATACCAATCATACCAAGCATACCAAGCATACCAAGCATACCAAGCATACCAAGCATACCAAGCATACCAAGCATACCAAGCATACCAACCATGCCAACCATACCAACCTTACCAACCATGTCAACCATACCAACCATGCCAACCATACCAACCATGCCAACCATACCAATCATACCAACCATACCAACCATACCAACCATACCAACCATACCAACAATACCAACTATGCCAACCATACCAACCATACCAAGCATACCAACCATACCAAGCATACCAAGCATACCAAGCATACCAAGCATACCAAGCATACCAAGCATACCAAGCATACCAAGCATACAAAGCATACCAAGCATACCAACCATACCAACCATACCAACTGTACCAACCATACCAACCATGCCAACCATACCAACCATACCAACTGTACCAACCATACCAACCATGCCAACCATACCAAGCATACCAAGCATACCAAGCATACCAAGCATACCAAGCATACCAACCATACCAAGCATACCAACCATGCCAACCATATCAACCATACCAAGCTTACCAACCATGACAACCATACCAACCATGCCAACCATACCAACCATACCAACCATACCAACCATGCCATCCATGCCAACCATACCAACCATACCAACCATGTCAACCTTACCAACCACATCAACCATACCACCCATACCAACCATACCAACCATCCCAAGCATACCAAGCATACCAAGAATACCAAGCATACCAAGCATACCCAGCATACCAACCATACCAAGCATACCAAGCATACCAAGCATACCAACCATGCCAACCATACCAACCTTACCAACCATGTCAACCATACCAACCATGCCAACCATACCAACCATGCCAACCATATCAACCATACCAAGCTTACCAACCATGACAACCATACCAACCATGCCAACCATACCAACCATACCAACCATACCAACCATGCCATCCATGCCAACCATACCAACCATACCAAGCTTACCAACCATGACAACCATACCAACCATGCCAACCATACCAACCATACCAACCATGCCAACCATACCAACCATGCCAACCATATCAACCATACCAAGCTTACCAACCATGCCAACCATATCAACCATACCAAGCTTACCAACCATGACAACCATACCAACCATGCCAACCATACCAACCATGCCAACCATACCAACCATACCAACCATACCAACCATGCCAACCATGCCAACCATATCAACCATACCAAGCTTACCAACCATGACAACCATACCAACCATGCCAACCATACCAACCATGCCAACCATACCAACCATACCAACCATACCAACCATGCCATCCATGCCAACCATACCAACCATACCAACCATGTCAACCTTACCAACCACATCAACCATACCAACCATACCAACCATCCCAAGCATACCAAGCATACCAACCATACCAACCATACCAACTGTACCAACCATACCAACCATGCCAACCATACCAAGCATACCAAGCATACCAACCATGCCAAGCATACCAACCATACCAAGCATACCAAGCATACCAAGCATACCAAGCATACCAAGCACACCAAGCATACCAACCATACCAACCATACCAACCATACCAACCGTACCAACCATACCAACCATGCCAACCATACCAAGCATACCAAGCATACCAACCATACCAAGCATACCAAGCATACCAAGCATACCAAGCATACCAAGCATACCAAGCATACCAAGCATACCAAGCATACCAAGCATACCAAGCATACCAAGCATACCAACCATACCAAGCATACCAAGCATACCAAGCATACCAAGCATACCAAGCATACCAAACATACCAAGCATACCAAGCATACCAACCATACCAACCGTACCAACCATACCAACCATGCCAACCATACCAAGCATACCAAGCATACCAACCATACCAAGCATACCAAGCATACCAAGCATACCAAGCATACCAACCATACCAAGCATACCAAGCATACCAACCATGCCAACCATATCAACCATACCAAGCTTACCAACCATGACAACCATACCAACCATGCCAACCATATCAACCATACCAACCATACCAACCATACCAACCATACCAACCATACCAACCATACCAAGCATACCAAGCATACCAAGCATACCAAGCATACCAAGCATACAAACCATACCAACCATGCCAACCATGTCAACAATACCAACCATACCAACCATGTCAACCTTACCAACCACATCAACCATACCACCCATACAAACCATACCAACCATACCAAGCATACCAAGCATACCAAGCATACCAACCATGCCAACCATACCAACCTTACCAACCATGTCAACCATACCAACCATGCCAACCATACCAACCATGCCAACCATATCAACCATACCAAGCTTACCAACCATGTCAACCATACCAACCATACCAACCATGTCAACCTTACCAACCACATCAACCATACCACCCATACCAAGCATACCAAGCATACCAAGCATACCAAGCATACCAAGCATACCAACCATACCAAGCATACCAAGCATACCAAGCATACCAAGCATACCAAGCATACCAAGCATACCAAGCATACCAAGCATACCAAGCATACCAACCATACCAACCTTACCAACCATGTCAACCATACCAACCATGCCAACCATACCAACCATACCAACCATACCAACCATACCAACCATGCCAACCATGCCAACCATACCAACCATACCAAGCATACCAAGCATAAAAAGCATACCAAGCATACCAAGCATACCAAGCATACCCAGCATACCAAGCATACCAACCATACCAAGCATACCAAGCATACCAACCATACCAAGCATTCCAACCATACCAACCATGCCAACCATGTCAACCATACCAACCATACCAACCATGTCAACCTTACCAACCACATCAACCATACCACCCATACCAACCATACCAAGCATACCAAGCATACCAACCATGACAACCATACCAACCATGCCAACCATATCAACCATACCAACCATACCAACCATACCAACCATACCAACCATACCAAGCATACCAAGCATACCAACCATACCAAGCATACCAACCATACCAACCATGCCAACCATGTCAACCATACCAACCATACCAACCATGTCAACCTTACCAACCACATCAACCATACCACCCATACCAACCATACCAACCATACCAAGCATACCAAGCATACCAAGCATACCAACCATACCAAGCATACCAAGCATACCAAGCATACCAAGCATACCAAGCATACCAAGCATACCAAGCATACCAAGCATACCAACCATGCCAACCATACCAACCTTACCAACCATGTCAACCATACCAACCATGCCAACCATACCAACCATACCAAGCATACCAAGCATACCAAGCATACCAACCATACCAAGCATACCAACCATGCCAACCATGTCAACCATACCAACCATACCAACCATGTCAACCTTACCAACCACATCAACCATACCACCCATATCAACCATACCAACTATACCAAGCATACCAAGCATACCAAGCATACCAAGCATACCAACCATACCAAGCATACCAACCATACCAACCATGCCAACCATACCAACCATACCAACCATACCAACCATACCAACCATACCAACCGTACCAACCATACCAACCATGCCAACCATACCAAGCATACCAAGCATACCAACCATACCAACCTTACCAACCATGTCAACCATACCAACCATGCCAACCATACCAACCATACCAAGCATACCAAGCATACCAAGCATACCAACCATACCAAGCATACCAACCATACCAACCATGCCAACCATGTCAACCATACCAACCATACCAACCATGTCAACCTTACCAACCACATCAACCATACCACCCATATCAACCATACCAACTATACCAAGCATACCAAGCATACCAAGCATACCAAGCATACCAACCATACCAAGCATACCAACCATACCAACCATGCCAACCATACCAACCATACCAACCATACCAACCATACCAACCGTACCAACCATACCAACCATGCCAACCATACCAAGCATACCAAGCATACCAACCATACCAACCATACCAACCATGCCAACCATACCAATCATACCAACCATACTAACCATGCCAACCATACCAACCATACCAACCATACCAACCATACCAACCATACCAACCATACCAACCATACCAACCATACCAAGCATACCAAGCATACCAACCATACAAAGCATACCAAGCATACCAACCATGCCAACCATACCAACCTTACCAACCATGTCAACCTTACCAACCATACAAAGCATACCAAGCATACCAAGCATACCAACCATGCCAACCATACCAACCTTACCAACCATGTCAACCTTACCAACCACATCAACCATACCACCCATACCAACCATACCAAGCATACCAACCATACCAAGCATGCCAACCATGCCAACCATACCAACCATACCAACCATACCAACCACACCAAGCATACCAAGCATACCAAGCATACCAAGCATACCAACCATGCCAACCATACCAACCTTACCAACCATGTCAACCATACCAACCATGCCAACCATACCAACCATGCCAACCATACCAACCATACCAACCATACCAACCATGCCAACCATGCCAACCATACCAACCATACCAACCATACCAACCATGCCAACCATGCCAACCATACCAACCATACCAACCATGCCAACCATACCAATCATACCAACCATACCAACCATGCCAACCATACCAACCATACCAACCATACCAACCATACCAACCATACCAACCATACCAACCATACCAACCATACCAACCATACCAACCATACCAACCATACCAACCATACCAACCATACCAAGCATACCAAGCATACCAACCATACAAAGCATACCAAGCATACCAACCATGCCAACCATACCAACCTTACCAACCATGTCAACCTTACCAACCACATCAACCATACCACCCATACCAACCATACCAAGCATACCAAGCATACCAAGCATACCAACCATGCCAACCATACCAATCATACCAACCATGCCAACCATGCCAACCATACCAACCATACCAACCATACCAACCATACCAACCATACCAACCGTACCAACCATACCAACCATGCCAACCATACCAAGCATACCAAGCATACCAACCATACCAAGCATACCAAGCATACCAAGCATACCAAGCATACCAAGCATACCAAGCATACCAACCATACCAGCCTTACCAACCATGTCAACCATACCAACCATGCCAACCATACCAACCATACCAACCATACCAACCATGCCAACCATACCAACCATGCCAACCATGCCAACCATGCCAACCATACCAACCATACCAACCATACCAAGCATACCAAGCATACCAAGCATACCAAGCATACCAACCATACCAACCATGTCTACCTTACCAACCACATCAACCATACCACCCATACCAACCATACCAACCATGCCAACCATACCAACCATACCAACCATACCAACCATGCCAACCATACCAACCATGCCAACCATGCCAACCATGCCAACCATACCAACCATACCAACCATACCAAGCATACCAAGCATACCAAGCATACCAAGCATACCAACCATACCAACCTTACCAACCATGTCAACCATACCAACCATGCCAACCATACCAACCATACCAACCATACCAACCATACCAACCATGTCAACCTTACCAACCACATCAACCATACCACCCATACCAACCATACCAACCATACCAAGCATACCAAGCATACCAAGCATACCAACCATACCAAGCATACCAAGCATACCAAGCATACCAAGCATACCAAGCATACCACGCATACCAAGCATACCAAGCATACCAAGCATACCAAGCATACCAAGCATAAAAAGCATACCAAGCATACCAAGCATACCAACCATGCCAACCATACCAACCTTACCAACCATGTCAACCATACCAACCATGCCAACCATACCAACCATACCAACCATACCAACCATACCAACCATGCCAACCATGCCAACCATAAGAAACCATACCAACCATACCAAGCATACCAAGCATACCAAGCATACCAAGCATACCAAGCATACCAAGCATACCAACCATACCAAGCATACCAACCATACCAACCATGCCAACCATGTCAACCATACCAACCATACCAACCATGTCAACCTTACCAACCACATCAACCATACCACCCATACCAACCATACCAAGCATACCAACCATACCAACCATGCCAACCATGTCAACCATACCAACCATACCAACCATGTCAACCTTACCAACCACATCAACCATGCCAACCATATCAACCATACCAAGCTTACCAACCATGACAACCATACCAACCATGCCAACCATATCAACCATACCAACCATACCAACCATACCAACCATACCAAGCATACCAAGCATACCAAGCATACCAAGCATACCAACCATACCAAGCATACCAACCATACCAACCATGCCAACCATGTCAACCATACCAACCATACCAACCATGTCAACCTTACCAACCACATCAACCATACCACCCATACCAACCATACCAACCATACCAAGCATACCAAGCATACCAAGCATACCAACCATACCAAGCATACCAAGCATACCAAGCATACCAAGCATACCAAGCATACCAAGCATACCAAGCATACCAAGCATACCAAGCATACCAAGCATACCAAGCATACCAAGCATACCAACCATACCAAGCAAACCAAGCATACCAAGCATACCAAGCATACCAAGCATACCAACCATGCCAACCATACCAACCTTACCAACCATGTCAACCATACCAACCATGCCAACCATACCAACCATACCAACCATACCAACCATACCAACCATACCAACCATGCCAACCATGCCAACCATACCAACCATACCAACCATTCCAAGCATACCAAGCATACCAAGCATACCAACCATGCCAACCATACCAACCTTACCAACCATGTCAACCATACCAACCATGCCAACCATACCAACCATGCCAACCATACCAACCATACCAACCATACCAACCATACCAACCATACCAACCATGCCAACCATGCCAACCATACCAACCATACCAACTATACCAACCATGCCAACCATACCAACAATGCCAACCATACCAACCATACCAACCGTACCAACCATACCAACCATGCCAAGCATACCAAGCATACCAAGCATACCAAGCATACCAAGCATACCATGCATAAGAAGCATACCAAGCATACCAAGCATACCAAGCATACCAAGCATACCAACCATGCCAACCATACCAACCATGTCAACCTTACCAACCACATCAACCATACCACCCATACCAACCATACCAACCATACCAACCATACCAAGCATACCAAGCATACCAAGCATACCAAGCATAATAAGCATACCAAGCATACCAACCATACCAAGCATACCAAGCATACCAAGCATACCAACCATACCAACCGTACCAACCATACCAACCATGCCAACCATACCAAGTATACCAAGCATACCAACCATACCCAGCATACCAAGCATACCAAGCATACCAAGCATACCAAGCATACCAAGCATACCAAGCATACCAACCATGCCAACCATATCAACCATATCAACCATACCAAGCTTACCAACCATGACAACCATACCAACCATGCCAACCATATCAACCATACCAACCATACCAACCATACCAACCATACCAACCATACCAACCATACCAACCATACCAAGCATACCAAGCATACCAAGCATACCAAGCATACCAAGCATACCAAGCATACCAAGCATACCAACCATACCAACCGTACCAACCATACCAACCATGCCAACCATACCAAGCATACCAAGCATACCAACCATACCAAGCATACCAAGCATACCAAGCATACCAACCATGCCAACCATATCAACCATACCAAGCTTACCAACCATGACAACCATACCAACCATGACAACCATAACAACCATGCCAACCATATCAACCATACCAACCATACCAACCATACCAACCATACCAAGCATACCAAGCATACCAACCATACCAAGCATACCAAGCATACCAACCATGCCAACCATATCAACCATACCAAGCTTACCAACCATGACAACCATACCAACCATACCAACCATGTCAACCTTACCAACCACATCAACCATACCACCCATACCAACCATACCAAGCATACCAAGCATACCAAGCATACAAACCATACCAAGCATACCAAGCATACCAAGCATAACAACCATACCAACCATGTCAACCTTACCAACCACATCAACCATACCACCCATACCAACCATACCAACCATACCAAGCATACCAAGCATACCAAGCATACCAACCATACCAAGCATACCAAGCATACCAAGCATACCAAGCATACCAAGCATACCAAGCATACCAAGCATACCAACCATGCCAACCATACCAACCTTACCAACCATGTCAACCATACCAACCATGCCAACCATACCAACCATACCAAGCATACCAAGCATACCAAGCATACCAACCATACCAAGCATACCAACCATACCAACCATGCCAACCATGTCAACCATACCAACCATACCAACCATGTCAACCTTACCAACCACATCAACCATACCACCCATATCAACCATACCAACTATACCAAGCATACCAAGCATACCAAGCATACCAACCATACCAAGCATACCAACCATACCAACCATGCCAACCATACCAACCATACCAACCATACCAACCATACCAACCATACCAACCGTACCAACCATACCAACCATGCCAACCATACCAAGCATACCAAGCATACCAACCATACCAACCATACCAACCATGCCAACCATACCAATCATACCAACCATACTAACCATGCCAACCATACCAACCATACCAACCATACCAACCATACCAACCATACCAACCATACCAACCATACCAACCATACCAACCATACCAAGCATACCAACCATACAAAGCATACCAAGCATACCAACCATGCCAACCATACCAACCTTACCAACCATGTCAACCTTACCAACCATACAAAGCATACCAAGCATACCAAGCATACCAACCATGCCAACCATACCAACCTTACCAACCATGTCAACCTTACCAACCACATCAACCATACCACCCATACCAACCATACCAAGCATACCAACCATACCAAGCATGCCAACCATGCCAACCATACCAACCATACCAACCATACCAACCACACCAAGCATACCAAGCATACCAAGCATACCAAGCATACCAACCATGCCAACCATACCAACCTTACCAACCATGTCAACCATACCAACCATGCCAACCATACCAACCATGCCAACCATACCAACCATACCAACCATACCAACCATGCCAACCATGCCAACCATACCAACCATGCCAACCATGCCAACCATACCAACCATACCAACCATGCCAACCATACCAATCATACCAACCATACCAACCATGCCAACCATACCAACCATACCAACCATACCAACCATACCAACCATACCAACCATACCAACCATACCAACCATACCAAGCATACCAAGCATACCAACCATACAAAGCATACCAAGCATACCAACCATGCCAACCATACCAACCTTACCAACCATGTCAACCTTACCAACCACATCAACCATACCACCCATACCAACCATACCAAGCATACCAAGCATACCAAGCATACCAACCATGCCAACCATACCAATCATACCAACCATACCAACCATGCCAACCATACACACCATACCAATCATACCAACCATACCAACCATACCAACCGTACCAACCATACCAACCATGCCAACCATACCAAGCATACCAAGCATACCAACCATACCAAGCATACCAAGCATACCACCCATACCAACCATACCAAGCATACCAAGCATACCAAGCATACCAACCATGCCAACCATACCAATCATACCAACCATACCAACCATGCCAACCATACCAACCATACCAACCATACCAACCATACCAACCATACCAACCATACCAACCGTACCAACCATACCAACCATGCCAACCATACCAAGCATACCAAGCATACCAACCATACCAAGCATACCAAGCATACCAAGCATACCAAGCATACCAAGCATACCAAGCATACCAAGCATACCAACCTTACCAACCATGTCAACCATACCAACCATGCCAACCATACCAACCATACCAACCATACCAACCATGCCAACCATACCAACCATGCCAACCATGCCAACCATGCCAACCATACCAACCATACCAACCATACCAAGCATACCAAGCATACCAAGCATACCAAGCATACCAAGCATACCAACCATGCCAACCATACCAATCATACCAACCATACCAACCATGCCAACCATACCAACCATACCAACCATACCAACCATACCAACCATACCAACCGTACCAACCATACCAACCATGCCAACCATACCAAGCATACCAAGCATACCAACCATACCAAGTATACCAAGCATACCAAGCATACCAACCATACCAAGCATACCAACCATACCAACCATGCCAACCATGTCAACCATACCAACCATGTCTACCTTACCAACCACATCAACCATACCACCCATACCAACCATACCAACCATACCAAGCATACCAAGCATACCAAGCATACCAACCATACCAAGCATACCAAGCATACCAAGCATACCAAGCATACCAAGCATACCAACCATGCCAACCATACCAACCTTACCAACCATGTCAACCATACCAACCATGCCAACCATACCAACCATACCAACCATACCAACCATACCAACCATGCCAACCATGCCAACCATAAGAAACCATACCAACCATACCAAGCATACCAAGCATACCAAGCATACCAAGCATACAAACCATACCAAGCATACCAACCATACCAACCATGCCAACCATGTCAACCATACCAACCATACCAACCATGTCAACCTTACCAACCACAACAACCATACCACCCATACCAACCATACCAAGCATACCAACCATACCAACCATGCCAACCATGTCAACCATACCAACCATACCAACCATGTCAACCTTACCAACCACATCAACCATGCCAACCATATCAACCATATCAACCATACCAAGCTTACCAACCATGACAACCATACCAACCATGCCAACCATATCAACCATACCAACCATACCAACCATACCAACCATACCAAGCATACCAAGCATACCAAGCATACCAAGCATACCAACCATACCAAGCATACCAACCATACCAACCATGCCAACCATGTCAACCATACCAACCATACCAACCATGTCAACCTTACCAACCACATCAACCATACCACCCATACCAACCATACCAACCATACCAAGCATACCAAGCATACCAAGCATACCAACCATACCAAGCATACCAAGCATACCAAGCATACCAAGCATAAAAAGCATACCAAGCATACCAACCATACCAAGCATACCAAGCATACCAAGCATACCAACCATACCAAGCATACCAAGCATACCAAGCATACCAAGCATACCAAGCATACCAAGCATACCAAGCATACCAAGCATACCAACCATGCCAACCATACCAACCTTACCAACCATGTCAACCATACCAACCATGCCAACCATACCAACCATACCAAGCATACCAAGCATACCAAGCATACCAACCATACCAAGCATACCAACCATACCAACCATGCCAACCATGTCAACCATACCAACCATACCAACCATGTCAACCTTACCAACCACATCAACCATACCACCCATATCAACCATACCAACTATACCAAGCATACCAAGCATACCAAGCATACCAACCATACCAAGCATACCAACCATACCAACCATGCCAACCATACCAACCATACCAACCATACCAACCATACCAACCGTACCAACCGTACCAACCATACCAACCATGCCAACCATACCAAGCATACCAAGCATACCAACCATACCAACCTTACCAACCATGTCAACCATACCAACCATGCCAACCATACCAACCATACCAAGCATACCAAGCATACCAAGCATACCAACCATACCAAGCATACCAACCATACCAACCATGCCAACCATGTCAACCATACCAACCATACCAACCATGTCAACCTTACCAACCACATCAACCATACCACCCATATCAACCATACCAACTATACCAAGCATACCAAGCATACCAAGCATACCAAGCATACCAACCATACCAAGCATACCAACCATACCAACCATGCCAACCATACCAACCATACCAACCATGTCAACCATACCAACCATGCCAACCATACCAACCATACCAAGCATACCAAGCATACCAAGCATACCAACCATACCAAGCATACCAACCATACCAACCATGCCAACCATGTCAACCATACCAACCATACCAACCATGTCAACCTTACCAACCACATCAACCATACCACCCATATCAACCATACCAACTATACCAAGCATACCAAGCATACCAAGCATACCAACCATACCAAGCATACCAACCATACCAACCATGCCAACCATACCAACCATACCAACCATACCAACCATACCAACCATACCAACCGTACCAACCATACCAACCATACCAACCATACCAACCATACCAAGCATACCAAGCATACCAACCATACAAAGCATACCAAGCATACCAACCATGCCAACCATACCAACCTTACCAACCATGTCAACCTTACCAACCATACAAAGCATACCAAGCATACCAAGCATACCAACCATGCCAACCATACCAACCTTACCAACCATGTCAACCTTACCAACCACATCAACCATACCACCCATACCAACCATACCAAGCATACCAACCATACCAAGCATGCCAACCATGCCAACCATACCAACCATACCAACCATACCAACCACACCAAGCATACCAAGCATACCAAGCATACCAAGCATACCAACCATGCCAACCATACCAACCTTACCAACCATGTCAACCATACCAACCATGCCAACCATACCAACCACATCAACCATACCACCCATATCAACCATACCAACTATACCAAGCATACCAAGCATACCAAGCATACCAAGCATACCAAGCATACCAAGCATACCAAGCATACCAAGCATACCAAGCATACCAACCATGCCAACCATACCAACCATACCAACCATGCCAACCATGTCAACCATACCAACCATACCAACCATGTCAACCTTACCAACCACATCAACCATACCACCCATACCAACCATACCAACCATACCAAGCATACCAAGCATACCAAGCATACCAACCATACCAAGCATACCAAGCATACCAAGCATACCAAGCATACCAAGCATACCACGCATACCAAGCATACCAAGCATACCAAGCATACCAAGCATACCAAGCATAAAAAGCATACCAAGCATACCAAGCATACCAACCATGCCAACCATACCAACCTTACCAACCATGTCAACCATACCAACCATGCCAACCATACCAACCATACCAACCATACCAACCATACCAACCATGCCAACCATGCCAACCATAAGAAACCATACCAACCATACCAAGCATACCAAGCATACCAAGCATACCAAGCATACCAAGCATACCAACCATACCAAGCATACCAACCATACCAACCATGCCAACCATGTCAACCATACCAACCATACCAACCATGTCAACCTTACCAACCACATCAACCATACCACCCATACCAACCATACCAAGCATACCAACCATACCAACCATGCCAACCATGTCAACCATACCAACCATACCAACCATGTCAACCTTACCAACCACATCAACCATGCCAACCATATCAACCATATCAACCATACCAAGCTTACCAACCATGACAACCATACCAACCATGCCAACCATATCAACCATACCAACCATACCAACCATACCAACCATACCAAGCATACCAAGCATACCAAGCATACCAAGCATACCAACCATACCAAGCATACCAACCATACCAACCATGCCAACCATGTCAACCATACCAACCATACCAACCATGTCAACCTTACCAACCACATCAACCATACCACCCATACCAACCATACCAACCATACCAAGCATACCAAGCATACCAAGCATACCAACCATACCAAGCATACCAAGCATACCAAGCATACCAAGCATACCAAGCATACCAAGCATACCAAGCATACCAAGCATACCAAGCATACCAACCATACCAAGCATACCAAGCATACCAAGCATACCAAGCATACCAAGCATACCAACCATGCCAACCATACCAACCTTACCAACCATGTCAACCATACCAACCATGCCAACCATACCAACCATACCAACCATACCAACCATACCAACCATGCCAACCATGCCAACCATACCAACCATACCAACCATACCAAGCATACCAAGCATACCAAGCATACCAAGCATACCAACCATGCCAACCATACCAACCTTACCAACCATGTCAACCATACCAACCATGCCAACCATACCAACCATGCCAACCATACCAACCATACCAACCATACCAACCATACCAACCATGCCAACCATGCCAACCATACCAACCATACCAACTATACCAACCATGCCAACCATACCAACCATGCCAACCATACCAACCATACCAACCGTACCAACCATACCAACCATGCCAAGCATACCAAGCATACCAAGCATACCAAGCATACCAAGCATACCATGCATAAGAAGCATACCAAACATACCAAGCATACCAAGCATACCAAGCATACCAACCATGCCAACCATACCAACCATGTCAACCTTACCAACCACATCAACCATACCACCCATACCAACCATACCAACCATACCAACCATACCAAGCATACCAAGCATACCAAGCATACCAAGCATAATAAGCATACCAAGCATACCAACCATACCAAGCATACCAAGCATACCAAGCATACCAACCATACCAACCGTACCAACCATACCAACCATGCCAACCATACCAAGTATACCAAGCATACCAACCATACCCAGCATACCAAGCATACCAAGCATACCAAGCATACCAAGCATACCAAGCATACCAACCATGCCAACCATATCAACCATATCAACCATACTAAGCTTACCAACCATGACAACCATACCAACCATGCCAACCATATCAACCATACCAACCATACCAACCATACCAACCATACCAACCATACCAACCATACCAACCATACCAAGCATACCAAGCATACCAAGCATACCAAGCATACCAAGCATACCAAGCATACCAAGCATACCAAGCATACCAAGCATACCAACCATACCAACCGTACCAACCATACCAACCATGCCAACCATACCAAGCATACCAAGCATACCAACCATACCAAGCATACCAAGCATACCAAGCATACCAACCATGCCAACCATATCAACCATACCAAGCTTACCAACCATGACAACCATACCAACCATGACAACCATAACAACCATGCCAACCATATCAACCATACCAACCATACCAACCATACCAACCATACCAAGCATACCAAGCATACCAACCATACCAAGCATACCAAGCATACCAACCATGCCAACCATATCAACCATACCAAGCTTACCAACCATGACAACCATACCAACCATACCAACCATGTCAACCTTACCAACCACATCAACCATACCACCCATACCAACCATACCAAGCATACCAAGCATACCAAGCATACAAACCATACCAAGCATACCAAGCATACCAAGCATAACAACCATACCAACCATGTCAACCTTACCAACCACATCAACCATACCACCCATACCAACCATACCAACCATACCAAGCATACCAAGCATACCAAGCATACCAACCATACCAAGCATACCAAGCATACCAAGCATACCAAGCATACCAAGCATACCAAGCATACCAACCATGCCAACCATACCAACCTTACCAACCATGTCAACCATACCAACCATGCCAACCATACCAACCATACCAAGCATACCAAGCATACCAAGCATACAAACCATACCAAGCGTACCAACCATACCAACCATGCCAACCATGTCAACCATACCAACCATACCAACCATGTCAACCTTACCAACCACATCAACCATACCACCCATATCAACCATACCAACTATACCAAGCATACCAAGCATACCAAGCATACCAACCATACCAAGCATACCAACCATACCAACCATGCCAACCATACCAACCATACCAACCATACCAACCATACCAACCATACCAACCGTACCAACCATACCAACCATGCCAACCATACCAAGCATACCAAGCATACCAACCATACCAACCATACCAACCATGCCAACCATACCAATCATACCAACCATACTAACCATGCCAACCATACCAACCATACCAACCATACCAACCATACCAACCATACCAACCATTCCAACCATACCAACCATACCAAGCATACCAACCATACAAAGCATACCAAGCATACCAACCATGCCAACCATACCAACCTTACCAACCATGTCAACCTTACCAACCATACAAAGCATACCAAGCATACCAAGCATACCAACCATGCCAACCATACCAACCTTACCAACCATGTCAACCTTACCAACCACATCAACCATACCACCCATACCAACCATACCAAGCATACCAACCATACCAAGCATGCCAACCATGCCAACCATACCAACCATACCAACCATACCAACCACACCAAGCATACCAAGCATACCAAGCATACCAAGCATACCAACCATGCCAACCATACCAACCTTACCAACCATGTCAACCATACCAACCATGCCAACCATACCAACCATGCCAACCATACCAACCATACCAACCATACCAACCATGCCAACCATGCCAACCATGTCAACCATACCAACCATGCCAACCATACCAACCATGCCAACCATACCAACCATACCAATCATACCAACCATACCAACCACGCCAACCATACCAACCATACCAACCATACCAACCATACCAACCATACCAACCATACCAACCATACCAACCATACCAACCATACCAACCATACCAAGCATACCAAGCATACCAACCATGCCAACCATACCAATCATACCAACCATACCAACCATGCCAACCATACCAACCATACCAATCATACCAACCATACCAACCATACCAACCGTACCAACCATACCAACCATGCCAACCATACCAAGCATACCAAGCATACCAACCATACCAAGCATACCAAGCATACCAAGCATACCAAGCATACCAACCATACCAAGCATACCAAGTATACATAGCATACCAAGCATACCAACCATACCAAGCATACCAACCATACCAACCATGCCAACCATGTCAACCATACCAACCATGTCTACCTTACCAACCACATCAACCATACCACCCATACCAACCATACCAACCGTACCAACCATACCAACCATGCCAACCATACCAAGCATACCAAGCATACCAACCATACCAAGCATACCAAGCATACCAAGCATACCAAGCATACCAAGCATACCAACCATACCAACCTTACCAACCATGTCAACCATACCAACCATGCCAACCATACCAACCATACCAACCATACCAACCATGCCAACCATACCAATCATACCAACCATACCAACCACGCCAACCATACCAACCATACCAACCATACCAACCATACCAACCATACCAACCATACCAACCATACCAACCATACCAACCATACCAACCATACCAACCATACCAACCATACCAACCATGCCAACCATACCAATCATACCAACCATACCAACCACGCCAACCATACCAACCATACCAACCATACCAACCATACCAACCATACCAACCATACCAACCATACCAACCATACCAACCATACCAACCATACCAACCATACCAAGCATACCAAGCATACCAACCATGCCAACCATACCAATCATACCAACCATACCAACCATGCCAACCATACCAACCATACCAATCATACCAACCATACCAACCATGCCAACCATACCAATCATACCAAGCATACCAACCATACCAACCTTACCAACCATGTCAACCATACCAACCATGCCAACCATACCAACCATACCAACCATACCAACCATGCCAACCATACCAACCATGCCAACCATGCCAACCATGCCAACCATACCAAGCATACCAAGCATACCAAGCATACCAAGCATACCAAGCATACCAAGCATACCAAGCATACCAAGCATACCAACCATACCAAGCATACCAAGCATACCAAGCATACCAAGCATACCAACCATACCAAGCATACCAACCATACCAACCATGCCAACCATACCAAGCATACCAAGCATACCAACCATACCAACCTTACCAACCATGTCAACCATACCAACCATGCCAAGCATACCAAGCATACCAAGCATACCAAGCATACCAAGCATACCAACCATACCAACCTTACCAACCATGTCAACCATACCAACCATGCCAACCATACCAACCATACCAACCATACCAACCATGCCAACCATACCAATCATACCAACCATACCAACCACGCCAACCATACCAACCATACCAACCATACCAACCATGCCAACCATACCAAGCATACCAAGCATACCAACCATACCAAGCATACCAAGCATACCAAGCATACCACCCATACCAACCATACCAAGCATACCAAGCATACCAAGCATGCCAACCATACCAATCATACCAACCATACCAACCATGCCAACCATACCAATCATACCAACCATACCAACCATGCCAACCATACCAACCATACCAATCATACCAACCATGCCAACCATACCAACCATGCCAACCATACCAAGCATACCAAGCATACCAAGCATACCAAGCATACCAACCATGCCAACCATACCAAGCATACCAAGCATGCCAACCATACCAATCATACCAACCATACCAACCATGCCAACCATACCAATCATACCAACCATGCCAACCATACCAACCATACCAACCATACCAACCATACCAACCATACCAACCGTACCAACCATACCAACCATGCCAACCATACCAAGCATACCAAGCATACCAACCATACCAAGCATACCAAGCATACCAAGCATACCAAGCATACCAAGCATACCAAGCATACCAAGTATACCAAGCATACCAAGCATACCAACCATACCAAGCATACCAACCATACCAACCATGCCAACCATGTCAACCATACCAACCATGTCTACCTTACCAACCACATCAACCGTACCAACCATACCAACCATGCCAACCATACCAAGCATACCAAGCATACCAACCATACCAAGCATACCAAGCATACCAAGCATACCAAGCATACCAAGCATACCAAGCATACCAAGCATACCAAGCATACCAAGCATACCAAGTATACCAAGCATACCAAGCATACCAAGCATACCAAGCATACCAAGCATACCAAGCATGCCAACCATACCAACCATACCAACCATACCAACCATACCAACCATACCAACCGTACCAACCATACCAACCATGCCAACCATACCAAGCATACCAAGCATACCAACCATACCAAGCATACCAAGCATACCAAGCATACCAAGCATACCAAGCATACCAAGCATACCAAGTATACCAAGCATACCAAGCATACCAACCATACCAAGCATACCAACCATACCAACCATGCCAACCATGTCAACCATACCAACCATGTCTACCTTACCAACCACATCAACCGTACCAACCATACCAACCATGCCAACCATACCAAGCATACCAAGCATACCAACCATACCAAGCATACCAAGCATACCAAGCATACCAAGCATACCAAGCATACCAAGCATACCAAGCATGCCAACCATACCAATCATACCAACCATACCAACCATGCCAACCATACCAATCATACCAACCATGCCAACCATACCAACCATACCAACCATACCAACCATACCAACCATACCAAGCATACCAACCATACCAACCTTACCAACCATGTCAACCATACCAACCATGCCAACCATACCAACCATACCAACCATACCAACCATGCCAACCATACCAACCATGCCAACCATGCCAACCATGCCAACCATACCAACCATACCAACCATACCAAGCATACCAAGCATACCAAGCATACCAAGCATACCAAGCATACCAAGCATACCAAGCATACCAAGCATACCAACCATACCAAGCATACCAAGTATACCAAGCATACCAAGCATACCAACCATACCAAGCATACCAACCATACCAACCATGCCAACCATGTCAACCATACCAACCATGTCTACCTTACCAACCACATCAACCATACCACCCATACCAACCATACCAACCGTACCAACCATACCAACCATGCCAACCATACCAAGCATACCAAGCATACCAACCATACCAAGCATACCAAGCATACCAAGCATACCAAGCATACCAAGCATACCAACCATACCAACCTTACCAACCATGTCAACCATACCAACCATGCCAACCATACCAACCATACCAACCATACCAACCATGCCAACCATACCAACCATGCCAACCATGCCAACCATGCCAACCATACCAACCATACCAACCATACCAAGCATACCAAGCATACCAAGCATACCAAGCATACCAAGCATACCAAGCATACCAAGCATACCAAGCATACCAAGCATACCAAGTATACCAAGCATACCAACCATACCAACCATGTCAACCTTACCAACCACATCAACCATACCACCCATACCAACCATACCAACCATACCAAGCATACCAAGTATACCAAGCATACCAACCATACCAACCATGTCAACCTTACCAACCACATCAACCATACCACCCATACCAACCATACCAACCATACCAAGCATACCAAGCATACCAAGCATACCAACCATACCAAGCATACCAAGCATACCAAGCATACCAAGCATACCAAGCATACCAAGCATACCAACCATACCAAGCATACCAACCATACCAACCATGCCAACCATACCAAGCATACCAAGCATACCAACCATACCAACCTTACCAACCATGTCAACCATACCAACCATGCCAACCATACCAACCATACCAACCATACCAACCATGCCAACCATACCAACCATGCCAACCATGCCAACCATGCCAACCATACCAAGCATACCAAGCATACCAAGCATACCAAGCATACCAAGCATACCAAGCATACCAAGCATACCAAGCATACCAACCATACCAAGCATACCAAGTATACCAAGCATACCAAGCATACCAACCATGCCAACCATACCAACCATACCAAGCATACCAAGCATACCAACCATACCAAGCATACCAAGTATACCAAGCATACCAAGCATACCAAGCATACCAAGCATACCACGCATACCAAGCATACCAAGCATACCAAGCATACCAAGCATAAAAAGCATACCAAGCATACCAAGCATACCAACCATGCCAACCATACCAACCTTACCAACCATGTCAACCATACCAACCATGCCAACCATACCAACCATACCAACCATACCAACCATACCAACCATGCCAACCATGCCAACCATAAGAAACCATACCAACCATACCAAGCATACCAAGCATACCAAGCATACCAAGCATACCAAGCATACCAACCATACCAAGCATACCAACCATACCAACCATGCCAACCATGTCAACCATACCAACCATACCAACCATGTCAACCATACCAACCATGCCAACCATACCAACCATACCAACCATACCAACCATACCAACCATGCCAACCATGCCAACCATAAGAAACCATACCAACCATACCAAGCATACCAAGCATACCAAGCATACCAAGCATACCAACCATACCAACCTTACCAACCATGTCAACCATACCAACCATGCCAACCATACCAACCATACCAACCATACCAACCATGCCAACCATGCCAACCATGCCAACCATACCAACCATACCAACCATGCCAACCATACCAAGCATACCAAGCATACCAACCATACCAAGCATACCAAGCATACCAAGCATACCAAGCATACCAAGCATACCAACCATACCAACCTTACCAACCATGTCAACCATACCAACCATGCCAACCATACCAACCATACCAACCATACCAACCATGCCAACCATACCAACCATGCCAACCATGCCAACCATGCCAACCATACCAACCATACCAACCATACCAAGCATACCAAGCATACCAAGCATACCAAGCATACCAAGCATACCAAGCATACCAAGCATACCAAGCATACCAACCATACCAAGCATACCAAGTATACCAAGCATACCAACCATACCAACCATGTCAACCTTACCAACCACATCAACCATACCACCCATACCAACCATACCAACCATACCAAGCATACCAAGCATACCAAGCATACCAACCATACCAAGCATACCAAGCATACCAAGCATACCAAGCATACCAAGCATACCAAGCATACCAACCATACCAAGCATACCAAGCATACCAAGCATACCAACCATACCAACCATGCCAACCATACCAAGCATACCAAGCATACCAACCATACCAACCTTACCAACCATGTCAACCATACCAACCATGCCAACCATACCAACCATACCAACCATACCAACCATGCCAACCATACCAACCATGCCAACCATGCCAACCATGCCAACCATGCCAACCATACCAACCATACCAACCATACCAAGCATACCAAGCATACCAAGCATACCAAGCATACCAAGCATACCAAGCATACCAAGCATACCAACCATACCAAGCATACCAAGTATACCAAGCATACCAAGCATACCAACCATACCAACCATGCCAACCATGTCAACCATACCAACCATGTCTACCTTACCAACCACATCAACCATACCACCCATACCAACCATACCAACCATACCAAGCATACCAAGCATACCAACCATGCCAACCATGTCAACCATACCAACCATGTCTACCTTACCAACCACATCAACCATACCACCCATACCAACCATACCAACCATACCAACCATGCCAACCATGTCAACCATACCAACCATACCAACCATGTCAACCTTACCAACCACATCAACCATACCACCCATACCAACCATACCAACCATACCAAGCATACCAAGCATAAAAAGCATACCAAGCATACCAAGCATACCAACCATGCCAACCATACCAACCTTACCAACCATGTCAACCATACCAACCATGCCAACCATACCAACCATACCAACCATACCAACCATACCAACCATGCCAACCATGCCAACCATAAGAAACCATACCAACCATACCAAGCATACCAAGCATACCAAGCATACCAAGCATACCAAGCATACCAAGCATACCAAGCATACCAAGCATACCAACCATACCAAGCATACCAAGTATACCAAGCATACCAAGCATACCAACCATACCAACCATGCCAACCATGCCAACCATACCAACCATACCAAGCATACCAAGCATACCAACCATACCAAGCATACCAAGTATACCAAGCATACCAAGCATACCAACCATACCAAGCATACCAACCATACCAACCATGCCAACCATGTCAACCATACCAACCATGTCTACCTTACCAACCACATCAACCATACCACCCATACCAACCATACCAACCATACCAAGCATACCAAGCATACCAAGCATACCAACCATACCAAGCATACCAAGTATACCAAGCATACCAAGCATACCAACCATACCAAGCATACCAACCATACCAACCATGCCAACCATGTCAACCATACCAACCATGTCTACCTTACCAACCACATCAACCATACCACCCATACCAACCATACCAACCATACCAACCATGCCAACCATGTCAACCATACCAACCATACCAACCATGTCAACCTTACCAACCACATCAACCATACCACCCATACCAACCATACCAACCATACCAAGCATACCAAGCATAAAAAGCATACCAAGCATACCAAGCATACCAACCATGCCAACCATACCAACCTTACCAACCATGTCAACCATACCAACCATGCCAACCATACCAACCATACCAACCATACCAACCATACCAACCATGCCAACCATGCCAACCATAAGAAACCATACCAACCATACCAAGCATACCAAGCATACCAAGCATACCAAGCATACCAAGCATACCAACCATACCAAGCATACCAACCATACCAACCATGCCAACCATGTCAACCATACCAACCATACCAACCATGTCAACCTTACCAACCACATCAACCATACCACCCATACCAACCATACCAAGCATACCAACCATACCAACCATGCCAACCATGTCAACCATACCAACCATACCAACCATGTCAACCTTACCAACCACATCAACCATGCCAACCATATCAACCATATCAACCATACCAAGCTTACCAACCATGACAACCATACCAACCATGCCAACCATATCAACCATACCAACCATACCAACCATACCAACCATACCAAGCATACCAAGCATACCAAGCATACCAAGCATACCAACCATACCAAGCATACCAACCATACCAACCATGCCAACCATGTCAACCATACCAACCATACCAACCATGTCAACCTTACCAACCACATCAACCATACCACCCATACCAACCATACCAACCATACCAAGCATACCAAGCATACCAAGCATACCAACCATACCAAGCATACCAAGCATACCAAGCATACCAAGCATACCAAGCATACCAAGCATACCAACCATACCAAGCATACCAAGCATACCAAGCATACCAAAAATACCAAGCATACCAAGCATACCAAGCATACCAAGCATACCAAGCATACCAAGCATACCAAGCATACCAAGCATACCAACCATGCCAACCATACCAACCTTACCAACCATGTCAACCATACCAACCATGCCAACCATACCAACCATACCAAGCATACCAAGCATACCAAGCATACCAACCATACCAAGCATACCAACCATACCAACCATGCCAACCATGTCAACCATACCAACCATACCAACCATGTCAACCTTACCAACCACATCAACCATGCCAACCATATCAACCATATCAACCATACCAAGCTTACCAACCATGACAACCATACCAACCATGCCAACCATATCAACCATACCAACCATACCAACCATACCAACCATACCAAGCATACCAAGCATACCAAGCATACCAAGCATACCAACCATACCAAGCATACCAACCATACCAACCATGCCAACCATGTCAACCATACCAACCATACCAACCATGTCAACCTTACCAACCACATCAACCATACCACCCATACCAACCATACCAACCATACCAAGCATACCAAGCATACCAAGCATACCAACCATACCAAGCATACCAAGCATACCAAGCATACCAAGCATACCAAGCATACCAACCATACCAAGCATACCAACCATACCAACCATGCCAACCATACCAACCATACCAACCATACCAACCGTACCAACCATACCAACCATGCCAACCATACCAAGCATACCAAGCATACCAACCATACCAACCTTACCAACCATGTCAACCATACCAACCATGCCAACCATACCACCCATATCAACCATACCAACTATACCAAGCATACCAAGCATACCAAGCATACCAAGCATACCAACCATACCAAGCATACCAACCATACCAACCATGCCAACCATACCAACCATACCAACCATACCAACCATACCAACCATACCAACCGTACCAACCATACCAACCATGCCAACCATACCAAGCATACCAAGCATACCAACCATACCAACCATACCAACCATGCCAACCATACCAATCATACCAACCATACTAACCATGCCAACCATACCAACCATACCAACCATGTCAACCTTACCAACCACATCAACCATACCACCCATATCAACCATACCAACTATACCAAGCATACCAAGCATACCAAGCATACCAACCATACCAACCATGCCAACCATACCAACCATACCAACCATACCAACCATACCAACCATACCAACCGTACCAACCATACCAACCATGCCAACCATACCAACCATACCAACCATACCAACCATGCCAACCATACCAATCATACCAACCATACTAACCATGCCAACCATACCAACCATACCAACCATACCAACCATACCAACCATACCAACCATACCAACCATACCAACCATACCAAGCATACCAAGCATACCAAGCATACCAACCATACAAAGCATACCAAGCATACCAACCATGCCAACCATACCAACCTTACCAACCATGTCAACCTTACCAACCATACAAAGCATACCAAGCATACCAAGCATACCAACCATGCCAACCATACCAACCTTACCAACCATGTCAACCTTACCAACCACATCAACCATACCAACCATGCCAACCATACCACCCATATCAACCATACCAACTATACCAAGCATACCAACCATACCAACCATACCAACCATACCAACCATACCAACCATACCAACCATACCAACCATACCAACCATACCAACCATACCAATCATACCAACCATACCAAGCATACCAAGCATACCAACCATACCAACCATACAAAGCATACCAAGCATACCAACCACATCAACCATACCACCCATACCAACCATACCAAGCATACCAACCATACCAAGCATGCCAACCATGCCAACCATACCAACCATACCAACCATACCAACCATACCAACCACACCAAGCATACCAAGCATACCAACCATACCAAGCATACCAACCATACCAACCATGCCAACCATACCAACCATACCAACCATACCAACCATACCAACCATACCAACCGTACCAACCATACCAACCATGCCAACCATACCAAGCATACCAAGCATACCAACCATACCAACCATACCAACCATACCAACCATACCAACCATACCAACCATACCAACCATACCAACCGTACCAACCATACCAACCATGCCAACCATACCAAGCATACCAAGCATACCAACCATACCAAGCATACCAAGCATACCAAGCATACCAAGCATACCAAGCATACCAAGCATACCAAGCATACCAACCATACCAACCTTACCAACCATACCAACCATACCAACCATACCAACCATACCAACCGTACCAACCATACCAACCATACCAACCATACCAACCATACCAACCATACCAACCATACCAAGCATACCAAGCATACCAACCATGCCAACCATACCAATCATACCAACCATACTAACCATGCCAACCATACCAACCATACCAACCATACCAAGCATACCAAGCATACCAAGCATACCAAGCATACCAAGCATACCAAGCATTACAAGCATACCAACCATACCAAGCATACCAAGTATACCAAGCATACCAAGCATACCAACCATACCAAGCATACCAACCATACCAACCATGCCAACCATGTCAACCATACCAACCATACCAACCATACCAAGCATACCAAGCATACCAAGCATACAAACCATACCAAGCATACCAAGCATACCAAGCATAACAACCATACCAACCATGTCAACCTTACCAACCACATCAACCATACCACCCATACCAACCATACCAACCATACCAAGCATACCAAGCATACCAAGCATACCAACCATACCAAGCATACCAAGCATACCAAGCATACCAAGCATACCAAGCATACCAAGCATACCAAGCATACCAAGCATACCAACCATGCCAACCATACCAACCTTACCAACCATGTCAACCATACCAACCATGCCAACCATACCAACCATACCAAGCATACCAAGCATACCAAGCATACAAACCATACCAAGCGTACCAACCATACCAACCATGCCAACCATGTCAACCATACCAACCATACCAACCATGTCAACCTTACCAACCACATCAACCATACCACCCATATCAACCATACCAACTATACCAAGCATACCAAGCATACCAAGCATACCAACCATACCAAGCATACCAACCATACCAACCATGCCAACCATACCAACCATACCAACCATACCAACCATACCAACCATACCAACCGTACCAACCATACCAACCATGCCAACCATACCAAGCATACCAAGCATACCAACCATACCAACCATACCAACCATGCCAACCATACCAATCATACCAACCATACTAACCATGCCAACCATACCAACCATACCAACCATACCAACCATACCAACCATTCCAACCATACCAACCATACCAAGCATACCAACCATACAAAGCATACCAAGCATACCAACCATGCCAACCATACCAACCTTACCAACCATGTCAACCTTATCAACCATACAAAGCATACCAAGCATACCAAGCATACCAACCATGCCAACCATACCAACCTTACCAACCATGTCAACCTTACCAACCACATCAACCATACCACCCATACCAACCATACCAAGCATACCAACCATACCAAGCATGCCAACCATGCCAACCATACCAACCATACCAACCATACCAACCACACCAAGCATACCAAGCATACCAAGCATACCAAGCATACCAACCATGCCAACCATACCAACCTTACCAACCATGTCAACCATACCAACCATGCCAACCATACCAACCATGCCAACCATACCAACCATACCAACCATACCAACCATGCCAACCATGCCAACCATGTCAACCATACCAACCATGCCAACCATACCAACCATGCCAACCATACCAACCATACCAACAATACCAACCATGCCAACCATGCCAACCATACCAACCATGCCAACCATGCCAACCATACCAACCATACCAACCATGCCAACCATACCAATCATACCAACCATACCAACCACGCCAACCATACCAACCATACCAACCATACCAACCATACCAACCATACCAACCATACCAACCATACCAACCATACCAACCATACCAAGCATACCAAGCATACCAACCATGCCAACCATACCAATCATACCAACCATACCAACCATGCCAACCATACCAACCATACCAATCATACCAACCATACCAACCATACCAACCGTACCAACCATACCAACCATGCCAACCATACCAAGCATACCAAGCATACCAACCATACCAAGCATACCAAGCATACCACCCATACCAACCATACCAAGCATACCAAGCATACCAAGCATACCAACCATGCCAACCATACCAATCATACCAACCATACCAACCATGCCAACCATACCAACCATACCAACCATACCAACCATACCAACCATACCAACCGTACCAACCATACCAACCATGCCAACCATACCAAGCATACCAAGCATACCAACCATACCAAGCATACCAAGCATACCAAGCATACCAAGCATACCAAGCATACCAAGCATACCAACCATACCAACCTTACCAACCATGTCAACCATACCAACCATGCCAACCATACCAACCATACCAACCATACCAACCATGCCAACCATACCAACCATGCCAACCATGCCAACCATGCCAACCATACCAACCATACCAACCATACCAAGCATACCAAGCATACCAAGTATACCAAGCATACCAAGCATACCAAGCATACCAAGCATACCAAGCATACCAACCATACCAAGCATACCAAGTATACCAAGCATACCAAGCATACCAACCATACCAAGCATACCAACCATACCAACCATGCCAACCATGTCAACCATACCAACCATGTCTACCTTACCAACCACATCAACCATACCACCCATACCAACCATACCAACCGTACCAACCATACCAACCATGCCAACCATACCAAGCATACCAAGCATACCAACCATACCAAGCATACCAAGCATACCAAGCATACCAAGCATACCAAGCATACCAAGCATACCAACCATACCAACCTTACCAACCATGTCAACCATACCAACCATGCCAACCATACCAACCATACCAACCATACCAACCATGCCAACCATACCAACCATGCCAACCATGCCAACCATGCCAACCATACCAACCATACCAACCATACCAAGCATACCAAGCATACCAAGCATACCAAGCATACCAAGCATACCAAGCATACCAAGCATACCAAGCATACCAAGCATACCAAGTATACCAAGCATACCAACCATACCAACCATGTCAACCTTACCAACCACATCAACCATACCACCCATACCAACCATACCAACCATACCAAGCATACCAAGTATACCAAGCATACCAACCATACCAACCATGTCAACCTTACCAACCACATCAACCATACCACCCATACCAACCATACCAACCATACCAAGCATACCAAGCATACCAAGCATACCAACCATACCAAGCATACCAAGCATACCAAGCATACCAAGCATACCAAGCATACCAAGCATACCAACCATACCAAGCATACCAACCATACCAACCATGCCAACCATACCAAGCATACCAAGCATACCAACCATACCAACCTTACCAACCATGTCAACCATACCAACCATGCCAACCATACCAACCATACCAACCATACCAACCATGCCAACCATACCAACCATGCCAACCATGCCAACCATGCCAACCATACCAAGCATACCAAGCATACCAAGCATACCAAGCATACCAAGCATACCAAGCATACCAAGCATACCAAGCATACCAACCATACCAAGCATACCAAGTATACCAAGCATACCAAGCATACCAACCATGCCAACCATACCAACCATACCAAGCATACCAAGCATACCAACCATACCAAGCATACCAAGTATACCAAGCATACCAAGCATACCAAGCATACCAAGCATACCACGCATACCAAGCATACCAAGCATACCAAGCATACCAAGCATAAAAAGCATACCAAGCATACCAAGCATACCAACCATGCCAACCATACCAACCTTACCAACCATGTCAACCATACCAACCATGCCAACCATACCAACCATACCAACCATACCAACCATACCAACCATGCCAACCATGCCAACCATAAGAAACCATACCAACCATACCAAGCATACCAAGCATACCAAGCATACCAACCATACCAACCTTACCAACCATGTCAACCATACCAACCATGCCAACCATACCAAGCATACCAAGCATACCAAGCATACCAACCATACCAACCTTACCAACCATACCAACCATACCAACCATACCAACCATACCAACCGTACCAACCATACCAACCATACCAACCATACCAACCATACCAACCATACCAACCATACCAACCATACCAAGCATACCAAGCATACCAACCATGCCAACCATACCAATCATACCAACCATACTAACCATGCCAACCATACCAACCATACCAACCATACCAAGCATACCAAGCATACCAAGCATACCAAGCATACCAAGCATACCAAGCATAACAAGCATACCAACCATACCAAGCATACCAAGTATACCAAGCATACCAAGCATACCAACCATACCAAGCATACCAACCATACCAACCATGCCAACCATGTCAACCATACCAACCTTACCAACCATGTCAACCTTACCAACCACATCAACCATACCACCCATACCAACCATGCCAACCATACCAACCTTACCAACCATGTCAACCTTACCAACCATACAAAGCATACCAAGCATACCAAGCATACCAACCATACCAACCATGCCAACCATACCAATCATACCAACCATACTAACCATGCCAACCATACCAACCATACCAACCATACCAACCATACCAACCATACCAACCATACCAACCATACCAACCATACCAACCATACCAAGCATACCAAGCATACCAACCATACAAAGCATACCAAGCATACCAACCATGCCAACCATACCAACCTTACCAACCATGTCAACCTTACCAACCATACAAAGCATACCAAGCATACCAAGCATACCAACCATGCCAACCATACCAACCTTACCAACCATGTCAACCTTACCAACCACATCAACCATACCACCCATACCAACCATACCAAGCATACCAACCATACCAAGCATGCCAACCATGCCAACCATACCAACCATACCAACCATACCAACCACACCAAGCATACCAAGCATACCAAGCATACCAAGCATACCAACCATGCCAACCATACCAACCTTACCAACCATGTCAACCATACCTACCATGCCAACCATACCAACCATGCCAACCATACCAACCATACCAACCATACCAACCATGCCAACCATGCCAACCATACCAACCATACCAACCATACCAACCATGCCAACCATGCCAACCATACCAACCATACCAACCATGCCAACCATACCAATCATACCAACCATACCAACCATGCCAACCATACCAACCATACCAACCATACCAACCATACCAACCATACCAACCATACCAACCATACCAACCATACCAACCATACCAACCATACCAAGCATACCAAGCATACCAACCATGCCAACCATACCAATCATACCAACCATACTAACCATGCCAACCATACCAACCATACCAACCATACCAACCATACCAACCATACCAACCATACCAACCATACCAAGCATACCAAGCATACCAACCATACAAAGCATACCAAGCATACCAACCATGCCAACCATACCAACCTTACCAACCATGTCAACCTTACCAACCATACAAAGCATACCAAGCATACCAAGCATACCAACCATGCCAACCATACCAACCTTACCAACCATGTCAACCTTACCAACCACATCAACCATACCACCCATACCAACCATACCAAGCATACCAACCATACCAAGCATGCCAACCATGCCAACCATACCAACCATACCAACCATACCAACCACACCAAGCATACCAAGCATACCAAGCATACCAAGCATACCAACCATGCCAACCATACCAACCTTACCAACCATGTCAACCATACCTACCATGCCAACCATACCAACCATGCCAACCATACCAACCATACCAACCATACCAACCATGCCAACCATGCCAACCATACCAACCATACCAACCATACCAACCATGCCAACCATACCAACCATACCAACCATACCAACCATACCAACCATACCAACCATACCAACCATACCAACCATACCAACCATACCAACCATACCAACCATACCAACCATACCAACCATACCAACCATACCAACCATACCAACCATACCAAGCATACCAAGCATACCAACCATGCCAACCATACCAATCATACCAACCATACTAACCATGCCAACCATACCAACCATACCAACCATACCAACCATGCCAACCATGCCAACCATACCAACCATACCAACCATGCCAACCATACCAATCATACCAACCATACCAACCATGCCAACCATACCAACCATACCAACCATACCAACCATACCAACCATACCAACCATACCAACCATACCAACCATACCAACCATACCAACCATACCAAGCATACCAAGCATACCAACCATGCCAACCATACCAATCATACCAACCATACTAACCATGCCAACCATACCAACCATACCAACCATACCAACCATACCAACCATACCAACCATACCAACCATACCAAGCATACCAAGCATACCAAGCATACCAAGCATACCAAGCATACCAAGCATACCAAGCATACCAACCATACCAACCTTACCAACCATACCAACCATGTCAACCTTACCAACCACATCAACCATGCCAACCATATCAACCATATCAACCATACCAAGCTTACCAACCATGACAACCATACCAACCATGCCAACCATACCAACCATACCAACCATGCCAACCATACCAATCATACCAACCATACCAACCATACCAACCACACCAAGCATACCAAGCATACCAACCATACCAAGCATACCAACCATACCAACCATGCCAACCATACCAACCATACCAACCATACCAACCATACCAACCGTACCAACCATACCAACCATGCCAACCATACCAAGCATACCAACCATACCAACCATACCAACCATACCAACCATGCCAACCATACCAATCATACCAACCATACTAACCATGCCAACCATACCAACCATACCAACCATACCAACCATACCAACCATACCAACCATACCAACCATACCAAGCATACCAAGCATACCAACCATACAAAGCATACCAAGCATACCAACCATGCCAACCATACCAACCTTACCAACCATGTCAACCTTACCAACCATACAAAGCATACCAAGCATACCAAGCATACCAACCATGCCAACCATACCAACCTTACCAACCATGTCAACCTTACCAACCACATCAACCATACCACCCATACCAACCATACCAAGCATACCAACCATACCAAGCATGCCAACCATGCCAACCATACCAACCATACCAACCATACCAACCACACCAAGCATACCAAGCATACCAAGCATACCAAGCATACCAACCATGCCAACCATACCAACCTTACCAACCATGTCAACCATACCTACCATGCCAACCATACCAACCATGCCAACCATACCAACCATACCAACCATACCAACCATGCCAACCATGCCAACCATACCAACCATACCAACCATACCAACCATGCCAACCATGCCAACCATACCAACCATACCAACCATGCCAACCATACCAATCATACCAACCATACCAACCATGCCAACCATACCAACCATACCAACCATACCAACCATACCAACCATACCAACCATACCAACCATACCAACCATACCAACCATACCAACCATACCAACCATACCAACCATACCAAGCATACCAAGCATACCAACCATACAAAGCATACCAAGCATACCAAGCATACCAACCATGCCAACCATACCAACCTTACCAACCATGTCAACCTTACCAACCACATCAACCATACCACCCATACCAACCATACCAAGCATACCAAGCATACCAAGCATACCAACCATGCCAACCATACCAATCATACCAACCATACCAACCATGCCAACAATACCAACCATACCAACCATACCAACCGTACCAACCATACCAACCATGCCAACCATACCAAGCATACCAAGCATAATAACCATACCAAGCATACCAAGCATACCAAGCATACCAAGCATACCAAGCATACCAAGCATACCAACCATACCAACCTTACCAACCATGTCAACCATACCAACCATGCCAACCATACCAACCATACCAACCATACCAACCATGCCAACCATACCAACCATGCCAACCATGCCAACCATGCCAACCATACCAACCATACCAACCATACCAAGCATACCAAGCATACCAAGCATACCAAGCATACCAAGCATACCAAGCATAACAAGCATACCAACCATACCAAGCATACCAAGTATACCAAGCATACCAAGCATACCAACCATACCAAGCATACCAACCATACCAACCATGCCAACCATGTCAACCATACCAACCATACCAACCATACCAAGCATACCAAGCATACCAAGCATACCAACCATACCAAGCATACCAAGCATACCAAGCATACCAAGCATACCAAGCATACCAAGCATACCAACCATGCCAACCATACCAACCATACCAACCATGCCAACCATGTCAACCATACCAACCATACCAACCATGTCAACCTTACCAACCACATCAACCATACCACCCATACCAACCATACCAACCATACCAAGCATACCAAGCATACCAAGCATACCAACCATACCAAGCATACCAAGCATACCAAGCATACCAAGCATACCAAGCATACCACGCATACCAAGCATACCAAGCATACCAAGCATACCAAGCATAAAAAGCATACCAAGCATACCAAGCATACCAACCATGCCAACCATACCAACCTTACCAACCATGTCAACCATACCAACCATGCCAACCATACCAACCATACCAACCATACCAACCACACCAACCATGCCAACCATGCCAACCATAAGAAACCATACCAACCATACCAAGCATACCAAGCATACCAAGCATACCAAGCATACCAAGCATACCAAGCATACTAACCATACCAAGCATACCAACCATACCAACCATGCCAACCATGTCAACCATACCAACCATACCAACCATGTCAACCTTACCAACCACATCAACCATACCACCCATACCAACCATACCAAGCATACCAACCATACCAACCATGCCAACCATGTCAACCATACCAACCATACCAACCATGTCAACCTTACCAACCACATCAACCATGCCAACCATATCAACCATATCAACCATACCAAGCTTACCAACCATGACAACCATACCAACCATGCCAACCATATCAACCATACCAACCATACCAACCATACCAACCATACCAAGCATACCAAGCATACCAAGCATACCAAGCATACCAACCATACCAAGCATACCAACCATACCAACCATGCCAACCATGTCAACCATACCAACCATACCAACCATGTCAACCTTACCAACCACATCAACCATACCACCCATACCAACCATACCAACCATACCAAGCATACCAAGCATACCAAGCATACCAACCATACCAAGCATACCAAGCATACCAAGCATACCAAGCATACCAAGCATACCAAGCATACCAAGCATACCAAGCATACCAAGCATACCAAGCATACCAAGCATACCAACCATACCAAGCATACCAAGCATACCAAGCATACCAAGCATACCAACCATGCCAACCATACCAACCTTACCAACCATGTCAACCATACCAACCATGCCAACCATACCAACCATACCAACCATACCAACCATGCCAACCATGCCAACCATACCAACCATACCAACCATACCAAGCATACCAAGCATACCAACCATGCCAACCATACCAACCTTACCAACCATGTCAACCATACCAACCATGCCAACCATACCAACCATGCCAACCATACCAACCATACCAACCATACCAACCATACCAACCATGCCAACCATGCCAACCATACCAACCATACCAACTATACCAACCATGCCAACCATACCAACCATGCCAACCATACCAACCATACCAACCGTACCAACCATACCAACCATGCCAAGCATACCAAGCATACCAAGCATACCAAGCATACCAAGCATACCATGCATAAGAAGCATACCAAGCATACCAAGCATACCAAGCATACCAACCATGCCAACCATACCAACCATGTCAACCTTACCAACCACATCAACCATACCACCCATACCAACCATACCAACCATACCAACCATACCAAGCATACCAAGCATACCAAGCATACCAAGCATAATAAGCATACCAAGCATACCAACCATACCAAGCATACCAAGCATACCAAGCATACCAACCATACCAACCGTACCAACCATACCAACCATGCCAACCATACCAAGCATACCAACCATACCCAGCATACCAAGCATACCAAGCATACCAAGCATACCAAGCATACCAAGCATACCAAGCATACCAAGCATACCAACCATGCCAACCATATCAACCATATCAACCATACCAAGCTTACCAACCATGACAACCATACCAACCATGCCAACCATATCAACCATACCAACCATACCAACCATACCAACCATACCAACCATACCAACCATACCAACCATACCAAGCATACCAAGCATACCAAGCATACCAAGCATACCAAGCATACCAAGCATACCAACCATACCAACCGTACCAACCATACCAACCATGCCAACCATACCAAGCATACCAAGCATACCAACCATACCAAGCATACCAAGCATACCAAGCATACCAACCATGCCAACCATATCAACCATACCAAGCTTACCAACCATGACAACCATACCAACCATGACAACCATAACAACCATGCCAACCATATCAACCATACCAACCATACCAACCATACCAACCATACCAAGCATACCAAGCATACCAACCATACCAAGCATACCAAGCATACCAACCATGCCAACCATATCAACCATACCAAGCTTACCAACCATGACAACCATACCAACCATACCAACCATGTCAACCTTACCAACCACATCAACCATACCACCCATACCAACCATACCAAGCATACCAAGCATACCAAGCATACAAACCATACCAAGCATACCAAGCATACCAAGCATAACAACCATACCAACCATGTCAACCTTACCAACCACATCAACCATACCACCCATACCAACCATACCAACCATACCAAGCATACCAAGCATACCAAGCATACCAACCATACCAAGCATACCAAGCATACCAAGCATACCAAGCATACCAAGCATACCAAGCATACCAAGCATACCAAGCATACCAAGCATACCAACCATGCCAACCATACCAACCTTACCAACCATGTCAACCATACCAACCATGCCAACCATACCAACCATACCAAGCATACCAAGCATACCAAGCATACCAACCATACCAACCATGCCAACCATGTCAACCATACCAACCATACCAACCATGTCAACCTTACCAACCACATCAACCATACCACCCATATCAACCATACCAACTATACCAAGCATACCAAGCATACCAAGCATACCAACCATACCAAGCATACCAACCATACCAACCATGCCAACCATACCAACCATACCAACCATACCAACCATACCAACCATACCAACCGTACCAACCATACCAACCATGCCAACCATACCAAGCATACCAAGCATACCAACCATACCAACCATACCAACCATGCCAACCATACCAATCATACCAACCATACTAACCATGCCAACCATACCAACCATACCAACCATACCAACCATACCAACCATACCAACCATACCAACCATACCAACCATACCAAGCATACCAACCATACAAAGCATACCAAGCATACCAACCATGCCAACCATACCAACCTTACCAACCATGTCAACCTTACCAACCATACAAAGCATACCAAGCATACCAAGCATACCAACCATGCCAACCATACCAACCTTACCAACCATGTCAACCTTACCAACCACATCAACCATACCACCCATACCAACCATACCAAGCATACCAACCATACCAAGCATGCCAACCATGCCAACCATACCAACCATACCAACCATACCAACCACACCAAGCATACCAAGCATACCAAGCATACCAAGCATACCAACCATGCCAACCATACCAACCTTACCAACCATGTCAACCATACCAACCATGCCAACCATACCAACCATGCCAACCATACCAACCATACCAACCATACCAACCATGCCAACCATGCCAACCATACCAACCATGCCAACCATGCCAACCATACCAACCATACCAACCATGCCAACCATACCAATCATACCAACCATACCAACCATGCCAACCATACCAACCATACCAACCATACCAACCATACCAACCATACCAACCATACCAACCATACCAACCATACCAACCATACCAACCATACCAACCATACCAACCATACCAAGCATACCAAGCATACCAACCATACAAAGCATACCAAGCATACCAACCATGCCAACCATACCAACCTTACCAACCATGTCAACCTTACCAACCACATCAACCATACCACCCATACCAACCATACCAAGCATACCAAGCATACCAAGCATACCAACCATGCCAACCATACCAATCATACCAACCATACCAACCATGCCAACCATACCAACCATACCAATCATACCAACCATACCAACCATACCAACCGTACCAACCATACCAACCATGCCAACCATACCAAGCATACCAAGCATACCAACCATACCAAGCATACCAAGCATACCACCCATACCAACCATACCAAGCATACCAAGCATACCAAGCATACCAACCATGCCAACCATACCAATCATACCAACCATACCAACCATGCCAACCATACCAACCATACCAACCATACCAACCATACCAACCATACCAACCGTACCAACAATACCAACCATGCCAACCATACCAAGCATACCAAGCATACCAACCATACCAAGCATACCAAGCATACCAAGCATACCAAGCATACCAAGCATACCAACCATACCAACCTTACCAACCATGTCAACCATACCAACCATGCCAACCATACCAACCATACCAACCATACCAACCATGCCAACCATACCAACCATGCCAACCATGCCAACCATGCCAACCATACCAACCATACCAACCATACCAAGCATACCAAGCATACCAAGCATACCAAGCATACCAAGCATACCAAGCATACCAAGCATACCAACCATACCAAGCATACCAAGTATACCAAGCATACCAAGCATACCAACCATACCAAGCATACCAACCATACCAACCATGCCAACCATGTCAACCATACCAACCATGTCTACCTTACCAACCACATCAACCATACCACCCATACCAACCATACCAACCATACCAAGCATACCAAGCATACCAAGCATACCAACCATACCAAGCATACCAAGCATACCAAGCATACCAAGCATACCAAGCATACCAAGCATACCAACCATGCCAACCATACCAACCATACCAACCATGCCAACCATGTCAACCATACCAACCATACCAACCATGTCAACCTTACCAACCACATCAACCATACCACCCATACCAACCATACCAACCATACCAAGCATACCAAGCATACCAAGCATACCAACCATACCAAGCATACCAAGCATACCAAGCATACCAAGCATACCAAGCATACCACGCATACCAAGCATACCAAGCATACCAAGCATACCAAGCATAAAAAGCATACCAAGCATACCAAGCATACCAACCATGCCAACCATACCAACCTTACCAACCATGTCAACCATACCAACCATGCCAACCATACCAACCATACCAACCATACCAACCATACCAACCATACCAACCATGCCAACCATGCCAACCATAAGAAACCATACCAACCATACCAAGCATACCAAGCATACCAAGCATACCAAGCATACCAAGCATACCAACCATACCAAGCATACCAACCATACCAACCATGCCAACCATGTCAACCATACCAACCATACCAACCATGTCAACCTTACCAACCACATCAACCATACCACCCATACCAACCATACCAAGCATACCAACCATACCAACCATGCCAACCATGTCAACCATACCAACCATACCAACCATACCAACCATGTCAACCTTACCAACCACATCAACCATGCCAACCATATCAACCATATCAACCATACCAAGCTTACCAACCATGACAACCATACCAACCATGCCAACCATATCAACCATACCAACCATACCAACCATACCAACCATACCAAGCATACCAAGCATACCAAGCATACCAAGCATACCAACCATACCAAGCATACCAACCATACCAACCATGCCAACCATGTCAACCATACCAACCATACCAACCATGTCAACCTTACCAACCACATCAACCATACCACCCATACCAACCATACCAACCATACCAAGCATACCAAGCATACCAAGCATACCAACCATACCAAGCATACCAAGCATACCAAGCATACCAAGCATACCAAGCATACCAAGCATACCAACCATACCAAGCATACCAAGCATACCAAGCATACCAACCATACCAAGCATACCAAGCATACCAAGCATACCAAGCATACCAAGCATACCAAGCATACCAAGCATACCAAGCATACCAACCATGCCAACCATACCAACCTTACCAACCATGTCAACCATACCAACCATGCCAACCATACCAACCATACCAAGCATACCAAGCATACCAAGCATACCAACCATACCAAGCATACCAACCATACCAACCATGCCAACCATGTCAACCATACCAACCATACCAACCATACCAACCATGTCAACCTTACCAACCACATCAACCATACCACCCATATCAACCATACCAACTATACCAAGCATACCAAGCATACCAAGCATACCAAGCATACCAACCATACCAAGCATACCAACCATACCAACCATGCCAACCATACCAACCATACCAACCATACCAACCATACCAACCATACCAACCGTACCAACCATACCAACCATGCCAACCATACCAAGCATACCAAGCATACCAAGCATACCAACCATACCAACCTTACCAACCATGTCAACCATACCAACCATGCCAACCATACCAACCATACCAAGCATACCAAGCATACCAAGCATACCAAGCATACCAACCATACCAAGCATACCAACCATACCAACCATGCCAACCATACCAACCATGCCAACCATACCAACCATACCAACCATGCCAACCATACCAAACATACCAATCTTACCAACCATGCCAACCATACCAACCATGTCAACCATACCAATAACACCAACCATACCAACTTCACCAACCATGTCAACCATACCAACCATACCAAACATACCAATCTTACCAACCATGCTAACCATACCAACCATGTCAACGATACCAACCACATCAACCATAAAAACCATGCCAACCATAACAACCACACTAACCATACCAACTTCACCAACCATGTCAACCATACCAAACATACCAATCTTATAAACCATGCCAACCATACCAACCATGTCAACGATACCAACCACATCAACCATACCAACCATGCCAACCATACCAACCACACCAACCATACTAACTTCACCAACCATGTCAACCATACCAACCATACCAAACATACCAATCTTACCAACCATGCCAACCATACCAACCATGTCAACCATTCCAACCATACCAACCATACCAACCATGCCAACCATACCAACCTTGCCAACTATACCAACCTTACCAACCATGCCAACCATGCCAACCATACCAAACATACCAATCTTACCAACCATGCCAACCATACCAACCATGTCAACCATGCCAACCATACCAACCATGCCAACCATACCAACCATGCCAACCATGCCAACCATACCAAACATACCAATCTTGCCAACCATACCAACCATGCCAACCATACCAACCATGCCAACCATACCAACCATACCAACCATGTCAACCATACCAACCACATCAACCATACCAACCATACCAACCATACCAACCATGCCAACCATACCAACCATACCAACCATGCCAACCATACCAACCATACCAACCATGCCAACCATACCAAACATACCAATCTTACCAACCATGCCAACCATACCAACCATGTCAAACATGCCAACCATACCAACCACACCAACCATACCAACTTCACCAACCATGTCAACCATACCAACCACATCAACCATACCAAGCATACCAAACATACCAACCATGCCAATCATACCACCCATACCAACCATACCAACCATACCAACCATACCAACCATACCAACCATACCAACCATGTCAAACATGCCAACCATACCAACCACACCAACCATACCAACTTCACCAACCATGTCAACCATACCAACCACATCAACCATACCAACCATGCCAACCATGCCAACCATGCCAACCATACCAAACATACCAATCTTACCAACCATACCAACCATGCCAACCATACCAACCATGCCAACCATACCAACCATGCCAACCATACCAACCATACCAACCATGTCAACCATACCAACCACATCAACCATACCAACCATACCAACCATACCAACCATGTCAACCATACCAACCACATCAACCATACCAACCATACCAACCATACCAACCATGCCAACCATACCAACCATACCAACCATGCCAACCATACCAACCATACCAACCATGCCAACCATACCAAACATACCAATCTTACCAACCATGCCAACCATACCAACCATGTCAAACATGCCAACCATACCAACCACACCAACCATACCAACTTCACCAACCATGTCAACCATACCAACCACATCAACCATACCAACCATGCCAACCATGTCAATCATACCAACCGCATCAACCATACCAACCATACCAACCATACCAACCATACCAACCATACCAACCATGCCAACCATACCAACCATACCAACCATGCCAACCATACCAAACATACCAACCACATCAACCATACCAACCATGCCAACCATGTCAATCATACCAACCGCATCAACCATACCAACCATACCAACCATACCAACCATACCAACCATGCCAACCATACCAACCATACCAACCATGCCAACCATACCAAACATACCAATCTTACCAGCCATGCCAACCATACAAACCATGTCAACCATGTCAACCATACCAACCATATCAACCATACCAACATACCAACCTTACCAACCATGCCAACCATACCAAACATACCAACCATACCAACCATGCCAACCATACCAAACATACCAACCATACCAACCATACCAACTTCACCAACCATGCCAACCATACCAACCATACCAAGCTTACTAATCATGCTAACCATACCAACCATACCAAACATACCAACCATACCAACCATGCGAACCATGTCAACCATGCCAACCATACCAACCACACCAACCATACCAACTTCACCAACCATGTCAACCATACCAACCACACCAACCATACCATCAATACCAACTTCACCAACCATGCCAACCATACCAACCATGCCAACCATGTCAATCATACCAACCACATCAACCATACCAACCATACCAACCATACCAACCATATCAACCATACCAACATACCAACCTTACCAACCATGCCAACCATACCAAACATACCAACCATACCAACCATGCCAACCATACCAAACATACCAACAATACCAACCATACCAACTTCACCAACCATGCCAACCATACCAACCATACCAAGCTTACTAATCATGCTAACCATACCAACCATACCAAACATACCAACCATACCAACCATGCGAACCATGTCAACCATGCCAACCATACCAACCACACCAAACATACCAACCATACCAACCATGCGAACCATGTCAACCATGCCAACCATACCAACCACACCAACCATACCAACTTCACCAACCATGCCAACCATACCAACCATGCCAACCATGTCAATCATACCAACCACATCAACCATACCAACCATACCAACCATACCAACCATATCAACCATACCAACATACCAACCTTACCAACCATGCCAACCATACCAAACATACCAACCATACCAACATTGCCAACCATACCAACATACCAACCTTACCAACCATACCAAACATACCAACCATACCAACCATACCAAACATACCAAATATACCAACCATACCAACCATACGAACTATGCCAACCACACGAACCATGTCAACCATGCCAACCATACCAACCATGTCAACCATACCAACCATGCCAACCATACCAAACATACCAATCTTACCAACCTTACCAACCACATCAACCATTCCAACCATACCAACCACACCAACCATACCAACTTCACCAACCATGCCAACCATACCAACCATACCAAGCTTACTAATCATGCTAACCATACCAACCATACCAAACATACCAACCATACCAACCATGCGAACCATGTCAACCATGCCAACCATACCAACCACACCAACCATACCAACTTCACCAACCATGTCAACCATACCAACCACACCAACCATACCATCAATACCAACCATACCAACCATACCAACCATACCAACCATGCCAACCATACCAACCATACCAACCATGCCAACAATACCAAACATACCAATCTTACCAACCATGCCAACCATACCAACCATGTCAACCATGCCAACCATACCAACCATGTCAACCATACCAACCACATCATCCATACCAACCATACCAAACATACCAACCATACATACCTTACCAATCATGCCAACCATACTAAAAATACCAACCACGTCAACCTTACCAACCATACCAACCATACCAACAATACCAATCACACCACCCATACCAACCATGCCAACCATACCAAACATACCAATCTTACCAACCATGCCAACCATACCAACCATGTCAACCATGCCAACCATACCAGCCATGCCAACCATACCAGCCATACCAACCATACCAACCTTACCAACCATGGCAACTTCACCAACCATGCCAACCATACCAACCATACCAACCATACCAACCACACCTACCATACCAACTTCATCAACCATGTCAACCATACCAACCACACCAACCATACCAACAATACCAACCATACCAACCGTAACAACCATGCCAACCATACCAGCCATACCAACCATACCAACCTTACCAACCATGGCAACTTCACCAACCATGCCAACCATACCAACCATACCAAGCTTACCAACAATACCAACCACACCAACCAAACCAACTTCACCAACCATGTCAACCATACCAACCATACCAACCATACCAACAATACCAATCATACCACCCATACCAACCATACCAACCATACCAACCATGCCAACCATACCAACCATACCAACTTCAACAACCATGTCAACCATACCAACCATACCAATCTTACCAACCATGCCAACCATACCAACCATGTCAACGATACCAACCACATCAACCATACCAACCATGTCAACCATACCAACCACACCAACCATACCAACTTCACCAACCATGTCAACCATACCAACCATACCAAACATACCAATCTTACCAACCATGCCAACCATACCAACCATGTCAACCATGCCAACCATACCAACCATACCAACCATGCCAACCATACCAACCATACAAACCACATCAACCATACCAACCATGTCAACGATACCAACCACATCATTCATACCAACCATACCAACCATGCCAACCATACCAACCATGCCAACCATACCAACCATACCAACCATGCCAACCATACCAAACATACCAATCTTACCAACCATGCCAACCATACCAACCTTACCAACCATGCCAACCATACCAACAATCCCAACCATGTCAACCATACCAACCACATCAAGCATACCAACCATACCAAACATACCAGCCATACCAACCATACCAACAATACCAATCATACCACCCATACCAACCATACCAACCATACCAATCTTACCAACCATGCCAACCATGCCAACAATGTCAACCATACCAACCACATCAACCATACCAAGCATACCAAACATACCAACCATGCCAACCATACCAGCCATACCACCCATACCAACCTTACCAACCATGGCAACTTCACCAACCATGCCAACCATACCAACCATACCAAGCTTACCAACCATACCAACCACACCAACCATACCAACTTCGCCAACCATACCAACCATGCCAACCATACCAACAATCCCAACCATGTCAACCATACCAACCACATCAACCATACCAAATATACCAACCATGCCAACCATACCAGCCATACCAACCATACCAACCTTACCAACCATGGCAACTTCACCAACCATGCCAACCATACCAACCATACCAAGCTTACTAATCATGCTAACCATACCAACCATACCAAACATACCAACCATACCAACCATGCGAACCATGTCAACCCTGCCAACCATACCAACCACACCAACCATACCAACTTCACCAACCATGTCAACCATACCAACCACACCAACCATACCATCAATACCAACCATACCAACCATACCAACCATACCAACCATACCAACCATACCAACCATGCCAACCATACCAACCATACCAACCATGCCAACAATACCAAACATACCAATCTTACCAACCATGCCAACCATACCAACCATGTCAACCATGCCAACCATACCAACCATGTCAACCATACCAACCACATCATCCATACCAACCATACCAAACATACCAACCATACCAACCTTACCAATCATGCCAACCATACTAAAAATACCAACCATACTAACCATACTAACCATACCAACCATACCAACCATGCCAACCATACCAACCATGCCAACTATGTCAACCTTACTAACCACATCAACCATTCCAACCATACCAACCACACCAACCATACCAACCATACCAACTTCACCAACCATGCCAACCATACCAACCATACCAACCATGACAACCATGTCAACCATACCAACCACATCAACCATACCAACCATGTCAACCATGCCAACCACATCAACCATACCAACCATACCAACCATGCCAACCATACCAACCCTACCAACCATGCCAACAATACCAAACATACCAATCTTACCAACCATGCCAACCACACGAACCATGTCAACCATGCCAACCATACCAACCATGTCAACCATACCAACCATGCCAACCATACCAAACATACCAATCTTACCAACCATTCCAACCATGCCAACCATGTCAACCATGCCAACCACACCAACCATACCAACAATACCAATCATACCACCCATACCAACCATACCAACCATGCCAACCATACCAACCATAATAACTTCACCAACCATACCAACCATGCCAACAATACCAAACATACCAATCTTACCAACAATGCCAACCACACGAACCATGTCAACCATGCCAACCATACCAACCATGTCAACCATACCACCCATGCCAACCATACCAAACATTCCAATCTTACCAACCTTACCAACCACATCAACCATTCCAACCATACCAACCACACCATCCATACCAACCATACCAACTTCACCAACCATGCCAACCATACCAACCATATTAACCATACCAACCATGACAAACATGTCAACCATACCAACCACATCAACCATACCAACCATACCCACACCATGCCAACCATACCAACCATACCAACCATGCCAACCATACCAACCATGCCAACCATGTCAACCATACCAACCACATCAACCATGCCAACCATACCATCCATACCAACCATGACAACCATGTCAACCATACCAACCACATCAACCATACCAACCATACCCACACCATGCCAACCATACCAACCATGACAACCATGTCAACCATACCAACCACATCAACCATACCAACCATACCCACACCATGCCAACCATACTAGCCATACCAACCATACCAACCTTACCAACCATGGCAACTTCACCAACCATACCAACCATACCAAACATACCAATCTTACCAACCATTCCAACCATGCCAACCATGCCAACCACACCAACCATACCAAACATACCAATCTTACCAACCATACCAACAATACCAATCATACCACCCATACCAACCATACCAACCATACCAATCTTACCAACCATGCCAACCATACCAACCATGCCAACCATGTCAACCATACCAACCACATCAACCATACCAACCACATCAACCATACCAACCATGCCAACCATACCAACCACACCAACCATACCAACTTCACCAACTATGTCAACCATACCAACCATACCAAACATACCAATCTTACCAACCATGCCAACCATACCAACCATGTCAACCATGCCAACCATACCAACCACATCAACCATACCAACCACATCAACCATACCAACCATGCCAACCATACCAACCACACCAACCATACCAACTTCACCAACTATGTCAACCATACCAACCATACCAAACATACCAATCTTACCAACCATGCCAACCATACCAACCATGTCAACCATGCCAACCATACCAACCATACCAACCATACCAACCATGCCAACCATACCAACCATGCCAACCATACCAACCATACCAACCATGCCAACCATACCAAACATACCAATCTAACCAACCATGCCAACCATGTCAACCATGCCAACAATACCAATCATACCACCCATACCAACCATACCAACCATACCAACCATGCCAACCATACCAACCATACCAACCATACCAAACATACCAATCTTACCAACCATTCCAACCATGCCAACCATGCCAACCACACCAACCATACCAACAATACCAATCATACCACCCATACCAACCATACCAACCATGCCAACCATACCAAACATACCAATCTTACCAACCATACCAACAATACCAATCATACCACCCATACCAACCATACCAACCATACCAATCTTACCAACCATGCCAACCATACCAACCATGCCAACCATGTCAACCATACCAACCACATCAACCATACCAACCACATCAACCATACCAACCATGCCAACCATACCAACCACACCAACCATACCAACTTCACCAACTATGTCAACCATACCAACCATACCAAACATACCAATCTTACCAACCATGCCAACCATACCAACCATGTCAACCATGCCAACCATACCAACCATACCAACCATACCAACCATGCCAACCATACCAACCATGCCAACCATACCAACCATACCAACCATGCCAACCATACCAAACATACCAATCTAACCAACCATGCCAACCATGTCAACCATGCCAACCATACCAACCATGCCAACCATACCAACCATGCCACCCATACCAACCATACCAACCATGCCAACCATACCAAACATACCAATCTTACCAACCATACCAACAATACCAATCATACCACCCATACCAACCATACCAACCATACCAATCTTACCAACCATGCCAACTATACCAACCATGCCAACCATGTCAACCATACCAACCACATCAACCATACCAACCATACCAACCATACCAACCATGCCAACCATACCAACCATACCAACCATACCAAACATACCAATCTTACCAACCATGCCAACCATACCAACCATGTCAACCATGCCAACCATACCAACCATACCAACTTCACCAACCATGTCAACCATACCAACCACACCAACCATACCAACAATACCAATCATACCAACCATACCAACCTTACCAACCATGCCAACCATACTAAACATACCAACCATACCAACCATGCTAACCATACCAACCATGCCAACCATACCAACCACATCAACCATACCAAACATACTAACCATACCAACCATACCAACCTTACCAACCATGCCAACCATACCAAACATACCAACCATACCAACATTGCCAACCATACCAACCATGCCAACCTTACCAACAATGCCAACCATATCAACCATAGCAACCATGTCAACCATGCCAACCATACCAACCACACCAACCTTACCACCCATAAAAACCATACTAACTACACCAACCATACCAACCATACCAACTTCACCAACCATGCCAACAATACCAATCATACCACCCATACCAACCATACCAACCATACCAATCTTACCAACCATGCCAACCATACCAATCATACCAAGCTTACCAACCATACCAACCACACCAACCATACCAAATTCAATAAACATGTCAACCATACCAAGCTTACCAACCATACCAAACATACCAACCATACCAACCATACCAAACATACCAAATATACCAACCATACGAACTATGCCAACCATACTAACCATGCCAACCATGTCAACCATACCAACTTCACCAACCACGTCAACCATACCAACCATACCAACAATTCCAATCATACCACCCATACCAACCATGCCAACCATACCAAACATACCAATCTTACCAACCATACCAGCCATACCAACCATACCAACCCTACCAACCATACCAACAATACCAATCATACCACCCATACCAACCATGCCAACCATACCAAACATACCAATCTTACCAACCATGCCAACCATACCAACCATGTCAACCATGCCAACCATACCAACCACACCTACCATACCAACTTCATCAACCATGTCAACCATACCAACCACACCAACCATACCAACAATACCAACGATACCAACCATACCAACCGTAACAACCATGCCAACCATACCAGCCATACCAACCATACCAACCTTACCAACCATGGCAACTTCACCAACCATGCCAACCATACCAACCATACCAAACTTACCAACCATACCAACCACACCAACCATACCAACTTCACCAACCATGTCAACCATACCAACCATACCAACCATACCAACTTCAACAACCATGTCAACCATACCAACCATACCAATCTTACCAACCTTACCAACCATGGCAACTTCACCAACCCTGCCAACCATACCAACCATACCAAGCTTACCAACCATACCAACCACACCAACCATACCAACTTCACCAACCATGTCAACCATACCAACCATACCAAGCTTACCAACCATACCAACCACACCAACCATACCAACTTCACCAACCATGTCAACCATACCAACCATACCAACCATACCAACAATACCAATCATACCACCCATACCAACCATGTCAACGATACCAACCACATCAACCATACCAACCATGTCAACCATACCAACCACACCAACCATACCAACTTCACCAACCATGTCAACAATACCAACCATACCAAACATACCAACCATACCAAGCTTACCAACCATACCAACCACACCAACCATACCAACTTCACCAATCATGTCAACCATACCAACCATACCAACCATACCAACCATACCAACAATACCAATCATACCACCCATACCAACCATGTCAACGATACCAACCACATCAACCATACCAACCATGTCAACCATACCAACCACACCAACCATACCAACTTCACCAACCATGTCAACCATACCAACCATACCAAACATACCAATCTTACCAACCATGCCAACCATACCAACCATGTCAACCATGCCAACCATACCAACCATACCAACCATGCCAACCATACCAACCATACAAACCACATCAACCATACCAACCATGTCAACGATACCAACCACATCATTCATACCAACCATACCAACCATGCCAACCATACCAACCATGCCAACCATACCAACCATACCAACCATGCCAACCATACCAAACATACCAATCTTACCAACCATGCCAACCATACCAACCTTACCAACCATGCCAACCATACCAACAATCCCAACCATGTCAAACATACCAACCACATCAAGCATACCAACCATACCAAACATACCAGCCATACCAACCATACCAACAATACCAATCATACCACCCATACCAACCATACCAACCATACCAATCTTACCAACCATGCCAACCATACCAACAATCCCAACCATGTCAACCATACCAACCACATCAACCATACCAACCATACCAAATATACCAACCATGCCAACCATACCAGCCATACCAACCATACCAACCTTACCAACCATGGCAACTTCGCCAACCATGCCAACCATACCAACCATACCAAGCTTACCAATCATGCTAACCATACCAACCATACCAAACATACCAACCATACCAACCATGCGAACCATGTCAACCATGCCAACCATACCAACCACACCAACCATACCAACTTCACCAACCATGTCAACCATACCAACCACACCAACCATACCATCAATACCAACCATACCAACCATACCAACCATGCCAACCATACCAACCATACCAACCATGCCAACAATACCAAACATACCAATCTTACCAACCATGCCAACCATACCAACCATGTCAACCATGCCAACCATACCAACCATGTCAACCATACCAACCACATCATCCATACCAACCATACCAAACATACCAACCATACCAACCTTACCAACCATACAAACCACATCAACCATACCAACCATGTCAACGATACCAACCACATCATTCATACCAACCATACCAACCATGCCAACCATACCAACCATGACAACCATGTCAACCATACCAACCACATCAACCATACCAACCATGTCAACCATGCCAACCACATCAACCATACCAACTATACCAACCATGCCAACCATACCAACCCTACCAACCATGCCAACAATACCAAACATACCAATCTTACCAACCATGCCAACCACACGAACCATGTCAACCATGCCAACCATACCAACCATGTCAACCATACCAACCATGCCAACCATACCAAACATACCAATTTTACCAACCATTCCAACCATGCCAACCATGTCAACCATGCCAACCACACCAACCATACCAACAATACCAATCATACCACCCATACCAACCATACCAACCATGCCAACCATACCAACCATACCAACTTCACCAACCATACCAACCATGCCAACAATACCAAACATACCAATCTTACCAACAATGCCAACCACACGAACCATGTCAACCATGCCAACCATACCAACCATGTCAACCATACCAACCATGCCAACCATACTAAACATACCAATCTTACCAACCTTACCAACCACATCAACCATTCCAACCATACCAACCACACCAACCATACCAACCATACCAACTTCACCAACCATGCCAACCATACCAACCATGACAAACATGTCAACCATACCAACCACATCAACCATACCAACCATACCCACACCATGCCAACCATACCAACCATACCAACCATACCAACCATGCCAACCATACCAACCATGCCAACCATGTCAATCATACCAACCACATCAACCATGCCAACCATACCATCCATACCAACCATGACAACCATGTCAACCATACCAACCACATCAACCATACCAACCATACCCACACCATGCCAACCATACTAGCCATACCAACCATACCAACCTTACCAACCATGGCAACTTCACCAACCATGCCAATCATACCAACCATACCAAGCTTACCAACCATACCAACCACACCAACTATACCAACTTCACCAACCATGTCAACCATACCAACCATACCAACCATACCAACAATACCAATCATACCACCCATACCAACCATACCAACCATACCAACCATGCCAACCATACCAACCATACCAACCATGCCAACCATACCAAACATACCAATCTTACCAACCATTCCAACCATGCCAACCATGTCAACCATGCCAACCACACCAACCATACCAACAATACCAATCATACCACCCATACCAACCATACCAACCATACCAACCATACCAACCATACCAACCATGCCAACCATACCAAACATACCAATCTTACCAACCATACCAACAATACCAATCATACCACCCATACCAACCATACCAACCATACCAATCTTACCAACCATGCCAACCATACCAACCATGCCAACCATGTCAACCATACCAACCACATCAACCATACCAACTACATCAACCATACCAACCATGCCAACCATACCAACCACACCAACCATACCAACTTCACCAACCATGTCAACCATACCAACCATACCAAACATACCAATCTTACCAACCATGCCAACCATACCAACCATGTCAACCATGCCAACCATACCAACCATACTAACCATACCAACCATGCCAACCATACCAACCATGCCAACCATACCAACCATACCAACCATGCCAACCATACCAAACATACCAATCTAACCAACCATGCCGACCATACCAACCATGTCAACCATGCCAACCATACCAACCATGCCAACCATACCAACCATGCCAACCATACCAACCATACCAACCATGCCAACCATACCAAACATACCAATCTTACCAACCATACCAACAATACCAATCATACCACCCATACCAACCATACCAACTATACCAATCTTACCAACCATGCCAACCATACCAACCATGCCAACCATGTCAACCATACCAACCACATCAACCATACCAACCATACCAACCATACCAACCATACCAACCATGCCAACCATACCAACCATACCAACCATGCCAACCATACCAAACATACCAATCTTACCAACCATGCCAACCATACCAACCATGTCAACCATGCCAACCATACCAACCATACCAACTTCACCAACCATGTCAACCATACCAACCACACCAACCATACCAACAATACCAATCATACCAACCATACCAACCTTACCAACCATGCCAACCATACTAAACATACCAACCATACCAACCATGCTAACCATACCAACCATGCCAACCATACCAACCACATCAACCATACCAAACATACTAACCATACCAACCATACCAACCTTACCAACCATGCCAACCATACCAAACATACCAACCATACCAACATTGCCAACCATACCAACCATGCCAACCTTACCAACAATGCCAACCATAGCAACCATGTCAACCATGCCAAACATACCAACCACACCAACCTTACCACCCATAAAAACCATACTAACTACACCAACCATACCAACCATACCAACTTCACCAACCATGCCAACAATACCAATCATACCACCCATACCAACCATACCAACCATACCAATCTTACCAACCATGCCAACCATACCAATCATACCAAGCTTACCAACCATACCAACCACACCAACCATACCAAATTCAATAAACATGTCAACCATACCAAGCTTACCAACCATACCAAACATACCAACCATACCAACCATACCAACCATACCAACCATACCAACCATACCAAACATACCAAATATACCAACCATACCAACCATACGAACTATGCCAACCATACTAACCATGCCAACCATGTCAACCATACCAACTTCACCAACCACGTCAACCATACCAACCATACCAACAATACCAATCATACCACCAATACCAACCATGCCAACCATACCAAACATACCAATCTTACCAACCATGCCAACCATACCAACCATGTCAACCATGCCAACCATACCAGCCATGCCAACCATACCAGCCATACCAACCATACCAACCTCACCAACCATGGCAACTTCACCAACCATGCCAACCATACCAACCATACCAACCACACCTACCATACCAACTTCATCAACCATGTCAACCATACCAACCACACCAACCATACCAACAATACCAACCATACCAACCATACCAACCGTAACAACCATGCCAACCATACCAGCCATACCAACCATACCAACCTTACCAACCATGGCAACTTCACCAACCATACCAACCATACAAACCACATCAACCATGTCAACGATACCAACCACATCATTCATACCAACCATACCAACCATGCCAACCATACCAACCATGCCAACCATACCAACCATACCAACCATGCCAACCATACCAAACATACCAATCTTACCAACCATGCCAACCATACCAACCATGTCAACCATGCCAACCATACCAACCATGCCAACCATACCAACCATGCCAACCATGCCAACCATACCAAACATACCAATCTTACCAACCATACCAACCATGCCAACCATACCAACCATGCCAACCATACCAACCATGCCAACCATACCAACCATACCAACCATGTCAACCATACCAACCACATCAACCATACCAACCATACCAACCATACCAGCCATGCCAACCATACCAGCCATACCAACCATACCAACCTCACCAACCATGGCAACTTCACCAACCATGCCAACCATACCAACCATACCAACCACACCTACCATACCAACTTCATCAACCATGTCAACCATACCAACCACACCAACCATACCAACAATACCAACCATACCAACCATACCAACCGTAACAACCATACCAACCATACCAACAATACCAATCATACCACCCATACCAACCATACCAACCATGATAACCATACCAACCATACCAACTTCAACAACCATGTCAACCATACCAACCATACCAAACATACCAATCTTACCAACCATGCCAACCATACCAACCATGCCAACCATGTCAACCATACCAACCACATCAACCATACCAACCATACCAACCATGCCAACCATACCAACCATACCAACCATGCCAACCATACCAACCATACCAATCTTACCAACCATGCCAACCATACCAACCATGCCAACCATGTCAACCATACCAACCACATCAACCATACCAACCATACCAACCATACAAACCACATCAACCATGTCAACGATACCAACCACATCATTCATACCAACCATACCAACCATGCCAACCATACCAACCATGCCAACCATACCAACCATACCAACCATGCCAACCATACCAAACATACCAATCTTACCAACCATGCCAACCATACCAACCATGTCAACCATACCAATCACACCAACCATACCAACTTCACCAACCATGTCAACCATACCAACCATACCAAACATACCAATCTTACCAACCATGCTAACCATACCAACCATGTCAACGATACCAACCACATCAACCATAAAAACCATGCCAACCATAACAACCACACTAACCATACCAACTTCACCAACCATGTCAACCATACCAACCACATCAACCATACCAACCATGCCAACCATGTCAATCATACCAACCGCATCAACCATACCAACCATACCAACCATACCAACCATACCAACCATGCCAACCATACCAACCATACCAACCATGCCAACCATACCAAACATACCAATCTTACCAGCCATGCCAACCATACAAACCATGTCAACCATGTCAACCATACCAACCATATCAACCATACCAACATACCAACCTTACCAACCATGCCAACCATACCAAACATACCAACCATACCAACATTGCCAACCATACCAACCATGCCAACCATACCAACCATGCCAACCATGTCAATCATACCAACCACATCAACCATACCAACCATACCAACCATACCAACCATATCAACCATACCAACATACCAACCTTACCAACCATGCCAACCATACCAAACATACCAACCATACCAACATTGCCAACCATACCAACATACCAACCTTACCAACCATACCAAACATACCAACCATACCAACCATACCAAACATACCAAATATACCAACCATACCAACCATACGAACTATGCCAACCACACGAACCATGTCAACCATGCCAACCATACCAACCATGTCAACCATACCAACCATGCCAACCATACCAAACATACCAATCTTACCAACCTTACCAACCACATCAACCATTCCAACCATACCAACCACACCAACCATACCAACCATACCAACTTCACCAACCATGCCAACCATACCAACCATACCAAGCTTACTAATCATGCTAACCATACCAACCATACCAAACATACCAACCATACCAACCATGCGAACCATGTCAACCATGCCAACCATACCAACCACACCAACCATACCAACTTCACCAACCATGTCAACCATACCAACCACACCAACCATACCATCAATACCAACCATACCAACCATACCAACCATACCAACCATACCAACCATACCAACCATGCCAACCATACCAACCATACCAACCATGCCAACAATACCAAACATACCAATCTTACCAACCATGCCAACCATACCAACCATGTCAACCATGCCAACCATACCAACCATGTCAACCATACCAACCACATCATCCATACCAACCATACCAAACATACCAACCATACCAACCTTACCAATCATGCCAACCATACTAAAAATACCAACCATACTAACCATACCAACCATACCAACCATGCCAACCATACCAACCATGCCAACTATGTCAACCTTACTAACCACATCAACCATTCCAACCATACCAACCACACCAACCATACCAACCATACCAACTTCACCAACCATGCCAACCATACCAACCATACCAACCATACCAACCATACCAACCATGACAACCATGTCAACCATACCAACCATGTCAACCATGCCAACCACATCAACCATACCAACCATACCAACCATGCCAACCATACCAACCCTACCAACCATGCCAACAATACCAAACATACCAATCTTACCAACCATGCCAACCACACGAACCATGTCAACCATGCCAACCATACCAACCATGTCAACCATACCAACCATGCCAACCATACCAAACATACCAATCTTACCAACCATTCCAACCATGCCAACCATGTCAACCATGCCAACCACACCAACCATACCAACAATACCAATCATACCACCCATACCAACCATACCAACCATGCCAACCATACCAACTTCACCAACCATACCAACCATGCCAACAATACCAAACATACCAATCTTACCAACAATGCCAACCACACGAACCATGTCAACCATGCCAACCATACCAACCATGTCAACCATACCAACCATGCCAACCATACCAAACATACCAATCTTACCAACCTTACCAACCACATCAACCATTCCAACCATACCAACCACACCAACCATACCAACCAGACCAACTTCACCAACCATGCCAACCATACCAACCATACCAACCATACCAACCATACCAACCATACCAACCATGACAAACATGTCAACCATACCAACCACATCAACCATACCAACCATACCCACACCATGCCAACCATACCAACCATACCAACCATACCAACCATGCCAACCATACCAACCATGCCAACCATGTCAACCATACCAACCACATCAACCATGCCAACCATACCATCCATACCAACCATGACAACCATGTCAACCATACCAACCACATCAACCATACCAACCATACCCACACCATGCCAACCATACCAACCATGACAACCATGTCAACCATACCAACCACATCAACCATACCAACCATACCCACACCATGCCAACCATACTAGCCATACCAACCATACCAACCTTACCAACCATGGCAACTTCACCAACCATGCCAACCATACCAAGCTTACCAACCATACCAACCACACCAACTATACCAACTTCACCAACCATGTCAACCATACCAACCATACCAACAATACCAATCATACCACCCATACCAACCATACCAACCATACCAACCATACCAACCATGCCAACCATACCAAACATACCAATCTTACCAACCTTACCAACCACATCAACCATTCCAACCATACCAACCACACCAACCATACCAACTTCACCAACCATGCCAACCATACCAACCATACCAACCATACCAACCATGACAAACATGTCAACCATACCAACCACAGCAACCATACCAACCATACCCACACCATGCCAACCATACCAACCATACCAACCATACCAACCATGCCAACCATACCAACCATGCCAACCATGTCAACCATACCAACCACATCAACCATGCCAACCATACCATCCATACCAACCATGACAACCATGTCAACCATACCAACCACATCAACCATACCAACCATACCCACACCATGCCAACCATACCAACCATGACAACCATGTCAACCATACCAACCACATCAACCATACCAACCATACCCACACCATGCCAACCATACTAGCCATACCAACCATACCAACCTTACCAACCATGGCAACTTCACCAACCATGCCAACCATACCAAGCTTACCAACCATACCAACCACACCAACTATACCAACTTCACCAACCATGTCAACCATACCAACCATACCAACAATACCAATCATACCACCCATACCAACCATACCAACCATACCAACCATACCAACCATGTCAACCATGCCAACCATACCAACCATACCAACTTCAACAACCATGTCAACCATACCAACCACACCAACCATACCAACAATACCAATCATACCAACCATACCAACCTTACCAACCATGCCAACCATACTAAACATACCAACCATACCAACCATGCTAACCATACCAACCATGCCAACCATACCAACCACATCAACCATACCAAACATACTAACCATACCAACCATACCAACCTTACCAACCATGCCAACCATACCAAACATACCAACCATACCAACATTGCCAACCATACCAACCATGCCAACCTTACCAACAATGCCAACCATATCAACCATAGCAACCATGTCAACCATGCCAACCATACCAACCACACGAACCTTACCACCCATAAAAACCATACTAACTACACCAACCATACCAACCATACCAACTTCACCAACCATGCCAACAATACCAATCATACCACCCATACCAACCATACCAACCATACCAATCTTACCAACCATGCCAACCATACCAATCATACCAAGCTTACCAACCATACCAACCACACCAACCATACCAAATTCAATAAACATGTCAACCATACCAAGCTTACCAACCATACCAAACATACCAACCATACCAACCATACCAAACATACCAAATATACCAACCATACCAACCATACGAACTATGCCAACCATACTAACCATGCCAACCATGTCAACCATACCAACTTCACCAACCACGTCAACCATACCAACCATACCAACAATTCCAATCATACCACCCATACCAACCATGCCAACCATACCAAACATACCAATCTTACCAACCATGCCAACCATACCAACCATGTCAACCATGCCAACCATACCAGCCATGCCAACCATACCAGCCATACCAACCATACCAACCATACCAACCATACCAACCATACCAACAATACCAATCATACCACCCATACCAACCATGCCAACCATACCAAACATACCAATCTTACCAACCATGCCAACCATACCAACCATGTCAACCATGCCAACCATACCAACCACACCTACCATACCAACTTCATCAACCATGTCAACCATACCAACCACACCAACCATACCAACAATACCAACCATACCAACCATACCAACCGTAACAACCATGCCAACCATACCAGCCATACCAACCATACCAACCTTACCAACCATGGCAACTTCACCAACCATGCCAACCATACCAACCATACCAAGCTTACCAACCATACCAACCACACCAACCATACCAACTTCACCAACCATGTCAACCATACCAACCATACCAACTTCAACAACCATGTCAACCATACCAACCATACCAATCTTACCAACCTTACCAACCATGGCAACTTCACCAACCATGCCAACCATACCAACCATACCAAGCTTACCAACCATACCAACCACACCAACCATACCAACTTCACCAACCATGTCAACCATACCAACCATACCAAGCTTACCAACCATACCAACCACACCAACCATACCAACTTCACCAACCATGCCAACCATACCAACCATACCAACCATACCAACCATACCAACCATGACAAACATGTCAACCATACCAACCACATCAACCATACCAACCATACCCACACCATGCCAACCATACCAACCATACCAACCATACCAACCATGCCAACCATACCAACCATGCCAACCATGTCAACCATACCAACCACATCAACCATGCCAACCATACCATCCATACCAACCATGACAACCATGTCAACCATACCAACCACATCAACCATACCAACCATACCCACACCATGCCAACCATACCAACCATGACAACCATGTCAACCATACCAACCACATCAACCATACCAACCATACCCACACCATGCCAACCATACTAGCCATACCAACCATACCAACCTTACCAACCATGGCAACTTCACCAACCATGCCAACCATACCAAGCTTACCAACCATACCAACCACACCAACTATACCAACTTCACCAACCATGTCAACCATACCAACCATACCAACAATACCAATCATACCACCCATACCAACCATACCAACCATACCAACCATACCAACCATGCCAACCATACCAAACATACCAATCTTACCAACCTTACCAACCACATCAACCATTCCAACCATACCAACCACACCAACCATACCAACTTCACCAACCATGCCAACCATACCAACCATACCAACCATACCAACCATGACAAACATGTCAACCATACCAACCACAGCAACCATACCAACCATACCCACACCATGCCAACCATACCAACCATACCAACCATACCAACCATGCCAACCATACCAACCATGCCAACCATGTCAACCATACCAACCACATCAACCATGCCAACCATACCATCCATACCAACCATGACAACCATGTCAACCATACCAACCACATCAACCATACCAACCATACCCACACCATGCCAACCATACCAACCATGACAACCATGTCAACCATACCAACCACATCAACCATACCAACCATACCCACACCATGCCAACCATACTAGCCATACCAACCATACCAACCTTACCAACCATGGCAACTTCACCAACCATGCCAACCATACCAAGCTTACCAACCATACCAACCACACCAACTATACCAACTTCACCAACCATGTCAACCATACCAACCATACCAACAATACCAATCATACCACCCATACCAACCATACCAACCATACCAACCATACCAACCATGTCAACCATGCCAACCATACCAACCATACCAACTTCACCAACCATGTCAACCATACCAACCACACCAACCATACCAACAATACCAATCATACCAACCATACCAACCTTACCAACCATGCCAACCATACTAAACATACCAACCATACCAACCATGCTAACCATACCAACCATGCCAACCATACCAACCACATCAACCATACCAAACATACTAACCATACCAACCATACCAACCTTACCAACCATGCCAACCATACCAAACATACCAACCATACCAACATTGCCAACCATACCAACCATGCCAACCTTACCAACAATGCCAACCATATCAACCATAGCAACCATGTCAACCATGCCAACCATACCAACCACACGAACCTTACCACCCATAAAAACCATACTAACTACACCAACCATACCAACCATACCAACTTCACCAACCATGCCAACAATACCAATCATACCACCCATACCAACCATACCAACCATACCAATCTTACCAACCATGCCAACCATACCAATCATACCAAGCTTACCAACCATACCAACCACACCAACCATACCAAATTCAATAAACATGTCAACCATACCAAGCTTACCAACCATACCAAACATACCAACCATACCAACCATACCAAACATACCAAATATACCAACCATACCAACCATACGAACTATGCCAACCATACTAACCATGCCAACCATGTCAACCATACCAACTTCACCAACCACGTCAACCATACCAACCATACCAACAATTCCAATCATACCACCCATACCAACCATGCCAACCATACCAAACATACCAATCTTACCAACCATGCCAACCATACCAACCATGTCAACCATGCCAACCATACCAGCCATGCCAACCATACCAGCCATACCAACCATACCAACCATACCAACCATACCAACCATACCAACAATACCAATCATACCACCCATACCAACCATGCCAACCATACCAAACATACCAATCTTACCAACCATGCCAACCATACCAACCATGTCAACCATGCCAACCATACCAACCACACCTACCATACCAACTTCATCAACCATGTCAACCATACCAACCACACCAACCATACCAACAATACCAACCATACCAACCATACCAACCGTAACAACCATGCCAACCATACCAGCCATACCAACCATACCAACCTTACCAACCATGGCAACTTCACCAACCATGCCAACCATACCAACCATACCAAGCTTACCAACCATACCAACCACACCAACCATACCAACTTCACCAACCATGTCAACCATACCAACCATACCAACTTCAACAACCATGTCAACCATACCAACCATACCAATCTTACCAACCTTACCAACCATGGCAACTTCACCAACCATGCCAACCATACCAACCATACCAAGCTTACCAACCATACCAACCACACCAACCATACCAACTTCACCAACCATGTCAACCATACCAACCATACCAAGCTTACCAACCATACCAACCACACCAACCATACCAACTTCACCAACCATGTCAACCATACCAACCATACCAACCATACCAACAATACCAATCATACCACCCATACCAACCATGTCAACGATACCAACCACATCAACCATACCAACCATGTCAACCATACCAACCACACCAACCATACCAACTTCACCAACCATGTCAACCATACCAACCATACCAAACATACCAACCATACCAAGCTTACCAACCATACCAACCACACCAACCATACCAACTTCACCAATCATGTCAACCATACCAACCATACCAACCATACCAACCATACCAACAATACCAATCATACCACCCATACCAACCATGTCAACGATACCAACCACATCAACCATACCAACCATGTCAACCATACCAACCACACCAACCATACCAACTTCACCAACCATGTCAACCATACCAACCATACCAAACATACCAATCTTACCAACTATGCCAACCATACCAACCATGTCAACCATGCCAACCATACCAACCATACCAACCATGCCAACCATACCAACCATACAAACCACATCAACCATACCAACCATGTCAACGATACCAACCACATCATTCATACCAACCATACCAACCATGCCAACCATACCAACCATGCCAACCATACCAACCATACCAACCATGCCAACCATACCAAACATACCAATCTTACCAACCATGCCAACCATACCAACCTTACCAACCATGCCAACCATACCAACAATCCCAACCATGTCAAACATACCAACCACATCAAGCATACCAACCATACCAAACATACCAGCCATACCAACCATACCAACAATACCAATCATACCACCCATACCAACCATACCAACCATACCAATCTTACCAACCATGCCAACCATACCAACCATGCCAACCATGTCAACCATACCAACCACATCAACCATACCAAGCATACCAAACAAACCAACCATGCCAACCATACCAGCCATACCAACCATACCAACCTTACCAACCATGGCAACTTCACCAACCATGCCAACCATACCAACCATACCAAGCTTACCAACCATACCAACCACACCAACCATACCAACTTCGCCAACCATACCAACCATACCAACCATGCCAACCATACCAACAATCCCAACCATGTCAACCATACCAACCACATCAACCATACCAACCATACCAAATATACCAACCATGCCAACCATACCAGCCATACCAACCATACCAACCTTACCAACCATGGCAACTTCACCAACCATGCCAACCATACCAACCATACCAAGCTTACCAATCATGCTAACCATACCAACCATACCAAACATACCAACCATACCAACCATGCGAACCATGTCAACCATGCCAACCATACCAACCACACCAACCATACCAACTTCACCAACCATGTCAACCATACCAACCACACCAACCATACCATCAATACCAACCATACCAACCATACCAACCATACCAACCATGCCAACCATACCAACCATACCAACCATGCCAACAATACCAATCTTACCAACCATGCCAACCATACCAACCATGTCAACCATGCCAACCATACCAACCATGTCAACCATACCAACCACATCATCCATACCAACCATACCAAACATACCAACCATACCAACCTTACCAATCATGCCAACCATACTAAAAATACCAACCATACTAACCATACCAACCATACCAACCATGCCAACCATACCAACCATGCCAACTATGTCAACCTTACCAACCACATCAACCATTCCAACCATACCAACCACACCAACCATACCAACCATACCAACTTCACCAACCATGCCAACCATACCAACCATACCAACCATGTCAACCATACCAACCACATCAACCATACCAACTATGTCAACCATGCCAACCACATCAACCATACCAACTATACCAACCATGCCAACCATACCAACCCTACCAACCATGCCAACAATACCAAACATACCAATCTTACCAACCATGCCAACCACACGAACCATGTCAACCATGCCAACCATACCAACCATGTCAACCATACCAACCATGCCAACCATACCAAACATACCAATCTTACCAACCATTCCAACCATGCCAACCACACCAACCATACCAACAATACCAATCATACCACCCATACCAACCATACCAACCATGCCAACCATACCAACCATACCAACTTCACCAACCATACCAACCATGCCAACAATACCAAACATACCAATCTTACCAACAATGCCAACCACACGAACCATGTCAACCATGCCAACCATACCAACCATGTCAACCATACCAACCATGCCAACCATACCAAACATACCAATCTTACCAACCTTACCAACCACATCAACCATTCCAACCATACCAACCACACCAACCATACCAACCATACCAACTTCACCAACCATGCCAACCATACCAACCATGACAAACATGTCAACCATACCAACCACATCAACCATACCAACCATACCCACACCATGCCAACCATACCAACCATACCAACCATGCCAACCATACCAACCATGCCAACCATGTCAATCATACCAACCACATCAACCATGCCAACCATACCATCCATACCAACCATGACAACCATGTCAACCATACCAACCACATCAACCATACCAACCATACCCACACCATGCCAACCATACCAACCATGACAACCATGTCAACCATACCAACCACATCAACCATACCAACCATACCCACACCATGCCAACCATACTAGCCATACCAACCATACCAACCTTACCAACCATGGCAACTTCACCAACCATGCCAACCATACCAACCATACCAAGCTTACCAACCATACCAACCACACCAACTATACCAACTTCACCAACCATGTCAACCATACCAACCATACCAACAATACCAATCATACCACCCATACCAACCATACCAACCATGCCAACCATACCAACCATACCAACCATGCCAACCATACCAAACATACCAATCTTACCAACCATTCCAACCATGCCAACCATGTCAACCATGCCAACCACACCAACCATACCAACAATACCAATCATACCACCCATACCAACCATACCAACCATACCAACCATACCAACCATGCCAACCATACCAAACATACCAATCTTACCAACCATACCAACAATACCAATCATACCACCCATACCAACCATACCAACCATACCAATCTTACCAACCATGCCAACCATACCAACCATGCCAACCATGTCAACCATACCAACCACATCAACCATACCAACTACATCAACCATACCAACCATGCCAACCATACCAACCACACCAACCATACCAACTTCACCAACCATGTCAACCATACCAAACATACCAATCTTACCAACCATGCCAACCATACCAACCATGTCAACCATGCCAACCATACCAACCATACTAACCATACCAACCATGCCAACCATACCAACCATGCCAACCATACCAACCATACCAACCATGCCAACCATACCAAACATACCAATCTAACCAACCATGCCGACCATACCAACCATGTCAACCATGCCAACCATACCAACCATGCCAACCATACCAACCATACCAACCATGCCAACCATACCAAACATACCAATCTTACCAACCATACCAACAATACCAATCATACCACCCATACCAACCATACCAACCATACCAATCTTACCAACCATGCCAACCATACCAACCATGCCAACCATGTCAACCATACCAACCACATCAACCATACCAACCATACCAACCATACCAACCATACCAACCATGCCAACCATACCAACCATACCAACCATGCCAACCATACCAAACATACCAATCTTACCAACCATGCCAACCATACCAACCATGTCAACCATGCCAACCATACCAACCATACCAACTTCACCAACCATGTCAACCATACCAACCACACCAACCATACCAACAATACCAATCATACCAACCATACCAACCTTACCAACCATGCCAACCATACTAAACATACCAACCATACCAACCATGCTAACCATACCAACCATGCCAACCATACCAACCACATCAACCATACCAAACATACTAACCATACCAACCATACCAACCTTACCAACCATGCCAACCATACCAAACATACCAACCATACCAACATTGCCAACCATACCAACCATGCCAACCTTACCAACAATGCCAACCATAGCAACCATGTCAACCATGCCAACCATACCAACCACACCAACCTTACCACCCATAAAAACCATACTAACTACACCAACCATACCAACCATACCAACTTCACCAACCATGCCAACAATACCAATCATACCACCCATACCAACCATACCAACCATACCAATCTTACCAACCATGCCAACCATACCAATCATACCAAGCTTACCAACCATACCAACCACACCAACCATACCAAACTCAATAAACATGTCAACCATACCAAGCTTACCAACCATACCAAACATACCAACCATACCAACCATACCAACCATACCAACCATACCAACCATACCAACCATACCAAACATACCAAATATACCAACCATACCAACCATACGAACTATGCCAACCATACTAACCATGCCAACCATGTCAACCATACCAACTTCACCAACCACGTCAACCATACCAACCATACCAACAATACCAATCATACCACCAATACCAACCATGCCAACCATACCAAACATACCAATCTTACCAACCATGCCAACCATACCAACCATGTCAACCATGCCAACCATACCAGCCATGCCAACCATACCAGCCATACCAACCATACCAACCTCACCAACCATGGCAACTTCACCAACCATGCCAACCATACCAACCATACCAACCACACCTACCATACCAACTTCATCAACCATGTCAACCATACCAACCACACCAACCATACCAACAATACCAACCATACCAACCATACCAACCGTAACAACCATGCCAACCATACCAGCCATACCAACCATACCAACCTTACCAACCATGGCAACTTCACCAACCATGCCAACCATACCAACCATACCAAGCTTACCAACCATACCAACCACACCAACCATACCAACTTCACCAACCATGTCAACCATACCAACCATACCAACCATACCAACAATACCAATCATACCACCCATACCAAGCATACCAACCATGATAACCATACCAACCATACCAACTTCAACAACCATGTCAACCATACCAACCATACCAAACACACCAATCTTACCAACCATGCCAACCATACCAACCATGCCAACCATGTCAACCATACCAACCACATCAACCATACCAACCATACCAACCATGCCAACCATACCAACCATACCAGCCATGCCAACCATACCAACCATACCAATCTTACCAACCATGCCAACCATACCAACCATGCCAACCATGTCAACCATACCAACCACATCAACCATACCAACCATACCAACCATACAAACCACATCAACCATGTCAACGATACCAACCACATCATTCATACCAACCATACCAACCATGCCAACCATACCAACCATGCCAACCATACCAACCATACCAACCATGCCAACCATACCAAACATACCAATCTTACCAACCATGCCAACCATACCAACCATGTCAACCATACCAATCACACCAACCATACCAACTTCACCAACCATGTCAACCATACCAACCATACCAAACACACCAATCTTACCAACCATGCCAACCATACCAACCATGCCAACCATGTCAACCATACCAACCACATCAACCATACCAACCATACCAACCATGCCAACCATACCAACCATACCAGCCATGCCAACCATACCAACCATACCAATCTTACCAACCATGCCAACCATACCAACCATGCCAACCATGTCAACCATACCAACCACATCAACCATACCAACCATACCAACCATACAAACCACATCAACCATGTCAACGATACCAACCACATCATTCATACCAACCATACCAACCATGCCAACCATACCAACCATGCCAACCATACCAACCATACCAACCATGCCAACCATACCAAACATACCAATCTTACCAACCATGCTAACCATACCAACCATGTCAACGATACCAACCACATCAACCATAAAAAGCATGCCAACCATAACAACCACACTAACCATACCGACTTCACCAACCATGTCAACCATACCAAACATACCAATCTTATAAACCATGCCAACCATACCAACCATGTCAACGATACCAACCACATCAACCATACCAACCATGCCAACCATACCAACCACACCAACCATACTAACTTCACCAACCATGTCAACCATACCAACCATACCAAACATACCAATCTTACCAACCATGCCAACCATACCAACCATGTCAACCATGCCAACCATACCAACCATACCAACCATGCCAACCATACCAACCTTGCCAACTATACCAACCTTACCAACCATGCCAACCATGCCAACCATACCAAACATACCAATCTTACCAACCATGCCAACCATACCAACCATGTCAACCATGCCAACCATACCAACCATGCCAACCATACCAACCATGCCAACCATGCCAACCATACCAAACATACCAATCTTACCAACCATACCAACCATGCCAACCATACCAACCATGCCAACCATACCAACCATGCCAACCATACCAACCATACCAACCATGTCAACCATACCAACCACATCAACCATACCAACCATACCAACCATACCAACCATGCCAACCATACCAACCATACCAATCATGCCAACCATACCAACCATACCAACCATGCCAACCATACCAATCTTACCAACCATGCCAACCATACCAACCATGTCAAACATGCCAACCATACCAACCACACCAACCATACCAACTTCACCAACCATGTCAACCATACCAACCACATCAACCATACCAAGCATACCAAACATACCAACCATGCCAATCATACCACCCATACCAACCATACCAACCATACCAATCTTACCAACCATGCCAACCATACCAACCATGCCAACCATGTCAATCATACCAACCACATCAACCATACCAACCATACCAACCATACCAACCATACCAACCATGCCAACCATACCAACCATACCAACCATGCCAACCATACCAAACATACCAATCTTACCAGCCATGCCAACCATACAAACCATGTCAACCATGTCAACCATACCAACCATATCAACCATACCAACATACCAACCTTACCAACCATGCCAACCATACCAAACATACCAACCATACCAACATTGCCAACCATAAGAACCATGCCAACCTTACCAACCATGACAACCATATCAGCCATAGCATCCATGTCAACCATGAGAACCATACCAACCACACCAACCTTACCACCCATAAAAACCATACTAACCACACCAACCATACCAACCATACCAACTTCACCAACCATGCCAACAATACCAATCATACCACCCATACCAACCATATCAACCATACCAACATACCAACCATACCAACCATACCAACCATACCAAGCTTACCAACCATACCAACCACACCAACCATACCAACTTCGCCAACCATACCAACCATGCCAGCCATACCAACAATCCCAACCATGTCAACCATACCAACCACATCAACCATACCAACGATACCAAATATACCAACCATGCCAACCATACCAGCCATACCAACCATACCAACCTTACCAACCATGGCAACTTCACCAACCATGCCAACCATACCAACCATACCAAGCTTACCAATCATGCTAACCATACCAACCATACCAAACATACCAACCATACCAACCATGCGAACCATGTCAACCATGCCAACCATACCAACCACACCAACCATACCAACTTCACCAACCATGTCAACCATACCAACCACACCAACCATACCATCAATACCAACCATACCAAACATACCAACCATACCAACATTGCCAACCATACCAACCATGCCAACCTTACCAACCATGCCAACCATATCAACCATAGCAACCATGTCAACCATGCCAACCATACCAACCACACCAACCTTACCACCCATAAAAACCATACTAACCACACCAACCATACCAACCATACCAACTTCACCAACCATGCCAACAATACCAATCATACCACCCATACCAACCATACCAATCTTACCAAACATGCCAACCATACCAACCATGCCAACCATGTCAACCATACCAACCACATCAACCATACCAAGCATACCAAACATACCAACCATACCAGCCATACCAACCATACCAACCTTACCAAATATGGCAACTTCACCAACCATGCCAACCATACCAACCATACCAAGCTTACCAACCATACCAACCACGCCAACCATACCAACTTCGCCAACCATACCAACCATACCAACCATGCCAACCATACCAACAATCCCAACCATGTCAACCATACCAACCGCATCAACCATACCAACCATACCAAATATACCAACCATGCCAACCATACCAGTCATACCAACCATACCAACCTTACCAACCATGGCAACTTCACCACCCATACCAACCATACCAACCATACCAATCTTACCAACCATGCCAACCATACCAACCATGCCAACCATGTCAACCATACCAACCACATCAACCATACCAAGCATACCAAAGATACCAACCATGCCAACCATACCAGCCATACCAACCATACCAACCTTACCAACCATGGCAACTTCACCAACCATGCCAACCATACCAACCATACCAAGCTTACCAACCATACCAACCACACCAACCATACCAACTTCGCCAACCATACCAACCATACCAACAATCCCAACCATGTCAACCATACCAACCACATCAACCATACCAACCATACCAAATATACCAACCATGCCAACCATACCAGCCATACCAACCATACCAACCTTACCAACCATGGCAACTTCACCAACCATGCCAACCATACCAAGCTTACCAATCATGCTAACCATACCAACCATACCAAACATACCAACCATACCAGCCATGCGAACCATGTCAACCATGCCAACCATACCAACCACACCAACCATACCAACTTCACCAACCATGTCAACCATACCAACCACACCAACCATACCATCAATACCATCAATACCAACCATACCAACCATACCAACCATACCAACCATGCCAACCATACCAACCATACCAACCATACCAACCACATCAACCATACCAACCATACCAACCATGCCAACCATACCAACCATACCAAACATGCCAACAATACCAAACATACCAATCTTACCAACCATGCCAACCACACGAACCATGTCAACCATGCCAACCATACCAACCATGTCAACCATACCAACCATGCCAACCATACCAACCTTACCAATCATGCCAACCATACTAAAAATACCAACCATACTAACCATACCAACCATACCAACCATGCCAACCATACCAACCATGCCAACTATGTCAACCTTACCAACCACATCAACCATTCCAACCATACCAACCACACCAACCATACCAACCATACCAACTTCACCAACCATGCCAACCATACCAACCATACCAACCATGACAACCATGTCAACCATACCAACCACATTAACCATACCAACCATGTCAACCATGCCAACCACATCAACCATACCAACCATACCAACCATGCCAACCATACCAACCATACCAAACATGCCAACAATACCAAACATACCAATCTTACCAACCATGCCAACCACACGAACCATGTCAACCATGCCAACCATACCAACCATGTCAACCATACCAACCATGCCAACCATACCAAACATACCAATCTTACCAACCATTCCAACCATGCCAACCATGTCAACCATGCCAACCACACCAACCATACCAACAATACCAATCATACCACCCATACCAACCATACCAACCATGCCAACCATACCAACCATACCAACTTCAACAACTATACCAACCATGCCAACAATACCAAACATACCAATCTTACCAACAATGCCAACCACATGAACCATGTCAACCATGCCAACCATACCAACCATGTCAACCATACCAACCATGCCAACCATACCAAACATACCAATCTTACCAACCTTACCAACCACATCAACCATTCCAACCATACCAACCACACCAACCATACCAACCATACCAACTTCCCCAACCGTGCCAACCATACCAACCATACTAACCATGACAACCATGTCAACCATACCAACCACATCAACCATACCAACCATACCCACACCATGCCAACCATACAACCCATACCAACCATGCCAACCATACCAACCATGCCAACCATGTCAACCATACCAACCACATCAACCATGCCAACCATACCATCCATACCAACCATGACAACCATGTCAACCATACCAACCACATCAACCATACCAACCATACCCACACCATGCCAACCATACCAACCATGACAACCATGTCAACCATACCAACCACATCAACCATACCAACCATACCCACACCATGCCAACCATACCAGCCATACCAACCATACCAACCTTACCAACCATGGCAACTTCACCAACCATGCCAACCATACCAACCATACCAAGCTTACCAACCATACCAACCACACCAACCATACCAACTTCACCAACCATGTCAACCATACCAACCATACCAACCATACCAACAATACCAATCATACCACCCATACCAACCATACCAACCATACCAACCATGCCAACCATACCAACCATACCAACCATGCCAACCATACCAAACATACCAATCTTACCAACCATTCCAACCATGCCAACCATGCCAACCATGCCAACCATGTCAACGATGCCAACCACACCAACCATACCAACAATACCAATCATACCACCCATACCAACCATACCAACCATACCAACCATGCCAACCATAACAAACATACCAATCTTACCAACCATACCAACAATACCAATCATACCACCCATACCAACCATACCAACCATACCAATCTTACCAACCATGCCAACCATACCAACCATGCCAACCATGTCAACCATACCAACCACATCAACCATACCAACCACATCAACCATGCCAACCATACCAACCACACCAACCATACCAACTTCACCAACCATGTCAACCATACCAACCACACCAAACATACCAATCTTACCAACCATGCCAACCATACCAACCATATCAACCATGCCAACCATACCAACCATACCAACCATACCAACCATGCCAACCATACCAACCATGCCAACCATGCCAACCATACCAACTATACCAAACATACCAATCTAACCAACCATGCCAACCATACCAACCATGTCAACCATGCCAACCATACCAACCATGCCAACCATACCAACCATACCAACCATGCCAACCATACCAATCTTACCAACCATACCAACAATACCAATCATACCACCCATACCAACCATACCAACCATACCAATCTTACCAACCATGCCAACCATACCAACCATGCCAACCATGTCAACCATACCAACCACATCAACCATACCAACTATACCAACCATACCAACCATGCCAACCATACCAACCATACCAACCATGCCAACCATACCAAACATACCAATCTTACCAACCATGCCAACCATGTCAACCATGCCAACCATACCAACCATACCAACCTCACCAACCATGTCAACCATACCAACCACACCAACCATACCAACAATACCAATCATACCAACCATACCAACCTTACCAACCATGCCAACCATACTAAACATACCAACCATACCAACCATGCTAACCATACCAACCATGCCAACCATGTCAACCATACCAACCACATCAACCATACCAACCATACAAACCACATCAACCATACCAACCATGTCAACGATACCAACCACATCATTCATACCAACCATACCAACCATGCCAACCATACCAACCATGCCAACCATACCAACCATGTCAACCATACCAACCACACCAACCATACCAACTTCACCAACCATGTCAACCATACCAACCACATCAACCATACCAACCATACCAACCATACCAACCATGCCAACCATACCAACCATACCAACCATGCCAACCATACCAAACATACCAATCTTACCAACCATGCCAACCATACCAACCATGTCAACCATGCCAACCATACCAACCATACCAACTTCACCAACCATGTCAACCATATCAACCACACCAACCATACCAACAATACCAATCATACCACCCATACCAACCATACCAATCTTACCAACCATGCCAAATATACCAACCATGCCAACCATGTCAACCATACCAACCACATCAACCATACCAAACATACTAACCATACCAACCATACCAACCTTACCAACCATGCCAACCATACCAAACATACCAAACATACCAACCATACCAACATTACCAACCATACCAACCATGCCAACCTTACCAACCATGCCAACCATATCAACCATAGCAACCATGTCAACCACACCAACCTTACCACCCATAAAAACCATACTAAGCACACCAACCATACCAACCATACCAACTTCACCAACCATGCCAACAATACCAATCATACCACCCATACCAACCATACCAACCATACCAATCTTACCAACCATGCCAACCATACCAACCATGCCAACCATGTCAACCATACCAACCACATCAACCATACCAAGCATACCAAACATACCAACCATGCCAACCATACCAGCCATACCGACCATACCAACCTTACCAACCATGGCAACTTCACCAACCATGCCAACCATACTAACCATACCAAGCTTACCAACCATACCAACCACACCAACCATACCAACTTCACCAACCATGTCAACCATGTCAACCACACCAAGCTTACCAACCATACCAAACATACCAACCATACCAACCATACCAAACATACCAAATATACCAACCATACCAACAATACGAACTATGCCAACCATACTAACCATGCCAACCATGTCAACCATACCAACCACATCAACTATACCAACCATACCAAACATACCAACCATACCAACCATGCCAACCATACCAACCATACCAACCATACCAACCATGCCAACCATACCAAACATACCAATCTTACCAACCATGCCAACCATACCAACCATGTCAACCATGCCAACCATACCAGCCATGCCAACCATACCAGCCATATCAACCATACCAACCTTACCAACCATGGCAACTTCACCAATCATGCCAACCATACCAAGCTTTCCAACCATATCAACCATGCCAACCATACCAACCACACCTACCATACCAACTTCATCAACCATGTCAACCATACCAACCACACCAACCATACCAACAATACCAACCATACCAACCATACCAACCGTACCAACCATGCCAACCATACCAGCCATACCAACCATACCAACCTTAACAACCATGCCAACTTCACTAACCATGCCAACCATACCAACCATACCAACCATACCAAGCTTACCCACCATGCTAACCATACCAAACATACCAACCATACCAACACCATGCCAACCATACCAACCATACCAACCATGCCAACCATACCAACCATGCCAACCATGTCAACCATACCAACCACATCAACCATACCAACCATACCAAATATACCAACCATACCAACCATACCAGCCATACCAACCATACCAACCTTACCAAGCATGGCAACTTCACCAACCATGCCAACCATACCAACCATACCAAGCTTACCAATCATGCTAACCATACCAACCATAACAAACATACCAACCATACCAACCATGCCAACCATGTCAACCATGCCAACCATACCAACCACACCAACCATACCAACTTCACCAACCATGTCAACCATACCAACCACACCAACCATACCATCAATACCAACCATGCCAACCATACCAACCATGACAACCATGTCAACCATACCAACCACATCAACCATACCAACCATGTCAACCATACCAACCACATCAACCATACCAACCATGCCAACCATATCAAGCTTACCAACCATGACAACCATACCAACCATGCCAACCTTACCAACCATACCAACCTTACCAACCATGCCAACCATACTAAACATACCAACCATACCAACCATGAAAACCATACCAACCATGCCAACCATGTCAACCTTACCAACCATGTCAACCATGTCAACCATACCAACCACACCAACCATACCAACCATACTAAACATACCAACCATACCAACCATGCCAATCAAACCAACCATGCCAACCATGTCAACCTTACCAACCACATCAACCATACCAACCATACCAACCACACCAACCACACCAACCGTACCAACCTTACCAACCATGCCAACCATACCAACCACACCACCCATACCAAACATACCAACCATAAAAACCTTACCAACCATGCCAACCATACCAACCTTACCAACCATACTAACCTTACCAACCTCATCAACCATACCAACCACACCAACCATACCAACCATACCAACCATACCAACCATACCAACCATACCAACCATACCAACCATACCAACCATACCAACCATACCAACCATACCAACCTTACCAACCATGACAACCATACCAACCATGCCAAACATATCAACCATACCAAGCTTACCAACCATGACAACCATACCAACCATACCAACCTTACCAACCATGTCAACCATACCAACCATACCAACCATGTCAACCTTACCAACCACATCAACCATACCAACCATACCAACCACACCAACCATACCAACCATACCAACCACACCAACCATACCAACCATACCAACCACACCACCCATACCAAACATACCAACCATACCAACCACACCAACCATACCAACCATACCCACCACACCACCCATACCAAACATACCAACCATACCAACCTTACCAACCATGCCAACCATACCAACCTTACCAACCATACCAACCTTACCAACCATGCCAACCATACTAAACATACCAACCATACCAACCATGAAAACCATACCAACCATGTCAACCTTACCAACCTCATCAACCATACCAACCATGTCAACCATACCAACCATACCAACCATACCAACCACACCAACCGTACCAACCTTACCAACCATGCCAACCATACCAACCACACCACCCATACCAAACATACCAACCATACCAACCTTACCAACCATGCCAACCATGTCAACCATGCCAACCATACCAACCTTACCAACCATGTCAACCTTACCAATTACATCAACCATACCAACCATACCAACCACACCAACCGTACCAACCTTACCAACCATGCCAACCATAGCAACCACACCACCCATACCAAACATACCAACCATACCAACCTTACCAACCATGCCAACCATACTAAACATACCAACCATACCAACCATGCCAATCAAACCAACCATACCAACTATGGCAACCATACCAACCTTAAAAACCTCATCAACCATACCAACCATGCCAACCATACCAAGCTTACCAACCATGACAACCATACCAACCATGCCAACCATATCAACCATGTCAACCTTACCAACCATGTCAACCATGTCAACCATACCAACCACACCAACCATACCAACAATACCAACCATAATAAACATACCAAGCTTACCAACCATGACAACCATACCAACCATACCAACCATATCAACCATGTCAACCTTACCAACCATGTCAACCATGTCAACCATACCAACCACACCAACCATACCAACAATACCAACCATACCAACCATACACACCGTACCAACCATGCCAACCATACCAACCATACCAAGCTTACCAATCATGCCAACCATACTAAACATACCAACCATACCAACCATGACAACCATACCAACCATGCCAACCATGCCAACCTTAACAACCACATCAACCATACCAACCATACCAACCACACCAACAATACCAACCATGTCAACCATACCAACCACATCAACCATACCAACCACACCAAACATACCAAACATACCAACCATACCAACCATGCCAACCATACCAACCACATCAACCATACCAAACACACCAACCATACCAACCATACCAAACATACCAACCACACCAACCATACCAACCATACCGACCATACCAACCATACCAACCATGTCAACCATGCCAACCATACCAACCTTACCAACCATGTCAACCTTACCAATTACATCAACCATACCAACCATACCAACCACACCAACCATACCAACCACACCAACCATACCAACCATGACAACCATACCAAAAATGCCAACCATGTCAATCATACCAACCACATCAACCATACCAACCATACCAAACATACCAACCATACCAACCATACCAACCATACCAACCTTACCAACCATGACAACCATATCAACCATACCAAACATACCAACCACACCAACCATACCAACCATACCAACCATACTAAGCATACCAACCATACCAACCATGCCAACCTTACCAACCATGTCAACCTTACCAATTACATCAACCATACCAACCATACCAACCACACCAACCATACCAACCATGACAACCATACCAAAAATGCCAACCATGTCAACCATACCAACTATACCAAACATACGAAACATACCAACCATACCAACCATACCAACCACACCAACCATACCAACCATACCAACCATACTAAGCATACCAACCTTACCAACCATGTCAACCTTACCAATTACATCAACCATACCAACCATACCATTCACACCAACCATACCAACCATGACAACCATACCAAAAATGCCAACCATGTCAAGCATACCAACCACATCAACCATACCAACCATACCAAACATACCAACCATACCAACCATACCAACCATACCAACCTTGCCAACCATGACAACCATACCAACCATACCAAACATACCAAACATACCAACCATACCAACCTTACCAACCATGCCAACCTTACCAACCATGTCAACCTTACCAATTACATCAACCATACCAACCATACCAACCACACCAACCATACCAACCATGACAACCATACCAACCATGCCAACCATGTCAACCATGACAACCATGCCAACCATGCCAACCATACTAAACATACCAACCATACCAACCATGCCAATCAAACCAACCATGCCAACCATGTCAACCATGTCAACCTTACCAACCACATCAACCATACCAACCATACCAACCACACCAACCGTACCAACCTTACCAACCATGCCAACCATACCAGCCATAACAAACATACCAACCATACCAACCATACCAACCATACCAACCATACCAACCATACCAACCATGCCAACCATGTCAACCATACCAAGCTTACCAACCATGCCAACCATATCAACCATACCAACCATGTCAACCATGCCAAAAATACCAACCACACCAACCATACCAACCATAAAAACTTCACCAACCATGCCAACCATACCAACCATACCAACCTTACCAACCTTACCAACCATGACAACCATGCCAACCATACTAAACATACCAACCATACCAACCATGCCAATCAAACCAACCATGCCAACCATGTCAACCATGTCAACCATGTCAACCTTACCAACCACATCAACCATACCAACCATACCAACCACACCAACCGTACCAACCTTACCAACCATGATAACCATACCAGCCATACCAAACATACCAACCATACCAACCATACCAACCATACCAACCATACCAACCATGCCAACCATGCCAACCATATCAACCATACCAAGGTTACCAACCATGACAACCATGCCAACCATATCAACCATACCAACCATGTCAACCATGCCAACCATACCAACCACACCAACCATACCAACCATAAAAACTTCACCAACCATGCCAACCATACTAACCATACCAAGCTTACCAACCATGACAACCATACCAAACATACCAACCTTACCAACCATGTCAACCATACCAACCATACCAACCATGTCAACCTTACCAACCACATCAACCATACCAACCATACCAACCACACCAACCATACCAACCATACTAACCACATCAACCATACCTACCATACCAACCACACCACCCATAACAAACATACCAACCATACCAACCTTACCAACCATGCCAACCATACTAAACATACCAAAGATACCAACCATGCTAACCATACCAACCATGCCAACCATACCAACCACATGAACCATACCAACCATACCAAACATACCAGCCATACCAACCATACCAACCATACCAACCTTACCAACCATGCCAACCATACTAAACATAACAACCATACCAACCATGCTAACCATACCAACCATGCCAACCATGTCAACCATACCAACCACATCAATTATACCAACCATACCAAACATACCAACCATACCAACCATACCAACCTTACCAACCATGCCAACCATAACAAACATACCAACCATACCAACATTGCCAACCATACCAACCATGCCAACCTTACCAACCATGCCAACCATATCAACCATAGCAACCATGTCAACCATGCCAACCATACCAACCACACCAACCTTACCAACCATAAAAACCATACTAACCACACCAACCATACCAACCATACCAACTTCACCAACCATGCAAACCATACCAACCATACCAACCATACCAAGCTTACCAACCATACCAAACATACCAACCATACCAAACATACCAAATATACCAACCATACCAACCATACGAACTATGCCAACCATACTAACCATGTAAACCATGTCAACCATACCAACCACACCAACCATACCAACAATACCAACCATACTAAACATACCAACCATACCAACCATGCCAATCAAACCAACCATGCCAACCATGTCAACCTTACCAACCACATCAACCATACCAACCATACCAACCATATCAACCATATCAAGCTTACCAACCATGACAACCATACCAACCATGCCAACCTTACCAACCATACCAATCTTACCAACCATGCCAACCATACTAAACATACCAACCATACCAACCATGAAAACCATACCAACCATGCCAACCATGTCAACCTTACCAACCTCATCAACCATACCAACCATACCAACCATGCCAACCATACCAAGCTTACCAACCATGACAACCATACCAACCATGCCAACCATATCAACCATGTCAACCTTACCAACCATGTCAACCATACCAACCACACCAACCATACCAACAATACCAACCATACTAAACATACCAACCATACCAACCATGCCAATCAAACCAACCATGACAACCATGTCAACCTTACCAACCACATCAACCATACCAACCATACCAACCACACCAACCATACCAACCACACCAACCGTACCAACCTTACCAACCATGCCAACCATACCAACCACACCACCCATACCAAAAATACCAACCATACCAACCTTACCAACCATGCCAACCATACCAACCTTACCAACCATACCAACCTTACCAACCTCATCAACCATACCAACCATACCAACCATACCAACCATACCAACCATACCAACCATACCAACCATACCAACCATACCAACCATACCAACCTTACCAACCATGACAACCATACCAACCATGCCAAACATATCAACCATACCAAGCTTACCAACCATGACAACCATACCAACCATACCAACCCTACCAACCATGTCAACCATACCAACCATACCAACCATGTCAACCTTACCAACCACATCAACCATACCAACCATACCAACCACACCAACCATACCAACCATACCAACCACACCAACCATACCAACCATACCAACCACACCACCCATACCAAACATACCAACCATACCAACCACACCAACCATACCAACCATACCCACCACACCACCCATACCAAACATGCCAACCATACCAACCTTACCAACCATGCCAACCATACCAACCTTACCAACCATACCAACCTTACCAACCATGCCAACCATACTAAACATACCAACCATACCAACCATGAAAACCATACCAACCATGCCAACCATGTCAACCTTACCAACCTCATCAACCATACCAACCATGTCAACCATACCAACCATACCAACCACACCAACCGTACCAACCTTACCAACCATGCAAACCATACCAACCACACCACCCATACCAAACATACCAACCATACCAACCTTACCAACCATGCCAACCATGTCAACCATGCCAACCATACCAACCTTACCAACCATGTCAACCTTACCAATTACATCAACCATACCAACCATACCAACCACACCAACCGTACCAACCTTACCAACCATGCCAACCATACCAACCACACCACCCATACCAAACATACCAACCATACCAACCTTACCAACCATGCCAACCATACTAAACATACCAACCATACCAACCATGCCAATCAAACCAACCACACCAACCATACCAACCATACCAACCACACCACCCATACCAAACATACCAACCATACCAACCTTACCAACCATGCCAACCATACTAAACATACCAACCATACCAACCATGCCAATCAAACCAACCATACCAACCATGAAAACCATACCAACCATGCCAACCATGTCAACCTTACCAACCTCATCAACCATACCAACCATGAATTAAATGTTGGGTAAAAATCCAAACTTTCGTTTGGTATTTTTTTATAATGTAATTTTATTTACTTATTTATTTTTAAAATAAGTTTGTTTAAATTAATAAATCTTTTTTTTAGAAAATACAATTTTTATTGTTTTTCTTTCTTTCAAATTTTTTATTATTCTATTTTTTTTAAATAAAATTTCTTGATTAAAAATAAAAATTATTATGATCAAATTAAAAAGGTTTTTATGAAAACAAGTTTTGAAACATTAAGGTATTAATTTACAATAATAAAATATATTAATATTATATTTAATAATAATAATAATAATAATAATAATAATAATAATAATAATATAGGTTTGTAGAGAACATATAACTCATGTCAACCATACCAACCATACCAACCACACCAACCGTACCAACCTTACCAACCATGCAAACCATACCAACCACACCACCCATACCAAACATACCAACCATACCAACCTTACCAACCATGCCAACCATGTCAACCTTACCAACCACACCAACCATACCAACCATACCCACCACACCACCCATACCAAACATGCCAACCATACCAACCTTACCAACCATGCCAACCATACCAACCTTACCAACCATACCAACCTTACCAACCATGCCAACCATACTAAACATACCAACCATACCAACCATGAAAACCATACCAACCATGCCAACCATGTCAACCTTACCAACCTCATCAACCATACAAACCATGTCAACCATACCAACCATACCAACCACACCAACCGTACCAACCTTACCAACCATGCAAACCATACCAACCACACCACCCATACCAAACATACCAACCATACCAACCTTACCAACCATGCCAACCATGTCAACCATGCCAACCATACCAACCTTACCAACCATGTCAACCTTACCAATTACATCAACCATACCAACCATACCAACCACACCAACCGTACCAACCTTACCAACCATGCAAACCATACCAACCACACCACCCATACCAAACATACCAACCATACCAACCTTACCAACCATGCCAACCATGTCAACCATGCCAACCATACCAACCTTACCAACCATGTCAACCTTACCAATTACATCAACCATACCAACCATACCAACCACACCAACCGTACCAACCTTACCAACCATGCCAACCATACCAACCACACCACCCATACCAGCCATACCAACCATACCAACCTTAAAAACCTCATCAACCATACCAACCATACCAACCATGCCAACCATACCAAGCTTACCAACCATGACAACCATACCAACCATGCCAACCATATCAACCATGTCAACCTTACCAACCATGTCTACCATGTCAACCATACCAACCACACCAACCATACCAACAATACCAACCATAATAAACATACCAAGCTTACCAACCATGACAACCATACCAACCATGCCAACCATATCAACCATGTCAACCTTACCAACCATGTCAACCATGTCAACCATACCAACCACACCAACCATACCAACAATACCAACCATACCAACCATACACACCGTACCAACCATGCCAACCATGCCAACCATGCCAACCATACCAACCTTACCAACCATACTAAGCATACCAACCATACCAACCATGCCAACCTTACCAACCATGTCAACCTTACCAATTACATCAACCATACCAACCATACCAACCACACCAACCATACCAACCATGACAACCATACCAACCATGCCAACCATGTCAACCATGACAACCATGCCAGCCATGCCAACCATACTAAACATACCAACCATACCAACCATGCCAACCACACCAACCGTACCAACCTTACCAACCATGCCAACCATACCAACCACACCACCCATACCAAACATACCAACCATACCAACCTTACCAACCATGCCAACCATACTAAACATACCAACCATACCAACCATGCCAATCAAACCAACCATACCAACCATGGCAACCATACCAGCCATACCAACCATACCAACCTTAAAAACCTCATCAACCATACCAACCATACCAACCATGCCAACCATACCAAGCTTACCAACCATGACAACCATACCAACCATGCCAACCATATCAACCATGTCAACCTTACCAACAATGTCTACCATGTCAACCATACCAACCACACCAACCATACCAACAATACCAACCATAATAAACATACCAAGCTTACCAACCATGACAACCATACCAACCATGCCAACCATATCAACCATGTCAACCTTACCAACCATGTCAACCATGTCAACCATACCAACCACACCAACCATACAAACAATACCAACCATACCAACCATACACACCGTACCAACCATGCCAACCATGCCAACCATACCAACCTTACCAACCATACTAAGCATACCAACCATACCAACCATGCCAACTTCACCAACCATGCCAACCATACCAACCATGCCAACCATACCAACCACATCAACCATACCAACCACACCAACCATACCAACCATACCAAACATACCAACCACACCAACCATACCAACCATACCGACCATACCAACCATACCAAAAATGTCAACCATGCCAACCATACCAACCTTACCAACCATACTAAGCATACCAACCATACCAACCATGCCAACCTTACCAACCATGTCAACCTTACCAATTACATCAACCATACCAACCATACCAACCACACCAACCATACCAACCATGACAACCATACCAAAAATGCCAACCATGTCAACCATACCAACCATACCAACCATACCAACCTTACCCACCATGCCAACCATAAAAAGCTTAAAAACCATGACAACCATACCAACCATGCCAACCATGTCAACCTTAACAACCAAATCAACCATACCAACCATACCAACCACACCAACAATACCAACCATGTCAACCATACCAACCACATCAACCATACCAACCACACCAACCATACCAAACATACCAACCATACCAACCATGCCAACCATACCAACCACATCAACCATACCAACCACACCAACCATACCAACCATACCAAACATACCAACCACACCAACCATACCAACCATACCAAACATACCAACCACACCAACCATACCAACCATGACAACCATACCAAAAATGCCAACCATGCCAACCTTACCAACCATGTCAACCTTACCAATTACATCAACCATACCAACCATACCAACCACACCAACCATACCAACCATGACAACCATACCAAAAATGCCAACCATGTCAACCATACCAACCATACCAACCATACCAACCTTACCCACCATGCCAACCATAAAAAGCTTAAAAACCATGACAACCATACCAACCATGCCAACCATGTCAACCTTAACAACCAAATCAACCATACCAACCATACCAACCACACCAACAATACCAACCATGTCAACCATACCAACCACATCAACCATACCAACCACACCAACCATACCAAACATACCAACCATACCAAAAATGCCAACCATGTCAACCATACCAACCATACCAAACATACCCAACATACCAACCATACAAACCATGCCAACCATACCAACCACATCAACCATACCAACCATACCAACCATACTAAGCATACCAACCATACCAACCATGCCAACCTTACCAACCATGTCAACCTTACCAATTACATCAACCATACCAACCATACCAACCACACCAACCATACCAACCATGACAACCATACCAAAAATGCCAACCATGTCAACCATACCAACCATACCAACCATACCAACCTTACCCACCATGCCAACCATAAAAAGCTTAAAAACCATGACAACCATACCAACCATGCCAACCATGTCAACCTTAACAACCAAATCAACCATACCAACCATACCAACCACACCAACAATACCAACCATGTCAACCATACCAACCACATCAACCATACCAACCACACCAACCATACCAAACATACCAACCATACCAACCATGCCAACCATACCAACCACATCAACCATACCAACCACACCAACCATACCAACCATACCAAACATACCAACCACACCAACCATACCAACCATACCGACCATACCAACCATACCAACCATGTCAACCATGCCAACCATACCAACCTTACCAACCATGTCAACCTTACCAATTACATCAACCATACCAACCATACCAACCACACCAACCATACCAACCATGACAACCATACCAAAAATGCCAACCATGTCAATCATACCAACCACATCAACCATACCAACCATACCAAACATACCAACCATACCAACCATACCAACCTTACCAACCATGACAACCATACCAACCATACCAAACATACCAACCACACCAACCATACCAACCATACCAACCATACTAAGCATACCAACCATACCAACCATGCCAACCTTACCAACCATGTCAACCTTACCAATTACATCAACCATACCAACCATACCAACCACACCAACCATACCAACCATGACAACCATACCAAAAATGCCAACCATGTCAACCATACCAACCATACCAAACATACCAAACATACCAACCATACCAACCATGCCAACCATACCAACCACATCAACCATACCAACCACACCAACCATACCAACCATACCAAACATACCAACCACACCAACCATACCAACCATACCAACCATACCAACCATACTAAGCATACCAACCATAACAACCTTACCAACCATGTCAACCTTACCAATTACATCAACCATACCAACCATACCATTCACACCAACCATACCAACCATGACAACCATACCAAAAATGCCAACCATGTCAAGCATACCAACCACATCAACCATACCAACCATACCAAACATACCAACCATACCAAACATACCAACCATACCAACCTTGCCAACCATGACAACCATACCAACCATACCAAACATACCAAACATACCAACCATACCAACCTTACCAACCATGCCAACCTTACCAACCATGTCAACCTTACCAATTACATCAACCATACCAACCATACCAACCACACCAACCATACCAACCATGACAACCATACCAACCATGCCAACCATGTCAACCATGACAACCATGCCAGCCATGCCAACCATACTAAACATACCAACCATACCAACCATGCCAATCAAACCAACCATGCCAACCATGTCAACCATGTCAACCTTACCAACCACATCAACCATACCAACCATACCAACCACACCAACCGTACCAACCTTACCAACCATGCCAACCATACCAGCCATAACAAACATACCAACCATACCAACCATACCAACCATACCAACCATACCAACCATGCCAACCATGCAAACCATGTCAACCATACCAAGCTTACCAACCATGACAACCATGCCAACCATATCAACCATACCAACCATGTCAACCATGCCAACCATACCAACCACACCAACCTTACCAACCATAAAAACCATACTAACCACACCAACCATACCAACCATACCAACTTCACCAACCATGCCAACCATACCAACCATACCAAGCTTACCAACCATGACAACCATACCAACCGTACCAACCTTACCAACCATGTCAACCTTAATAACCATGTCAACCATGTCAACCATACCAACCATGCCAACCATACCAACCATGCCAACCTTACCAACCATGCCAAAAATATCAACCATAGCAACCATGTCAACCATGCCAACCATACCAACCACACCAACCTTACCAACCATAAAAACCATACTAACCACACCAACCATACCAACCATACCAACCATACCAACCATACCAACTTCACCAACCATGCCAACTATACCAACCATACCAAGCTTACCAACCATACCAAACATAAAAACCATACCAAACATACCAAATATACCAACCATACCAACCATACGAACTATGCCAACCATACTAACCATGCCAACCATGTCAACCATACCAACCACACCAACCATACCAACCATGACAACCATACCAAAAATGCCAACCATGTCAATCATACCAACCATACCAACCATACCAACCATACCAACCATACCAATCTTACCCACCATGCCAACCATAAAAAGCTTAAAAACCATGACAACCATACCAACCATGCCAACCATGTCAACCTTAACAACCAAATCAACCATACCAACCATACCAACCACACCAACAATACCAACCATGTCAACCATACCAACCACATCAAATATACCAACCACACCAACCATACCAAACATACCAACCATACCAACCATGCCAACCATACCAACCACATCAACCATACCAACCACACCAACCATACCAACCATACCAACCATACCAAACATACCAACCACACCAACCATACCAACCATACCGACCATACCAACCATACCAACCATGTCAACCATGCCAACCATACCAACCTTACCAACCATGTCAACCTTACCAATTACATCAACCATACCAACCATACTAACCACACCAACCATACCAACCATGACAACCATACCAAAAATGCCAACCATGTCAATCATACCAACCACATCAACCATACCAACCATACCAAACATACGAACCATACCAACCATACCAACCATGTCAACCTTACCAATTACATCAACCATACCAACCATACCATTCACACCAACCATACCAACCATGACAACCATACAAAAAATGCCAACCATGTCAACCATACCAACCACATCAACCATACCAACCATACCAAACATACCAACCATACCAACCATACCAACCATACCAACCATACCAACCATACCAACCATACCAACCTTGCCAAACATGACAACCATACCAACCATACCAAACATACCAAACATACCAACCATACCAACCTTACCAACCATGCCAACTTTACCAACCATGTCAACCTTACCAATTACATCAACCATACCAACCATACCAACCACACCAACCATACCAACCATGACAACCATACCAACCATGCCAACCATGTCAACCATGACAACCATGCCAGCCATGCCAACCATACTAAACATACCAACCATACCAACCATGCCAATCAAACCAACCATGCCAACCATGTCAACCTTACCAACCACATCAACCATACCAACCATACCAACCACACCAACCATACCAACCTTACCAACCATGCCAACCATACCAGCCATAACAAACATACCAACCATACCAACCATACCAACCATACCAACCATACCAACCATGCCAACCATGCAAACCATGTCAACCATACCAAGCTTACCAACCATGACAACCATGCCAACCATATCAACCATACCAACCATGTCAACCATGCCAACCATACCAACCACACCAACCTTACCAACCATAAAAACCATACTAACCACACCAACCATACCAACTTCACCAACCATGCCAACCATACCAACCATACCAAGCTTACCAACCATACCAAACATACCAACCATACCAAACATACCAAATATACCAACCATACCAACCATACGAACTATGCCAACCATACTAACCATGCCAACCATGTCAACCATACCAACCATACCAACCATACCAACCATACCAAACATACCAACCATACCAACCATGCCAACCATATCAACCATAGCAACCATGTCAACCATGCCAACCATACCAACCACACCAAACTTACCAACCATAAAAACCATACTAACCACACCAACCATACCAACTTCACCAACCATGCCAACTATACCAACCATACCAAGCTTACCAACCATACCAAACATACCAACCATACCAAATATACCAACCTTATCAACCATGCCAACCATACTAAACATACCAACCATACCAACATTGCCAAGCATACCAAACATGCCAACCATACCAACCATACCAACCTTACCAACCATGCCAACCATACTAAACATACCAAACATACCAACCATGCCAACCATACCAACCAAACCAACCATACCAAACATACCAACCATACCAACCATACCAACCTTACCAACCATGCCAACCATAACAAACATACCAACCATACCAACATTGCCAACCATACCAACCATGCCAACCTTACCAACCATGCCAACCTTAATAACCATGTCAACCATGTCAACCATACCAACCATGCCAACCATGCCAACCATGCCAACCTTACCAACCATGCCAACCATATCAACCATAGCAACCATGTCAACCATGCCAACCATACCAACCACACCGACCTTACCAACCATAAAAACCATACTAACCACACCAACCATACCAACCATACCAACTTCACCAACCATGCCAACTATACCAACCATACCAAGCTTACCAACCATACCAAACATACCAACCATACCAAACATACCAAATATACCAACCATACCAACCATACGAACTATGCCAACCATACTAACCATGCCAACCATGTCAACCATACCAACCACATCAACCATACCAACCATACCAAACATACCAACCATGCCAACTATACCAACCATACCAAGCTTACCAACCATACCAAACATACCAACCATACCAAACATACCAAATATACCAACCATACCAACCATACGAACTATGCCAACCATACTAACCATGCCAACCATGTCAACCATACCAACCACATCAACCATACCAACCATACCAAACATACCAACCATACCAACCATACCAACCATGTCAACCTTACCAATTACATCAACCATACCAACCATACCATTCACACCAACCATACCAACCATGACAACCATACAAAAAATGCCAACCATGTCAACCATACCAACCACATCAACCATACCAACCATACCAAACATACCAACCATACCAACCATACCAACCATACCAACCATACCAACCATACCAACCTTGCCAACCATGACAACCATACCAACCATACCAAACATACCAAACATACCAACCATACCAACCTTACCAACCATGCCAACCTTACCAACCATGTCAACCTTACCAATTACATCAACCATACCAACCATACCAACCACACCAACCATACCAACCATGACAACCATACCAACCATGCCAACCATGTCAACCATGACAACCATGCCAGCCATGCCAACCATACTAAACATACCAACCATACCAACCATGCCAATCAAACCAACCATGCCAACCATGTCAACCATGTCAACCTTACCAACCACATCAACCATACCAACCATACCAACCACACCAACCATACCAACCTTACCAACCATGCCAACCATACCAGCCATAACAAACATACCAACCATACCAACCATACCAACCATACCAACCATGCCAACCATGCAAACCATGTCAACCATACCAAGCTTACCAACCATGACAACCATGCCAACCATATCAACCATACCAACCATGTCAACCATGCCAACCATACCAACCACACCAACCTTACCAACCATAAAAACCATACTAACCACACCAACCATACCAACCATACCAACTTCACCAACCATGCCAACCATACCAACCATACCAAGCTTACCAACCATACCAAACATACCAACCATACCAAACATACCAAATATACCAACCATACCAACCATACGAACTATGCCAACCATACTAACCATGCCAACCATGTCAACCATACCAACCATACCAACCATACCAACCATACCAAACATACCAACCATACCAACCATGCCAACCATATCAACCATAGCAACCATGTCAACCATGCCAACCATACCAACCACACCAAACTTACCAACCATAAAAACCATACTAACCACACCAACCATACCAACTTCACCAACCATGCCAACTATACCAACCATACCAAGCTTACCAACCATACCAAACATACCAACCATACCAAACATACCAAATATACCAACCTTACCAACCATGCCAACCATACTAAACATACCAACCATACCAACATTGCCAACCATACCAAACATGCCAACCATACCAACCATACCAACCTTACCAACCATGCCAACCATACTAAACATACCAAACATACCAACCATGCCAACCATACCAACCAAATTAACCATACCAAACATACCAACCATACCAACCATACCAACCTTACCAACCATGCCAACCATAACAAACATACCAACCATACCAACATTGCCAACCATACCAACCATGCCAACCTTACCAACCATGCCAACCTTAATAACCATGTCAACCATGTCAACCATACCAACCATGCCAACCATGCCAACCATGCCAACCTTACCAACCATGCCAACCATATCAACCATAGCAACCATGTCAACCATGCCAACCATACCAACCACACCGACCTTACCAACCATAAAAACCATACTAACCACACCAACCATACCAACCATACCAACTTCACCAACCATGCCAACTATACCAACCATACCAAGCTTACCAACCATACCAAACATACCAACCATACCAAACATACCAAATATACCAACCATACCAACCATACGAACTATGCCAACCATACTAACCATGCCAACCATGTCAACCATACCAACCACATCAACCATACCAACCATACCAAACATACCAACCATACCAACCATGCCAACCATACCAACCATACCAACCATGCCAACCATGCCAACCATACCAACCATGTCAACCATGCCAACCATACTAACCATGCCAACCATGTCAACCATACCAACCCCATCAACCATACCAACCATACCAACCAAACCAACCATACCAACCTTACCAACCATGCCAACCATGCCAACCATACCAACCATACCAACCATGTCAACCATACCAACCACATGAACCATACCAACCATACCAAACATGCCAACCATACCAACCATGCCAACCTTACCAACCATGCCAACCATACTAAACATACCAAACATACCAACCATGCCAACCATACCAACCAAACCAACCATACCAAACATACCAACCATACCAACCATACCAACCTTACCAACCATGCCAACCATAACAAACATACCAACCATACCAACATTGCCAACCATACCAACCATGCCAACCTTACCAACCATGCCAACCATATCAACCATAGCAACCATGTCAACCATGCCAACCATACCAACCACACCAACCTTACCAACCATAAAAACCATACTAACCACACCAACCATACCAACCATACCAACCACACCACCCATACCAAACCACACCACCCATACCAATCATACCAACCATACCAACCACACCAACCATACCAACCATACCCACCGCACCACCCATACCAAACATACCAACCATACCAACCTTACCAACCATGCCAACCATACCAACCTTACCAACCATACCAACCTTACCAACCATGCCAACCATACTAAACATACCAACCATACCAACCATGAAAACCATACCAACCATGCCAACCATGTCAACCTTACCAATCTCATCAACCATACCAACCATGTCAACCATACCAACCATACCAACCATACCAACCATACCAACCACACCAACCGTACCAACCTTACCAACCATGCAAACCATACCAACCACACCACCCATACCAAACATACCAACCATACCAACCTTACCAACCATGCCAACCATGTCAACCATGCCAACCATACCAACCTTACCAACCATGTCAACCTTACCAATTACATCAACCATACCAACCATACCAACCACACCAACCGTACCAACCTTACCAACCATGCCAACCATACCAACCAAACCACCCATACCAAACATACAAACCATACCAACCTTACCAACCATGCCAAACATACTAAACATACCAACCATACCAAACATACCAACCATACCAACCATACCAACCATACCAACCATACCAACCATGTCAACCTTACCAATTACATCAACCATACCAACCATACCATTCACACCAACCATACCAACCATGACAACCATACAAAAAATGCCAACCATGTCAACCATACCAACCACATCAACCATACCAACCATACCAAACATACCAACCATACCAACCATACCAACCATACCAACCATACCAACCTTGCCAACCATGACAACCATACCAACCATACCAAACATACCAAACATACCAACCATACCAACCATACCAACCTTACCAACCATGCCAACCTTACCAACCATGTCAACCTTACCAATTACATCAACCATACCAACCATACCAACCACACCAACCATACCAACCATGACAACCATACCAACCATGCCAACCATGTCAACCATGACAACCATGCCAGCCATGCCAACCATACTAAACATACCAACCATACCAACCATGCCAATCAAACCAACCATGCCAACCATGTCAACCATGTCAACCTTACCAACCACATCAACCATACCAACCATACCAACCACACCAACCATACCAACCTTACCAACCATGCCAACCATACCAGCCATAACAAACATACCAACCATACCAACCATACCAACCATACCAACCATACCAACCATGCCAACCATGCAAACCATGTCAACCATACCAAGCTTACCAACCATGACAACCATGCCAACCATATCAACCATACCAACCATGTCAACCATGCCAACCATACCAACCACACCAACCTTACCAACCATAAAAACCATACTAACCACACCAACCATACCAACCATACCAACTTCACCAACCATGCCAACCATACCAACCATACCAAGTTTACCAACCATACCAAACATACCAACCATACCAAACATACCAAATATACCAACCATACCAACCATACGAACTATGCCAACCATACTAACCATGCCAACCATGTCAACCATACCAACCATACCAACCATACCAACCATACCAAACATACCAACCATACCAACCATGCCAACCATATCAACCATAGCAACCATGTCAACCATGCCAACCATACCAACCACACCAACCTTACCAACCATAAAAACCATACTAACCACACCAACCATACCAACCATACCAACTTCACCAACCATGCCAACTATACCAACCATACCAAGCTTACCAACCATACCAAACATACCAACCATACCAAACATACCAAATATACCAACCTTACCAACCATGCCAACCATACTAAACATACCAACCATACCAACATTGCCAACCATACCAAACATGCCAACCATACCAACCATACCAACCTTACCAACCATGCCAACCATACTAAACATACCAAACATACCAACCATGCCAACCATACCAACCAAACCAACCATACCAAACATACCAACCATACCAACCATACCAACCTTACCAACCATGCCAACCATAACAAACATACCAACCATACCAACATTGCCAACCATACCAACCATGCCAACCTTACCAACCATGCCAACCTTAATAACCATGTCAACCATGTCAACCATACCAACCATGCCAACCATGCCAACCATGCCAACCTTACCAACCATGCCAACCATATCAACCATAGCAACCATGTCAACCATGCCAACCATACCAACCACACCAACCTTACCAACCATAAAAACCATACTAACCACACCAACCATACCAACCATACCAACTTCACCAACCAAACCAACCATACCAAACATACCAACCATACCAACCATACCAACCATACCAACCATGCCAACCTTACCAACCATGCCAACCTTAATAACCATGTCAACCATGTCAACCATACCAACCATGCCAACCATGCCAACCTTACCAACCATGCCAACCATATCAACCATAGCAACCATGTCAACCATGTCAACCATGCCAACCATACCAACCACACCGACCTTACCAACCATAAAAACCATACTAACCACACCAACCATACCAACCATACCAACTTCACCAACCATGCCAACTATACTAACCATACCAAGCTTACCAACCATACCAAACATACCAACCATACCAAACATAAAAAATATACCAACAATACCAACCATACGAACTATGCCAACCATACTAACCATGCCAACCATGTCAACCATACCAACCACATCAACCATACCAACCATACCAAACATACCAACCATACCAACCATGCCAACCATACCAACCATACCAACCATGCCAACCATGCCAACCATACCAACCATGTCAACCATGCCAACCATACTAACCATGCCAACCATGTCAACCATACCAACCCCATCAACCATACCAACCATACCAACCATACCAACCATACCAAACATACCAACCATACCAACCAAACCAACCATACCAACCTTACCAACCATGCCAACCATGCCAACCATACCAACCATACCAACCATGTCAACCATACCAACCACATGAACCATACCAACCATACCAAACATGCCAACCATACCAACCATACCAACCATGCCAACCTTACCAACCATGCCAACCATACTAAACATACCAAACATACCAACCATGCCAACCATACCAACCAAACCAACCATACCAAACATACCAACCATACCAACCATACCAACCTTACCAACCATGCCAACCATAACAAACATACCAACCATACCAACATTGCCAACCATACCAACCATGCCAACCTTACCAACCATGCCAACCATATCAACCATAGCAACCATGTCAACCATGCCAACCATACCAACCACACCAACCTTACCAACCATAAAAACCATACTAACCACACCAACCATACCAACCATACCAACCACACCACCCATACCAAACCACACCACCCATACCAATCATACCAACCATACCAACCACACCAACCATACCAACCATACCCACCGCACCACCCATACCAAACATACCAACCATACCAACCTTACCAACCATGCCAACCATACCAACCTTACCAACCATACCAACCTTACCAACCATGCCAACCATACTAAACATACCAACCATACCAACCATGAAAACCATACCAACCATGCCAACCATGTCAACCTTACCAATCTCATCAACCATACCAACCATGTCAACCATACCAACCATACCAACCATACCAACCACACCAACCGTACCAACCTTACCAACCATGCAAACCATACCAACCACACCACCCATACCAAACATACCAACCATACCAACCTTACCAACCATGCCAACCATGTCAACCATGCCAACCATACCAACCTTACCAACCATGTCAACCTTACCAATTACATCAACCATACCAACCATACCAACCACACCAACCGTACCAACCTTACCAACCATGCCAACCATACCAACCAAACCACCCATACCAAACATACAAACCATACCAACCTTACCAACCATGCCAAACATACTAAACATACCAACCATACCAAACATACCAACCATACCAACCATACCAACCATACCAACCATGTCAACCTTACCAATTACATCAACCATACCAACCATACCATTCACACCAACCATACCAACCATGACAACCATACAAAAAATGCCAACCATGTCAACCATACCAACCACATCAACCATACCAACCATACCAAACATACCAACCATACCAACCATACCAACCATACCAACCATACCAACCTTGCCAACCATGACAACCATACCAACCATACCAAACATACCAAACATACCAACCATACCAACCATACCAACCTTACCAACCATGCCAACCTTACCAACCATGTCAACCTTACCAATTACATCAACCATACCAACCACACCAACCATACCAACCATGACAACCATACCAAAAATGCCAACCATGTCAATCATACCAACCATACCAACCATACCAACCATACCAACCATACCAACCTTACCCACCATGCCAACCATAAAAAGCTTAAAAACCATGACAACCATACCAACCATGCCAACCATGTCAACCTTAACAACCAAATCAACCATACCAACCATACCAACCACACCAACAATACCAACCATGTCAACCATACCAACCACATCAAATATACCAACCACACCAACCATACCAAACATACCAACCATACCAACCATGCCAACCATACCAACCACATCAACCATACCAACCACACCAACCATACCAACCATACCAACCATACCAAACATACCAACCACACCAACCATACCAACCATACCGACCATACCAACCATACCAACCATGTCAACCATGCCAACCATACCAACCTTACCAACCATGTCAACCTTACCAATTACATCAACCATACCAACCATACCAACCACACCAACCATACCAACCATGACAACCATACCAAAAATGCCAACCATGTCAATCATACCAACCACATCAACCATACCAACCATACCAAACATACGAACCATACCAACCATACCAACCATGTCAACCTTACCAATTACATCAACCATACCAACCATACCATTCACACCAACCATACCAACCATGACAACCATACAAAAAATGCCAACCATGTCAACCATACCAACCACATCAACCATACCAACCATACCAAACATACCAACCATACCAACCATACCAACCATACCAACCATACCAACCATACCAACCATACCAACCTTGCCAAACATGACAACCATACCAACCATACCAAACATACCAAACATACCAACCATACCAACCTTACCAACCATGCCAACTTTACCAACCATGTCAACCTTACCAATTACATCAACCATACCAACCATACCAACCACACCAACCATACCAACCATGACAACCATACCAACCATGCCAACCATGTCAACCATGACAACCATGCCAGCCATGCCAACCATACTAAACATACCAACCATACCAACCATGCCAATCAAACCAACCATGCCAACCATGTCAACCTTACCAACCACATCAACCATACCAACCATACCAACCACACCAACCATACCAACCTTACCAACCATGCCAACCATACCAGCCATAACAAACATACCAACCATACCAACCATACCAACCATACCAACCATACCAACCATACCAACCATGCCAACCATGCAAACCATGTCAACCATACCAAGCTTACCAACCATGACAACCATGCCAACCATATCAACCATACCAACCATGTCAACCATGCCAACCATACCAACCACACCAACCTTACCAACCATAAAAACCATACTAACCACACCAACCATACCAACTTCACCAACCATGCCAACCATACCAACCATACCAAGCTTACCAACCATACCAAACATACCAACCATACCAAACATACCAAATATACCAACCATACCAACCATACGAACTATGCCAACCATACTAACCATGCCAACCATGTCAACCATACCAACCATACCAACCATACCAACCATACCAAACATACCAACCATACCAACCATGCCAACCATATCAACCATAGCAACCATGTCAACCATGCCAACCATACCAACCACACCAAACTTACCAACCATAAAAACCATACTAACCACACCAACCATACCAACTTCACCAACCATGCCAACTATACCAACCATACCAAGCTTACCAACCATACCAAACATACCAACCATACCAAATATACCAACCTTACCAACCATGCCAACCATACTAAACATACCAACCATACCAACATTGCCAAGCATACCAAACATGCCAACCATACCAACCATACCAACCTTACCAACCATGCCAACCATACTAAACATACCAAACATACCAACCATGCCAACCATACCAACCAAACCAACCATACCAAACATACCAACCATACCAACCATACCAACCTTACCAACCATGCCAACCATAACAAACATACCAACCATACCAACATTGCCAACCATACCAACCATGCCAACCTTACCAACCATGCCAACCTTAATAACCATGTCAACCATGTCAACCATACCAACCATGCCAACCATGCCAACCATGCCAACCTTACCAACCATGCCAACCATATCAACCATAGCAACCATGTCAACCATGCCAACCATACCAACCACACCGACCTTACCAACCATAAAAACCATACTAACAACACCAACCATACCAACCATACCAACTTCACCAACCATGCCAACCATACCAACCATACCAAGCTTACCAACCATACCAAACATACCAACCATACCAAACATACCAAATATACCAACCATACCAACCATACGAACTATGCCAACCATACTAACCATGCCAACCATGTCAACCATACCAACCATACCAACCATACCAACCATACCAAACATACCAACCATACCAACCATGCCAACCATATCAACCATAGCAACCATGTCAACCATGCCAACCATACCAACCACACCAAACTTACCAACCATAAAAACCATACTAACCACACCAACCATACCAACTTCACCAACCATGCCAACTATACCAACCATACCAAGCTTACCAACCATACCAAACATACCAACCATACCAAATATACCAACCTTACCAACCATGCCAACCATACTAAACATACCAACCATACCAACATTGCCAAGCATACCAAACATGCCAACCATACCAACCATACCAACCTTACCAACCATGCCAACCATACTAAACATACCAAACATACCAACCATGCCAACCATACCAACCAAACCAACCATACCAAACATACCAACCATACCAACCATACCAACCTTACCAACCATGCCAACCATAACAAACATACCAACCATACCAACATTGCCAACCATACCAACCATGCCAACCTTACCAACCATGCCAACCTTAATAACCATGTCAACCATGTCAACCATACCAACCATGCCAACCATGCCAACCATGCCAACCTTACCAACCATGCCAACCATATCAACCATAGCAACCATGTCAACCATGCCAACCATACCAACCACACCGACCTTACCAACCATAAAAACCATACTAACAACACCAACCATACCAACCATACCAACTTCACCAACCATACCAACCATACCAACCATACCAACCATGTCAACCTTACCAATTACATCAACCATACCAACCATACCATTCACACCAACCATACCAACCATGACAACCATACAAAAAATGCCAACCATGTCAACCATACCAACCACATCAACCATACCAACCATACCAAACATACCAACCATACCAACCATACCAACCATACCAACCATACCAACCTTGCCAACCATGACAACCATACCAACCATACCAAACATACCAAACATACCAACCATACCAACCATACCAACCTTACCAACCATGCCAACCTTACCAACCATGTCAACCTTACCAATTACATCAACCATACCAACCACACCAACCATACCAACCATGACAACCATACCAAAAATGCCAACCATGTCAATCATACCAACCATACCAACCATACCAACCATACCAACCATACCAACCTTACCCACCATGCCAACCATAAAAAGCTTAAAAACCATGACAACCATACCAACCATGCCAACCATGTCAACCTTAACAACCAAATCAACCATACCAACCATACCAACCACACCAACAATACCAACCATGTCAACCATACCAACCACATCAAATATACCAACCACACCAACCATACCAAACATACCAACCATACCAACCATGCCAACCATACCAACCACATCAACCATACCAACCACACCAACCATACCAACCATACCAACCATACCAAACATACCAACCACACCAACCATACCAACCATACCGACCATACCAACCATACCAACCATGTCAACCATGCCAACCATACCAACCTTACCAACCATGTCAACCTTACCAATTACATCAACCATACCAACCATACCAACCACACCAACCATACCAACCATGACAACCATACCAAAAATGCCAACCATGTCAATCATACCAACCACATCAACCATACCAACCATACCAAACATACGAACCATACCAACCATACCAACCATGTCAACCTTACCAATTACATCAACCATACCAACCATACCATTCACACCAACCATACCAACCATGACAACCATACAAAAAATGCCAACCATGTCAACCATACCAACCACATCAACCATACCAACCATACCAAACATACCAACCATACCAACCATACCAACCATACCAACCATACCAACCATACCAACCATACCAACCTTGCCAAACATGACAACCATACCAACCATACCAAACATACCAAACATACCAACCATACCAACCTTACCAACCATGCCAACTTTACCAACCATGTCAACCTTACCAATTACATCAACCATACCAACCATACCAACCACACCAACCATACCAACCATGACAACCATACCAACCATGCCAACCATGTCAACCATGACAACCATGCCAGCCATGCCAACCATACTAAACATACCAACCATACCAACCATGCCAATCAAACCAACCATGCCAACCATGTCAACCTTACCAACCACATCAACCATACCAACCATACCAACCACACCAACCATACCAACCTTACCAACCATGCCAACCATACCAGCCATAACAAACATACCAACCATACCAACCATACCAACCATACCAACCATACCAACCATACCAACCATGCCAACCATGCAAACCATGTCAACCATACCAAGCTTACCAACCATGACAACCATGCCAACCATATCAACCATACCAACCATGTCAACCATGCCAACCATACCAACCACACCAACCTTACCAACCATAAAAACCATACTAACCACACCAACCATACCAACTTCACCAACCATGCCAACCATACCAACCATACCAAGCTTACCAACCATACCAAACATACCAACCATACCAAACATACCAAATATACCAACCATACCAACCATACGAACTATGCCAACCATACTAACCATGCCAACCATGTCAACCATACCAACCATACCAACCATACCAACCATACCAAACATACCAACCATACCAACCATGCCAACCATATCAACCATAGCAACCATGTCAACCATGCCAACCATACCAACCACACCAAACTTACCAACCATAAAAACCATACTAACCACACCAACCATACCAACTTCACCAACCATGCCAACTATACCAACCATACCAAGCTTACCAACCATACCAAACATACCAACCATACCAAATATACCAACCTTACCAACCATGCCAACCATACTAAACATACCAACCATACCAACATTGCCAAGCATACCAAACATGCCAACCATACCAACCATACCAACCTTACCAACCATGCCAACCATACTAAACATACCAAACATACCAACCATGCCAACCATACCAACCAAACCAACCATACCAAACATACCAACCATACCAACCATACCAACCTTACCAACCATGCCAACCATAACAAACATACCAACCATACCAACATTGCCAACCATACCAACCATGCCAACCTTACCAACCATGCCAACCTTAATAACCATGTCAACCATGTCAACCATACCAACCATGCCAACCATGCCAACCATGCCAACCTTACCAACCATGCCAACCATATCAACCATAGCAACCATGTCAACCATGCCAACCATACCAACCACACCGACCTTACCAACCATAAAAACCATACTAACAACACCAACCATACCAACCATACCAACTTCACCAACCATGCCAACTATACCAACCATACCAAGCTTACCAACCATACCAAACATACCAACCATACCAAACATACCAAATATACCAACCATACCAACCATACGAACTATGCCAACCATACTAACCATGCCAACCATGTCAACCATACCAACCACATCAACCATACCAACCATACCAAACATACCAACCATGCCAACTATACCAACCATACCAAGCTTACCAACCATACCAAACATACCAACCATACCAAACATACCAAATATACCAACCATACCAACCATACGAACTATGCCAACCATACTAACCATGCCAACCATGTCAACCATACCAACCACATCAACCATACCAACCATACCAAACATACCAACCATACCAACCATACCAACCATGTCAACCTTACCAATTACATCAACCATACCAACCATACCATTCACACCAACCATACCAACCATGACAACCATACAAAAAATGCCAACCATGTCAACCATACCAACCACATCAACCATACCAACCATACCAAACATACCAACCATACCAACCATACCAACCATACCAACCATACCAACCTTGCCAACCATGACAACCATACCAACCATACCAAACATACCAAACATACCAACCATACCAACCTTACCAACCTTACCAACCATGTCAACCTTACCAATTACATCAACCATACCAACCATACCAACCACACCAACCATACCAACCATGACAACCATACCAACCATGCCAACCATGTCAACCATGACAACCATGCCAGCCATGCCAACCATACTAAACATACCAACCATACCAACCATGCCAATCAAACCAACCATGCCAACCATGTCAACCATGTCAACCTTACCAACCACATCAACCATACCAACCATACCAACCACACCAACCATACCAACCTTACCAACCATGCCAACCATACCAGCCATAACAAACATACCAACCATACCAACCATACCAACCATACCAACCATACCAACCATACCAACCATGCCAACCATGCAAACCATGTCAGCCATACCAAGCTTACCAACCATGACAACCATGCCAACCATATCAACCATACCAACCATGTCAACCATGCCAACCATACCAACCACACCAACCTTACCAACCATAAAACCATACTAACCACACCAACCATACCAACCATACCAACTTCACCAACCATGCCAACCATACCAACCATACCAAGCTTACCAACCATACCAAACATACCAACCATACCAAACATACCAAATATACCAACCATACCAACCATACGAACTATGCCAACCATACTAACCATGCCAACCATGTCAACCATACCAACCATACCAACCATACCAACCATACCAAACATACCAACCATACCAACCATGCCAACCATATCAACCATAGCAACCATGTCAACCATGCCAACCATACCAACCACACCAAACTTACCAACCATAAAAACCATACTAACCACACCAACCATACCAACTTCACCAACCATGCCAACTATACCAACCATACCAAGCTTACCAACCATACCAAACATACCAACCATACCAAACATACCAAATATACCAACCTTACCAACCATGCCAACCATACTAAACATACCAACCATACCAACATTGCCAACCATACCAAACATGCCAACCATACCAACCATACCAACCTTACCAACCATGCCAACCATACTAAACATACCAAACATACCAACCATGCCAACCATACCAACCAAATTAACCATACCAAACATACCAACCATACCAACCATACCAACCTTACCAACCATGCCAACCATAACAAACATACCAACCATACCAACATTGCCAACCATACCAACCATGCCAACCTTACCAACCATGCCAACCTTAATAACCATGTCAACCATGTCAACCATACCAACCATGCCAACCATGCCAACCATGCCAACCTTACCAACCATGCCAACCATATCAACCATAGCAACCATGTCAACCATGCCAACCATACCAACCACACCGACCTTACCAACCATAAAAACCATACTAACCACACCAACCATACCAACCATACCAACTTCACCAACCATGCCAACTATACCAACCATACCAAGCTTACCAACCATACCAAACATACCAACCATACCAAACATACCAAATATACCAACCATACCAACCATACGAACTATGCCAACCATACTAACCATGCCAACCATGTCAACCATACCAACCACATCAACCATACCAACCATACCAAACATACCAACCATACCAACCATGCCAACCATACCAACCATACCAACCATGCCAACCATGCCAACCATACCAACCATGTCAACCATGCCAACCATACTAACCATGCCAACCATGTCAACCATACCAACCCCATCAACCATACCAACCATACCAACCAAACCAACCATACCAACCTTACCAACCATGCCAACCATGCCAACCATACCAACCATACCAACCATGTCAACCATACCAACCACATGAACCATACCAACCATACCAAACATGCCAACCATACCAACCATGCCAACCTTACCAACCATGCCAACCATACTAAACATACCAAACATACCAACCATGCCAACCATACCAACCAAACCAACCATACCAAACATACCAACCATACCAACCATACCAACCTTACCAACCATGCCAACCATAACAAACATACCAACCATACCAACATTGCCAACCATACCAACCATGCCAACCTTACCAACCATGCCAACCATATCAACCATAGCAACCATGTCAACCATGCCAACCATACCAACCACACCAACCTTACCAACCATAAAAACCATACTAACCACACCAACCATACCAACCATACCAACCACACCACCCATACCAAACCACACCACCCATACCAATCATACCAACCATACCAACCACACCAACCATACCAACCATACCCACCGCACCACCCATACCAAACATACCAACCATACCAACCTTACCAACCATGCCAACCATACCAACCTTACCAACCATACCAACCTTACCAACCATGCCAACCATACTAAACATACCAACCATACCAACCATGAAAACCATACCAACCATGCCAACCATGTCAACCTTACCAATCTCATCAACCATACCAACCATGTCAACCATACCAACCATACCAACCATACCAACCATACCAACCACACCAACCGTACCAACCTTACCAACCATGCAAACCATACCAACCACACCACCCATACCAAACATACCAACCATACCAACCTTACCAACCATGCCAACCATGTCAACCATGCCAACCATACCAACCTTACCAACCATGTCAACCTTACCAATTACATCAACCATACCAACCATACCAACCACACCAACCGTACCAACCTTACCAACCATGCCAACCATACCAACCAAACCACCCATACCAAACATACAAACCATACCAACCTTACCAACCATGCCAAACATACTAAACATACCAACCATACCAAACATACCAACCATACCAACCATACCAACCATACCAACCATGTCAACCTTACCAATTACATCAACCATACCAACCATACCATTCACACCAACCATACCAACCATGACAACCATACAAAAAATGCCAACCATGTCAACCATACCAACCACATCAACCATACCAACCATACCAAACATACCAACCATACCAACCATACCAACCATACCAACCATACCAACCTTGCCAACCATGACAACCATACCAACCATACCAAACATACCAAACATACCAACCATACCAACCATACCAACCTTACCAACCATGCCAACCTTACCAACCATGTCAACCTTACCAATTACATCAACCATACCAACCATACCAACCACACCAACCATACCAACCATGACAACCATACCAACCATGCCAACCATGTCAACCATGACAACCATGCCAGCCATGCCAACCATACTAAACATACCAACCATACCAACCATGCCAATCAAACCAACCATGCCAACCATGTCAACCATGTCAACCTTACCAACCACATCAACCATACCAACCATACCAACCACACCAACCATACCAACCTTACCAACCATGCCAACCATACCAGCCATAACAAACATACCAACCATACCAACCATACCAACCATACCAACCATACCAACCATGCCAACCATGCAAACCATGTCAACCATACCAAGCTTACCAACCATGACAACCATGCCAACCATATCAACCATACCAACCATGTCAACCATGCCAACCATACCAACCACACCAACCTTACCAACCATAAAAACCATACTAACCACACCAACCATACCAACCATACCAACTTCACCAACCATGCCAACCATACCAACCATACCAAGCTTACCAACCATACCAAACATACCAACCATACCAAACATACCAAATATACCAACCATACCAACCATACGAACTATGCCAACCATACTAACCATGCCAACCATGTCAACCATACTAAACATACCAACCATACCAACATGTCCAACCATACCAAACATGCCAACCATACCAACCATACCAACCTTACCAACCATGCCAACCATACTAAACATACCAAACATACCAACCATGCCAACCATACCAACCAAACCAACCATACCAAACATACCAACCATACCAACCATACCAACCTTACCAACCATGCCAACCATAACAAACATACCAACCATACCAACATTGCCAACCATACCAACCATGCCAACCTTACCAACCATGCCAACCTTAATAACCATGTCAACCATGTCAACCATACCAACCATGCCAACCATGCCAACCATGCCAACCTTACCAACCATGCCAACCATATCAACCATAGCAACCATGTCAACCATGCCAACCATACCAACCACACCAACCTTACCAACCATAAAAACCATACTAACCACACCAACCATACCAACCATACCAACTTCACCAACCAAACCAACCATACCAAACATACCAACCATACCAACCATACCAACCATACCAACCATGCCAACCTTACCAACCATGCCAACCTTAATAACCATGTCAACCATGTCAACCATACCAACCATGCCAACCATGCCAACCTTACCAACCATGCCAACCATATCAACCATAGCAACCATGTCAACCATGTCAACCATGCCAACCATACCAACCACACCGACCTTACCAACCATAAAAACCATACTAACCACACCAACCATACCAACCATACCAACTTCACCAACCATGCCAACTATACCAACCATACCAAGCTTACCAACCATACCAAACATACCAACCATACCAAACATAAAAAATATACCAACCATACCAACCATACGAACTATGCCAACCATACTAACCATGCCAACCATGTCAACCATACCAACCACATCAACCATACCAACCATACCAAACATACCAACCATACCAACCATGCCAACCATACCAACCATACCAACCATGCCAACCATGCCAACCATACCAACCATGTCAACCATGCCAACCATACTAACCATGCCAACCATGTCAACCATACCAACCCCATCAACCATACCAACCATACCAACCATACCAACCATACCAAACATACCAACCATACCAACCAAACCAACCATACCAACCTTACCAACCATGCCAACCATGCCAACCATACCAACCATACCAACCATGTCAACCATACCAACCACATGAACCATACCAACCATACCAAACATGCCAACCATACCAACCATACCAACCATGCCAACCTTACCAACCATGCCAACCATACTAAACATACCAAACATACCAACCATGCCAACCATACCAACCAAACCAACCATACCAAACATACCAACCATACCAACCATACCAACCTTACCAACCATGCCAACCATAACAAACATACCAACCATACCAACATTGCCAACCATACCAACCATGCCAACCTTACCAACCATGCCAACCATATCAACCATAGCAACCATGTCAACCATGCCAACCATACCAACCACACCAACCTTACCAACCATAAAAACCATACTAACCACACCAACCATACCAACCATACCAACCACACCACCCATACCAAACCACACCACCCATACCAATCATACCAACCATACCAACCACACCAACCATACCAACCATACCCACCGCACCACCCATACCAAACATACCAACCATACCAACCTTACCAACCATGCCAACCATACCAACCTTACCAACCATACCAACCTTACCAACCATGCCAACCATACTAAACATACCAACCATACCAACCATGAAAACCATACCAACCATGCCAACCATGTCAACCTTACCAATCTCATCAACCATACCAACCATGTCAACCATACCAACCATACCAACCATACCAACCACACCAACCGTACCAACCTTACCAACCATGCAAACCATACCAACCACACCACCCATACCAAACATACCAACCATACCAACCTTACCAACCATGCCAACCATGTCAACCATGCCAACCATACCAACCTTACCAACCATGTCAACCTTACCAATTACATCAACCATACCAACCATACCAACCACACCAACCGTACCAACCTTACCAACCATGCCAACCATACCAACCAAACCACCCATACCAAACATACAAACCATACCAACCTTACCAACCATGCCAAACATACTAAACATACCAACCATACCAAACATACCAACCATACCAACCATACCAACCATAACAACCATGTCAACCTTACCAATTACATCAACCATACCAACCATACCATTCACACCAACCATACCAACCATGACAACCATACAAAAAATGCCAACCATGTCAACCATACCAACCACATCAACCATACCAACCATACCAAACATACCAACCATACCAACCATACCAACCATACCAACCATACCAACCTTGCCAACCATGACAACCATACCAACCATACCAAACATACCAAACATACCAACCATACCAACCATACCAACCTTACCAACCATGCCAACCTTACCAACCATGTCAACCTTACCAATTACATCAACCATACCAACCATACCAACCACACCAACCATACCAACCATGACAACCATACCAACCATGCCAACCATGTCAACCATGACAACCATGCCAGCCATGCCAACCATACTAAACATACCAACCATACCAACCATGCCAATCAAACCAACCATGCCAACCATGTCAACCATGTCAACCTTACCAACCACATCAACCATACCAACCATACCAACCACACCAACCATACCAACCTTACCAACCATGCCAACCATACCAGCCATAACAAACATACCAACCATACCAACCATACCAACCATACCAACCATACCAACCATACCAACCATGCCAACCATGCAAACCATGTCAACCATACCAAGCTTACCAACCATGACAACCATGCCAACCATATCAACCATACCAACCATGTCAACCATGCCAACCATACCAACCACACCAACCTTACCAACCATAAAAACCATACTAACCACACCAACCATACCAACCATACCAACTTCACCAACCATGCCAACCATACCAACCATACCAAGCTTACCAACCATACCAAACATACCAACCATACCAAACATACCAAATATACCAACCATACCAACCATACGAACTATGCCAACCATACTAACCATGCCAACCATGTCAACCATACCAACCATACCAACCATACCAACCATACCAAACATACCAACCATACCAACCATGCCAACCATATCAACCATAGCAACCATGTCAACCATGCCAACCATACCAACCACACCAACCTTACCAACCATAAAAACCATACTAACCACACCAACCATACCAACCATACCAACTTCACCAACCATGCCAACTATACCAACCATACCAAGCTTACCAACCATACCAAACATACCAACCATACCAAACATACCAAATATACCAACCTTACCAACCATGCCAACCATACTAAACATACCAACCATACCAACATTGCCAACCATACCAAACATGCCAACCATACCAACCATACCAACCTTACCAACCATGCCAACCATACTAAACATACCAAACATACCAACCATGCCAACCATACCAACCATACCAACCAAACCAACCATACCAAACATACCAACCATACCAACCATACCAACCTTACCAACCATGCCAACCATAACAAACATACCAACCATACCAACATTGCCAACCATACCAACCATGCCAACCTTACCAACCATGCCAACCTTAATAACCATGTCAACCATGTCAACCATACCAACCATGCCAACCATGCCAACCATGCCAACCTTACCAACCATGCCAACCATATCAACCATAGCAACCATGTCAACCATGCCAACCATACCAACCACACCAACCTTACCAAACATAAAAACCATACTAACCACACCAACCATACCAACCATACCAACTTCACCAACCAAACCAACCATACCAAACATACCAACCATACCAACCATACCAACCTTACCAACCATGCCAACCATAACAAACATACCAACCATACCAACATTGCCAACCATACCAACCATGCCAACCTTACCAACCATGCCAACCATATCAACCATAGCAACCATGTCAACCATGCCAACCATACCAACCACACCAACCTTACCAACCATAAAAACCATACTAACCACACCAACCATACCAACCATACCAACCACACCAACCTTACCAACCATAAAAACCATACTAACCACACCAACCATACCAACCATACCAACCAAACCAACCATACCAAACATACCAACCATACCAACCATACCAACCTTACCAACCATGCCAACCATAACAAACATACCAACCATACCAACATTGCCAACCATGCCAACCATACCAACCACACCAACCTTACCAACCATAAAAACCATACTAACCACACCAACCATACCAACCATACCAACCACACCACCCATACCAAACCACACCACCCATACCAATCATACCAACCATACCAACCACACCAACCATACCAACCATACCCACCGCACCACCCATACCAAACATACCAACCATACCAACCTTACCAACCATGCCAACCATACCAACCTTACCAACCATACCAACCTTACCAACCATGCCAACCATACTAAACATACCAACCATACCAACCATGAAAACCATACCAACCATGCCAACCATGTCAACCTTACCAATCTCATCAACCATACCAACCATGTCAACCATACCAACCATACCAACCACACCAACCGTACCAACCTTACCAACCATGCAAACCATACCAACCACACCACCCATACCAAACATACCAACCATACCAACCTTACCAACCATGCCAACCATGTCAACCATGCCAACCATACCAACCTTACCAACCATGTCAACCTTACCAATTACATCAACCATACCAACCATACCAACCACACCAACCGTACCAACCTTACCAACCATGCAAACCATACCAACCACACCACCCATACCAAACATACCAACCATACCAACCTTACCAACCATGCCAACCATGCCAACCATACCAACCAAACCACCCATACCAAACATACAAACCATACCAACCTTACCAACCATGCCAACCATACTAAACATACCAACCATACCAACCATGCCAATCAAACCAACCATACCAACCATGGCAACCATACCAGCCATACCAACCATACCAACCTTAAAAACCTTACCAACCATACCAACCTTACCAACCATGCCAACCATACTAAACATACCAACCATACCAACCATGAAAACCATACCAACCATGCCAACCATGTCAACCTTACCAATCTCATCAACCATACCAACCATGTCAACCATACCAACCATACCAACCACACCAACCGTACCAACCATACCCACCGCACCACCCATACCAAACACACCAACCATACCAACCTTACCAACCATGCCAACCATACCAGCCATACCAACCATACCAACCTTAACAACCATGCCAACTTCACTAACCATGCCAACCATACCAACCATACCAAGCTTACCAACCATGCTAACCATACCAACCATACCAAACATACCAACCATACCAACACCATGCCAACCATACCAACCATACCAACCATACCAAACATACCAACCATACCAACCTTGCCAACCATGACAACCATACCAACCATACCAAACATACTAAACATACCAACAATACCAACCATACCAACCATACCAACCATACCAACCTTGCCAACCATGACAACCATACCAACCATACCAAACATACCAAACATACCAATCTTACCAACCATGCCAACCATACCAACCATGTCAACCATGCCAACCATACCAACCAAGCCAACCATACCAGCCATACAAACCATACCAACCTTACCAACCATGGCAACTTCACCAACCATGGCAACCATACCAACCATACCAAGCTTTCCAACCATGTCAACCTTACCAATTACATCAACCATACCAACCATGCCAATCAAACCAACCATACCAACCATGGCAACCATACCAGCCATACCAACCATACCAACCTTAAAAACCTCATCAACCATACCAACCATACTAACCATGCCAACCATACCAAGCTTACCACCCATACCAAACATACCAACCATACCAACCTTACCAACCATGCCAACCATACCAGCCATACCAACCATACCAACCTTAACAATTATGCCAACTTCACTAACCATGCCAACCATACCAACCATACCAAGCTTACCAACCATGCTAACCATACCAACCATACCAAACATACCAACCATACCAACACCATGCCAACCATACCAACCATACCAACCATACCAAACATACCAACCATACCAACCTTGCCAACCATGACAACCATACCAACCATACCAACCATACCAAACATACTAAACATACCAACAATACCAACCATACCAACCATACCAACCACACCAACCGTACCAACCTTACCAACCATGCAAACCATACCAACCACACCACCCATACCAAACATACCAACCATACCAACCACACCAACCGTACCAACCTTACCAACCATGCAAACCATACCAACCACACCACCCATACCAAACATACCAACCATACCAACCTTACCAACCATGCCAACCATGTCAACCATGCCAACCATACCAACCTTACCAACCATGTCAACCTTACCAATTACATCAACAATACCAACCATGCCAATCAAACCAACCATACCAACCATGGCAACCATACCAGCCATACCAACCATACCAACCTTAAAAACCTCATCAACCATACTAACCATGCCAACCATACCAAGCTTACCAACCATACCAACCATGGCAACCATACCAGCCATACCAACCATACCAACCTTAAAAACCTCATCAACCATACCAACCATACCAACCATGCCAACCATACCAAGCTTACCAACCATGACAAACATACCAACCATGCCAACCATATCAACCATGTCAACCTTACCAACCATGTCAACCATGTCAACCATACCAACCACACCAACCATACCAACAATACCAACCATACCAACCATACACACCGTACCAACCATGCCAACCATGCCAACCATACCAGCCATACCAACCATACCAACCTTACCAACCATGCCAACTTCACCAACCATGCCAACCATACCAACCATGCCAACCATACCAACCACATCAACCATACCAACCACACCAACCATACCAACCATACCAAACATACCAACCACACCAACCATACCAACGATACCGACCATACCAACCATACCAACCATGTCAACCATGCCAACCATACCAACCTTACCAACCATACTAAGCATACCAACCATACCAACCATGCCAACCTTACCAACCATGTCAACCTTACCAATTACATCAACCATACCAACCATACCAACCACACCAACCATACCAACCATGACAACCATACCAACAATGCCAACCATGTCAACCATACCAACCATACCAAACATACCAAACATACCAACCATACCAACCATGCCAACCATACCAACCACATCAACCATACCAACCATACCAACCATACTAAGCATACCAACCATACCAACCATGCCAACCATGTCAACCTTACCAATTACATCAACCATACCAACCATACCAACCACACCAACCATACCAACCATGACAACCATACAAAAAATGCCAACCATGTCAACCATACCAACCACATCAACCATACCAACCATACCAAACATACCAACCATACCAACCATACCAACCATACCAACCATACCAACCTTGCCAACCATGACAACCATACCAACCATACCAAACATACCAAACATACCAACCATACCAACCTTACCAACCATGCCAACCTTACCAACCATGTCAACCTTACCAATTACATCAACCATACCAACCATACCAACCACACCAACCATACCAACCATGACAACCATACCAACCATGCCAACCATGTCAACCATGACAACCATGCCAGCCATGCCAACCATACTAAACATACCAACCATACCAACCATGCCAATCAAACCAACCATGCCAACCATGTCAACCATGTCAACCTTACCAACCACATCAACCATACCAACCATACCAACCACACCAACCATACCAACCTTACCAACCATGCCAACCATACCAGCCATAACAAACATACCAACCATACCAACCATACCAACCATACCAACCATACCAACCATGCCAACCATGCAAACCATGTCAACCATACCAAGCTTACCAACCATGACAACCATGCCAACCATATCAACCATACCAACCATGTCAACCATGCCAACCATACCAACCACACCAACCTTACCAACCATAAAAACCATACTAACCACACCAACCATACCAACCATACCAACTTCACCAACCATGCCAACCATACCAACCATACCAAGCTTACCAACCATACCAAACATACCAACCATACCAAACATACCAAATATACCAACCATACCAACCATACGAACTATGCCAACCATACTAACCATGCCAACCATGTCAACCATACCAACCATACCAACCATACCAACCATACCAAACATACCAACCATACCAACCATGCCAACCATATCAACCATAGCAACCATGTCAACCATGCCAACCATACCAACCACACCAAACTTACCAACCATAAAAACCATACTAACCACACCAACCATACCAACTTCACCAACCATGCCAACTATACCAACCATACCAAGCTTACCAACCATACCAAACATACCAACCATACCAAACATACCAAATATACCAACCTTACCAACCATGCCAACCATACTAAACATACCAACCATACCAACATTGCCAACCATACCAAACATGCCAACCATACCAACCATACCAACCTTACCAACCATGCCAACCATACTAAACATACCAAACATACCAACCATGCCAACCATACCAACCAAATTAACCATACCAAACATACCAACCATACCAACCATACCAACCTTACCAACCATGCCAACCATAACAAACATACCAACCATACCAACATTGCCAACCATACCAACCATGCCAACCTTACCAACCATGCCAACCTTAATAACCATGTCAACCATGTCAACCATACCAACCATGCCAACCATGCCAACCATGCCAACCTTACCAACCATGCCAACCATATCAACCATAGCAACCATGTCAACCATGCCAACCATACCAACCACACCGACCTTACCAACCATAAAAACCATACTAACCACACCAACCATACCAACCATACCAACTTCACCAACCATGCCAACTATACCAACCATACCAAGCTTACCAACCATACCAAACATACCAACCATACCAAACATACCAAATATACCAACCATACCAACCATACGAACTATGCCAACCATACTAACCATGCCAACCATGTCAACCATACCAACCACATCAACCATACCAACCATACCAAACATACCAACCATACCAACCATGCCAACCATACCAACCATACCAACCATGCCAACCATGCCAACCATACCAACCATGTCAACCATGCCAACCATACTAACCATGCCAACCATGTCAACCATACCAACCCCATCAACCATACCAACCATACCAACCAAACCAACCATACCAACCTTACCAACCATGCCAACCATGCCAACCATACCAACCATACCAACCATGTCAACCATACCAACCACATGAACCATACCAACCATACCAAACATGCCAACCATACCAACCATGCCAACCTTACCAACCATGCCAACCATACTAAACATACCAAACATACCAACCATGCCAACCATACCAACCAAACCAACCATACCAAACATACCAACCATACCAACCATACCAACCTTACCAACCATGCCAACCATAACAAACATACCAACCATACCAACATTGCCAACCATACCAACCATGCCAACCTTACCAACCATGCCAACCATATCAACCATAGCAACCATGTCAACCATGCCAACCATACCAACCACACCAACCTTACCAACCATAAAAACCATACTAACCACACCAACCATACCAACCATACCAACCACACCACCCACACCAAACCACACCACCCATACCAATCATACCAACCATACCAACCACACCAACCATACCAACCATACCCACCGCACCACCCATACCAAACATACCAACCATACCAACCTTACCAACCATGCCAACCATACCAACCTTACCAACCATACCAACCTTACCAACCATGCCAACCATACTAAACATACCAACCATACCAACCATGAAAACCATACCAACCATGCCAACCATGTCAACCTTACCAATCTCATCAACCATACCAACCATGTCAACCATACCAACCATACCAACCATACCAACCACACCAACCGTACCAACCCTACCAACCATGCAAACCATACCAACCACACCACCCATACCAAACATACCAACCATACCAACCTTACCAACCATGCCAACCATGTCAACCATGCCAACCATACCAACCTAACCAACCATGTCAACCTTACCAATTACATCAACCATACCAACCATACCAACCACACCAACCGTACCAACCTTACCAACCATGCCAACCATACCAACCAAACCACCCATACCAAACATACAAACCATAACAACCTTACCAACCATGCCAAACATACTAAACATACCAACCATACCAAACATACCAACCATACCAACCATACCAACCATACCAACCATGTCAACCTTACCAATTACATCAACCATACCAACCATACCATTCACACCAACCATACCAACCATGACAACCATACAAAAAATGCCAACCATGTCAACCATACCAACCACATCAACCATACCAACCATACCAAACATACCAACCATACCAACCATACCAACCATACCAACCTTGCCAACCATGACAACCATACCAACCATACCAAACATACCAAACATACCAACCTTACCAACCATGCCAACCATACTAAACATACCAAACATACCAACCATGCCAACCATACCAACCAAACCAACCATACCAAACATACCAACCATACCAACCATACCAACCTTACCAACCATGCCAACCATAACAAACATACCAACCATACCAACATTGCCAACCATACCAACCATGCCAACCTTACCAACCATGCCAACCTTAATAACCATGTCAACCATGTCAACCATACCAACCATGCCAACCATGCCAACCATGCCAACCTTACCAACCATGCCAACCATATCAACCATAGCAACCATGTCAACCATGCCAACCATACCAACCACACCAACCTTACCAACCATAAAAACCATACTAACCACACCAACCATACCAACCATACCAACTTCACCAACCAAACCAACCATACCAAACATACCAACCATACCAACCATACCAACCATACCAACCATGCCAACCTTACCAACCATGCCAACCTTAATAACCATGTCAACCATGTCAACCATACCAACCATGCCAACCATGCCAACCATGCCAACCTTACCAACCATGCCAACCATATCAACCATAGCAACCATGTCAACCATGCCAACCATACCAACCACACCGACCTTACCAACCATAAAAACCATACTAACCACACCAACCATACCAACCATACCAACTTCACCAACCATGCCAACTATACCAACCATACCAAGCTTACCAACCATACCAAACATACCAACCATACCAAACATAAAAAATATACCAACCATACCAACCATACGAACTATGCCAACCATACTAACCATGCCAACCATGTCAACCATACCAACCACATCAACCATACCAACCATACCAAACATACCAACCATACCAACCATGCCAACCATACCAACCATACCAACCATACCAACCATGCCAACCATGCCAACCATACCAACCATGTCAACCATGCCAACCATACTAACCATGCCAACCATGTCAACCATACCAACCCCATCAACCATACCAACCATACCAACCATACCAAACATAAAAAATATACCAACCATACCAACCATACGAACTATGCCAACCATACTAACCATGCCAACCATGTCAACCATACCAACCACATCAACCATACCAACCATACCAAACATACCAACCATACCAACCATGCCAACCATACCAACCATACCAACCATACCAACCATGCCAACCATGCCAACCATACCAACCATGTCAACCATGCCAACCTTACCAACCATGTCAACCTTACCAATTACATCAACCATACCAACCATACCAACCACACCAACCATACCAACCATGACAACCATACCAACCATGCCAACCATGTCAACCATGACAACCATGCCAGCCATGCCAACCATACTAAACATACCAACCATACCAACCATGCCAATCAAACCAACCATGCCAACCATGTCAACCATGTCAACCTTACCAACCACATCAACCATACCAACCATACCAACCACACCAACCATACCAACCTTACCAACCATGCCAACCATACCAGCCATAACAAACATACCAACCATACCAACCATACCAACCATACCAACCATACCAACCATGCCAACCATGCAAACCATGTCAACCATACCAAGCTTACCAACCATGACAACCATACCAACCATACCAAACATACCAACCATACCAACCATGCCAACCATACCAACCATACCAACCATACCAACCATGCCAACCATGCCAACCATACCAACCATGTCAACCATGCCAACCTTACCAACCATGTCAACCTTACCAATTACATCAACCATACCAACCATACCAACCACACCAACCATACCAACCATGACAACCATACCAACCATGCCAACCATGTCAACCATGACAACCATGCCAGCCATGCCAACCATACTAAACATACCAACCATACCAACCATGCCAATCAAACCAACCATGCCAACCATGTCAACCATGTCAACCTTACCAACCACATCAACCATACCAACCATACCAACCACACCAACCATACCAACCTTACCAACCATGCCAACCATACCAGCCATAACAAACATACCAACCATACCAACCATACCAACCATACCAACCATACCAACCATGCCAACCATGCAAACCATGTCAACCATACCAAGCTTACCAACCATGACAACCATGCCAACCATATCAACCATACCAACCATGTCAACCATGCCAACCATACCAACCACACCAACCTTACCAACCATAAAAACCATACTAACCACACCAACCATACCAACCATACCAACTTCACCAACCATGCCAACCATACCAACCATACCAACCATACCAAGCTTACCAACCATACCAAACATACCAACCATACCAAACATACCAAATATACCAACCATACCAACCATACGAACTATGCCAACCATACTAACCATGCCAACCATGTCAACCATACCAACCATACCAACCATACCAACCATACCAAACATACCAACCATACCAACCATGCCAACCATATCAACCATAGCAACCATGTCAACCATGCCAACCATACCAACCACACCAAACTTACCAACCATAAAAACCATACTAACCACACCAACCATACCAACTTCACCAACCATGCCAACTATACCAACCATACCAAGCTTACCAACCATACCAAACATACCAACCATACCAAACATACCAAATATACCAACCTTACCAACCATGCCAACCATACTAAACATACCAACCATACCAACATTGCCAACCATACCAAACATGCCAACCATACCAACCATACCAACCTTACCAACCATGCCAACCATACTAAACATACCAAACATACCAACCATGCCAACCATACCAACCAAATTAACCATACCAAACATACCAACCATACCAACCATACCAACCTTACCAACCATGCCAACCATAACAAACATACCAACCATACCAACATTGCCAACCATACCAACCATGCCAACCTTACCAACCATGCCAACCTTAATAACCATGTCAACCATGTCAACCATACCAACCATGCCAACCATGCCAACCATGCCAACCTTACCAACCATGCCAACCATATCAACCATAGCAACCATGTCAACCATGCCAACCATACCAACCACACCGACCTTACCAACCATAAAAACCATACTAACCACACCAACCATACCAACCATACCAACTTCACCAACCATGCCAACTATACCAACCATACCAAGCTTACCAACCATACCAAACATACCAACCATACCAAACATACCAAATATACCAACCATACCAACCATACGAACTATGCCAACCATACTAACCATGCCAACCATGTCAACCATACCAACCACATCAACCATACCAACCATACCAAACATACCAACCATACCAACCATGCCAACCATACCAACCATACCAACCATGCCAACCATGCCAACCATACCAACCATGTCAACCATGCCAACCATACTAACCATGCCAACCATGTCAACCATACCAACCCCATCAACCATACCAACCATACCAACCAAACCAACCATACCAACCTTACCAACCATGCCAACCATGCCAACCATACCAACCATACCAACCATGTCAACCATACCAACCACATGAACCATACCAACCATACCAAACATGCCAACCATACCAACCATGCCAACCTTACCAACCATGCCAACCATACTAAACATACCAAACATACCAACCATGCCAACCATACCAACCAAACCAACCATACCAAACATACCAACCATACCAACCATACCAACCTTACCAACCATGCCAACCATAACAAACATACCAACCATACCAACATTGCCAACCATACCAACCATGCCAACCTTACCAACCATGCCAACCATATCAACCATAGCAACCATGTCAACCATGCCAACCATACCAACCACACCAACCTTACCAACCATAAAAACCATACTAACCACACCAACCATACCAACCATACCAACCACACCACCCACACCAAACCACACCACCCATACCAATCATACCAACCATACCAACCACACCAACCATACCAACCATACCCACCGCACCACCCATACCAAACATACCAACCATACCAACCTTACCAACCATGCCAACCATACCAACCTTACCAACCATACCAACCTTACCAACCATGCCAACCATACTAAACATACCAACCATACCAACCATGAAAACCATACCAACCATGCCAACCATGTCAACCTTACCAATCTCATCAACCATACCAACCATGTCAACCATACCAACCATACCAACCATACCAACCACACCAACCGTACCAACCCTACCAACCATGCAAACCATACCAACCACACCACCCATACCAAACATACCAACCATACCAACCTTACCAACCATGCCAACCATGTCAACCATGCCAACCATACCAACCTAACCAACCATGTCAACCTTACCAATTACATCAACCATACCAACCATACCAACCACACCAACCGTACCAACCTTACCAACCATGCCAACCATACCAACCAAACCACCCATACCAAACATACAAACCATAACAACCTTACCAACCATGCCAAACATACTAAACATACCAACCATACCAAACATACCAACCATACCAACCATACCAACCATACCAACCATGTCAACCTTACCAATTACATCAACCATACCAACCATACCATTCACACCAACCATACCAACCATGACAACCATACAAAAAATGCCAACCATGTCAACCATACCAACCACATCAACCATACCAACCATACCAAACATACCAACCATACCAACCATACCAACCATACCAACCTTGCCAACCATGACAACCATACCAACCATACCAAACATACCAAACATACCAACCTTACCAACCATGCCAACCATACTAAACATACCAAACATACCAACCATGCCAACCATACCAACCAAACCAACCATACCAAACATACCAACCATACCAACCATACCAACCTTACCAACCATGCCAACCATAACAAACATACCAACCATACCAACATTGCCAACCATACCAACCATGCCAACCTTACCAACCATGCCAACCTTAATAACCATGTCAACCATGTCAACCATACCAACCATGCCAACCATGCCAACCATGCCAACCTTACCAACCATGCCAACCATATCAACCATAGCAACCATGTCAACCATGCCAACCATACCAACCACACCAACCTTACCAACCATAAAAACCATACTAACCACACCAACCATACCAACCATACCAACTTCACCAACCAAACCAACCATACCAAACATACCAACCATACCAACCATACCAACCATACCAACCATGCCAACCTTACCAACCATGCCAACCTTAATAACCATGTCAACCATGTCAACCATACCAACCATGCCAACCATGCCAACCATGCCAACCTTACCAACCATGCCAACCATATCAACCATAGCAACCATGTCAACCATGCCAACCATACCAACCACACCGACCTTACCAACCATAAAAACCATACTAACCACACCAACCATACCAACCATACCAACTTCACCAACCATGCCAACTATACCAACCATACCAAGCTTACCAACCATACCAAACATACCAACCATACCAAACATAAAAAATATACCAACCATACCAACCATACGAACTATGCCAACCATACTAACCATGCCAACCATGTCAACCATACCAACCACATCAACCATACCAACCATACCAAACATACCAACCATACCAACCATGCCAACCATACCAACCATACCAACCATACCAACCATGCCAACCATGCCAACCATACCAACCATGTCAACCATGCCAACCATACTAACCATGCCAACCATGTCAACCATACCAACCCCATCAACCATACCAACCATACCAACCATACCAACCATACCAAACATACCAACCATACCAACCAAACCAACCATACCAACCACACCACCCATACCAAACATACCAACCATACCAACCTTACCAACCATGCCAACCATGTCAACCATGCCAACCATACCAACCTTACCAACCATGTCAACCTTACCAATTACATCAACCATACCAACCATACCAACCACACCAACCGTACCAACCTTACCAACCATGCCAACCATACCAACCAAACCACCCATACCAAACATACAAACCATACCAACCTTACCAACCATGCCAAACATACTAAACATACCAACCATACCAAACATACCAACCATACCAACCATACCAACCATGTCAACCTTACCAATTACATCAACCATACCAACCATACCATTCACACCAACCATACCAACCATGACAACCATACAAAAAATGCCAACCATGTCAACCATACCAACCACATCAACCATACCAACCATACCAAACATACCAACCATACCAACCATACCAACCATACCAACCATACCAACCTTGCCAACCATGACAACCATACCAACCATACCAAACATACCAAACATACCAACCATACCAACCATACCAACCTTACCAACCATGCCAACCTTACCAACCATGTCAACCTTACCAATTACATCAACCATACCAACCATACCAACCACACCAACCATACCAACCATGACAACCATACCAACCATGCCAACCATGACAACCATGCCAGCCATGCCAACCATACTAAACATACCAACCATACCAACCATGCCAATCAAACCAACCATGCCAACCATGTCAACCATGTCAACCTTACCAACCACATCAACCATACCAACCATACCAACCATGCCAACCATGCAAACCATGTCAACCATACCAAGCTTACCAACCATGACAACCATGCCAACCATATCAACCATACCAACCATGTCAACCATGCCAACCATACCAACCACACCAACCTTACCAACCATAAAAACCATACTAACCACACCAACCATACCAACCATACCAACTTCACCAACCATGCCAACCATACCAACCATACCAAGCTTACCAACCATACCAAACATACCAACCATACCAAACATACCAAATATACCAACCATACCAACCATACGAACTATGCCAACCATACTAACCATGCCAACCATGTCAACCATACCAACCATACCAACCATACCAACCATACCAAACATACCAACCATACCAACCATGCCAACCATATCAACCATAGCAACCATGTCAACCATGCCAACCATACCAACCACACCAACCTTACCAACCATAAAAACCATACTAACCACACCAACCATACCAACCATACCAACTTCACCAACCATGCCAACTATACCAACCATACCAAGCTTACCAACCATACCAAACATACCAACCATACCAAACATACCAAATATACCAACCTTACCAACCATGCCAACCATACTAAACATACCAACCATACCAACATTGCCAACCATACCAAACATGCCAACCATACCAACCATACCAACCTTACCAACCATGCCAACCATACTAAACATACCAAACATACCAACCATGCCAACCATACCAACCATACCAACCAAACCAACCATACCAAACATACCAACCATACCAACCATACCAACCTTACCAACCATGCCAATCATAACAAACATACCAACCATACCAACATTGCCAACCATACCAACCATGCCAACCTTACCAACCATGCCAACCTTAATAACCATGTCAACCATGTCAACCATACCAACCATGCCAACCATGCCAACCATGCCAACCTTACCAACCATGCCAACCATATCAACCATAGCAACCATGTCAACCATGCCAACCATACCAACCACACCAACCTTAAAAACCATAAAAACCATACTAACCACACCAACCATACCAACCATACCAACTTCACCAACCAAACCAACCATACCAAACATACCAACCATACCAACCATACCAACCTTACCAACCATGCCAACCATAACAAACATACCAACCATACCAACATTGCCAACCATACCAACCATGCCAACCTTACCAACCATGCCAACCATATCAACCATAGCAACCATGTCAACCATGCCAACCATACCAACCACACCAACCTTACCAACCATAAAAACCATACTAACCACACCAACCATACCAACCATACCAACCACACCAACCTTACCAACCATAAAAACCATACTAACCACACCAACCATACCAACCATACCAACTTCACCAACCAAACCAACCATACCAAACATACCAACCATACCAACCATACCAACCTTACCAACCATGCCAACCATAACAAACATACCAACCATACCAACATTGCCAACCATGCCAACCATACCAACCACACCAACCTTACCAACCATAAAAACCATACTAACCACACCAACCATACCAACCATACCAACCACACCACCCATACCAAACCACACCACCCATACCAATCATACCAACCATACCAACCACACCAACCATACCAACCATACCCACCGCACCACCCATACCAAACATACCAACCATACCAACCTTACCAACCATGCCAACCATACCAACCTTACCAACCATACCAACCTTACCAACCATGCCAACCATACTAAACATACCAACCATACCAACCATGAAAACCATACCAACCATGCCAACCATGTCAACCTTACCAATCTCATCAACCATACCAACCATGTCAACCATACCAACCATACCAACCACACCAACCGTACCAACCTTACCAACCATGCAAACCATACCAACCACACCACCCATACCAAACATACCAACCTTACCAACCATGCCAACCATGTCAACCATGCCAACCATACCAACCTTACCAACCATGTCAACCTTACCAATTACATCAACCATACCAACCATACCAACCACACCAACCGTACCAACCTTACCAACCATGCAAACCATACCAACCACACCACCCATACCAAACATACCAACCATACCAACCTTACCAACCATGCCAACCATGCCAACCATACCAACCAAACCACCCATACCAAACATACAAACCATACCAACCTTACCAACCATGCCAACCATACTAAACATACCAACCATACCAACCATGCCAATCAAACCAACCATACCAACCATGGCAACCATACCAGCCATACCAACCATACCAACCTTAAAAACCTTACCAACCATACCAACCTTACCAACCATGCCAACCATACTAAACATACCAACCATACCAACCATGAAAACCATACCAACCATGCCAACCATGTCAACCTTACCAATCTCATCAACCATACCAACCATGTCAACCATACCAACCATACCAACCACACCAACCGTACCAACCATACCCACCGCACCACCCATACCAAACACACCAACCATACCAACCTTACCAACCATGCCAACCATACCAGCCATACCAACCATACCAACCTTAACAACCATGCCAACTTCACTAACCATGCCAACCATACCAACCATACCAAGCTTACCAACCATGCTAACCATACCAACCATACCAAACATACCAACCATACCAACACCATGCCAACCATACCAACCATACAAACCATACCAAACATACCAACCATACCAACCTTGCCAACCATGACAACCATACCAACCATACCAAACATACTAAACATACCAACAATACCAACCATACCAACCATACCAACCATACCAACCTTGCCAACCATGACAACCATACCAACCATACCAAACATACCAAACATACCAATCTTACCAACCATGCCAACCATACCAACCATGTCAACCATGCCAACCATACCAACCAAGCCAACCATACCAGCCATACAAACCATACCAACCTTACCAACCATGGCAACTTCACCAACCATGGCAACCATACCAACCATACCAAGCTTTCCAACCATGTCAACCTTACCAATTACATCAACCATACCAACCATGCCAATCAAACCAACCATACCAACCATGGCAACCATACCAGCCATACCAACCATACCAACCTTAAAAACCTCATCAACCATACCAACCATACTAACCATGCCAACCATACCAAGCTTACCACCCATACCAAACATACCAACCATACCAACCTTACCAACCATGCCAACCATACCAGCCATACCAACCATACCAACCTTAACAACCATGCCAACTTCACTAACCATGCCAACCATACCAACCATACCAAGCTTACCAACCATGCTAACCATACCAACCATACCAAACATACCAACCATACCAACACCATGCCAACCATACCAACCATACCAACCATACCAAACATACCAACCATACCAACCTTGCCAACCATGACAACCATACCAACCATACCAACCATACCAAACATACTAAACATACCAACAATACCAACCATACCAACCATACCAACCTTAAAAACCTCATCAACCATACTAACCATGCCAACCATACCAAGCTTACCAACCATACCAACCATGGCAACCATACCAGCCATACCAACCATACCAACCTTAAAAACCTCATCAACCATACCAACCATACCAACCATGCCAACCATACCAAGCTTACCAACCATGACAAACATACCAACCATGCCAACCATATCAACCATGTCAACCTTACCAACCATGTCAACCATGTCAACCATACCAACCACACCAACCATACCAACAATACCAACCATACCAACCATACACACCGTACCAACCATGCCAACCATGCCAACCATACCAGCCATACCAACCATACCAACCTTACCAACCATGCCAACTTCACCAACCATGCCAACCATACCAACCATGCCAACCATACCAACCACATCAACCATACCAACCACACCAACCATACCAACCATACCAAACATACCAACCACACCAACCATACCAACGATACCGACCATACCAACCATACCAACCATGTCAACCATGCCAACCATACCAACCTTACCAACCATACTAAGCATACCAACCATACCAACCATGCCAACCTTACCAACCATGTCAACCTTACCAATTACATCAACCATACCAACCATACCAACCACACCAACCATACCAACCATGACAACCATACCAACAATGCCAACCATGTCAACCATACCAACCATACCAAACATACCAAACATACCAACCATACCAACCATGCCAACCATACCAACCACATCAACCATACCAACCATACCAACCATACTAAGCATACCAACCATACCAACCATGCCAACCATGTCAACCTTACCAATTACATCAACCATACCAACCATACCAACCACACCAACCATACCAACGATGACAACCATACCAAAAATGCCAACCATGTCAACCATACCAACCATACCAACCATACCAACCATACCAACCATACCAACCATGCCAACCTTACCAACCATGTCAACCTTACCAATTACATCAACCATACCAACCATACCAACCACACCAACCATACCAACCATGACAACCATACCAAAAATGCCAACCATGTCAACCATACCAACCATACCAACCACACCAACCATACCAACAATGCCAACCATGTCAACCATACCAACCATACCAAACATACCAAACATACCAACCATACCAACCATGCCAACCATACCAACCACATCAACCATACCAACCATACCAACCATACTAAGCATACCAACCATACCAACCATGCCAACCATGTCAACCTTACCAATTACATCAACCATACCAACCATACCAACCACACCAACCATACCAACCATGACAACCATACCAACAATGCCAACCATGTCAACCATACCAACCATACCAAACATACCAAACATACCAACCATACCAACCATGCCAACCATACCAACCACATCAACCATACCAACCATACCAACCATACTAAGCATACCAACCATACCAACCATGCCAACCATGTCAACCTTACCAATTACATCAACCATACCAACCATACCAACCACACCAACAATACCAACCATGTCAACCATACCAACCACATCAACCATACCAACCACACCAACCATACCAAACATACCAACCATACCAACCATGCCAACCATACCAACCACATCAACCATACCAACCACACCAACCATACCAACCATACCAAACATACCAACCACACCCACCATACCACCCATACCGACCATACCAACCATACCAACCATGTCAACCATGCCAACCATACCAACCTTACCAACCATGTCAACCTTACCAATTACATCAACCATACCAACCATACCAACCACACCAACCATACCAACCATGACAACCATACCAAAAATGCCAACCATGTCAATCATACCAACCACATCAACCATACCAACCATACCAAACATACCAACCATACCAACCATACCAACCATACCAACCATACCAACCTTACCAACCATGACAACCATACCAACCATACCAAACATACCAACCACACCAACCATACCAACCATACCAACCATACTAAGCATACCAACCATACCAACCATGCCAACCTTACCAACCATGTCAACCTTACCAATTACATCAACCATACCAACCATACCAACCACACCAACCATACCAACCATGACAACCATACCAAAAATGCCAACCATGTCAACCATACCAACCATACCAAACATACCAAACATACCAACCATACCAACCATGCCAACCATACCAACCACATCAACCATACCAACCACACCAACCATACCAAACATACCAACCACACCAACCATACCAACCATACTAAGCATACCAACCATACCAACCATGCCAACCTTACCAACCATGTCAACCTTACCAATTACATCAACCATACCAACCATACCATTCACACCAACCATACCAACCATGACAACCATACCAAAAATGCCAACCATGTCAAGCATACCAACCACATCAACCATACCAACCATACCAAACATACCAACCATACCAACCATACCAACCATACCATCCTTGCCAACCATGACAACCATACCAACCATACCAAACATACCAAACATACCAACCATACCAACCTTACCAACCATGCCAACCTTACCGACCATGTCAACCTTACCAATTACATCAACCATACCAACCATACCAACCACACCATCCATACCAACCATGACAACCATACCAACCATGCCAACCATGTCAACCATGACAACCATGCCAGCCATGCCAACCATACTAAACATACCAACCATACCAACCATGCCAATCAAACCAACCATGCCAACCATGTCAACCATGTCAACCTTACCAACCACATCAACCATACCAACCATACCAACCACACCAACCGTACCAACCTTACCAACCATGCCAACCATACCAGCCATAACAAACATACCAACCATACCAACCATGCCAACCATGCAAACCATGTCAACCATACCAAGCTTACCAACCATGACAACCATGCCAACCATATCAACCATACCAACCATGTCAACCATGCCAACCATACCAACCACACCAACCTTACCAACCATAAAAACCATACTAACCACACCAACCATACCAACCATACCAACTTCACCAACCATGCCAACCATACCAACCATACCAAGCTTACCAACCATGACAACCATACCAACCGTACCAACCTTACCAACCATGTCAACCTTAATAACCATGTCAACCATGTCAACCATACCAACCATGCCAACCATACCAACCATGTCAACCTTACCAACCATGCCAACCATATCAACCATAGCAACCATGTCAACCATGCCAACCATACCAACCACACCAACCTTACCAACCATAAAAACCATACTAACCACACCAACCATACCAACCATACCAACTTCACCAACCATGCCAACCATACCAACCATACCAAGCTTACCAACCATACCAAACATACCAACCATACCAAACATACCAAATATACCAACCATACCAACCATACGAACTATGCCAACCATACTAACCATGCCAACCATGTCAACCATACCAACCACATCAACCATACCAACCATACCAAACATACCAACCATTCCAACCATGCCAACCATACCAACCATACCAACCATGCCAACCATGCCAACCATACCAACCATGTCAACCATGCCAACCATACTAACCATGCCAACCATGTCAACCATACCAACCCCATCAACCATACCAACCATACCAACCATACCAAACATACCAACCATACCAACCAAACCAACCATACCAACCTTACCAACCATGCCAACCATACTAAACATACCAACCATACCAACATTGCCAACCATACCAACCATGCCAACCTTACCAACCATGCCAACCATACCAACCATACCAACCATGTCAACCATACCAACCACATGAACCATACCAACCATACCAAACATGCCAACCATACCAACCATACCAACCTTACCAACCATGCCAACCATACTAAACATACCAAACATACCAACCATGCCAACCATACCAACCAAACCAACCATGTCAACCATACCAACCACATCAACCATGTCAAGCCTACCAACCACATCAACCATACCAACCACACCAACCTTACCAACCATACCAACCATACCAACCACACCAATTATACCAACTTCACCAACCATGCCAACCATACCAAGCATACCAAGCTTACCAACCATGACAACCATACCAACCTTACAAACCATGTCAACCATACCAACCACATGAACCATACCAAACATACCAGCCATACCAACCATACCAACCATGCCAACCATGTCAAGCCTACCAACCACATCAACCATACCAACCACACCAACCTTACCAACCATACCAACCATACCAACCACACCAATTATACCAACTTCACCAACCATGCCAACCATACCAAGCATACCAAGCTTACCAACCATGACAACCATACCAACCTTACAAACCACATGAACCATACCAAACATACCAGCCATACCAACCATACCAACCATGCCAACCATGTCAAGCCTACCAACCACATCAACCATACCAACCACACCAACCTTACCAACCATACCAACCATACCAACCACACCAATTATACCAACTTCACCAACCATGCCAACCATACCAAGCATACCAAGCTTACCAACCATGACAACCATACCAACCTTACAAACCATGTCAACCTTACCAACCATGTCAACCATACCAACCACACCAACCATACCAAAAATACCAACCATACCAACAATACCAACCATACCAACCATGCCAACCATACCAACCATGTCAACTATGCCAACCATACCAACCATACTAACCATGCCAACCTTAACAACTATGCTAACCATACCAATCTTACCAACCATGCTAACCATACCAACCATACCAAACATACCAACCATACCAACCAAACCAACCATACCAACCTTACCAACCATGCCAACCATACTAAACATACCAACCATACCAACATTGCCAACCATACCAACCATGCCAACCTTACCAACCATGCCAACCATACCAACCATACCAACCATGTCAACCATACCAACCACATGAACCATACCAAACATACCAGCCATACCAACCATACCAACCATGCCAACCATGTCAAGCCTACCAACCACATCAACCATACCAACCACACCAACCTTACCAACCATACCAACCATACCAACCACACCAATTATACCAACTTCACCAACCATGCCAACCATACCAAGCATACCAAGCTTACCAACCATGACAACCATACCAACCTTACAAACCATGTCAACCTTACCAACCATGTCAACCATACCAACCACACCAACCATACCAAAAATACCAACCATACCAACAATACCAACCATACCAACCATGCCAACCATACCAACCATGTCAACTATGCCAACCATACCAACCATACTAACCATGCCAACCTTAACAACTATGCTAACCATACCAATCTTACCAACCATGCTAACCATACCAACCATGTCAACCAGACCAACCATACCAATAATACCAAACATACCAACCATACACACCGTACCAACCATGCCAACCATACCAGCCAAAGCAACCATACCAACCTTACCAACCATGCCAACTTCACCAACCATACCAACCATACTAAGCATACCAACCATACCAACCATGCCAACCTTACCAACCATGTCAACCTTACCAATTACATCAACCATACCAACCATACCAACCACACCAACCATACCAACCATGACAACCATACCAACCACATCAACCATACCAACCATACCAACCATACCAACCTTACCAACCATGCCAACCATACCAGCCATAACAAACATACCAACCATACCAACCATACCAACCATACCAACCATACCAACCATACTAAACATACCAACCATACCAACCAAACCAACCATACCAACCTTACCAACCATGCCAACCATACTAAACATACCAACCATACCAACATTGCCAACCATACCAACCATGCCAACCTTACCAACCATGTCAACCTTACCAATTACATCAACCATACCAACCATACCAACCACACCAACCATACCAACCATGACAACCATACCAACCACATCAACCATACCAACCATACCAACCATACCAACCTTACCAACCATGCCAACCATACCAGCCATAACAAACATACCAACCATACCAACCATACCAACCATACCAACCGTACCAACCATACTAAACATACCAACCATACCAACCAAACCAACCATACCAACCTTACCAACCATACCAACCATACGAACTATGCCAACCATACTAACCATGCCAACCATGTCAACCATACCAACCACATCAACCATACCAACCATACCAACCATACCAACCTTACCAACCATGCCAACCATACCAGCCATAACAAACATACCAACCATACCAACCATACCAACCATACCAACCATACCAACCATACCAACCATACCAACCATACCAACCATACCAACCATACCAACCATACTAAACATACCAACCATACCAACCAAACCAACCATACCAACCTTACCAACCATGCCAACCATACTAAACATACCAACATTGCCAACCATACCAACCATGCCAACCTTACCAACCATGCCAACCATACCAACCATACCAACCATGTCAACCATACCAACCACATGAACCATACCAACCATAACAAACATGCCAACCATACCAACCATACCAACCTTACCAACCATGCCAACCATACTAAACATACCAAACATACCAACCATGCCAACCATACCAACCAAACCAACCATACCAACCTAACCAACCATGCCAACCATACTAAACATACCAACCATACCAACCATACCAACCATACCAACCTTACCAACCATGCCAACCATACCAACCATACCAACCATGTCAACCATACCAACCACATGAACCATACCAACCATACCAAACATGCCAACCATACCAACCATACCAACCTTACCAACCATGCCAACCATACCAGCCATAACAAACATACCAACCATACCAACCATACCAACCATACCAACCATACCAACCACACCAACCATACCAACTTCACCAACCATGCCAACCATACCAACCATACCAAGCTTACCAACCATGACAACCATACCAACCATACCAACCTTACCAACCATTTCAACCATACCAACCATGTCAGCCATGCCAACCATACCAACCACACCACCCATACCAAACATACCAACTTCACCAACCATGCCAACCATACCAACCATACCAAGCTTACCAACCATGACAACCATACCAACCATACCAACCTTACCAACCATGTCAACCATACCAACCATACCAACCATGTCAACCTTACCAACCACATCAACCATACCAACCATAAAAACCACACCAACCATACCAACCATACCAACCACACCAACCATACCAACCACACCACCCATACCAAACATACCAACCATACCAATCTTACCAACCATGCCAACCATACCAACCTTACCAACCTCATCAACCATACCAAACATACCAACCATGCCAACCATACCAACCATACCAAGCTTACCAACCATGACAAACATACCAACCATGCCAACCATATCAACCATGTCAACATTACCAACCATGTCAACCATACCAACCACACCAACCATAGCAACAATACCAAACTTACCAACCATGACAACCATACCAACCATGCCAACCATATCAACCATACCAACCATGTCAACCATGCCAACCATATCAACCATACCAAGCTTACCAACCATGACAACCTCACTAACCATGCCAACCATACTAAACATACCAACCATACCAACCATGAAAACCCTACCAACCATGCCAACCATGTCAACCTTACCAACCTCATCAACCATACCAAACATACCAACCATGTCAACCATACCAACCATACCAAGCTTACCAATCATGACAACCATACCAACCATGCCAACCATATCAACCATACCAAGCTTACCAACCATGACAACCATACCAACCATGCCAACCATATCAACCATACCAATCATGTCAACCATGCCAACCATATCAACCATACCAAGCTTACCAACCATGACAACCTCACCAACCATGCCAACCATACCAACCATACCAAGCTTACCAACCATACCAAACTTACCAACCATGACAACCATACCAACCATGCCAACCATATCAAATATACCAAGCTTACCAACCATGACAACCATGACAACCATACCAACCATGCCAACCATATCAACCATACCAACCATGTCAACCATGCCAACCATATCAACCATACCAAGCTTACCAACCATGACAACCTCACCAACCATGCCAACCATACCAACCATACCAAGCTTACCAACAATGACAACCATACCAACCATACTAACCTTACCAACCATGTCAACCATACCAACCATACCAACCATGTCAACCTTACCAACCACATCAACCATAAAAACCATACCAACCACACCAACCATACCAACCATAGCAACCTTACCAACCATGCCAACCATACTAAACATACCAACCATACCAATCATGAAAACCCTACCAACCATGCCAACCATGTCAACCTTACCAACCTCATCAACCATACCAACCATGCCAACCATACCAACCATACCAAGCTTACCAACCATGACAAACATACCAACCATGCCAACCATATCAACCATGTCAACATTACCAACCATGTCAACCATACCAACCACACCAACCATACCAACAATACCAAACTTACCAACCATGACAACCATACCAACCATGCCAACCATATCAACCATACCAATCATGTCAACCATGCCAACCATATCAACCATACCAAGCTTACCAACCATGACAACCTCACCAACCATGCCAACCATACCAACCATACCAAGCTTACCAACCATACCAAACTTACCAACCATGACAACCATACCAACCATGCCAACCATATCAAACATACCAAGCTTACCAACCATGACAACCATACCAACCATGCCAACCATATCAACCATACCAACCATGTCAACCATGCCAACCATATCAACCATACCAAGCTTACCAACCATGACAACCTCACCAACCATGCCAACCATACCAAGCTTACCAACAATGACAACCATACCAACCATACCAACCTTACCAACCATGTCAAACATACCAACCATACCAACCATGTCAACCTTACCAACCACATCAACCATAAAAACCATACCAACCACACCAACCATACCAACCATACCAACCACACTAACCATACCAACCATACCAACCACACCACCCATACCAACCATACCAACCTTACCAACCATGCCAACCATACTAAACATACCAACCATACCAACCATGCTAACCATACCAACCATGCCAACCATGTCAACCATACCAACCACATCAACCATACCAAACATACCAGCCATACCAACCATACCAACCTTACCAATCATGCCAACCATACTAAACATACCAACCATACCAACCAGCCAACCATACCAACCATACCAACCATGCCAACCATACCAACCATGCCAGCCATGTCAAGCTTACCAACCACATCAACCATACCAACCACACCAACCATACCAACTTCACCAACCATGCCAACCATACCAACCATACCAAGCTTACCAACCATGACAACTATACCAACCATGCCAACCATATCAACCATACCAACCATGTCAACCATGCCAACCTTACCAACCACACCAACCTTACCAACCATACCAACCATACCAACCATACCAACCACACCAACCATACCAAATGCACCAACCATGCCAACCATACCAACCATACCAAGCTTACCAACCATGACAACCATACCAACCGTACCAACCTTACCAACCATGTCAACCTTAATAACCATGTCAACCATGTCAACCATACCAACCATGCCAACCATACCAATCATGTCAACTATGCCAACCATACCAACCCTACTAACCATGCCAACCTTAACAACCATGCTAACCATACCAATCTTACCAACCATGCCAACCATACCAACCATGTCAACCAGACCAACCATACCAACCTTACCAACCATGTCAACCATGTCAACCATGTCAACCATACCAACCACACCAACCATACCAACAATACCAACCATACCAACCATACCAACCATACCAACCGTACCAACCATGGCAACCATACCAGCCATACCAACCATACCAACCTTAAAAACCTCATCAACCATACCAACCATACCAACCATGCCAACCATACCAAGCTTACCAACCATGACAACCATACCAACCATGCCAACCACATCAACCATGTCAACCTTACCAACCATGTCAACCATGTCAACCATACCAACCACACCAACCATACCAACAATACCAAACATACTAAACATACCAACCATACCAACCATGCCAATCAAACCAACCATGCCAACCATGTCAACCTTACCAACCACATCAACCATACCAACCATACCAACCACACCAACCGTACCAACCTTAATAACCATGCCAACCATACCAACCACACCACCCATACCAAACATACCAACCATACCAACCTTACCAACCATGCCAACCATACTAAACATACCAACCATACCAACCATGCCAATCAAACCAACCATACCAACCATGGCAACCATACCAGCCATACCAACCATACCAACCTTAAAAACCTCATCAACCATACAAATCATACCAACCATGCCAACCATACCAACAATACCAACCATAATAAACATACCAACCATACCAACCATGCCAATCAAACCAACCATGCCAACCATACCAACCATGCCAACCATGTCAACCTTACCAACCACATCAACCATACCAACCATACCAACCATGCCAACCATACCAACCATACCAAGCTTACCAACCATGACAAACATACCAACCATGCCAACCATATCAACCATGTCAACATTACCAACCATGTCAACCATACCAACCACACCAACCATACCAACAATACCAAACTTACCAACCATGACAACCATACCAACCATGCCAACCATATCAACCATACCAACCATGTCAACCATGCCAACCATATCAACCATACCAAGCTTACCAACCATGACAACCTCACTAACCATGCCAACCATACTAAACATACCAACCATACCAACCATGAAAACCCTACCAACCATGCCAACCATGTCAACCTTACCAACCTCATCAACCATACCAAACATACCAACCATGTCAACCATACCAACCATACCAAGCTTACCAATCATGACAACCATACCAACCATGCCAACCATATCAACCATACCAAGCTTACCAACCATGACAACCATACCAACCATGCCAACCATATCAACCATACCAATCATGTCAACCATGCCAACCATATCAACCATACCAAGCTTACCAACCATGACAACCTCACCAACCATGCCAACCATACCAACCATACCAAGCTTACCAACCATACCAAACTTACCAACCATGACAACCATACCAACCATGCCAACCATATCAAATATACCAAGCTTACCAACCATGACAACCATGACAACCATACGAACCATGCCAACCATATCAACCATACCAACCACATCAACCATACCAACCATACCAACCATACCAACCTTACCAACCATGCCAACCATACCAGCCATAACAAACATACCAACCATACCAACCATACCAACCATACCAACCATACCAACCATGTCAACCATACCAACCACATGAACCATACCAACCATAACAAACATGCCAACCATACCAACCATACCAACCTTACCAACCATGCCAACCATACTAAACATACCAAACATACCAACCATGCCAACCATACCAACCAAACCAACCATACCAACCTAACCAACCATGCCAACCATACTAAACATACCAACCATACCAACCATACCAACCATACCAACCTTACCAACCATGCCAACCATACCAACCATACCAACCATGTCAACCATACCAACCACATGAACCATACCAACCATACCAAACATGCCAACCATACCAACCATACCAACCTTACCAACCATGCCAACCATACCAGCCATAACAAACATACCAACCATACCAACCATACCAACCATACCAACCATACCAACCACACCAACCATACCAACTTCACCAACCATGCCAACCATACCAACCATACCAAGCTTACCAACCATGACAACCATACCAACCATACCAACCTTACCAACCATTTCAACCATACCAACCATGTCAGCCATGCCAACCATACCAACCACACCACCCATACCAAACATACCAACTTCACCAACCATGCCAACCATACCAACCATACCAAGCTTACCAACCATGACAACCATACCAACCATACCAACCTTACCAACCATGTCAACCATACCAACCATACCAACCATGTCAACCTTACCAACCACATCAACCATACCAACCATAAAAACCACACCAACCATACCAACCATACCAACCACACCAACCATACCAACCACACCACCCATACCAAACATACCAACCATACCAATCTTACCAACCATGCCAACCATACCAACCTTACCAACCTCATCAACCATACCAAACATACCAACCATGCCAACCATACCAACCATACCAAGCTTACCAACCATGACAAACATACCAACCATGCCAACCATATCAACCATGTCAACATTACCAACCATGTCAACCATACCAACCACACCAACCATACCAACAATACCAAACTTACCAACCATGACAACCATACCAACCATGCCAACCATATCAACCATACCAACCATGTCAACCATGCCAACCATATCAACCATACCAAGCTTACCAACCATGACAACCTCACTAACCATGCCAACCATACTAAACATACCAACCATACCAACCATGAAAACCCTACCAACCATGCCAACCATGTCAACCTTACCAACCTCATCAACCATACCAAACATACCAACCATGTCAACCATACCAACCATACCAAGCTTACCAATCATGACAACCATACCAACCATGCCAACCATATCAACCATACCAAGCTTACCAACCATGACAACCATACCAACCATGCCAACCATATCAACCATACCAATCATGTCAACCATGCCAACCATATCAACCATACCAAGCTTACCAACCATGACAACCTCACCAACCATGCCAACCATACCAACCATACCAAGCTTACCAACCATACCAAACTTACCAACCATGACAACCATACCAACCATGCCAACCATATCAAATATACCAAGCTTACCAACCATGACAACCATGACAACCATACCAACCATGCCAACCATATCAACCATACCAACCATGTCAACCATGCCAACCATATCAACCATACCAAGCTTACCAACCATGACAACCTCACCAACCATGCCAACCATACCAACCATACCAAGCTTACCAACAATGACAACCATACCAACCATACTAACCTTACCAACCATGTCAACCATACCAACCATACCAACCATGTCAACCTTACCAACCACATCAACCATAAAAACCATACCAACCACACCAACCATACCAACCATAGCAACCTTACCAACCATGCCAACCATACTAAACATACCAACCATACCAACCATGAAAACCCTACCAACCATGCCAACCATGTCAACCTTACCAACCTCATCAACCATACCAACCATGCCAACCATACCAACCATACCAAGCTTACCAACCATGACAAACATACCAACCATGCCAACCATATCAACCATGTCAACATTACCAACCATGTCAACCATACCAACCACACCAACCATACCAACAATACCAAACTTACCAACCATGACAACCATACCAACCATGCCAACCATATCAACCATACCAATCATGTCAACCATGCCAACCATATCAACCATACCAAGCTTACCAACCATGACAACCTCACCAACCATGCCAACCATACCAACCATACCAAGCTTACCAACCATACCAAACTTACCAACCATGACAACCATACCAACCATGCCAACCATATCAAACATACCAAGCTTACCAACCATGACAACCATACCAACCATGCCAACCATATCAACCATACCAACCATGTCAACCATGCCAACCATATCAACCATACCAAGCTTACCAACCATGACAACCTCACCAACCATGCCAACCATACCAACCATACCAAGCTTACCAACAATGACAACCATACCAACCATACCAACCTTACCAACCATGTCAAACATACCAACCATACCAACCATGTCAACCTTACCAACCACATCAACCATAAAAACCATACCAACCACACCAACCATACCAACCATACCAACCACACTAACCATACCAACCATACCAACCACACCACCCATACCAAACATACCAACCATACCAACCTTACCAACCATGCCAACCATACTAAACATACCAACCATACCAACCATGCTAACCATACCAACCATGCCAACCATGTCAACCATACCAACCACATCAACCATACCAAACATACCAGCCATACCAACCATACCAACCTTACCAATCATGCCAACCATACTAAACATACCAACCATACCAACCAGCCAACCATACCAACCATGCCAACCATACCAACCATGCCAGCCATGTCAAGCTTACCAACCACATCAACCATACCAACCACACCAACCATACCAACTTCACCAACCATGCCAACCATACCAACCATACCAAGCTTACCAACCATGACAACTATACCAACCATGCCAACCATATCAACCATACCAACCATGTCAACCATGCCAACCTTACCAACCACACCAACCTTACCAACCATACCAACCATACCAACCATACCAACCACACCAACCATACCAAATGCACCAACCATGCCAACCATACCAACCATACCAAGCTTACCAACCATGACAACCATACCAACCGTACCAACCTTACCAACCATGTCAACCTTAATAACCATGTCAACCATGTCAACCATACCAACCATGCCAACCATACCAATCATGTCAACTATGCCAACCATACCAACCCTACTAACCATGCCAACCTTAACAACCATGCTAACCATACCAATCTTACCAACCATGCCAACCATACCAACCATGTCAACCAGACCAACCATACCAACCTTACCAACCATGTCAACCATGTCAACCATGTCAACCATACCAACCACACCAACCATACCAACAATACCAACCATACCAACCATACCAACCATACCAACCGTACCAACCATGGCAACCATACCAGCCATACCAACCATACCAACCTTAAAAACCTCATCAACCATACCAACCATACCAACCATGCCAACCATACCAAGCTTACCAACCATGACAACCATACCAACCATGCCAACCACATCAACCATGTCAACCTTACCAACCATGTCAACCATGTCAACCATACCAACCACACCAACCATACCAACAATACCAAACATACTAAACATACCAACCATACCAACCATGCCAATAAAACCAACCATGCCAACCATGTCAACCTTACCAACCACATCAACCATACCAACCATACCAACCACACCAACCGTACCAACCTTAATAACCATGCCAACCATACCAACCACACCACCCATACCAAACATACCAACCATACCAACCTTACCAACCATGCCAACCATACTAAACATACCAACCATACCAACCATGCCAATCAAACCAACCATACCAACCATGGCAACCATACCAGCCATACCAACCATACCAACCTTAAAAACCTCATCAACCATACCAATCATACCAACCATGCCAACCATACCAACAATACCAACCATAATAAACATACCAACCATACCAACCATGCCAATCAAACCAACCATGCCAACCATACCAACCATGCCAACCATGTCAACCTTACCAACCACATCAACCATACCAACCATACCAACCATGCCAACCATATCAACCATATCAAGCTTACCAACCATGACAACCATACCAACCATGCCAACCTTACCAACCATACCAACCTTACCAACCATGCCAACCATACTAAACATACCAACCATACCAACCATGAAAACCCTACCAACCATGCCAACCATGTCAACCTTACCAACCTCATCAACAATACCAAACATACCAACCATGCCAACCATACCAATCATACCAAGCTTACCAACCATGAAAACCTTACCAACCATGTCAACCATGTCAACCATACCAACCACACCAACCATACCAACAATACCAACCATAATAAACATACCAACCATACCAACCATGCCAATCAAACCAACCATGCCAACCATGTCAACCTTACCAACCACATCAACCATACTAAACATACTAACCATACCAACCATGCCAACCATACCAACCATGCCAACCATGTCAACCTTACCAACCACATCAACCATACCAACCATACCAACCATGCCAACCATATCAACCATATCAAGCTTAAAAACCATGACAACCATACCAACCATGCCAACCTTACCAACCATGCCAACCATACTAAACATACCAACCATACCAACCATGAAAACCATACCAACCATGCCAACCATGTCAACCTTACCAACCTCATCAACCATACCAGCCATACCAACCATGCCAACCATACCAACCAGCCAACCATGTCAACCTTACCAACCACATCAACCATACCAACCATACCAACCATAACAACCATGCCAACCATATCAACCATATCAAGCTTACCAACCATGACAACCATACCAACCATGCCAACCTTACCAACCATACCAACCTTACCCACAATGCCAACCATACTAAACATACCAACCACACCAACCATGAAAACCATACCAACCATGCCAACCATGTCAACCTTACCAACCTCATCAACCACACCAACCATACCAACCATACCAACCACACTAACCATACCAAACATACCAACCACACCACCCATACCAACCACACCACCCATACCAAACATACCAACCATACCAACCACACCAACCATACCAACCATACCAACCACACCAACCATACCAACCATACCAACCACACCACCCATACCAAACATACCAACCATACCAACATTACCAACCATGCCAACCATACCAACCTTACCAACCATACCAACCTTACCAACCATGCCAACCATACTAAACATACCAACCATACCAACCATGAAAACCATACCAACCATGCCAACCATGTCAACCTTACCAACCTCATCAACCATACCAACCATACCAACCATACCAAGCTTACCAACCATGACAACCATACCAACCATGCCAACCATATCAACCATGTCAACCTTACCAACCATGTCAACCATGTCAACCATACCAACCACACCAACCATACCAACAATACCAACCATACCAACCATACACACCGTACCAACCATGCCAACCATACCAGCCATACCAACCATACCAACCTTACCAACCATGCCAACTTCACCAACCATGCCAACCATACCAACCATACCAAGCTTACCAATCATGCCAACCATACTAAACATACCAACCATGACAACCATACCAACCATGCTAACCATGTCAACCTTAACAACCACATCAACCATACCAACCATACCAACCACACCAACAATACCAACCATGTCAACCATACCAACCACATCAACCATACCAACCACACCAAACATACCAAACATACCAACCATACCAACCATGCCAACCATAAAAACCACATCAACCATACCAACTACACCAACCATACCAACCATACCAAACATACCAACCACACCAACCATACCAACCATACCAACCTTACCAACCATGCCAACCATACCAACTTTACCAACCATACCAACCATACCAACCATGCCAACCATACTAAACATACCAACCATACCAACAATGACAACCATACCAACCATGCCAACCATGTCAACCTTAACAACCACATCAACCATACCAACCATACCAACCACACCAACAATACCAACCATGTCAACCATACCAACCACATCAACCATACCAACCACACCAAACATACCAAACATACCAACCATACCAACCATGCCAACCATACCAACCACATCAACCATACCAACCATGCCAACCATGTCAACCTTAACAACCACATCAACCATACCAACCATACCAACCACATCAAATATACCAACCATACCAAACATACCAACCATACCAACCATACCAAACATACCAACCACACCAACCACACCAACCATACCAACCATACCGACCATACCAACCATACCAACCATACCAACCTTACCAACCATGTCAACCTTACCAATTACATCAACCATACCAACCATACCAACCGCATCAACCATACCAACCACACCAACCATACCAAACATACCAACCACACCAACCATACCAACCATACCGACCATACCAACCATACCAACCATGCCAACCATGTCAACCTTACCAACCTCATCAACCACACCAACCATACCAACCATACCAACCACACCAACCATACCAAACATACCAACCACACCACCCATACCAACCACACCACCCATACCAAACATACCAACCATACCAACCATACCAACCATGCCAACCATGTCAACCTTAACAACCACATCAACCATACCAACCATACCAACCACACCAACAATACCAACCATGTCAACCATGTCAACCATACCAACCACATCAACCATACCAACCACACAAAACATACCAAACATACCAACCATACCAACCATGCCAACCATACCAACCACATCAACCATACCAACCACACCAACCATACCAACCATACCAAACATACCAACCACACCAACCATACCAACCATACCGACCATACCAACCATACCAACCATGTCAACCATTCCAACCATACCAACCTTACCAACCATGTCAACCTTACCAATTACATCAACCATACCAACCATACCAACCACACCAACCATACCAACCATGACAACCATACCAAAAATGCCAACCATGTCAATCATACCAACCACACCAACCATACCAACCATACCAAACATACCAACCATACCAACCATGTCAACCATGCCAACCATACCAACCATACCAACCATACCAACCTTACCAACCATGACAACCATGCCAACCATGCCAACCATACTAAACATACCAACCATACCAACCATGCCAATCAAACCAACCATGCCAACCATGTCAACCATGTCAACCTTACCAACCACATCAACCATACCAACCATACCAACCACACCATCCGTACCAACCTTACCAACCATGCCAACCATACCAGCCATACCAAGCTTACCAACCATGACAACCATACCAACCATGCCAACCATATCAACCATACCAACCATACCAAACATACCAGCCATACTAACCATACCAACCTTACCAACCATACCAACCATACCAACCACACCAACCATACCAAATGCACCAACCATGCCAACCATACCAACCATTACAAGCTTACCAACCATGACAACCATACCAACCGTACTAACCTTACCAACCATGTCAACCTTAATAACCATGTCAACCATGTCAACCATACCAACCATGCCAACCATACCAACCATACCAAGCTTACAAACCATGACAACCATACCAACCGTACTAACCTTACCAACCATGTCAACCTTAATAACCATGTCAACCATGTCAACCATACCAACCATACCAAACATACCAGCCATACCAACCATACCAACCTTACCAACCATACCAACCACACAAACCATACCAAATGCACCAACCATGCCAACCATACCAACCATACCAAGCTTACCAACCATGACAACCATACCAACCGTACTAACCTTACCAACCATGTCAACCTTAATAACCATGTCAACCATGACAACCATGCCAACCATGCCAACCATACTAAACATACCAACCATACCAACCATGCCAACCATACCAACCATGTCAACCATGCTAACCATACCAACCTTACCAACCATGTCAACCTTACCAATTACATCAACCATACCAACCACACCAACCATACCAACCATGACAACCATACCAAAAATGCCAACCACATCAACCATACCAACCACACCAACCATACCAAACATACCAACCATACCAACCATGTCAACCATGCCAACCATACCAACCTTACCAACCATGTCAACCTTACCAATTACATCAACCATACCAACCATACCAACCACACCAACCATACCAACCATACCAACCATACCAACCATACCAACCTTACCAACCATGACAACCATACCACCCATACCAAACATACCAACCACACCAACCATACCAACCATACCAACCATACTAAGCATACCAACCATACCAACCATGCCAACCTTACCAACCATGTCAACCTTACCAATTACATCAACCATACCAACCATACCAACCACACCAACCATACCAACCATGACAACCATACCAAAAATGCCAACCATGTCAACCATACCAACCATACCAAACATACCAAACATACCAACCATACCAACCATGCCAACCATACCAACCACATCAACCATACCAAACACACCAACCATACCAACCATACCAACCATACTAAGCATACCAACCATACCTACCATGCCAACCTTACCAACCATGTCAACCTTACCAATTACATCAACCATACCAACCATACCAACCACACCAACAATACCAACCATGACAACCATACCAAAAATGCCAACCATGTCAAGCATACCAACCACATCAACCATACCAACCATACCAAACATACCAACCATACCAACCATACCAAGCATACCAACCATACCAACCTTGCCAACCATGACAACCATACCAACCATACCAAACATACCAAACATACCAACCATACCAACCTTACCAACCATGCCAACTCTACCAACCATGTCAACCTTACCAATTACATCAACCATACCAACCATACCAACCACACCAACCATGCCAACCATGACAACCATACCAACCATGCCAACTCTACCAACCATGTCAACCTTACCAATTACATCAACCATACCAACCATACCAAACATACCAACCATACCAACCATACCAACCATACCAACCTTACCAACCATGACAACCATGCCAACCATGCCAACCATACTAAACATACCAACCATACCAACCATGCCAATCAAACCAACCATGCCAACCATGTCAACCTTACCAACCACATCAACCATACCAACCATACCAACCACACCATCCGTACCAACCTTACCAACCATGCCAACCATACCAGCCATACCAAACATACCAACCATACCAACCATACCAACCATGATCACCCTGCAAACCATGTCAACCATACCAAGTTTACCAACCATGACAACCATACCAACCATGCCAACCATACCAGCCATAATAACCATACCAACCTTACCAACCATGGCAACTTCACCAACCATGCCAACCATACCAACCATACCAAGCTTACCAACCATGCTAACCATACCAACCATACCAAACATACCAACCATACCAACCATGCCAACCATGTCAACCATGCCAACCATACCAACCACACCAACCATACCAACAATGCCAACTTCATCAACCATGTCAACCATACCAACCACACCAACCATACCAACAATACCAACCATACCAACCATACCAACCATACCAACCATACCAACTATACCAACCTTACCAACCATGCCAACCATACCAACCATACCAACCATGTCAACCTTACTAACCATGTCAACCATACCAACCACACCAACCATACCAACCATACCAACCTTACCAACCATGGCAACTTCACCAACCATGCCAACCATACCAACCATACCAAGCTTACCAACCATGCTAACCAGACCAACCATACCAAACATACCAAACATACCAACCATACCAACAATACCAACCATACCAACCATACCAACCGTACCAACCATGCCAACCATACCAGCCATACCAACCATACCAACCTTACCAACTTCACCAACCATGCCAACCATACCAACCATACCAAGCTTACCAACCATGCTAACCATACCAACCATACCAAACATACCAACCATACCAACACCATGCCAACCATAACAACCATACCAACCATGCCAACCACACCAACCATACCAACAATGCCAACTTCATCAACAATGTCAACCATACCAACCACACCAACCATACCAACAATACCAACCATACCAACCATACCAACCATGTCAACCTTACCAACCATGTCAACCATGTCAACCATACCAACCACACCAACCATACCAACAATACCAACCATATTAACCATACCAACCATACCAGCCATACCAACCTTACCAACCATGGCAACTTCACCAACCATGCCAACCACAAGAACCATACCAACAATGCCAACTTCATCAACCATGTCAACCATACCAACCACACCAACCATACCAACAATACCAACCATACCAACCATACCAACCGTACCAACCATGCCAACCATACCAGCCATACCAACCATACCAACCTTACCAACCATGCCAACTTCACCAACCATGCCAACCATACCAACCATACCAAGCTTACCAACCATGCTAACCATACCAACCATACCAAACATACCAACCATACCAACACCATGCCAACCATACCAACCATACCAACAATGCCAACCATACCAACCATGCCAACCATGTCAACCGTACCAACCACATCAACCATACCAACCATACCAAACATACCAACCATGCCAACCATACCAGCCATACCAACCATACCAACTTTACCAACCATGGCAACTTCACCAACCATGCCAACCATACCAACCATACCAAGCTTACCAACCATGCTAACCATACCAAACATACCAAACATACCAAACATACCAACCATACCAACCATGACAACCATATCAACCATGCCAACCATACCAACCACACCAACCATACCAACTTCACCAACCATGCCAACCATACCAACCACACCAACCATACCAACAATACCAACCATACCAACCATACCAAACATAACAACCATGCCAACTATACCAACCATACCAACCATGCCAACCATACCAAACATACCAATCTTACCAACAATGCCAACCATACCAACCATGTCAACCATGCCAACCACACCAACCATGCCAACCATGTCAACCATACCAACCACATCAACCATGCCAACCATACTAAACATACCAACCATACCAACATTGCCAACCATACCAACCATGCCAACCTTCCCAACCATGCCAACCATACCAACCATGTCAACCATACCAACCACATGAACCATACCAACCATACCAAACATACCAACCATACCAACCATACCAACCACACCAACCATACCTACCATACCAACCATACCAACCATACCAAACATAACAACCATACCAACCTTACCAACCATGCCAACCATACTAAACATACCAACAATACCAACCATAAGAACCATGCCAACCATGTCAGCCATACCAACCACATCAACTATACCAACCATACCAAACATACCAACCACACCAACCATACCAACCATACCAACTTCACCAACCATGCCAACCATGCCAACCATGCCAACCATACCAACCATACCAAGCTTACCAACCATGACAACCATACCAACCATGCCAACCATGTCAACCTTAAGAACTATGTCAACCATACCAACGACACCAACCATACCAACAATACCAATCATACCAACCATACACACCGTACCAACCATGCCAACCATACCAGCCATACCAACCATACCAACCCTACCAACCATGCCAACTTCACCAACCATGCCAACCATACTAACCATACCAAGCTTACCAACCATGACAACCATACCAACCATGCCAACCATATCAACCATACCAAGCTTACCAACCATGACAACCATGCCAACCATGCCATCCACATCAACCATACCAACCATGTCAACCATGCCAACCATACCAACGACACCAACCATACCAACAATACCAATCATACCAACCATACCAACCTTACCAACCATGCCAACTTCACCAACCATGCCAACCATACTAACCATACCAAGCTTACCAACCATGACAAGCATACCAACCATGCCAAGCATACCAACCATACCAAACATACCAACCATACCAACCATACCAACCTTACCAACCATGCCAACCATACTAAGCATAACAACCATACCAACAATGCCAACCATACCAACCATGCCAACCATGTCAACCTTACCAACCACATCAACCATACCAACCATACCAACCACACCAACCATAAGAACCATGCCAACCATGTCAACCATACCAACCACATCAACTATACCAACCATACCAAACATACCAACCACACCAACCATACCAACCATACCAACTTCACCAACCATGCCAACCATACCAACCATACAGAGCTTACCAACCATGACAACCATACCAACCATGCCAACCATGTAAACCTTAAGAACCATGTCAACCATGTCAACCATACCAACGACAACAACCATACCAACAATACCAACAATACCAATCATACCAACCATACCAACCTTACCAACCATGCCAACTTCACCAACCATGCCAACCATACTAACCACACCAAGCTTACCAACCATGACAAGCATACCAACCATGCCAACCATACCAAGCTTACCAACCATGACAACGATACCAACCATACCAACCATACCAACCTTACGAACCATGTCAACCATACCAACCATACCAACCATGTCAACCTTACCAACCACACCAACCATACCAACCATACCAACTTCACCAACCATGCCAACCATACCAACCGTACCAAGCTTACCAACCATGACAACCATACCAACCATGCCAACCATGTCAACCTTAAGAACCATGTCAACCATGTCAACCATACCAATGACACCAACCATACCAACAATACCAATCATACCAACCATACACACCGTACCAACCATGCCAACCATACCAGCCATACCAACCTTACCAACCATGCCAACTTCACCAACCATGCCAACCATACTAACCATACCAAGCTTGCCAACCATGACAACCATACCAACCATGCCAACCATATCAACCATACCAAGCTTACCAACCATGACAACCATGCCAACCATGCCATCCATATCAACCATACCAACCATGTCAACCATGCCAACCGTACCAACGACACCAACCATACCAACAATACCAACCATACCAACCATACCAACCTTACCAACCATGCCAACTTCACCAACCATGCCAACCATACTAACCATACCAAGCTTACCAACCATGACAAGTATACCAACCATGCCAACCATACCAACCATACCAAGCTTACCAACCATGACAACGATACCAACCATACCAACTTTACGAACCATGTCAACCATACCAACCATACCAACCATGTCAACCTTACCAACCACATCAACCATACTAACCATACCAACCACACCAACCATACCAACCATACCAACCACACCAACCATACCAACCATACCAACCACACCACCCATACCAAACATACCAACCATACTAACCTTATCAACCATGCCAACCATACTAAACATACCAACCATACCAACCATGCTAACCATACCAACCGTGCCAACCATGTCAACCATACCAACCACATCAACCATACCAACCATACCAAACATACCAGCCATACCAACCATACCAACCATACCAACTTTACCAACCATGCCAACCATACTAAATATACCAACCATACCAACCATGCTAACCATACCAACCATGCCAACGATGTCAACCATACCAACCACATCAACCATACCAAACATACTAACCATACCAACCATACCAACCTTACCAACCATGCCAACCATACCAACCAAACCAACATTGCCAACCATGCCAACCTTAACAACCATGCCAACCATATCAACCATAGCAACCATGTCAACCATGCCAACCATACCAACCACACCAATCTTACCAACTATAAAAACCATACTAACCACACCAACCATACCAACCTTACCAACCATGCCAACCATACTAAATATACCAACTATACCAACCATGCTAACCATACCAACCATGCCAACCATGTCAACCATACCAACCATACCAAACATACTAACCATACCAACCATACCAACCATACCAACCTTACCAACCATGCCAACCATGTCAACCATACCAACCACATCAACCATACCAACCATACCAAACATACTAACCATACCAACCATACCAACCTTAATAACCATGCCAACCATACCAACCATACCAAGCTTACCAACCATGACAACCATACCAACCATGCCAACCATATCAACCATGTCAACCTTACCAACCATGTCAACCATGTCAACCATACCAACCACACCAACCATACCAACAATACCAACTTTACCAACCATGCCAACCATACTAAATATACCAACCATACCAACCATGCCAACCATGTCAACCATACCAACCACATCAACCATACCAACCATACCAAACATACTAACCATACCAACCATACCAACCTTACCAACCATGCCAACCATACCAAATATACCAACCAAACCAACATTGCCAACCATACCAACCATGCCAACCTTAACAACCATGCCAACCATGTCAACCATACCAACCACATCAACCATACCAACCATACCAACCATACCAAACATACTAACCATACCAACCATACCAACCTTACCAACCATGCCAACCATACCAACTATACCAACCAAACCAACATTGCCAACCATACCAACCATGCCAACTTTAACAACCATGCCAACCATATCAACCATAGCAACCATGTCAACCATGCCAACCATACCAACCACACCAATCTTACCAACTATAAAAACCATACTAACCACACCAACCTTACCAACCATACCAACTTCACCAACCATGCCAACCATACCAACCATACCAAGCTTACCAACCATACCAAACATACCAAACATACCAACCATGCCAACCATACCAACCATGTCAACCATGCCAACCATGCCAACCATACCAACCATGCAAACCATACCAGCCATACCAACCATACCAACCTTACCAACCATGACAACCATACCAACCATGCCAACCATATCAACCATACCAAGCTTACCAACCATGACAACCATACCAACCATGCCAACCATATCAACCATACCAACCATGTCAGCCATGCCAACCATACCAACCATGCCAACCATACCAACCATACCAACCATGCCAACCATACCAAACATACCAACCATGCCAACCATACCAACCATGTCAACCATGCCAACCATGCCAACCATACCAACCATGCAAACCATACCAGCCATACCAACCATACCAACCTTACCAACCATGACAACCATACCAACCATGCCAACCATATCAACCATACCAAGCTTACCAACCATGACAACCATACCAACCATGCCAACCATATCAACCATACCAACCATGTCAACCATGCCAACCATACCAACCACACCAACCATACCAACCATACCAACCTCACCAACCATGCCAACCATACCAACCATACCAAGCTTACCAACCATGACAACCATACCAACCATACCAACCTTACCAACCATGTCAACCATACCAACCATACCAACCATGTCAACTTTACCAACCACATCAACCATAAAAACCATACCAACCACACCAACCATACCAACCACACCAACCATACCAACCATACCAACCACACCAATCATACCAACCATACCAACCATACCACCCATACCAAACATGCCAACCATACGAACCTTACCAACCATGCCAACCATACTAAACATACCAACCATACCAACCATGCTAACCATACCAACCATGCCAACCATGTCAACCATACCAACCACATCAACCATACCAAACATACCAGCCATACCAACCATACCAACCTTACCAATCATGCCAACCATACCAACCATGCCAACCATGTCAAGCTTACCAACCACATCAACCATACCAACCACACCAATCATACCAACTTCACCAACCATGCCAACCATACCAACCATACCAAGCTTACCAACCATGACAACCATACCAACCATGCCAACCATATCAACCATACCAACCATGTCAACCATGCCAAATATACCAACCACACCAACCTTACCAACCATACCAACCATACAAACCACACCAACCATACCATACGCACCAACCATGCCAACCATACCAACCATACCAAGCTTACCAACCATGTCAACCATACCAACCATGTCAACCTTACCAACCACATCAACCATACCAACCATACCAACCACATCAACCATACCAACCATACCAACCACACCAACCATACCAACCATACCAACACCATGCCAACCATACCAACCATGCCAACCATACCAACAATCCCAACCATGTCAACCATACCAACCACATCAACCATACCAACCATACCAAATATACCAACCATGCCAACCATACCAGCCATACCAACCATACCAACCTTACCAACCATGGCAACTTCACCAACCATGCCAACCATACCAACCATACCAAGCTTACCAATCATGCTAACCATACCAACCATACCAACCATACCAAACATACCAACCATACCAACCATGTCAACCATGTCAACCATACCAAAAACACCAACCATACCAAAAATACCAACCATACCAACCATACCAACCATACCAACCATACCAACCATACCAACCATACCAACCATACCAACCATGCCAACCATACCAACCATGTCCACTATGCCAACCATACCAACCTTACAAACCATGTCAACCTTACCAACTATGTCAACCATGTCAACCATGTCAACCATACCAACCCCACCAACCATACCAAAAATACCAAAAATACCAACCATACCAACTATGCCAACCATACCAACCATGTCCACTATGCCAACCATACCAACCTTACCAACCATGCCAACCAAACTAAACATACCAACCATACCAACCATGCCAACCATATCAACCATGTCAACCAGACCAACCATACCAACAATACCAAACATACCAACCATACACACCGTACCAACCATGCCAACCATACCAGCCATACCAACCATACCAACCACACCACCCATACCAAACATACCAACAATACCAATCTTACCAACCATGCCAACCATACCAACCTTACCAACCATACCAACCTTACCAACCATGCCAACCATACTAAACATACCAACCATAACAACCATGTCAACCAGACCAACCATACCAACAATACCAAACATACCAACCATACACACTGTACCAACCATGCCAACCATACCAGCCATACCAACCATGACAACCATATCAACCATGCCAACCATACCAACCACACCAAGCTTACCAACCATGACAACCATACCAACCATGCCAACCATATCAACCATACCAACCATGTCAGCCATGCCAACCATACCAACCACACCAACCATACCAACCATATCAACTTCACCAACCATGCCAACCATACCAACCATACCAAGCTTACCAACCATGACAACCATACCAACCATACCAACCTTACCAACCATGTCAACCATACCAACCATACCAACCATGTCAACCTTACCAACCACATCAACCATAACAACCATAACAACCACACCAACCATACCAACCATACCAACCACACCAACCATACCAACCATACCAACCACACCACCCATACCAAACATACCAACAATACCAATCTTACCAACCATGCCAACCATACCAACCTTACTAACCATACCAACCTTACCAACCTTACCAACCATGCCAACCATACCAACCATACCAAGCTTACCAACCATGACAACCATACCAACCATGCCAACCATATCAACCATGTCAACCTTACCAACCATGTCAACCATGTCAACCATACCAACCACACCAACCATACCAACAATACCAACCATACCAACCATACACACCGTACCAACCATGCCAACCATACCAGCCATAACAAACCATACCAAACTTACCAACCATGCCAACTTCACCAACCATGCCAACCATATCAACCATACCAAGCTTACCAACCATGACAACCATACCAACCATGCCAACCATATCAACCAAGCTTACCAACCATGACAACCATACCAACCATGCCAACCATATCAACCATACCAACCATGTCAACCATGCCAACCATACCAACCACACCAACCATACCAACCATACCAACCTCACCAACCATGCCAACCATACCAAATATACCAGCCATACCAACCATACCAACCTTACCAATCATGCCAACCATACTAAACATACCAACCATACCAACCAGCCAATAATACCAACCATGCCAACCATACCAACCATGTCAAGCTTACCAACCACATCAACCATACCAACCACACCAACCATACCAACTTCACCAACCATGCCAACCATACCAACCATACCAAGCTTACCAACCATGACAACCATACCAACCACGCCAACCATATCAACCATACCAACCATACCAAACATACCAGCCATACCAACCATACCAACCTTACCAACCATACCAACCATACCAACCACACCAACCATGCCAAATGCACCAACCATGCCAACCATACCAACCATACCAAGCTTACCAACCATGACAACCATACCAACCGTACTAACCTTACCAACCATGTCAACCTTAGTAACCATGTCAACCATGTCAACCATACCAACCATGCCAACCATACCAACCATGTCAACTATGCCAACCATACCAACCCTACTAACCATGCCAACCTTAACAACCATGCTAACCATACTAATCTTACCAACCATACCAAACATGTCAACCAGACCAACCATACCAACCTTACCAAACATGTCAACCATGTCAACCATACCAACCACACCAACCATACCAACAATACCAACCATACCAACCATACCAACCATACCAACCATACCAACCATACCAACCATACCAACCATGGCAACCATACCAGCCATACCAACCATACCAACCTTAAAAACCTCATCAATTATACCAACCATACCAACCATACCAAGCTTACCAACCATGACAACCATACCAACCATGCCAACCATATCAACCATGTCAACCTTACCAACCATGTCAACCATGTCAACCATACCAACCACACCAACCATACCAACAATACCAACCATACTAAACATACCAACCATACCAACCATGCTAATCAAACAAACCATGCCAACTATGTCAACCTTACCAACCACATTAACCATACTAAACATACTAACCATACCAACCATGCCAACCATACCAACCATGCCAACCATGTCAACCTTACAAACCACATCAACCATACCAACCATACCAACCACACCAACCGTACCAACCTTACCAACCATGCCAACCATACCAACCACACCACCCATACCAAACATACCAACCATACCAACCTTACCAACCATGCCAACCATACTAAACATACCAACCATACCAACCATGCCAATCAAACCAACCATACCAACCATGGCAACCATACCAGCCATACCAACCATACCAACCTTAAAAACCTCATCAACCATACCAACCATGCCAACCATACCAAGCTTACCAACCATGACAACCATACCAACCATGCCAACCATATCAACCATGTCAACCTTACCAACCATGTCAACCATGTCAACCATGTCAACCATGTCAACCATACCAACCACACCAACCATACCAACAATACCAACCATAAAAAACATACCAACCATACCAACCATGCCAATCAAACAAACCATGCCAACCATGTCAACCTTACCAACCACATCAACCATACTAAACATACTAACCATACCAACCATGCCAACCATACCAACCATGCACACCATGTCAACCTTACCAACCACATCAACCATACCAACCATACCAACCATGCCAACCATATCAACCATATCAAGCTTACCAACCATGACAACCATACCAACCATGCCAACCTTACCAACCATACCAACCTTACCAACCATGCCAACCATACTAAACATACCAACCATACCAACCATGAAAACCATACCAACCATGCCAACCATACCAACCATGCCAACCATACCAACTTCATCAACCATGTCAACCATACCAACCACACCAACCATACCAACAATACCAACCATACCAACCGTAAAAACCATGCCAACCATACCAACCATACCAACCTTAACAACCATGCCAACTTCACTAACCATGCCAACCATACCAACCATACCAAGCTTACCAACCATACCAAGCTTACCAACCATGACAACCATACCAACCATACCAACCTTACCAACCATGTCAACCATACCAACCATGTCAACCTTACCAACCACATCAACCATACCAACCATACCAACCACACCAACCATACCAACCATACCAACCACACCAACCATACCAACCATACCAACACCATGCCAACCATACCAACCACGCCAACCATACCAACAATCCCAACCATGTCAACCATACCAACCACATCAACCATACCAACCATACCAAATATACCAACCATGCCAACCGTACCAGCCATATCAACCATACCAACCTTATCAACCATGGCAACTTCACCAACCATGCCAACCATACCAACCATACTAAGCTTACCAATCGTGCTAACCATACCAACCATACCAACCATACCAAACATACCAACCATACCAACCATGTCAACCATACCAAAAACACCAACCATACCAAAAATACCAACCATACCAACCATACCAACCATACCAACCATGCCAACCATACCAACCATGTCCACTATGCCAACCATACCAACCTTACAAACCATGTCAACCTTACCAACTATGTCAACCATGTCAACCATACCAACCCCACCAACCATACCAAAAATACCAACCATACCAACCATACCAACTATGCCAACCATACCAACTATGTCCACTATGCCAACCATACCAACCTTACCAACCATGCCAACCATACTAAGCATACCAACCATACCAACCATGCCAACCATATCAACCATGTCAACCAGACCAACCATACCAACAATACCAAACATACCAACCATACACACCGTACCAACCATGCCAACCATACCAGCCATACCAACCATGACAACCATACCAACCATGCCAACCATATCAACCATACCAAGCTTACCAACCATGACAACCATACCAACCATGCCAACCATACCAACCACACCAACCATACCAACCATACCAACTTCACCAACCATGCCAACCATACCAACCATACCAAGCTTACCAACCATGACAACCATACCAACCATACCAACCTTACCAACCATGTCAACCATACCAACCATACCAACCATGTCAACCTTACCAACCACATCAACCATACCAACCATACCAACCACACCAACCATACCAACCATACCAACCACACCAACCATACCAACCACACCACCCATACCAACCACACCACCCATACCAAACATACCAACCATACCAACCTTACCAACCATGCCAACCATACCAACCTTACCAACCATACCAACCTTACCAACCATGCCAACCATACTAAACATACCAACCATAACAACCATGTCAACCAGACCAACCATACCAACAATACCAAACATACCAACAATACACACCGTACCAACCATGCCAACCATACCAGCCATACCAACCATGACAACCATACCAACCATGCCAACTATATCAACCATACCAAGCTTACCAACCATGACAACCATACCAACCATGTCAACCTTACCAACCACATCAACCATACCAACCATACCAACCACACCAACCATACCACCCATACCAACCACACCAACCATACCAACCACACCACCCATACCAACAACACCACCCATACCAAACATACCAACCATACCAACCTTACCAACCATGCCAACCATACCAACCTTACAAACCATACCAACCTTACCAACCATGCCAACCATACTAAACATACCAACCATAACAACCATGTCAACCAGACCAACCATACCAACAATACCAAACATACACACCGTACCAACCATGCCAACCATACCAGCCATACCAACCATGACAACCATACCAACCCTACCAACCTTACCAACCATGTCAACCATACCAACCATACCAACCATGTTAACCTTACCAACCACATCAACCATACCAACCATAAAAACCACACCAACCATACCAACCATACCAACCATACCAACCACACCACCCATACCAAACATACCAACCATACCAATCTTACCAACCATGCCAACCATACCAACCTTACTAACCATACCAACCTTACCAACCATGCCAACCATACTAAACATACCAACCATACCAACCATGAAAACCATACCAACCATGCCAACCATGTCAACCTTACCAACCTCATCAACCATACCAACCATGCCAACCATACCAACCATGTCAACCATGGCAACCATACCAACGACACCAACCATACCAACAATACCAATCATACCAACCATACCAACCTTACCAACCTTACCAACCATGCCAACTTCACCAACCATGCCAACCATACTAACCATACCAAGCTTACCAACCATGACAAGCATACCAACCATGCCAACCATACCAAGCTTACCATACATGACAACGATACCAACCATACCAACCTTACGAACCATGTCAACCATACCAACCATACCAACCATGTCAACCTTACCAACCACACCAACCATACCAACCATACCAACCATACCAACCATACCAACTTCACCAACCATGCCAACCATACCAACCGTACCAAGCTTACCAACCATGACAACCATACCAACCATGCCAACCATTTCAACCTTAAGAACCATGTCAACCATACCAATGACACCAACCATACCAACAATACCAATCATACCAACCATACACACCGTACCAACCATGCCAACCATACCAGCCATACCAACCATACCAACCTTACCAACCATGCCAACTTCACCAACCATGCCAACCATACTAACCATACCAAGCTTGCCAACCATGACAACCATACCAACCATGCCAACCATATCAACCATACCAAGTTTACCAACCATGACAACCATGCCAACCATGCCATCCATATCAACCATACCAACCATGTCAACCATGCCAACCGTACCAACGACACCAACCATACCAACAATACCAACCATACCAACCATACCAACCTTACCAACCATGCCAACTTCACCAACCATGCCAACCATACTAACCATACCAAGCTTACCAACCATGACAAGCATACCAACCATGCCAACCATACCAAGCTTACCAACCATGACAACGATACCAACCATACCAACCTTACGAACCATGTCAACCATACCAACCATACCAACCATGTCAACCTTACCAACCACATCAACCATACCAACCATACCAACCACACCAACCATACCAACCATACCAACCACACCAACCATACCAACCATACCAACCACACCACCCATACCAAACATACCAACCATACTAACCTTATCAACCATGCCAACCATACTAAACATACCAACCATACCAACCATGCTAACCATACCAACCGTGCCAACCATGTCAACCATACCAACCACATCAACCATACCAACCATACCAAACATACCAGCCATACCAACCATACCAACCATACCAACTTTACCAACCATGCCAACCATACTAAATATACCAACCATACCAACCATGCTAACCATACCAACCATGCCAACGATGTCAACCATACCAACCACATCAACCATACCAACCATACCAAACATACTAACCATACCAACCATACCAACCTTACTAACCATGCCAACCATACCAAATATACCAACCAAACCAACATTGCCAACCATACCAACCATGCCAACCTTAACAACCATGCCAACCATATCAACCATAGCAACCATGTCAACCATGCCAACCATACCAACCACACCAATCTTACCAACTATAAAAACCATACTAACCACACCAACCATACCAACCATACCAACTTCACCAACCATGCCAACCATACCAACCATACCAAGCTTACCAACCATACCAACCATACCAACCATACCAAACATACCAAATATACCAACCATACCAACCATACGAACTATGCCAACCATACTAACCATGCCAACCATGTCAACCATACCAACCACATCAACCATACCAACCATACCAAACATACCAACCGTACCAACCATGCCAACCATACCAACCATACCAACCATGCCAACCATACCAAACATACCAATCTTACCAACCGTGCCAACCATACCAACCATGTCAACCATGCCAACCATACCAGCCATACCAACCATACCAACCATGACAACCATACCAACCATGCCAACCATATCAACCATACCAAGCTTACCAACCATGACAACCATAACAACCATGCCAACCATATCAACCATACCAACCATGTCAGCCATGCCAACCATACCAACCACACCAACCATACCAACCATACCAACTTCACCAACCATGCCAACCATACCAACCATAATAAGCTTACCAACCATGACAACCATACCAACCTTACCAACCATGTCAACCATACCAACCATACCAACCATGTCAACCTTACCAACCACATCAACCATACCAACCATAAAAACCACACCAACCATACCAACCATACCAACCACACCAACCATACCAACCATACCAACCACACCACCCATACCAAACATACCAACCATACCAATCTTACCAACCATGCCAACCATACCAACCATACCAACCTTACTAACCATACCAACCTTACCAACCATGCCAACCATACTAAACATACCAACCATACCAACCATGAAAACCATACCAACCATGCCAACCATGTCAACCTTACCAACCTCATCAACCATACCAACCATACCAACCATGCCAACCATACCAACCATGTCAACCATGGCAACCATACCAACGACACCAACCATACCAACAATACCAATCATACCAACCATACCAACCTTACCAACCATGCCAACTTCACCAACCATGCCAACCATACTAACCATACCAAGCTTACCAACCATGACAAGCATACCAACCATGCCAACCATACCAAGCTTACCATACATGACAACGATACCAACCATACCAACCTTACGAACCATGTCAACCATACCAACCATACCAACCATGTCAACCTTACCAACCACACCAACCATACCAACCATACCAACCATACCAACCATACCAACTTCACCAACCATGCCAACCATACCAACCGTACCAAGCTTACCAACCATGACAACCATACCAACCATGCCAACCATTTCAACCTTAAGAACCATGTCAACCATACCAATGACACCAACCATACCAACAATACCAATCATACCAACCATACACACCGTACCAACCATGCCAACCATACCAGCCATACCAACCATACCAACCTTACCAACCATGCCAACTTCACCAACCATGCCAACCATACTAACCATACCAAGCTTGCCAACCATGACAACCATACCAACCATGCCAACCATATCAACCATACCAAGCTTACCAACCATGACAACCATGCCAACCATGCCATCCATATCAACCATACCAACCATGTCAACCATGCCAACCGTACCAACGACACCAACCATACCAACAATACCAACCATACCAACCATACCAACCTTACCAACCATGCCAACTTCACCAACCATGCCAACCATACTAACCATACCAAGCTTACCAACCATGACAAGCATACCAACCATGCCAACCATACCAAGCTTACCAACCATGACAACGATACCAACCATACCAACCTTACGAACCATGTCAACCATACCAACCATACCAACCATGTCAACCTTACCAACCACATCAACCATACCAACCATACCAACCACACCAACCATACCAACCATACCAACCACACCAACCATACCAACCATACCAACCACACCACCCATACCAAACATACCAACCATACTAACCTTATCAACCATGCCAACCATACTAAACATACCAACCATACCAACCATGCTAACCATACCAACCGTGCCAACCATGTCAACCATACCAACCACATCAACCATACCAACCATACCAAACATACCAGCCATACCAACCATACCAACCATACCAACTTTACCAACCATGCCAACCATACTAAATATACCAACCATACCAACCATGCTAACCATACCAACCATGCCAACGATGTCAACCATACCAACCACATCAACCATACCAACCATACCAAACATACTAACCATACCAACCATACCAACCTTACTAACCATGCCAACCATACCAAATATACCAACCAAACCAACATTGCCAACCATACCAACCATGCCAACCTTAACAACCATGCCAACCATATCAACCATAGCAACCATGTCAACCATGCCAACCATACCAACCACACCAATCTTACCAACTATAAAAACCATACTAACCACACCAACCATACCAACCATACCAACTTCACCAACCATGCCAACCATACCAACCATACCAAGCTTACCAACCATACCAACCATACCAACCATACCAAACATACCAAATATACCAACCATACCAACCATACGAACTATGCCAACCATACTAACCATGCCAACCATGTCAACCATACCAACCACATCAACCATACCAACCATACCAAACATACCAACCGTACCAACCATGCCAACCATACCAACCATACCAACCATGCCAACCATACCAAACATACCAATCTTACCAACCGTGCCAACCATACCAACCATGTCAACCATGCCAACCATACCAGCCATACCAACCATACCAACCATGACAACCATACCAACCATGCCAACCATATCAACCATACCAAGTTTACCAACCATGACAACCATAACAACCATGCCAACCATATCAACCATACCAACCATGTCAGCCATGCCAACCATACCAACCACACCAACCATACCAACCATACCAACTTCACCAACCATGCCAACCATACCAACCATAATAAGCTTACCAACCATGACAACCATACCAACCTTACCAACCATGTCAACCATACCAACCATACCAACCATGTCAACCTTACCAACCACATCAACCATACCAACCATAAAAACCACACCAACCATACCAACCATACCAACCACACCAACCATACCAACCATACCAACCACACCACCCATACCAAACATACCAACCATACCAATCTTACCAACCATGCCAACCATACCAACCATACCAACCTTACTAACCATACCAACCTTACCAACCATGCCAACCATACTAAACATACCAACCATACCAACCATGAAAACCATACCAACCATGCCAACCATGTCAACCTTACCAACCTCATCAACCATACCAACCATACCAACCATGCCAACCATACCAACCATACCAAGCTTACCAACCATGACAACCATACCAACCATGCCAACCATATCAACAATGTCAACCTTACCAACCATGTCAACCATGTCAACCATACCAACCACACCAACCATACCAACAATACCAACCATACAACCCATACACACCGTACCAACCATGCCAACCATACCAGCCATACCAACTATACCAACCTTACCAACCATGCCAACTCTACCAAACATGCCAACCATACCAACCATACCAAGCTTACCAACCATGACAACTATACCAACCATGCCAACCATATCAACCATACCAAGCTTACCAACCATGACAACCATACCAACCATGCCAACCATATCAACTATACCAACCATGCCAACCATACCAACCATACCAAGCTTACCAACCATGACAACCATACCAACCATACCAACCTTACCAACCATGTCAACCATACCAACCATACCAACCATGTCAACTTTACCAACCACATCAACCATAAAAACCATACCAAAAACACCAACCATACCAACCATACCAACCACACCAACCATACCAACCATACCAACCATACCACCCATACCAAACATACCAACCATACCAACCTTACCAACCATGCCAACCATACTAAACATACCAACCATACCAACCATGCTAACCATACCAACCATGCCAACCATGTCAACCATACCAACCACATCAACCATACCAAACATACCAGCCATACCAACCATACCAACCTTACCAATCATGCCAACCATACCAACCATGCCAACCATGTCAAGCTTACCAACCACATCAACCATACCAACCACACCAACCATACCAACTTCACCAACCATGCCAACCATACCAACCATACCAAGCTTACCAACCATGACAACCATACCAACCATGCCAACCATATCAACCATACCAATCATGTCAACCATGCCAACCATACCAACCACACCAACCTTACCAACCATACCAACCATACCAACCACACCAACCATACCATACGCACCAACCATGCCAACCATACCAACCATACCAAGCTTACCAACCATGACAACCATACCAACCGTACCAACCTTACCAACCATGTCAGCCTTAATAACCATGTCAACCATGTCAACCATACCAACCATGCCAACCATACCAACCATGTCAACTATGCCAACCATACCAACCCTACTAACCATGCCAACCTTAACAACCATGCTAACCATACCAATCTTACCAACCATGAAAACCATACCAACCATGTAAACCAGACCAACCATACCAACCTTACCAACCATGTCAACCATGTCAACCATACCAACTACACCAACCATACCAACAATACCAACCATACCAACCATACCAACCATACCAACCATACCAACCATACCAACCATTTCAACCATACCAGCCATACCAACCATACCAACCTTAAAAACCTCATCAACCATACAAACCATACCAACCATACCAAGCTTACCAACCATGACAACCATACCAACCATGATAACCATATCAACCATGTCAACCTTACCAACCATGTCAACCATAACAACCACACCAACCATACCAACAATGCCAACCATACTAAACATACCGACCATACCAACCATGCCAATCAAACCAACCATGCCAACCATGTCAACCTTACCAACCACATCAACCATACCAACCATACCAACCACACCAACCGTACCAACCTTACCAACCATGCCAACCATACCAACCACACCACCCATACCAAACATACCAACCATACCAACCTTACCAACCATGCCAACCATACTAAACATAACAACCATACCAACCATGCCAATCAAACCAACCATACCAACCATGGCAACCATACCAGCCATACCAACCATACCAACCTTAAAAACCTCATCAACCATACCAACCATACCAACCATGCCAACCATACCAAGCTTACCAACCATGACAACCATACCAACCATGCCAACCATATCAACCATACCAACCACACCAACCATACCAACAATACCAACCATAATAAACATACCAACCATGCCAATCAAACAAACCATGCCAACCTTACCAACCACATCAACCATACTAAACATACCAACCATACCAACCATGTCAACCATGCCAACCATACCAACCACACCAACCATACCAACTTCATCAACCATGTCAACCATACCAACCACACCAACCATACCAACAATACCAACCATACCAACCGTAAAAACCATGCCAACCATACCAACCATACCAAGCTTACCAACCATACCAAGCTTACCAACCATGACAACCATACCAACCATACCAACCTTACCAACCTTACCAACCATGTCAACCATACCAACCATGTCAACCTTACCAACCACATCAACCATACCAACCATACCAACCACATCAACCATACCAACCATACCAACCACACCAACCATACCAACCATAACAACACCATGCCAACCATACCAACCATGCCAACCATACCAACAATCCCAACCATGTCAACCATACCAACCACATCAACCATACCAACCATACCAAATATACCAACCATGCCAACCATACCAGCCATACCAACCATACCAACCTTACCAACCATGGCAACTTCACCAACCATGCCAACCATACCAACCATACCAAGCTTACCAATCATGCTAACCATACCAACCATACCAACCATACCAAACATACCAACCATACCAACCATGTCAACCATGTCAACCATACCAAAAACACCAACCATACCAAAAATACCAACCATACCAACCATACCAACCATACCAACCATGCCAACCATACCAACCATGTCCACTATGCCAACCATACCAACCTTACAAACCATGTCAACCTTACCAACTATGTCAACCATGTCAACCATGTCAACCATACCAACCCCACCAACCATACCAAAAATACCAACCATACCAACTATGCCAACCATACCAACCATGTCCACTATGCTAACCATACCAACCTTACCAACCATGCCAACCATACTAAACATACCAACCATACCAACCATGCCAACCATATCAACCATGTCAACCAGACCAACCATACCAACAATACCAAACATACCAACCATACACACCGTACCAACCATGCCAACCATACCAGCCATACCAACCATGACAACCATACCAACCATGCCAACCATATCAACCATACCAAGCTTACCAACCATGACAACCATACCAACCATGCCAACCATATCAACCATACCAACCATGTCAGCCATGCCAACCATACCAACCACACCAACCATACCAACCATACCAACTTCACCAACCATGCCAACCATACCAACCATACCAAGCTTACCAACCATGACAACCATACCAACCATACCAACCTTACCAACCATGTCAACAATACCAACCATACCAACCATGTCAACCTTACCAACCACATCAACCATACCAACCATACCAACCACACCAACCATACCAACCATACCAACCACACCAACCATACCAACCACACCACCCATACCAACCACACCACCCATACCAAACATATTAACCATACCAACCTTACCAACCATGCCAACCATACCAACCTTACCAACCATACCAACCTTACCAACCATGCCAACCATACTAAACATACCAACCATAACAACCATGTCAACCAGACCAACCATACCAACAATACCAAACATACCAACCATACACACTGTACCAACCATGCCAACCATACCAGCCATACCAACCATGACAACCATACCAACCATGCCAACCATATCAACCATACCAAGCTTACCAACCATGACAACCATACCAACCATGCCAACCATATCAACCATACCAACCATGTCAGCCATGCCAACCATACCAACCACACCAAAAATACCAACCATACCAACTTCACCAACCATGCCAACCATACCAACCATACCAAGCTTACCAACCATGACAACCATAAAAACCATACCAACCTTACCAACCATGTCAACCATACCAACCATACCAACCTTACCAACCACATCAACCATACCAACCATAAAAACCACACCAACCATAACAACCATACCAACCACACCAACCATACCAACCATACCAACCACACCACCCATACCAAACATACCAACCATACCAATCTTACCAACCATGCCAACCATACCAACCTTACTAACCATACCAACCTTACCAACCATGCCAACCATACCAACCATACCAAGCTTACCAACCATGACAACCATACCAACCATGCCAACCATATCAACCATGTCAACCTTACCAACCATGTCAACCATACCAACCACACCAACCATACCAACAATACCAACCATACACACCGTACCAACCATGCCAACCATTCCAGCCATACCAACCATACCAACCTTACCAACCATGCCAACTTCACCAACCATGCCAACCATATCAACCATACCAAGCATACCAACCATGACAACCATACCAACCATGCCAACCATATCAACCATACCAACCATGTCAACCATGCCAACCATACCAACCACACCAACCATACCAACCATACCAACCTCACCAACCATGCCAACCATACCAAACATACCAGCCATACCAACCATACCAACCTTACCAATCATGCCAACCATACTAAACATACCAACCATACCAACCAGCCAATCATACCAACCATGCCAACCATACCAACCATGTCAAGCGTACCAACCACATCAACCATACCAACCACACCAACCATACCAACTTCACCAACCATGCCAACCATACCAACCATACCAAGCTTACCAACCATGACAACCATACCAACCATGCCAACCATATCAACCATACCAACCATACCAAACATACCAGCCATACCAACCATACCAACCTTACCAACCATAACAACCATACCAACCACACCAACCATACCAAATGCACCAACCATGCCAACCATACCAACCATACCAAGCTTACCAACCATGACAACCATACCAACCGTACTAACCTTACCAACCATGTCAACCTTAATAACCATGTCAACCATGTCAACCATACCAACCATGAAAACCATACCAACCGTGCCAACCATACCAACCATGCCAACCATACCAACTTCATCAACCATGTCAACCATACCAACCACACCAACCATACCAACAATACCAACCATACCAACCGTAAAAACCATGCCAACCATACCAACCATACCAACCTTAACAACCATGCCAACTTCACTAACCATGCCAACCATACCAACCATACCAAGCTTACCAACCATACCAAGCTTACCAACCATGCCAACCATATCAACCATACCAAGCTTACCAACCATGACAACCATACCAACCATGTCAACCTTACCAACCACATCAACCATACCAACCATACCAACCACACCAACCATACCAACCATACCAACCACACCAACCATACCAACCATACCAACACCATGCCAACCATACCAACCACGCCAACCATACCAACAATCCCAACCATGTCAACCATACCAACCACATCAACCATACCAACCATACCAAATATACCAACCATGCCAACCATACCAGCCATACCAACCATACCAACCTTACCAACCATGGCAACTTCACCAACCATGCCAACCATACCAACCATACCAAGCTTACCAATCATGCTAACCATACCAACCATACCAACCATACCAAACATACCAACCATACCAACCATGTCAACTATACCAAAAACACCAACCATACCAAAAATACCAACCATACCAACCATACCAACCATACCAACCATGCCAACCATACCAACCATGTCCACTATGCCAACCATACCAACCTTACAAACCATGTCAACCTTACCAACTATGTCAACCATGTCAACCATACCAACCAGACCAACCATACCAAAAATACCAACCATACCAACCATACCAACTATGCCAACCATACCAACCATGTCCACTATGCCAACCATACCAACCTTACCAACCATGCCAACCATACTAAACATACCAACCATACCAACCATGCCAACCATATCAACCATGTCAACCAGACCAACCATACCAAACATACCAACCATACCAACCTTACCAACCATGCCAACCATACCAACCTTACCAACCATACCAACCTTACCAACCATGCCAACCATACTAAACATACCAACCATAACAACCATGTCAACCAGACCAACCATACCAACAACACCAAACATACCAACAATACACACCGTACCAACCATGCCAACCATACCAGCCATACCAACCATGACAACCATACCAACCATGCCAACCATATCAACCATACCAAGCTTACCAACCATGACAACCATACCAACCATGTCAACCTTACCAACCACATCAACCACACCAACCATACCAACCACACCAACCATACCAACCATACCAACCACACCAACCATACCAACCACACCACCCATACCAACAACACCACCCATACCAAACATACCAACCATACCAACCTTACCAACCATGCCAACCATACCAACCTTACCAACCATACCAACCTTACCAACCATGCCAACCATACTAAACATACCAACCATAACAACCATGTCAACCAGACCAACCATACCAACCATGTTAACCTTACCAACCACATCAACCATACCAACCATAAAAACCACACCAACCATACCAACCATACCAACCATACCAACCACACCAACCATGACAACCATACCAACCCTACCAACCTTACCAACCATGTCAACCATGTCAACCATACCAACCATACCAACCATGTTAACCTTACCAACCACATCAACCATACTAACCATAAAAACCACACCAACCATACCAACCATACCAACCATACCAACCACATCAACCATACCAACCATACCAACCACACCACCCATACCAAACATACCAACCATACCAATCTTACCAACCATGCCAACCATACCAACCTTACTAACCATACCAACCTTACCAACCATGCCAACCATACTAAACATACCAACCATACCAACCATGAAAACCATACCAACCATGCCAACCATGTCAACCTTACCAACCTCATCAACCATACCAACCATGCCAACCATACCAACCATACCAAGCTTACCAACCATGACAACCATACCAACCATGCCAACCATATCAACCATGTAAACCTTACCAACCATGTCAACCATGTCAACCATACCAACCACACCAACCATACCAACAATACCAACCATACCAACCATACACACCGTACCAACCATGCCAACCATACCAGCCATACCAACCATACCAACTTTACCAACCATGCCAACTTCACCAACCATGCCAACCATATCAACCATACCAAGCTTACCAACCATGACAACCATACCAACCATGCCAACCATATCAACCGTACCAAGCTTACCAACCATGACAACCATACCAACCATGCCAACCATATCAACCATACCAACCATGTCAACCATGCCAACCATACCAACCACACCAACCATACCAACCATACCAACCTCACCAACCATGCCAACCATACCAACCATACCAAGCTTACCAACCATGACAACCATACCAACCATACCAACCTTACCAACCATGTCAACCATACCAACCATACCAACCATGTCAACCTTGCCAACCACATCAACCATAAAAACCATACCAAACACACCAACCATACCAACCATACCAACCACACCAACCATACCAACCATACCAACCACACCACCCATACCAACCATACCAACCTTACCAACCATGCCAACCATACTAAACATACCAACCATACCAACCATGCTAACCATACCAACCATGCCAACCATGTCAACCATACCAACCACAAAAACCATACCAACCATACCAAACATACCAGCCATACCAACCATACCAACCTTACCAATCATGCCAACCATACTAAACATACCAACCATACCAACCAGCCAATCATACCAACCATGCCAACCATACCAACCATGCCAACCATGTCAAGCTTACCAACCACATCAACCATACCAACCACACCAACCATACCAACTTCACCAACCATGCCAACCATACCAACCATACCAAGCTTACCAACCATGACAACCATACCAACCATGCCAACCATATCAACCATACCAACCATGTCAACCATGCCAACCATACCAACCACACCGACCTTACCAACCATACCAACCATACCAACGACACCAACCATACCAAATGCACCAACCATGACAACCATACCAACCGGACCAACCTTACCAACCATGTCAACCTTACCATGTCAACCATGTCAACCATACCAACCATGCCAACCATACCAACCATGTCAACTATGCCAACCATACCAACCCTACTAACCATGCCAACCTTAACAACCATGCTAACCATACCAATCTTACCAACCATGCCAACCATACCAACCATGTCAACTAGACCAACCATACCAACCTTACCAACCATGTCAACCATGTCAACCATACCAACCACACCAACCATACCAACAATACTAACCATACCAACCATACCAACCATACCAACCATACCAACCATGGCAACCATACCAGCCATACCAACCATACCAACCTTAAAAACCTCATCAACCATACCAACCATACCAAGCTTACCAACCATGACAACCATATCAACCATGCCAACCATATCAAAAATGTCAACCTTACCAACCATGTCAACCATGTCAACCATACCAACCACACCAACCATACCAACAATACCAACCATACCAATCATACACACCGTACCAACCATGCCAACCATACCAACCATACCAAGCTTACCAATCATGCCAACCATACTAAACATACCAACCATACCAACCATGACAACCATACCAACCATGCCAAACATGTCAACCTTAACAACCACATCAACCATACCAACCATACCAACCACACCAACAATACCAACCATGTCAACCATACCAACCATGCCAACCATATCAACCATACCAAGCTTACCAACCATGACAACCATACCAACCATTTCAACCTTACCAACCACATCAACCACACCAACCATACAAACCACACCAACCATACCAACCATACCAACCACACCAACCATACCAACCACACCAACAATACCAACCATACCGACCATACCAACCATACCAACCATGTCAACCATGCCAACCATACCAACCTTAACAACCATGTCAACCTTACCAATTACATCAACCATACCAACCATACTAACCACACCAACCATACCAACCATGACAACCATACCAAAAATTCCAACCATGTCAATCATACCAACCACATCAACCATACCAACCATACCAAACATACCAACCATACCAACCATACCAACCATACCAACCTTACCAACCATGACAACCATACCAACCATACCAAACATACCAACCACACCAACCATACCAACCATACTAAGCATACCAACCATACCAACCATGACAACCTTACCAACCATGTCAACCTTACCAATTACATCAACCATACCAACCATACCAACCACACCAAACATACCAAACATACCAAGCATACCAACCATGCCAACCATACCAACCACATCAACCATACCAACCACACCAACCATACCAAACATACCAACCACACCAACCATACCAACCATACCGACCATACCAACCATACCAACCATGTCAACCATGCCAACCATACCAACCTTAACAACCATGTCAACCTTAATAATAACATCAACCATACCAACCATACCAACCACACCAACCATACCAACCATGACAACCATACCAAAAATTCCAACCATGTCAATCATACCAACCACATCAACCATACCAACCATACCAAACATACCAACCATACCAACCATACCAACCATACCAACCTTACCAACCATGACAACCATACCAACCATACCAAACATACCAACCACACCAAACATACCAAACATACCAAGCATACCAACCATGCCAACCATACCAACCACATCAACCATACCAACCACACCAACCATACCAAACATACCAACCACACCAACCATACCAACCATACCGACCATACCAACCATACCAACCATGTCAACCATGCCAACCATACCAACCTTAACAACCATGTCAACCTTACCAATTACATCAACCATACCAACCATACCAACCACACCAACCATACCAACCATGACAACCATACCAAAAATTCCAACCATGTCAATCATACCAACCACATCAACCATACCAACCATACCAAACATACCAACCATACCAACCATACCAACCATACCAACCTTACCAACCATGACAACCATACCAACCATACCAAACATACCAACCACACCAACCATACCAACCACATCAACCATACCAACCATACCAAACATACCAAACATACCAACCATACCAACCATGCCAACCATACCAACCACATCAACCATACCAACCACACCAACCATACCAACCATACCAAACATACCAACCACACCAACCATACCAACCATACCAACCATACTAAGCATACCAACCATGACAACCATACCAAAAATGCCAACCATGTCAAGCATACCAACCACATCAACCATACCAACCATACCAAACATACCAACCATACCAACCATACCAACCATACCAACCATACCAACCATACCAACCATGACAACCATACCAAAAATGCCAACCATGTCAAGCATACCAACCACATCAACCATACCAACCATACCAAACATACCAACCATACCAACCATACCAACCATACCAACCATACCAACCATACCAACCTTGCCAACCATGACAACCATACCAACCATACCAAACATACCAATCATACCAACCTTAACAACCATGCCAAACTTACCAACCATGTCAACCTTACCAATTACATCAACCATACCAACCATACCAACCACACCAACCATACCAACCATGACAACCATACCAACCATGCCAACCATGTCAACCATACCAGCCACACCAACCATACCAACCATACCAAACATATCAACCATATTAAACATACCAACCATGTCAACCATGTCAACCATACCAACCACACCAACCATACCAACCATACCAACCATACCAACCATACCAACATTGCCAACCATGACAACCATACCAACCATACCAACCATACCAACCACACCAACCATACCAACCACACCAACCATACCAACCATACCGACCATACCAACCATACCAACCATGTCAACCATGCCAACCATACCAACCTTAACAACCATGTCAACCTTACCAATTACATCAACCATACCAACCATACTAACCACACCAACCATACCAACCATACCAACCATACCAACCTTGCCAACCATGACAACCATACCAACCATACCAAACATACCAATCATACCAACCTTAACAACCATGCCAAACTTACCAACCATGTCAACCTTACCAATTACATCAACCATACCAACCATACCAACCATACCAACCACACCAACCATACCAACCATGACAACCATACCAACCATGCCAACCATGTCAACCATACCAGCCACACCAACCATACCAACCATGTCAACCATGTCAACCATACCAACCACACCAACCATACCAACCATACCAATCATACCAACCATACCAACCTTGCCAACCATGACAACCATACCAACCATACCAAACATACCAATCATACCAACCTTAACAACCATGCCAAACTTACCAACCATGTCAACCTTACCAATTACATCAACCATACCAACCATACCAACCATACCAACCACACCAACCATACCAACCATGACAACCATACCAACCATGCCAACCATGTCAACCATACCAGCCACACCAACCATACCAACCATACCAAACATATCAACCATATTAAACATACCAACCATGTCAACCATGTCAACCATACCAACCACACCAACCATACCAACAATACCAACCATATTAACCATGCCAACCATACCAGCCATACCAACCTTACCAACCAAGGCAACTTCACCAACCATGCCAACCATACCAACCATACCAACCATACCAAGCTTACCAACCATGCTAACCATACCAACCATACCAAACATACCAAACATACCAACCATGCAAACAATACCAACCATACCAACCATACCAACCGTACCAACCATGCCAACCATACCAGCCATACCAACCATATCAACCTTACCAACCATGCCAACTTCACCAACCATGCCAACCATACCAACCATACCAAGCTTACCAACCATGCTAACCATACCAACCATACCAACACCATGCCAACCATACCAACCATACCAACCATGCCAACCACACCAACCATACCAAAAATGCCAACTTCATCAACCATGTCAACCATACCAACCACACCAACCATACCAACAATACCAACCATGTCAACCTTACCAACCATGTCAACCATGTCAACCATACCAACCACACCAACCATACCAACAATACCAACCATATTAACCATGCCAACCATACCAGCCATACCAACCATACCAACCTTACCAACCATGGCAACTTCACCAACCATGCCAACCATAGCAACCATACCAAGCTTACCAACCATGCTAACCATACCAACCATACCAAACATACCAACCATACCAACCATGCCAACCATGTCAACCATGCCAACCATACCAACCACACCAACCATACCAACAATGCCAACTTCATCAACCATGTCAACCATACCAACCACACCAACCATACCAACAATACCAACCATACCAACCATACCAACCGTACCAACCATACTAACTTCACCAACCATGCCAACCACACCAACCGTACCAAGCTTACCAACCATGACAACCATACCAACCATGCCAACCATGTCAACCATGTCAACCATACCAACGACACCAACCATACCAACAATACCAATCATACCAACCATACACACCGTACCAACCATGCCAACCATACCAGCCATACCAACCATACCAACCTTACCAACCATGCCAACTTCACCAACCATGCCAACCATACTAACCATACTAAGCTTACCAACCATGACAACCATACCAACCATGCCAACCATATCAACCATACCAAGCTTACCAACCATGAAAACCATGCCAACCATGCCATCCATATCAACCATACCAACCATGTCAACCATACCAACCATACCAACCATACCAACCATACCAACCTTGCCAACCATGACAACCATGCCAACCATACCAAACATACCAAACATACCAACCATACCAACCTCAACAACCATGCCAAACTTACCAACCATGTCAACCTTACCAATTACATCAACCATACCAACCATACTAACCACACCAACCATACCAACCATGACAACCATACCAACCATGCCAACCATGTCAACCATACCAACCACACCAACCATACCAACCATACCAAACATATCAACCATATTAAACATACCAACCATGTCAACCATGTCAACCATACCAACCACACCAACCATACCAACAATACCAACCATATTAACCATGCCAACCATACCAGCCATACCAACCATACCAACCTTGCCAACCATGACAACCATACCAACCATACCAAACATACCAAACATACCAACCATACCAACCTTAACAACCGTACCAACCTTACCAACCATGCCAACCATACCAACCACACCACCCATACCAAACATACCAACCATACCAACCTTACCAACCATGCCAACCATACTAAACATACCAACCATACCAACCACACCAACCGTACCAACCTTACCAACCATGCCAACCATACCAACCACACCACCCATACCAAACATACCAACCATACCAACCTTACCAACCATGCCAACCATACTAAACATACCAACCATACCAACCATGCCAATCAAACCAACCATACCAACCACACCAACCATACCAACAATACCAACCATATTAACCATGCCAACCATACCAGCCATACCAACCATACCAACCTTGCCAACCATGACAACCATACCAACCATACCAAACATACCAAACATACCAACCATACCAACCTTAACAACCGTACCAACCTTACCAACCATGCCAACCATACCAACCACACCACCCATACCAAACATACCAACCATACCAACCTTACCAACCATGCCAACCATACTAAACATACCAACCATACCAACCACACCAACCGTACCAACCTTACCAACCATGCCAACCATACCAACCACACCACCCATACCAAACATACCAACCATACCAACCTTACCAACCATGCCAACCATACTAAACAAACCAACCATACCAACCATGGCAACCATACCAGCCATACCAACCATACCAACCTTAAAAACCTCATCAACCATACCAACCATACCAACCATGCCAACCATACCAAGCTTACCAACCATGACAACCATACCAACCATGCCAACCATACCAACCTTGCCAACCATGACAACCATACCAACCATACCAAACATACCAAACATACCAACCATACCAACCTTAACAACCGTACCAACCTTACCAACCATGCCAACCATACCAACCACACCACCCATACCAAACATACCAACCATACCAACCTTACCAACCATGCCAACCATACTAAACATACCAACCATACCAACCACACCAACCGTACCAACCTTACCAACCATGCCAACCATACCAACCACACCACCCATACCAAACATACCAACCATGTCAATCTTACCAACCACATCAACCATACTAAACATACTAACCATACCAACCATGCCAACCATACCAACCATGCCAACCATGTCAACCTTACCAACCACATCAACCATACCAACCATACCAACCATGCCAACCATATCAACCATATCAAGCTTACCAACCATGACAACCATACCAACCATGCCAACCTTACCAACCATACCAACCTTACCAACCATGCCAACCATACTAAACATACCAACCATACCAACCATACCAACCATGAAAACCATACATACCATGCCAACCATGTCAACCTTACCAACCTCATCAACCATACCAACCATACCAACCATGCCAACCATACCAAGCTTACCAACCATGACAACCATACCAACCATGCCAACCATATCAACCATGTCAACCTTACCAACCATGTCAACCATACCAACCACACCAACCACACCAACCATACCAACAATACCAACCATACTAAACATACCAACCATACCAACCATGCCAATCAAACTAACCATGCCAACCATGTCAACCTTACCAACCACATCAACCATACCAACCATACCAACCACACCAACCGTACCAACCTTACCAACCATGCCAACCATACCAACCACACCACCCATACCAAACATACCAACCATACCAACCTTACCAACCATGCCAACCATACCAACCTTACCAACCATACCAAAATTACCAACCTCATCAACCATACCAACCACACCAACCATACCAACCATACCAACCATACCAACCATACCAACCATATCAACCATGTCAACCATGCCAACCATACCAACCTTACCAACCATGACAACCATACCAACCATGCCAACCATATCAACCATACCAAGCTTACCAACCATGACAACCATACCAACCATACCAACCATACCAACCTTACCAACCATGTCAACCATACCAACCATACCAACCATGTCAACCTTACCAACCACATCAACCATACCAACCATACCAACCATACCAACCATACCAACCATGCCAACCATACCAACCATACCAACTACACCAACCATACCAACCATACCAACCACACCACCCATACCAAACATACCAACCATACCAACCACACCAACCATACCAACCATAGAAACCACACCAACCATACCAACCATAAAACCACATCACCCATACCAAACATACCAACCATACCAACCTTACCAACCATGCCAACCATACCAACCTTACCAACCATACCAACCTTACCAACCATGCCAACCATACTAAACATACCAACCATACCAACCATGAAAACCATACATACCATGCCAACCATGTCAACCTTACCAACCTCATCAACCATACAAACCATACCAACCATGCCAACCATACCAAGCTTACCAACCATGACAACCATACCAACCATGCCAACCATATCAACCATGTCAACCTTACCAACCATGTCAACCATACCAACCACACCAACCATACCAACAATACCAACCATACCAACCATACACACCGTACCAACCATGCCAACCATACCAACCATACCAAGCTTACCAATCATGCCAACCATACTGAACATACCAACCATACCAACCATGACAACCATACCAACCACGCCAAACATGTCAACCTTAACAACCACATCAACCATACCAACCATACCAACCACACCAACAATACCAACCATGTCAACCATACCAACCACATCAACCATACCAACCACACCAACCATACCAAACATACCAACCACACCAACCATACCAACCATACCGACCATACCAACCATACCAACCATGTCAACCATGCCAACCATACCAATCTTAACAACGTTGTCAACCTTACCAATTACATCAACCATACCAACCATACCAACCACACCAACCATACCAACCATGACAACCATACCAAAAATTCCAACCATGTAAATCATACCAACCATACCAACCATACCAAACATACCAAACATACCAACCATACCAACCATGCCAACCATACCAACCACATCAACCATACCAACCACACCAACCATACCAACCATACCAAACATACCAACCACACCAACCATACCAACCATACCAACCATACTAAGCATACCAACCATACCAACCATGCCAACCTTACCAACCATGTCAAAGTTACCAATTACATCAACCATACCAACCATACCAACCACACCAACCATACCAACCATGACAACCATACCAAAAATGCCAACCATGTCAAGCATACCAACCGCATCAACCATACCAACCATACCAAACATACCAACCATACCAACCATACCAACCATACCAACCATACCAACCATACCAACCATACCAACCATACCAACCATACCAACCTTGCCAACCATGACAACCATACCAACCATATCAAACATACCAAACATACCAACCATACCAACCTTAACAACCATGCCAAACTTACCAACCATGTCAACCTTACCAATTACATCAACCATACCAACCATACCAACCACACCAACCATACCAACCATGACAACCATACCAACCATGCCAACCATGTCAACCATACCAACCACACCAACCATACCAACCATACCAAACATATCAACCATATTAAACATACCAACCATGTCAACCATGTCAACCATACCAACCACACCAACCATACCAACAATACCAACCATATTAACCATGCCAACCATACCAGCCATACCAACCTTACCAACCATGGCAACTTCACCAACCATGCCAACCATACCAACCATACCAAGCTTACCAACCATGCTAACCATACCAACCATACCAAACATACCAAACATACCAAACATACCAACCATACCAACAATACCAACCATACCAACCATACCAACCGTACCAACCATGCCAACCATACCAGCCATACCAACCATATCAACCTTACCAACCATGCCAACTTCACCAACCATGCCAACCATACCAACCATACCAAGCTTACCAACCATGCTAACCATACCAACCATACCAACCATACCAACACCATGCCAACCATACCAACCATACCAACCATGCCAACCACACCAACCATACCAACAATGCCAACTTCATCAACCATGTCAACCATACCAACCACACCAACCATACCAACAATACCAACCATGTCAACCTTACCAACCATGTCAACCATGTCAACCATACCAACCACACCAACCATACCAACAATACCAACCATATTAACCATGCCAACCATACCAGCCATACCAACCATACCAACCTTACCAACCATGGCAACTTCAGCAACCATGCCAACCATAGCAACCATACCAAGCTTACCAACCATGCTAACCATACCAACCATACCAAACATACCAACCATACCAACCATGCCAACCATGTCAACCATGCCAACCATACCAACCATACCAACAATGCCAACTTCATCAACCATGTCAACCATACCAACCACACCAACCATACCAACAATACCAACCATACCAACCATACCAACCGTACCAACCATGCAACCCTACCAGCCATACCAACCATACCAACCTTACCAACCATGCCAACTTCACCAACCATGCCAACCATACCAACCATACCAAGCTTACCAATCTTACCAACAATGCCAACCATACCAACCATGTCAACCATGCCAACCACACCAACCATGCCAACCATGTCAACCATACCAACCACATCAACCATGCCAACCATACTAAAGATACCAACCATACCAACATTGCCAACCATACCAATCATGCCAACCTTACCAACCATGCCAACCATACCAACCATACCAACCATGTCAACCATACCAACCACATGAACCATACCAACCATACCAAACATACCAACCATACCAACCATGTCAACCATGCCAACCATACTAAACATAACAACCATACCAACCATGCCAACCATACCAACCATGCCAACCATGTCAACCTTACCAACCACATCAACCATACCAACAATACCAACCACACCAACCATACCTACCATACCAACCATACCAACCATACCAAACATACCAACCATACCACCCTTACCAACCATGCCAACCATACTAAACATACCAACAATACCAACCATAAGAACCATGCCAACCATGTCAACCATACCAACCACATCAACTATACCAACCATAGCAAACATACCAACCACACCAACCTTACCAACCATGGCAATTTCACCAACCATGCCAACCATAGCAACCATACCAAGCTTACCAACCATGCTAACCATACCAACCATACCAAACATACCAACCATACCAACCATGCCAACCATGTCAACCATGCCAACCATACCAACCACACCAACCATACCAACAATGCCAACTTCATCAACCATGTCAACCATACCAACCACACCAACCATACCAACAATACCAACCATACCAACCATACCAACCGTACCAACCATGCCAACCCTACCAGCCATACCAACCATACCAACCTTACCAACCATGCCAACTTCACCAACCATGCCAACCATACCAACCATACCAACCATACCAACCATACCAAGCTTACCAACCATGCTAACCATACCAACCATACCAACCATACCAACACCATGCCAACCATACCAACCATGCTAACCATACCAACCATACCAACCATACCAACCATGTCAACCTTACCAACCATGTCAACCATGTCAACCATACCAACCACACCAACCATACCAACTTCACCAACCATGTCAATCATACCAACCACACCAACCATACCAACAATACCAACCATACCAACCATAACAACCATGCCAACTATACCAACCATACCAACCATGCCAACCATACCAAACATACCAATCTTACCAACAATGCCAACCATACCAACCATGTCAACCATGCCAACCACACCAACCACATGAACCATACCAACCATACCAAACATACCAACCATACCAACCATGCCAACCATGTCAACCATGCCAACCATACCAACCACACCAACTATACCAACAATGCCAACTTCATCAACCATGTCAACCATACCAACCACACCAACCATACCAACAATACCAACCATACCAACCATACCAACCGTACCAACCATGCCAACCCTACCAGCCATACCAACCATACCAACCTTACCAACCATGCCAACTTCACCAACCATGCCAACTTCACCAAGCATGCCAACCATACCAACCATACCAACCATACCAAGCTTACCAACCATGCTAACCATACCAACCATACCAACCATACCAACACCATGCCAACCATACCAACCATGCTAACCATACCAACCATACCAACCATACCAACCATGTCAACCTTACCAACCATGTCAACCATGTCAACCATACCAACCACACCAACCATACCAACTTCACCAACCATGTCAATCATACCAACCACACCAACCATACCAACAATACCAACCATACCAACCATAACAACCATGCCAACTATACCAACCATACCAACCATGCCAACCATACCAAACATACCAATCTTACCAACAATGCCAACCATACCAACCATGTCAACCATGCCAACCACACCAACCACATGAACCATACCAACCATACCAAACATACCAACCATACCAACCATGCCAACCATGTCAACCATGCCAACCATACCAACCACACCAACCATACCAACAATGCCAACTTCATCAACCATGTCAACCATACCAACCACACCAACCATACCAACAATACCAACCATACCAACCATACCAACCGTACCAACCATGCCAACCCTACCAGCCATACCAACCATACCAACCTTACCAACCATGCCAACTTCACCAACCATGCTAACCATACCAACCATACCAACCATACCAACCATGTCAACCTTACCAACCATGTCAACCATGTCAACCATACCAACCACACCAACCATACCAACTTCACCAACCATGCCAACCATACTAAACATACCAACCATACCAACATTGCCAACCATACCAACCATGCCAACCTTACCAACCATGCCAACTATACCAACCATACCAACCATGTCAAGCATACCAACCACATGAACCATACCAACCATACCAAACATACCAACCATACCAACCATGCCAACCTTACCAACCATGCCAACCATACTAAACATAACAACCATACCAACCATGCAAACCAAACCAACCATGCCAACCATGTCAACCTTACCAACCACATCAACCATACCAACCATACCAACCACACCAACCATACCTACCATACCAACCATACCAACCATACCAAACATACCAACCATACCACCCTTACCAACCATGCCAACCATACTAAACATACCAACACTACCAACCATAAGAACCATGCCAACCATGTCAACCATACCAACCACATCAACTATACCAACCATACCAAACATACCAACCACACCAACCATACCAACCATACCAACCATACCAACTTCACCAACCATACCAAACATACCAACCACACCAACCATACCAACCATACCAACTTCACCAACCATGTCAACCTTAAGAACCATGTCAACCATACCAACGACACCAACCATACCAACAATACCAATCATACCAACCATACCAACCTTACCAACCATGCCAACTTCACCAACCATGACAAGCATACCAACCATGCCAACCATACCAACCATACCAAACATACCAACCATACCAACCATACCAACCATACCAACCTTACCAACCATGCCAACCATACTAAACATAACAACCATACCAACCATGCCAACCATACCAACCATGCCAACCATGTCAACCTTACCAACCACATCAACCATACCAACCATACCAACCACACCAACCATACCTACCATACCAACCATACCAACCATACCAAACATACCAACCATACCAACCTTACCAACCATGCCAACCATACTAAACATACCAACAATACCAACCATAAGAACCATGCCAACCATGTCAACCATACCAACCACATCAACTATACCAACCATACCAAACATACCAACCACACCAACCATACCAACCATACCAACTTCACCAACCATGCCAACCATGCCAACAATGCCAACCATACCAACCATACCAAACATACCAGCCATACAAACCATACCAACAATACCAACCTTACCAACCATGCCAACCATACTAAACATACCAACCATACCAACCATACCAACCATACCAACCATACCAACTTCACCAACCATGCCAACCATACCAAGCTTACCAACCACACCAACCATACCAACCATAACAACTTCACCAACCATGCCAACCATGCCAACCATACCAACCATACCAAGCTTACCAACCATGACAACCATACCAACCATACCAATCTTACCCGCCATGTCAACCTTACCAACCATGCTAACCATACCAACCATACCAACCATGTCAACCATACCAACCACATCAACCATACCAACCATAAGAAACATCCCAAACATACCAGCCATGACAATCATGCCAACCATGTCAACCATACCAACCACATCAACCATACCAACCATACCAAACATACCAGCCATACCAACCATACGAACCATACCAACCTTACCAACCATGCCAACCATACTAACCATACCAACCATACCAACCATGCCAACCATACCAACCATGCCAACTATGTCAACCTTACCAACCACATCAACCATACCAACCATACCAACCACACCAACCATACCAACCATACCAACTTCACTAACCATGCCAATCATACCAACCATACCAAGCTTACCAACCATGACAACCATACCAACCATGCCAACCATATCAACCATACCAACCATGTCAACCATGCCAACCATACCAACCACACCAACCTTACCAACCATACCAACCATACCAACCACACCAACCATACCAACCACACCAACCATACCAACTTCACCAACCATGCCAACCATACCAACCATACCAAGCTTACCAACCATGACAACCATACCAACCATACCAACCTTACCAACCATGTCAACCTTACCAACCGCACCAACCATACCAACCTTACCAACCATGCCAACCATATAAAACATACCAATAATACCAACCATGCCAACCATATCAACCATGCGAACCATGACAACCCTAGCAACCACATCAACCATACCAAACATATCAGCCATACAAACCATACCAACCATACCAACCTTACCAACCATGCCAACCATTCTAAACATACCAACCATACCAACCATACCAACCACACCAACCATACCAACCACACCAACCATACCAACTTCACCAACCATGCCAACCATACCAACCATAACAACCATACCAACCATACCAACCACACCAACCATACCAACCACACCAACCATACCAACTTCACCAACCATGCCAACCATACCAACCATACCAAGCTTACCAACCATGACAACCATACCAACCATACCAACCTTACCAACCATGTCAACCTTACCAACCGCACCAACCATACCAACCTTACCAACCATGCCAACCATACTAAACATACCAACCATACCAACCATACCAACCACACCAACCATACCAACCACACCAACCATACCAACTTCACCAACCATGCCAACCATACCAACCATACCAAGCTTACCAACCATGACAACCATACCAACCATACCAACCTTACCAACCATGTCAACCTTACCAACCGCACCAACCATACCAACCTTACCAACCATGCCAACCATATAAAACATACCAATAATACCAACCATGCCAACCATACCAACCATGCGAACCATGACAACCCTAGCAACCACATCAACCATACCAAACATATCAGCCATACAAACCATACCAACCATACCAACCTTACCAACCATGCCAACCATTCTAAACATACCAACCATACCAACCATGCCAACCATACCAACCATGCCAACCATGTCAACCTTACCAACCACATCAACCATACCAACCATACCAGCCATAACAACCATACCAACCATGTCAACCATGTAAAGCATGCCATACAAACCATACCAACCGTACCAACCTTACCAACCATGCCAACCATACCAACCATGCCAACCATGTCAACCTTACCAACCACATCAACCATACCAACCATGACAACCATACCAACCATGCCAACCATGTCAACCTTAACAACCACATCAACCATACCAACCATACCAACCACACCAACAATATCAACCATGTCAACCATACCAACCACATCAACCATACCAACCATACCAAACATACCAAACATACCAACCATACCAACCATGCCAACCATACCAACCACATCAATCATACCAACCACACCAACCATACCAACCATACCAAACATACCAACCACACCAACCATACCAACCATACCAACCATACCAACCATACCAACCATACCAACCATACCAACCATACCAACCATGTCAACCATGCCAACCATACCAACCTTACCAACCATGTCAACCTTACCAATTACATCAACGATACCAACCATACCAACCACACCAACCATACCAACGATGACAACCATACCAAAAATGCCAACCATGTCAACCATATCAACCACATCAACCATACCAACCATACCAAACATATCAACCATACCAACCATACCAACCATACCAACCTTACCAACCATGACAACCATACCAACCATACCAATTATACCAACCACACCAACCATACCAACCATACCAACCATACTAAGCATACCAACCATACCAACCATGCCAACCTTACCAACCATGTCAACCTTACCAATTACATCAACCATACCAACCACACCAACCATACCAACCATGACAACCATACCAAAAATACCAACCATGTCAACCATACCAACCATACCAAACATACCAAACATACCAACCATACCAACCATGCCAACCATACCAACCACATCAACCATACCAACCACACCAACCATACCAACCATACCAAACATACCAAACATACCAACCATACCAACCATACCAACCATGCCAACAATACCAACCACATCAACCATACCAACCACACCAACCATACCAACCATACCAAACATACCAACCACATCAACCATACCAACCATAAAAACCATACTAAGCATACCAACCATACCAACCATGCCAACCTTACCAACCATGTCAACCTTACCAATTACATCAACCATACCAAACATACCAACCACACCAACCATACCAACCATACTAAGCATACCAACCATACCAACCATGCCAACCATACCAACCACATCAACCATACCAACCACACCAACCATACCAACCATACCAAACATACCAACCACACCAACCATACCAACCATGCCAACAATACCAACCACATCAACCATACCAACCACACCAACCATACCAACCATACCAAACATACCAACCACATCAACCATACCAACCATAAAAACCATACTAAGCATACCAACCATACCAACCATGCCAACCTTACCAACCATGTCAACCTTACCAATTACATCAACCATACCAAACATACCAACCACACCAACCATACCAACCATACTAAGCATACCAACCATACCAACCATGCCAACCATACCAACCACATCAACCATACCAACCACACCAACTATACCAACCATGACAACCATACCAACCATGCCAACCATGTCAACCATACCAACCACATCAACCATACCAACCATACCAACCATACCAACCATACCAACCATACCAACCACACCAACCATACCAACCATGACAACCATACCAACCATGCCAACCTTACCAACCACACCAACTATACCAACCATGACAACCATACCAAAAATGCCAACCATACCAAACATACCAAACATACCAACCATACCAACCATGCCAACAATACCAACCACATCAACCATACCAACCACACCAACCATACCAACCATACCAAACATACCAACCACATCAACCATACCAACCATACCAACCATACTAAGCATACCAACCATACCAACCATGCCAACCTTACCAACCATGTCAACCTTACCAATTACATCAACCATACCAAACATACCAAACATACCAACCACACCAACCATACCAACCATACCAACCACACCAACTATACCAACCATGACAACCATACCAACCATGCCAACCATGTCAACCATACCAACCACATCAACCATACCAACCATACCAACCATACCAACCATACCAACCATACCAACCATACCAACCATACCAACCACACCAACCATACCAACCATGACAACCATACCAACCATGCCAACCTTACCAACCATGTCAACCTTACCAATTACATCAACCATACCAACCATACCAACCACACCAACCATACCAACCATACCAAACATACCAACCACACCAACCATACCAACCATACCAACCATACTAAGCATACCAACCATACCAACCATGCCAACCTTACCAACCATGTCAACCTTACCAATTACATCAACCATACCAACCATACCAACCACATCAACCATACCAACCATACCAAACATACCAACCACACCAATCATACCAACCATACCAACCACACCAACCATACCAACCATGACAACCATACCAACCATGCCAACCATGTCAACCTTACCAATTACATCAACCATACCAACCATACTAACCATACCAACCACACCAACCATACCAACCATGACAACCATACCAACCATGCCAACCTTACCAACCATGTCAACCTTACCAATTACATCAACCATACCAACCATACCAACCACACCAACCATACCAACCATACCAAACATACCAACCACACCAACCATACCAACCATACCAATTATACTAAGCATACCATCCATACCAACCATGCCAACCTTACCAACCATGTCAACCTTACCAATTACATCAACCATACCAACCATACCAACCACACCAACCATACCAACCATACCAAACATACCAACCACACCAACCATACCAACCATACCAACCATACCAACCATACCAAACATACCAACCATACCAACCATACCAACCATACCAACCATACCAACCTTGCCAACCATGACAACCATACCAAACATAAAAAACATAAAAACCGTACCAACCTTACCAACCATGCCAACCTTACCAACCATGTCAGCCTTACCAATTACATCAACCATACCAACCATACCAACCACACCAACCATACCAACCATGACAACCATACCAACCATGCCAACCATGTCAACCATACCAACCACATCAACCATACCAACCATACCAAACATACCAAGCATACCAACCATACCAACCATACCAACCATACCAACCATACCAACCATACCAACCATACCAACCTTACCAACCATGCCAACCTTACCAATCATGTCAACCTTACCAATTACATCAACCATACCAACCATACCAACCATGCCAACCTGACCAACCATGTCAATCTTAACAACCTCATCAACCATACCAACCATACCAACCACATCAACCATACCAACCATACCAAACATACCAACCATACCAACCATGCCAACCATACCAACCATACCAACCATGCCAACCATACCAAACATACCAACCATACCAACCTTACCAACCATGGAAACTTCACCAACCATGCCAACCATACCAACCATACCAAGCTTACCAACCATGCTAACCATACCAACCATACTAAACATACCAACCATAGTAACCATGCCAACTTCACTAACCATGCCAACCATACCAACCATAATAAGCTTACCAACCATGCTAACCATACCAACCATACCAACCACATCAACCATACCAACCATACCAACCATACCAACCACACCAACCATACCAACCATACCAAACATACCAACCACACCAACCATACCAACCATACCAACCATACTCAGCATACCAACCATACTAACCATGCCAACCTTACCAACCATGTCAACCTTACCAATTACATCAACCATACCAACCATACCAACAACACCAACCATACCAACCATACCAAACATACCAACCACACCAACCATACCAACCATACCAACCACACCAACCATACCAACCATGACAACCATACCAACCACACCAACCATACCAACCACACCAACCATACCAGCCATGACAACCATACCAACCATGCCAACCTTAACAACCATGTCAACCTTACCAATTACATCAACCATACCAACCATACCAACCACACCAACCATACCAACCATACCAACCATACCAAACATACCAACCACACCAACCATACCAACCATACCAACCATACTAAGCATACCAACCATACCAACCATGCCAACCTTACCAACCATGTCAATCTTAACAACCTCATCAACCATACCAACCATACCAACCACATCAACCATACCAACCATACAAAACATACCAACCATACCAACCATGCCAACCATACCAACCATACCAACCATGCCAACCATACCAAACATACCAACCATACCAACCTTACCAACCATGGAAACTTCACCAACCATGCCAACCATACCAACCATACCAAGCTTACCAACCATGCTAACCATACCAACCATACTAAACATACCAACCATAGTAACCATGCCAACCATGTCAACCATGCCAACCATACCAACCACAACTACCATACCAACTTCATCAACCATACCAACCATACCAAACATACCAAACATACCAACCACAACAACCATACCAACCATACCAACCATACCAACCATACTAAGCATACCAACCATACCAACCATGCCAACCTTACCAACCATGTCAACCTTACCAATTACATCAACCATACCAACCATACCAACCACACCAACCATACCAAACATGACAACCATACCAAAAATGCCAACCATACCAAACATACCAAACATACCAACCATACCAACCATGCCAACCATACCAACCATACCAACCACACAGACCATACCAACCATACCAACCATACCAAACATACCAAACATATAAACCACAACAACCATACCAACCATACCAACCATACTAAGCATACCAACCATACCAACCATGCCAACCTTACCAACCATGTCAACCTTACCAATTACATCAACCATACCAACCATACCAACCACACCAACCATACCAAACATGACAACCATACCAAAAATGCCAACCATACCAAACATACCAAACATACCAACCATACCAACCATGCCAACCATACCAACCACATCAACCATACCAAACATACCAAACATACCAACCACATCAACCATACCAACCATACCAACCATACTAAGCATACCAACCATACCAACCATGCCAACCTTACCAACCATGTCAACCTTACCAATTACATCAACCATACCAAACATACCAACCACACCAACCACACCAACCATACCAACCATGACAACCATACCAACCATGCCAACCATGTCAACCATACCAACCACATCAACCATACCAACCATACCAACCATACCAACCACACCAACCATACCAACCATGACAACCATACCAACCATGCCAACCTTACCAACCATGTCAACCTTACCAATTACATCAACCATACCAACCATACCAACCACACCAACCATACCAACCATACCAAACATACCAACCACACCAACCATACCAACCATACCAACCATACTAAGCATACCAACCATACCAACCATGCCAACCTTACCAACCATGTCAACCTTACCAATTACATCAACCATACCACCCATACCAACCACACCAACCATACCAACCATACCAAACATACCAACCACACCAACCATACCAACCATACCAACCACACCAACCATACCAACCATGACAACCATACCAACCATGCCAACCATGTCAACCATACCAACCACATCAACCATACCAACCATACCAACCATACCAACCACACCAACCATACCAACCATGACAACCATACCAACCATGCCAACCTTACCAACCATGTCAACCTTACCAATTACATCAACCATACCAACCATACCAACCACACCAACCATACCAAACATACCAAACATACCAACCACATCAACCATACCAACCATACCAACCATACTAAGCATACCAACCATACCAACCATGCCAACCTTACCAACCATGTCAACCTTACCAATTACATCAACCATACCAAACATACCAACCACACCAACCACACCAACCATACCAACCATGACAACCATACCAACCATGCCAACCATGTCAACCATACCAACCACATCAACCATACCAACCATACCAACCATACCAACCATACCAACCATACCAACCACACCAACCATACCAACCATGACAACCATACCAACCATGCCAACCTTACCAACCATGTCAACCTTACCAATTACATCAACCATACCACCCATACCAACCACACCAACCATACCAACCATACCAAACATACCAACCACACCAACCATACCAACCATACCAACCATACCAACCATGCCAACCTTACCAACCATGTCAACCTTACCAATTACATCAACCATACCATCCATACTAACCATACGAACCACACCAACCATACCAACCATGACAACCATACCAACCATGCCAACCTTACCAACCATGTCAACCTTACCAATTACATCAACCATACCAACCATACCAACCATACCAACCACACCAACCATACCAACTATACCAAACATACCAACCACACCAACCATACCAACCATACCAACCATACCAACCATACTAAGCATACCAACCATACCAACCATGCCAACCTTACCAACCATGTCAACCTTACCAATTACATCAACCATACCAACCATACCAACCACACCAACCATACCAACCATACCAAACATACCAACCACACCAACCATACCAACCATACCAACCATACCAAACATACCAACCATACCAACCATACCAACCATACCAACCATACCAACCATACCAACCATACCAACCATACCAACCTTGCCAACCATGACAACCATACCAAACATAAAAAACATACCAACCATACCAACCTTACCAACCATGCCAACCTTACCAACCATGTCAACCTTACCAATTACATCGACCATACCAACCATACCAACCACACCAACCATACCAACCATGACAACCATACCAACCATGCCAACCATACCAACCACATCAACCATACCAACCATACCAAACATACCAACCATACCAACCATACCAACCATACCAACCATACCAACCATACCAACCATACCAACCATACCAACCATACCAACCATACCAACCATACCAACCTTACCAACCATGACAACCATAAGAAACATACCAACCATACCAACCTTACCAACCATGCCAACCTTACCAATCATGTCAACCTTACATATTACATCAACCATACCAACCATACCAACCATGCCAACCTGACCAACCATGTCAATCTTAACAACCACATCAACCATACCAACCATACCAACCACATCAACCATACCAACCATACCAAACATACCAACCATACCAACCATGCCAACCATACCAACCATACCAACCATGCCAACCATACCAAACATACCAACCATACCAACCTTACCAACCATGGAAACTTCACCAACCATGCCAACCATACCAACCATACCAAGCTTACCAACCATGCTAACCATACCAACCATACTAAACATACCAACCATAGTAACCATGCCAACCATGTCAACCATGCCAACCATACCAACCACACCTACCATACCAACTTCATCAATCATGTCAACCATACCAACCACACCAACCATACCAACAATACCAACCATACCAACCATACCAACCGTACCAACCTTACCAATCATGCCAACCATACTAAACATACAAACCATACTAACCATACCAACCATACCAACCATGCCAACCATACCAACCATGCCAACTATGTCAACCTTACCAATCACATCAACCATTCCAACCATACCAACCACAAAAACCATACCAACCATACCAACTTCACCAACCATGCCAACCATACCAACCATACCAACCACACCAACCATGTCAACCATACCAACCACATCAACCATACCAACCATGTCAACCATACCAACCACATCAACCATACCAACCATGCCAACCATACCAACCATACCAACCATGCCAACCATACCAAACACACCAACCATACCACCATTGCCAACCATCCCAACCATGCCAACCTTAACAACCATGCCAACTTCACTAACCATGATAACCATACCAACCATACCAAGCTTACCAACCATGCTAACCATACCAACCATTCCAAACATACCAACCATACCAACACCATGCCAACCATACCAACCATACCAACCATGCCAACCATACCAACCATGCCAACTATGTCAACCATACCAACCACATCAACCATACCAACCATACCAAATATACCAACCATGCCAACCATACCAGCCATACCAACCATACCAACCTTACCAAGCATGGCAACTTCACCAACCATGCCAACCATACCAACCATTCCAAGCTTACCAATCATGCTAACCATACCAACCATACCAAACATACCAACCATACCAACCATGCCAACCATGTCAACCATGCCAACCATAACAACCACACCAACCATACCAACTTCACCAATCATGTAAACCATACCAACCACACCAACCATACCATCAATACCAACCATACCAACCATGCCAAACATACCAACCATACCTACCATGCCAACAATACCAAACATACCAATCTTACCAACCATGCCAACCATACCAACCATGTCAACCATGCCAACCATACCAACCATGTCAACCATACCAACCACATCATCCATACCAACCATACCAAACATACCAACCATACCAACCTTACCAATCATGCCAACCATACTAAACATACAAACCATACTAACCATACCAACCATACCAACCATGCCAACCATACCAACCATGCCAACTATGTCAACCTTACCAATCACATCAACCATTCCAACCATACCAACCACAAAAACCATACCAACCATACCAACTTCACCAACCATGCCAACCATACCAACCATACCAACCATACCAACCACACCAACCATGTCAACCATACCAACCACATCAACCATACCAACCATGTCAACCATACCAACCACATCAACCATACCAACCATGCCAACCATACCAACCATACCAACCATGCCAACAATACCAAACATACCAATCTTACCAACCATGCCAACCATACCAACCATGTCAACCATGCCAACCATACCAACCATGTCAACCATACCAACCACATCAACCATACCAACCATACCAACACCACGCCAACCATACCAACCATACCAACCATGCCAACCATAACAACCATGCCAACCATGTCAACCATACCAACCACATCAACCATACCAAGCATATCAAACATACCAACCATGCCAACCATACCAGCCATACCAACCATAGCAACCTTACCAACCATGGCAACTTCACCAACCATGCCAACCATACCAAGCTTACCAACCATGCTAACCATACCAACCATACCAAACATACCAACCATACCAACCATGCCAACCATGTCAACCATGCCAACCATACCAACCACACCAACCATACCAACTTCACCAACCATGTCAACCATACCAACCACACCAACCATACCAACAATACCAATCATACCAACCATACCAACCATACCAACCTTACCAACCATGCCAACCATACTAAACATACCAACCATACCAACCATGCTAACCATACCAACCATGACAACCATGTCAACCATACCAACCACATCAACCATACCAACCATAAAAAACATATTAACCATACCAACCATACCAACCTTACCAACCATGCCAACCATGCCAACCATACCAAACACACCAACCATACCACCATTGCCAACCATCCCAACCATGCCAACCTTACCAACCATGCCAACCATATCAACCATAGCAACCATGTCAACCATGCCAACCATACCAACCACACCAACCTTACCAACAATAAAAATCTAACTAACCACACCAACCATACCAACCATAGCAACTTCACCAACCATGCCAACCATACCAACCATACCAAGCTTACCAACCAAACCAAACATACCAACCATACCAACCATACCAAACATACCAAATATACCAACCATACCAACCATACGAACTATGCCAACCATACTAACCATGCCAACCATGCCAACCATACTAACCATACCAACCATACCAACCATGCCAACCATACCAACCATACCAACCATACCAACCACACCAACCATACCAACTTCACCAACCATGCCAACCATACCAACCATACCAACCTTACCAACCATGTCAACCTTACCAACCATGCCAACCATACCAACCATGTCAACCATACCAACCACATCAACCATACCAACATTACCAACCATACCAACCATACCAACCACACCAACCATACCAAAAATACCAACTTCACCAACCATGCCAACCATACCAAGCTTACCAACCACACCAACCATAACAACTTCATCAACCATGCCAACCACACCAACCATACCAACTTCACCAACCATGAAAACCATACCAAGCTTACCAACCACACCAACCATAACAACTTCATCAACCATGCCAAACATGCCAACCATACCAACCTTACCAACCATGTCAACCTTACCAACCATGCCAACCATACCAACCATGTCAACCATACCAACCACATCAACCATACCAACCATAAGAAACATCCCAAACATACCAGCCATGACAATCATGCCAACCATGTCAACCATACCAACCACATTAACCATACCAACCATAAAAACATACCAGCCATACCAACCATACCAACCATACCAACTTTACCAACCATGCCAACCATACTAACCATACCAACCATACCAACCATGCCAACCATACCAACCATGACAACCATACCAAAAATGCCAACCATGTCAACCATACCAACCACATCAACCATACCAACCATACCAAACATACCAACCATACCAACCATACCAACCATACCAACCATACCAACCTTACCAACCATGACAACCATACCAACCATACCAAACATACCAACCACACCAACCATACCAACCATACCACCCATACTAAGCATACCAACCATACCAACCATACCAACTTCACCAACCATGCCAACCATACCAACCATACCAAGCTTACCAACCATGACAACCATACCAACCATGCCAACCATATCAACCATACCAACCATGTCAACCATGCCAACCATACCAACCACACCAACCTTACCAACCATACCAACCATACCAACCACACCAACCATACCAACCATACCAACCATGTCAACCATGCCAACCATACCAACCTTACCAACCTTACCAACCATGTCAACCTTACCAATTACATCAACCATACCACCCATACCAACCACACCAACCATACCAACCATGACAACCATACCAAAAATGCCAACCATGTCAACCATACCAACCACATCAACCATACCAACCATACCAAACATACCAACCATACCAACCATACCAACCATACCAACCATACCAACCTTACCAACCATGACAACCATACCAACCATACCAAACATACCAACCACACCAACCATACCAACCATACCAACCATACTAAGCATACCAACCATACCAACCATGTCAACCTTACCAACCACATCAACCATGCCAACCATACCAACCATGCGAACCATGTCAACCCTAGCAACCACATCAACCATACCAACCATACCAAATATACCAGCCATACAAACCATACCAACCATACCAACCTTACCAACCATACCAACCATACCAACCATACCAACCATACCAACCATGTCAACCATACCAACCACATCAACCATACCAACCACAGCAACCATACCAACCACACCAACCATACCAACCATATTAACCATACTAAGCATACCAACCATACCAACCATGCCAACCTTACCAACCATGTCAACCGTACCAATTACATCAACCATACCAACCATACCAACCACACCAACCATACCAACCATACCAAACATACCAACCACACCAACCATACCAACCATACCAAACATAGCAACCATACCCACCATACCAACCATACCAACCATACCAACCATAAAAACCATGCCAACCATGCAAATCATGTCAACCATACCAACCATACCAACCATACCAACCATACCAAACATACCAACCATACCAACCTACCAACCATGTCAACCATGCCAACCATACCAACCATATTAACCATACCAAACATGCCAACCATACCAACTACACCACCCATACCAAACAAACCAACCATACCAACCTTACCAACCATGCCAACCATACTAAACATACCAACCATTCCAACCATGCCAACCTTACCAACCATGTCAACCTTACCAACCACATCAACCATAACAACCACACCAACCATACCAACCATGCCAACCATACCAACCATGCCAACCATGTCAACCATACCAACCCCATCAACCATACCAACCATACCAAACATACCAACCATACCAAACATACCAACCACACCAACCATACCAACCATGCCAACCATACCAACATTATTAACCATACCAACCATGTCAACCATGCCAACCACACCAATCGTACCAACCTTACACACTATGCCAAACATACCAGCCATACCAACCATACCAACCATGCCAACCATGCAAACCATGTCAACCATACCAACCATACCAACCATACCAACCATACCAACCATACCAACCTTACCAACCATGTCAACCATGCCAACCATACCAACCATATTAACCATACCAACCATGTCAACCATGCCCACCACACCAACCGTACCAGGCTTACCAACCATGACAACCATACCAACCATGCCAACCATATACACTACACCACCCATACCAAACATACCAACCATAATAACCTTACCAACCATGCCAACCATACTAAACATACCAACCATACCAACCATGCCAACCTTACCAACCATGTCAACCTTACCAACCACATCAACCATACCAACCACACCAACCATACCAACCATACCAAACATACCAACCACACAACCATACCAACCATACCAACCATACTAAGCATACCAACCATACCAACCATGCCAACCTTAACAACCATGTCAACCTTACCAATTACATCAACCATACCAAACATACCAACCACACCAACCATACCAACCATACCAACCATACTAAGCATACCAACCATACCAACCATGCCAACCATACCAACCACATCAACCATACCAACCACACCAACCATACCAACCATACCAAACATACCAACCACACCAACCATGCCAACCATACCAACCATGCCAACCATGTCAACCATACCAACCACATCAACCATACCAACCATACCAACCATACCAAACATAAAAACCACACCAACTATACCAACCATACCAACCATACCAAACATACCAACCATACCCACCATACCAACCATACCAACCACATCAACCATACCAACCATACCAACCATGCAAACCATGTCAACCATACCAACCATACCAAGCTTACCAACCATGACAACCATACCAACCATACCAACAACACCAACCATGTCAACCATACCAACCACATCAACCATACCAACCACATCAACCATACCAACCATACCAACCATACCAAACATACCAACCACACCAACCATACCAACCATACCAACCATACTAAGCATACCAACCATACCAACCATGCCAACCTTACCAACCATGTCAACCTTACCAATTACATCAACCATACCAAACATACCAACCACACCACCCACACCAACCATACCAACCATACCAACCATACTAAGCATACCAACCATACCAACCATGCCAACCTTAACAACCATGTCAACCTTACCAATTACATCAACCATACCAAACATACCAACCACACCAACCATACCAACCATACCAACCATACTAAGCATACCAACCATACCAACCATGCCAACCATACCAACCACATCAACCATACCAACCACACCAACCATACCAACCATACCAAACATACCAACCACACCAACCATACCAACCATACCAACCATACTAAGCATACCAACCATACCAACCATGCCAACCTTACCAACCATGTCAACCTTACCAATTACATCAACCATACCAAACATACCAACCACACCACCCACACCAACCATACCAACCATACTAAGCATACCAACCATACTAAGCATACCAAATATACCAACCATGCCAACCATACCAACCACATCAACCATACCAACCACATCAACCATACCAACCATACCAAACATACCAACCATACCAACCTTACCAACATTACAACCATACCAACCATACCAAACATACCAGCCATACCAAACATACCAACCATACCAACCATGCCAACCATGCAAATTATGTCAACCATACCAACCATACCAAGCTTACCAACCATGACAACCATACCAACCATGACAACCATGACAACCATACCAACCATACCAAACATACCAGCCATACCAAACATACCAACCATACCAACCATACCAACCATACCAACCATACCAACCACATCAACCATACCAACCATACCAAACATACCAACCATACCAACCTTACCAACCATGACAACCATACCAACCATAATAAAACTTACCAGCCATACCAAACATACCAACCATACCAACCATGCCAACCATGCAAACCATGTCAACCATACCAACCATACCAAGCTTACCAACCATGACAACCATACCAACCATGCCAACCATATCAACTACACCACCCATACCAAACATACAAACCATACCAACCTTACCAACGATGCCAACAATACTAAACATACCAACCACATCAACCATACCAACCATACCAACCATACCAACCATACCAACCATACCAACCATACCAACCATACCAACCATACCAACCATACCAACCTTACCAACCATGTCAACCATGTCAACCATACCAACCACATCAACCATACCAACCATACCAAACATACCAAACGTACCAACCTTACCAACCATGACAACCATACCAACCATAATAAAACTTACCAGCCATACCAAACATACCAACCATACCAACCATGCCAACCATGCAAACCATGTCAACCATACCAACCATACCAAGCTTACCAACAATGACAACCATACCAACCATGCCAACCATATCAACTACACCACCCATACCAAACATACAAACCATACCAACCTTACCAACCATGCCAACCATACTAAACATACCAACCATACCAACCATGCTAACCATACCAACCATGCCAACCATGTCAACCATACCAACCGCATCAACCATACCAACCATACCAAACATACCAAACATACCAACCTTACCAACCATGACAACCATACCAACCATAATAAAACTTACCAGCCATACCAAACATACCAACCATACCAACCATGCCAACCATGCAAACCATGTCAACCATACCAACCATACCAAGCTTAACAAACCATGACAACCATACCAACCATGTTAACCATATCAACTACACCACCCATACCAAACATACAAACCATACCAACCTTACCAACCATGCCAACCATACTAAACATACCAACCATACCAACCATGCCAACCATATCAACTACACCACCCATACCAAACATACAAACCATACCAACCTTACCAACCATGCCAACCATACTAAACATACCAACCATACCAACCATGCTAACCATACCAACCATGCCAACCATGTCAACCATACCAACCACATCAACCATACCAACCATACCAAACATACCAAACATACCAACCTTACCAACCATGACAACCATACCAACCATAATAAAACTTACCAGCCATACCAAACATACCAACCATATTAACCATACCAACCATGTCAACCATGCCAACCACACCAACCGTACCAAGCTTACCAACCATGACAACCATACCAACTATGCCAACCATATCAACTACACCACCCATACCAAACATACCAACCATAATAACCTTACCAACCATGCCAACCATACTAAACATACCAACCATACCAACCATGCCAACCTTACCAACCATGTCAACCTTACCAACCACATCAACCATACAAACCACACCAACCATACCAACCATACCAAACATACCAACTACACAACCATACCAACCATACCAACCATACTAAGCATACCAACCATACCAACCATGCCAACCTTAACAACCATGTCAACCTTACCAATTACATCAACCATACCAAACATACCAACCACACCAACCATACCAACCATACCAACCATACTAAGCATACCAACCATACCAACCATGCCAACCATACCAACCACATCAACCATACCAACCACACCAACCATACCAACCATACCAAACATACCAACCACACCAACCATGCCAACCATACCAACCATGCCAACCATGTCAACCATACCAACCACATCAACCATACCAACCATACCAACCATACCAAACATAAAAACCACACCAACTATACCAACCATACCAACCATACCAAACATACCAACCATACCCACCATACCAACCATACCAACCACATCAACCATACCAACCATACCAACCATGCAAACCATGTCAACCATACCAACCATACCAAGCTTACCAACCATGACAACCATACCAACCATACCAACAACACCAACCATGTCAACCATACCAACCACATCAACCATACCAACCACATCAACCATACCAACCATACCAACCATACCAAACATACCAACCACACCAACCATACCAACCATACCAACCATACTAAGCATACCAACCATACCAACCATGCCAACCTTACCAACCATGTCAACCTTACCAATTACATCAACCATACCAAACATACCAACCACACCACCCACACCAACCATACCAACCATACCAACCATACTAAGCATACCAACCATACCAACCATGCCAACCTTAACAACCATGTCAACCTTACCAATTACATCAACCATACCAAACATACCAACCACACCAACCATACCAACCATACCAACCATACTAAGCATACCAACCATACCAACCATGCCAACCATACCAACCACATCAACCATACCAACCACACCAACCATACCAACCATACCAAACATACCAACCACACCAACCATACCAACCATACCAACCATACTAAGCATACCAATCATACCAACCATGCCAACCTTACCAACCATGTCAACCTTACCAATTACATCAACCATACCAAACATACCAACCACACCACCCACACCAACCATACCAACCATACTAAGCATACCAACCATACTAAGCATACCAAATATACCAACCATGCCAACCATACCAACCACATCAACCATACCAACCACACCAACCATACTAAGCATACCAACCATAACAACCATGCCAACCTTAACAACCATGTCAACTTTACCAATTACATCAACCATACCAAACATACCAACCACACCAACCATACCAACCATACCAACCATACTAAGCGTACCAACCATACCAACCATGCCAACCATACCAACCACATCAACCATACCAACCACACCAACCATACCAATCACAAAAACCATACCAACCATACCAACCATACTAAGCATACCAACCATACCAACCATGCCAACCTTACCAACCATGTCAACCGTACCAATTACATCAACCATACCAACCATACCAACCACACCAACCATACCAACCATACCAAACATAAAAACCACACCAACCATACCAACCATACCAACCATACCAAACATACCAACCATACCCACCATACCAACCATACCAACCACATCAACCATACCAACCATACCAACCATGCAAACCATGTCAACCATACCAACCATACCAAGCTTACCAACCATGACAACCATACCAACCATACCAACAACACCAACCATGTCAACCATACCAACCACATCAACCATACCAACCACATCAACCATACCAACCACACCAACCATAAGAACCATGCCAACCATACCAACCATATTAAACATACCAACCATACCAACTACACCACCCATACCAACCTTACCAACCATGTCAACCTTACCGACCACATCAATCATACCAACCACATCAACCATACCAACCTCATCAACCATACCAACCATGCCCACCATACTAAACATACCAACCATACCAACCATGCCAACCTTACCAACCATGTCAACCTTACCAGCCACATCAACCATACCAACCATACCAACCATACCAACCATGTCAACCATGCAAACCATACCAACCATGACAACCATACCAACCAAACCAACCATGTCAACCATACCAACCACATCAACCATACCAACCACACCAACCATACCAACCATACCAAACATACCAACCATACCAATCATACCAACCATGCCAACCATGCAAACCATGTCAACCATACCAACCATACCAAGCTTACCAACCATGACAACCATACCAACCATGCCAACCATAAAAACCATACCAACCATGTCAACCATACCAACCATACCAACCATACCGACCATACCGACCATACCAACCATACCAACCTTACCAGCCATGTCAACCATGCCAACCATACCAACTATATTAACCATACCAACCATGTCAACCATGCCAACCACACCAAGCTTACTAACCATGACAACCATACCAACCATGCCAACTATATCAACTACACCACCCATACCAAACATACAAACCACACCAACCTTACCAACGATGCCAACCATGTCAACCATACCAACCACATCAACCATACCAACCATACCAAACATACCAACCATACCAACCTTACCAACCATGACAACCATACTAAACATACCAACCATACCAACCATGCCAACCTTACCAACCATGTCAACCTTACCAACCACATCAACCATACCAACCATACCAACCACACCAACCATGTCAACCATACCAACCAAACCAACCATGTCAACCATACCAACCATACCAACCATACCAAACTTACCAACCATGCCAACCATACCAGCCATACCAAACATACCAACCATACCAACCATGCCAACCATGCAAACCATGACAACCATACCAACCATATCAACCACATCAACCATACCAACCTTACCAACCATGACAACCATACCAACCATACCAAACATACCAACCATACCAAACTTACCAACCATGCCAACCATACCAGCCATACCAAACATACCAAACATACCAACCTTACCAACCATGACAACCATACCAACCATAATAAAACTTACCAGCCATACCAAACATACCAACCATACCAACCATGCCAACCATGCAAACCATGTCAACCATACCAACCATACCAAGCTTAACAAACCATGACAACCATACCAACCATGCCAACCATATCAACTACACCACCCATACCAAACATACAAACCATACCAACCTTACCAACCATGCCAACCATACTAAACATACCAACCATACCAACCATGCCAACCATATCAACTACACCACCCATACCAAACATACAAACCATACCAACCTTACCAAACATGCCAACCATACTAAACATACCAACCATACCAACCATGCTAACCATACCAACCATGCCAACCATGTCAACCATACCAACCACATCAACCATACCAACCATACCAAACATACCAAACATACCAACCTTACCAACCATGACAACCATACCAACCATAATAAAACTTACCAGCCATACCAAACATACCAACCATATTAACCATACCAACCATGTCAACCATGCCAACCACACCAACCGTACCAAGCTTACCAACCATGACAACCATACCAACCATGCCAACCATATCAACTACACCACCCATACCAAACATACCAACCATAATAACCTTACCAACCATGCCAACCATACTAAACATACCAACCATACCAACCATGCCAACCTTACCAACCATGTCAACCTTACCAACCACATCAACCATACAAACCACACCAACCATACCAACCATACCAAACATACCAACTACACAACCATACCAACCATACCAACCATACTAAGCATACCAACCATACCAACCATGCCAACCTTAACAACCATGTCAACCTTACCAATTACATCAACCATACCAAACATACCAACCACACCAACCATACCAACCATACCAACCATACTAAGCATACCAACCATACCAACCATGCCAACCATACCAACCACATCAACCATACCAACCACACCAACCATACCAACCATACCAAACATACCAACCACACCAACCATGCCAACCATACCAACCATGCCAACCATGTCAACCATACCAACCACATCAACCATACCAACCATACCAACCATACCAAACATAAAAACCACACCAACCATACCAACCATACCAACCATACCAACCATACCCACCATACCAACCATACCAACCACATCAACCATACCAACCATACCAACCATGCAAACCATGTCAACCATACCAACCATACCAAGCTTACCAACCATGACAACCATACCAACCATACCAACAACACCAACCATGTCAACCATACCAACCACATCAACCATACCAACCACATCAACCATACCAACCATACCAACCATACCAAACATACCAACCACACCAACCATACCAACCATACCAACCATACCAACCATACTAAGCATATCAACCATACCAACCATGCCAACCTTACAAACCATGTCAACCTTACCAATTACATCAACCATACCAAACATACCAACCACACCACCCACACCAACCATACCAACCATACCAACCATACTAAGCATACCAACCATACCAACCATGCCAACCTTAACAACCATGTCAACCTTACCAATTACATCAACCATACCAAACATACCAACCACACCAACCATACCAACCATACCAACCATACTAAGCATACCAACCATACCAACCATGCCAACCATACCAACCACATCAACCATACCAACCACACCAACCATACCAACCATACCAAACATACCAACCACACCAACCATACAAACCATACCAACCATACTAAGCATACCAACCATACCAACCATGCCAACCTTACCAACCATGTCAACCTTACCAATTACATCAACCATACCAAACATACCAACCACACCACCCACACCAACCATACCAACCATACTAAGCATACCAACCATACTAAGCATACCAACCATACCAACCATGCCAACCATACCAACCACATCAACCATACCAACCACACCAACCATACTAAGCATACCAACCATAACAACCATGCCAACCTTAACAACCATGTCAACTTTACCAATTACATCAACCATACCAAACATACCAACCACACCAACCATACCAACCATACTAAGCGTACCAACCATACCAACCATGCCAACCATACCAACCACATCAACCATACCAACCACACCAACCATACCAATCACAAAAACCATACCAACCATACCAACCATACTAAGCATACCAACCATACCAACCATGCCAACCTTACCAACCATGTCAACCGTACCAATTACATCAACCATACCAACCATACCAACCACACCAACCATACCAACCATACCAAACATAAAAACCACACCAACCATACCAACCATACCAACCATACCAAACATACCAACCATACCCACCATACCAACCATACCAACCACATCAACCATACCAACCATACCAACCATGCAAACCATGTCAACCATACCAACCATACCAAGCTTACCAACCATGACAACCATACCAACCATACCAACAACACCAACCATGTCAACCATACCAACCACATCAACCATACCAACCACATCAACCATACCAACCACACCAACCATAAGAACCATGCCAACCATACCAACCATATTAAACATACCAACCATACCAACTACACCACCCATACCAACCTTACCAACCATGTCAACCTTACCGACCACATCAATCATACCAACCACATCAACCATACCAACCTCATCAACCATACCAACCATGCCCACGATACTAAACATACCAACCATACCAACCATGCCAACCTTACCAACCAAGTCAACCTTACCAGCCACATCAACCATACCAACCATACCAACCATACCAACCATGTCAACCATGCAAACCATACCAACCATGACAACCATACCAACCAAACCAACCATGTCAACCATACCAACCACATCAACCATACCAACCACACCAACCATACCAACCATACCAAACATACCAACCATACCAATCATACCAACCATGCCAACCATGCAAACCATGTCAACCATACCAACCATACCAAGCTTACCAACCATGACAACCATACCAACCATGCCAACCATAAAAACCATACCAACCATGTCAACCATACCAACCATACCAACCATACCGACCATACCGACCATACCAACCATACCAACCTTACCAGCCATGTCAACCATGCCAACCATACCAACTATATTAACCATACCAACCATGTCAACCATGCCAACCACACCAAGCTTACTAACCATGACAACCATACCAACCATGCCAACTATATCAACTACACCACCCATACCAAACATACAAACCACACCAACCTTACCAACGATGCCAACCATACTAAACATACCAACCATACCAACTATGCCAACCTGACCAACCATGTCAATCTTACCAACCACATCAACCATACCAACCATACCAACCACACCAACCATACCAACAATGCCAACCATGTCAACCATACCAACCACATCAACCATACCAACCATACCAAACATACCAACCATACCAACCTTACCAACCATGACAACCATACTAAACATACCAACCATACCAACCATGCCAACCTTACCAACCATGTCAACCTTACCAACCACATCAACCATACCAACCATACCAACCACACCAACCATGTCAACCATACCAACCAAACCAACCATGTCAACCATACCAACCATACCAACCATACCAAACTTACCAACCATGCCAACCATACCAGCCATACCAAACATACCAACCATACCAACCATGCCAACCATGCAAACCATGACAACCATACCAACCATATCAACCACATCAACCATACCAACCTTACCAACCATGACAACCATACCAACCATACCAAACATACCAGCCATACCAACCTTACCAACCATGCCAACCATACTAAACATACCAACCATACCAACCATACCAACCTTACCAACCATGCCAACCATACTAAACATACCAACCATACCAACCACACCAACCATACCAACCATGCCAACCATACCAACCATGCCAACCATGTCAACCATACCAACCACATCAACCATACCAACCATACCAAACATACCAACCATACCAACCTTACCAACATTACAACCATACCAACCATACCAAACATACCAGCCATACCAAACATACCAACCATACCAACCATGCCAACCATGCAAATTTTGTCAACCATACCAACCATACCAAGCTTACCAACCATGACAACCATACCAACCATGACAACCATGACAACCATACCAACCATACCAAACATACCAGCCATACCAAACATACCAACCATACCAACCATACCAACCATACCAACCACATCAACCATACCAACCATACCAAACATACCAGCCATACCAACCTTACCAACCATGACAACCATACCAACCATAATAAAACTTACCAGCCATACCAAACATACCAACCATACCAACCATGCCAACCATGCAAACCATGTCAACCATACCAACCATACCAAGCTTACCAACCATGACAACCATACCAACCATGCCAACCATATCAACTACACCACCCATACCAAACATACAAACCATACCAACCTTACCAACGATGCCAACAATACTAAACATACCAACCACATCAACCATACCAACCATACCAACCATACCAACCATACCAACCATACCAACCATACCAACCATACCAAACATACCAACCATACCAACCTTACCAAAAATGTCAACCATGTCAACCATACCAACCACATCAACCATACCAACCATACCAAACATACCAAACGTACCAACCTTACCAACCATGACAACCATACCAACCATAATAAAACTTACCAGCCATACCAAACATACCAACCATACCAACCATGCCAACCATGCAAACCATGTCAACCATACCAACCATACCAAGCTTACCAACCATGACAACCATACCAACCATGCCAACCATATCAACTACACCACCCATACCAAACATACAAACCATACCAACCTTACCAACCATGCCAACCATACTAAACATACCAACCATACCAACCATGCTAACCATACCAACCATGCCAACCATGTCAACCATACCAACCACATCAACCATACCAACCATACCAAACATACCAAACATACCAACCTTACCAACCATGACAACCATACCAACCATAATAAAACTTACCAGCCATACCAAACATACCAACCATACCAACCATGCCAACCATGCAAACCATGTCAACCATACCAACCATACCAAGCTTACCAACCATGACAACCATACCAACCATGCCAACCATATCAACTACACCACCCATACCAAACATACAAACCATACCAACCTTACCAACCATGCCAACCATACTAAACATACCAACCATACCAACCATGCCAACCATATCAACTACACCACCCATACCAAACATACAAACCATACCAACCTTACCAACCATGCCAACCATACTAAACATACCAACCATACCAACCATGCTAACCATACCAACCATGCCAACCATGTCAACCATACCAACCACATCAACCATACCACCCATACCAAACATACAAACCATACCAACCTTACCAACCATGCCAACCATACTAAACATACCAACCATACCAACCATGCTAACCATACCAACCATGCCAACCATATCAACTACACCACCCATACCAAACATACAAACCATACCAACCATACCAACCATGCCAACCATACCAACCATGCCAACCATACCAACCATGCCAACCATACCAACCATGCCAACCATGTCAAGCTTACCAACCACATCAACCATACCAACCACACCAACCATACCAACTTAGCCAACCATGCCAACCATACCAACCACACCACGCTTACCAACCATGACAACCATACCAACCATGCCAACCTTAACAACCATGTCAACCATACCAACCATACCAACCATGTCAACCTTACCATCCACATCAAATATACCACCCATACCAACCATACCAAGCATACCAAGCATACCAAGCATACCAAGCATACCAACCATACCAAGCATACCAAGCATACCAAGCATGTCAACCATACCAACCATGACAACCATACCAACCATGCCAACCATACCAACCATACCAACCATACCAACCATACCAACCATACCAAGCATACCTAGCAAACCAAGCATAATAAGCATACCAACCATACCAACCATGCCAACCATGTCAACCATACCAACCATGTCAACCTTACCAACCACATCAACCATACCACCCATACCAACCATACCAACCATACCAAGCATACCAAGAATACCAAGCATACCAAGCATACCAACCATACCAAGTATACCAAGCATACCAAGCATACCAAGCATACCAAGCATACCAAGCATACCAACCATACCAACCATGCCAACCATACCAACCTTACCAACCATGTCAACCATACCAACCATGCCAACCATACCAACCATGCCAACCATACCAACCATGCCAAAGATACCTACCATACCAACCATACCAAGCATACCAAGCATACCAAGCATACCAAGCATACCAACCATACCAACCATACCAACCTTACCAACCATGTCAACAATACCAACCATGCCAACCATACCAACCATGCCAACCATACCAACCATACCAACCATGCCAACCATGCCAACCATACCAAGCATACCAACCATACCAAGCATACCAAGCATACCAAGCATACCAACCATACCAAGCATACCAAGCATACCAACCATGCCAACCATACCAAGCTTACCAACCATGGCAACCATACCAACCATACCAACCTTACCAACCATGTCTACCATACCAACCATACCAACCATGTCAACCTTACCAACCACATCAACCATACCACCCATACCAAACATACCAACCATACCAACCTTACCAACCATGTCAACCATACCAACCATGTCAACCTTACCAACCACATCAACCATACCAACCATACCAACCACACCAACCATACCAACCATATCAACCATGTCAACCATGCCAACCATGTCAACCATACCAACCACATCAACCATACCAAACATACCAACCATACACACCGTACCAACCATGCCAACCATACCAGCCATACCAACCATACCAACCTTACCAACCATGCCAACTTCACCAACCGTGCCAACCATACCAAGCTTACCAACCATGACAACCATACCAACCATGCCAACCATATCAACCATATCAACCATACCAAGCTTACCAACCATGACAACCATACCAACCATGCCAACCATATTAACCATATCAACCATACCAACCATACCAACTTCACCAACCATGCCAACCATACCAACCATACCAAGCTTACCAACCATGAAAACCATACCAACCATACCAACCATGTCAACCTTACCAACCACATCAACCATACCAACCATACCAACCACACCAACCATACCAACCATACCAACCACACCAACCATACCAACCACACCACCCATACCAAACATACCAACCATACCAACCTTACCAACCATGCCAACCATACTAAACATACCAACCATACCAACCATGCTAACCATACCAACCATGCCAACCATGTCAACCATACCAACCACATCAACCATACCAAACATACCAACCATACACACCGTACCAACCATGCCAACCATACCAGCCATACCAACCATCCCAACCTTACCAACCATGCCAACTTCACCAACCATGCCAACCATACCAAGTTTACCAACCATGACAACCATACCAACCATGCCAACCATATCAACCATACCAAGCTTACCAACCATGACAACCATACCAGCCATGCCAACCATATAAACCATATGAACCATGTCAACCATGCCAACCATACCAACCACAACAACCATACCAATCATACCAACTTCACCAACCATGCCAACCATACCAAACATACCAAGCTTACCAACCATGACAACCATACCAACCATACCAACCTTACCAATCATGTCAACCATACCAACCATACCAACCATACCAACCATACCAACCATGTCAACCTTACCAACCACATCAACCATACCAACCATACCAACCACACCAACCATACCAACCATACCAACCACACCAACCATACCTACCATATCAACCACACCACCCATACCAAACATACCAACCATACCAACCTTACCAACCATGCCAACCATACTAAACATACCAACCATACCAACCATGCTAACCATACCAACCATGCCAACCATGTCAACCATACCAAACACATCAACCATACCAACTATACCAAACATACCAGCCATACCCACCATACCAACCTTACCAACCATGCCAACCATACTAAACATACCAACCATACCAACCATGCCAACCATACCAACCATTCCAACCATACCAACCATGCCAACCATACCTACCATGCCAACCATGTCAAGCTTACCAACCACATCAACCATACCAACCACACCAACCATACCAACTTCACCAACCATGCCAACCATACCAACCATACCAAGCTTACTAGCCATGACAACCATACCAACCATACCAACCTTACCAACCATGTCAACCTTACCAACCATGTCAACCATGTCAACCATACCAACCACACCAACCACACCAACCACACCAACCATACCAAAAATACCAACCATACCAACCATACCAAAAATGCCAACCATACCAACCATGTCAACTATGCCAACCATACCAACCATACTAACCATGCCAACCTTAACAACCATGCTAACCATACCAATCTTACCAACCATGCCAACCATACCAACCATGTGAACCAGACCAACCATACCAACCTTACCAACCATGTCAACCTTACCAACCATGTCAACCATGTCAACCATACCAACCACACCAACCACACCAACCACACCAACCATACCAAAAATACCAACCATACCAACCATACCAAAAATGCCAACCATACCAACCATGTCAACAATGCCAACCATACCAACCATACCAACCATACCAACCATACCAACCATGCCAACCATACCAACCGTACCAATCATACCAACCATACCAAGCCTACCAAGCATACCAAGCATACCAAGCATACCAAGCATACCAACCATACCAACCATGCCAACCATACCAACCTTACCAACCATGTCAACCATACCAACCATGCCAACCATACCAACCATACCAACCATACCAACCATACCAACCATGCCAACCATACCAACCATACCAACCATACCAACCATGCTAACCATACCAACCATACCAACCATACCAACCATACCAACCATACCAACCATGCCAACCATACCAACCATACCAACCATACCAACCATACCAACCTTACCAATCATGTCAACCATACCAACCATACCAACCATACCAACCATGTCAACCTTACCAACCACATCAACCATACCAACCATACCAACCACACAAACCATACCAACCATACCAACCACACCAACCATACAAAGCATACCAGGCATACCAAGCACACCAAGCATACCAACCATACCCAGCATACCAAGCATACCAAGCATACCAACCATACCAAGCATACCAAGCATACCAACCATACCAACCATGCCAACCATACCAACCTTACCAACCATACAAAGCATACCAAGCATACCAAGCATACCAACCATACCAATCATACCAAGCATACCAAGCATACCAACCATACCAACCATGCAAACCATACCAACCATGCCAACCATACCAACCATACCAACCATACCAACCATACCAACCATACCAAGCATACCAAGCATACCAACCATACAAAGCATACCAAGCATACCAAGCATACCAAGCATACCAACCATACCAACCATATAAACCATACCAACCATACCAAGCATACCAAGCATACCAAGCATACCAAGCATACCAACCATGCCAACCATACCAAGCATACCAAGCATACCAACCATACCAACCATGCCAACCTTACCAACCATGTTAACCATACCAAGCTTACCAACCATGACAACCATACCAACCATGCCAACCATATCAACCATACCAAGCTTACCAACCATGCCAACCTTACCAACCATGTCAACCATACCAAAAATACCAACCATGTCAACCTTACCAACCACATAAACCATACCACCCATACCAACCATACCAACCATACCAAGCATACCAAGCATACCAACCATACCAACCTTACCAACCATGCCAACTTCACCAACCATGCCAACCATACCAAGCTTACCAAAAATGACAACCATACCAACCATGCCAACCGTATCAACCATATCAACCATATCAACCATACCAAGCTTACCAACCATGACAACCATACCAACCATGACAACCATATCAACCATACCAACCATACCAACTTCACCAACCATGCCAACCATACCAACCATACCAAGCTTACCAACCATGAAAACCATACCAACCATACCAACCATGTCAACCTTACCAACCACTTCAACCATACCAACCATAAAAACCACACCAACCATACCAACCATACCAACCATACCAACCATACCAACCATGTCAACCATGCAAACCATACCAACCATGACAACCATACCAACCAAACCAAAAATGTCAACCATACCAACCACATCAACCATACCAACCACACCAACCATACCAACCATACCAAACATACCAACCATACCAATCATACCAACCATGCCAACCATGCAAACCATGTCAACCATACCAACCATACCAAGCTTACCAACCATGACAACCATACCAACCATGCCAACCATACCAACCATACCAACCATGTCAACCATACCAACCATACCAACCATACCGACCATACCGACCATACCAACCATACCAAAATTACCAGCCATGTCAACCATGCCAACCATACCAACTATATTAACCATACCAACCATGTCAACCATGCCAACCACACCAAGCTTACTAACCATGACAACCATACCAACCATGCCAACTATATCAACTACACCACCCATACCAAACATACAAACCACACCAACCTTACCAACGATGCCAACCATACTAAACATACCAACCATAAAAACTATGCCAACCTGACCAACCATGTCAATCTTACCAACCACATCAACCATACCAACCATACCAACCACACCAACCATACCAACAATGCCAACCATGTCAACCATACCAACCACATCAACCATACCAACCATACCAAACATACCAACCATACCAAACTTACCAACCATGCCAACCATACCAGCCATACCAAACATACCAACCATACCAACCATGCCAACCATGCAAACCATGACAACCATACCAACCATATCAACCACATCAACCATACCAACCTTACCAACCATGACAACCATACCAACCATACCAAACATACCAGCCATACCAACCTTACCAACCATGCCAACCATACTAAACATACCAACCATACCAACCATACCAACCTTACCAACCATGCCAACCATACTAAACATACCAACCATACCAACCACACCAACCATACCAACCATGCCAACCATACCAACCATGCCAACCATGTCAACCATACCAACCACATCAACCATACCAACCATACCAAACATACCAACCATACCAACCTTACCAACATTACAACCATACCAACCATACCAAACATACCAGCCATACCAAACATACCAACCATACCAACCATGCCAACCATGCAAATTTTGTCAACCATACCAACCATACCAAGCTTACCAACCATGACAACCATACCAACCATGACAACCATGACAACCATACCAACCATACCAAACATACCAGCCATACCAAACATACCAACCATACCAACCATACCAACCATACCAACCACATCAACCATACCAACCATACCAAACATACCAGCCATACCAACCTTACCAACCATGACAACCATACCAACCATAATAAAACTTACCAGCCATACCAAACATACCAACCATACCAACCATGCCAACCATGCAAACCATGTCAACCATACCAACCATACCAAGCTTACCAACCATGACAACCATACCAACCATGCCAACCATATCAACTACACCACCCATACCAAACATACAAACCATACCAACCTTACCAACGATGCCAACAATACTAAACATACCAACCACATCAACCATACCAACCATACCAACCATACCAACCATATCAACCATACCAACCATACCAACCATACCAACCTTACCAAAAATGTCAACCATGTCAACCATACCAACCACATCAACCATACCAACCATACCAAACATACCAAACGTACCAACCTTACCAACCATGACAACCATACCAACCATAATAAAACTTACCAGCCATACCAAACATACCAACCATACCAACCATGCCAACCATGCAAACCATGTCAACCATACCAACCATACCAAGCTTACCAACCATGACAACCATACCAACCATGCCAACCATATCAACTACACCACCCATACCAAACATACAAACCATACCAACCTTACCAACCATGCCAACCATACTAAACATACCAACCATACCAACCATGCTAACCATACCAACCATGCCAACCATGTCAACCATACCAACCACATCAACCATACCAACCATACCAAACATACCAAACATACCAACCTTACCAACCATGACAACCATACCAACCATAATAAAACTTACCAGCCATACCAAACATACCAACCATACCAACCATGCCAACCATGCAAACCATGTCAACCATACCAACCATACCAAGCTTACCAACCATGACAACCATACCAACCATGCCAACCATATCAACTACACCACCCATACCAAACATACAAACCATACCAACCTTACCAACCATGCCAACCATACTAAACATACCAACCATACCAACCATGCCAACCATATCAACTACACCACCCATACCAAACATACAAACCATACCAACCTTACCAACCATGCCAACCATACTAAACATACCAACCATACCAACCATGCTAACCATACCAACCATGCCAACCATGTCAACCATACCAACCACATCAACCATACCACCCATACCAAACATACAAACCATACCAACCTTACCAACCATGCCAACCATACTAAACATACCAACCATACCAACCATGCTAACCATACCAACCATGCCAACCATATCAACTACACCACCCATACCAAACATACAAACCATACCAACCATACCAACCATGCCAACCATACCAACCATGCCAACCATACCAACCATGCCAACCATACCAACCATGCCAACCATGTCAAGCTTACCAACCACATCAACCATACCAACCACACCAACCATACCAACTTAGCCAACCATGCCAACCATACCAACCACACCACGCTTACCAACCATGACAACCATACCAACCATGCCAACCTTAACAACCATGTCAACCATACCAACCATACCAACCATGTCAACCTTACCATCCACATCAAATATACCACCCATACCAACCATACCAAGCATACCAAGCATACCAAGCATACCAAGCATACCAACCATACCAAGCATACCAAGCATACCAAGCATACCAAGCATGTCAACCATACCAACCATGCCAACCATACCAACCATGCCAACCATACCAACCATACCAACCATACCAACCATACCAACCATACCAAGCATACCTAGCAAACCAAGCATAATAAGCATACCAACCATACCAACCATGCCAACCATGTCAACCATACCAACCATGTCAACCTTACCAACCACATCAACCATACCACCCATACCAACCATACCAACCATACCAAGCATACCAAGAATACCAAGCATACCAAGCATACCAACCATACCAAGTATACCAAGCATACCAAGCATACCAAGCATACCAAGCATACCAAGCATACCAACCATACCAACCATACCAACCATGCCAACCATACCAACCTTACCAACCATGTCAACCATACCAACCATGCCAACCATACCAACCATGCCAACCATACCAACCATGCCAAAGATACCTACCATACCAACCATACCAAGCATACCAAGCATACCAAGCATACCAAGCATACCAACCATACCAACCATACCAACCTTACCAACCATGTCAACAATACCAACCATGCCAACCATACCAACCATGCCAACCATACCAACCATACCAACCATGCCAACCATGCCAACCATACCAAGCATACCAACCATACCAAGCATACCAAGCATACCAAGCATACCAACCATACCAAGCATACCAAGCATACCAACCATGCCAACCATACCAAGCTTACCAACCATGGCAACCATACCAACCATACCAACCTTACCAACCATGTCTACCATACCAACCATACCAACCATGTCAACCTTACCAACCACATCAACCATACCACCCATACCAAACATACCAACCATACCAACCTTACCAACCATGTCAACCATACCAACCATGTCAACCTTACCAACCACATCAACCATACCAACCATACCAACCACACCAACCATACCAACCATATCAACCATGTCAACCATGCCAACCATGTCAACCATACCAACCACATCAACCATACCAAACATACCAACCATACACACCGTACCAACCATGCCAACCATACCAGCCATACCAACCATACCAACCTTACCAACCATGCCAACTTCACCAACCGTGCCAACCATACCAAGCTTACCAACCATGACAACCATACCAACCATGCCAACCATATCAACCATATCAACCATACCAAGCTTACCAACCATGACAACCATACCAACCATGCCAACCATATTAACCATATCAACCATACCAACCATACCAACTTCACCAACCATGCCAACCATACCAACCATACCAAGCTTACCAACCATGAAAACCATACCAACCATACCAACCATGTCAACCTTACCAACCACATCAACCATACCAACCATACCAACCACACCAACCATACCAACCATACCAACCACACCAACCATACCAACCACACCACCCATACCAAACATACCAACCATACCAACCTTACCAACCATGCCAACCATACTTAACATACCAACCATACCAACCATGCTAACCATACCAACCATGCCAACCATGTCAACCATACCAACCACATCAACCATACCAAACATACCAACCATACACACCGTACCAACCATGCCAACCATACCAGCCATACCAACCATCCCAACCTTACCAACCATGCCAACTTCACCAACCATGCCAACCATACCAAGTTTACCAACCATGACAACCATACCAACCATGCCAACCATATCAACCATACCAAGCTTACCAACCATGACAACCATACCAGCCATGCCAACCATATAAACCATATGAACCATGTCAACCATGCCAACCATACCAACCACAACAACCATACCAATCATACCAACTTCACCAACCATGCCAACCATACCAAACATACCAAGCTTACCAACCATGACAACCATACCAACCATACCAACCTTACCAATCATGTCAACCATACCAACCATACCAACCATACCAACCATACCAACCATGTCAACCTTACCAACCACATCAACCATACCAACCATACCAACCACACCAACCATACCAACCATACCAACCACACCAACCATACCTACCATATCAACCACACCACCCATACCAAACATACCAACCATACCAACCTTACCAACCATGCCAACCATACTAAACATACCAACCATACCAACCATGCTAACCATACCAACCATGCCAACCATGTCAACCATACCAAACACATCAACCATACCAACTATACCAAACATACCAGCCATACCCACCATACCAACCTTACCAACCATGCCAACCATACTAAACATACCAACCATACCAACCATGCCAACCATACCAACCATTCCAACCATACCAACCATGCCAACCATACCTACCATGCCAACCATGTCAAGCTTACCAACCACATCAACCATACCAACCACACCAACCATACCAACTTCACCAACCATGCCAACCATACCAACCATACCAAGCTTACTAGCCATGACAACCATACCAACCATACCAACCTTACCAACCATGTCAACCTTACCAACCATGTCAACCATGTCAACCATACCAACCACACCAACCACACCAACCATACCAAAAATACCAACCATACCAACCATACCAAAAATGCCAACCATACCAACCATGTCAACTATGCCAACCATACCAACCATACTAACCATGCCAACCTTAACAACCATGCTAACCATACCAATCTTACCAACCATGCCAACCATACCAACCATGTGAACCAGACCAACCATACCAACCTTACCAACCATGTCAACCATGTCAACCATACCAACCACACCAACCATACCAACAATACCAACAATACCAACCATACCAACCATGCCAACAATGCCAACCATACCAACCATACCAACCATACCAACCATACCAACCATGCCAACCATACCAACCGTACCAATCATACCAACCATACCAAGCCTACCAAGCATACCAAGCATACCAAGCATACCAAGCATACCAACCATACCAACCATGCCAACCATACCAACCTTACCAATCATGTCAACCATACCAACCATGCCAACCATACCAACCATACCAACCATACCAACCATACCAACCATGCCAACCATACCAACCATACCAACCATACCAACCATGCTAACCATACCAACCATACCAACCATACCAACCATACCAACCATGCCAACCATACCAACCATACCAACCATACCAACCATACCAACCTTACCAATCATGTCAACCATACCAACCATACCAACCATACCAACCATGTCAACCTTACCAACCACATCAACCATACCAACCATACCAACCACACAAACCATACCAACCATACCAACCACACCAACCATACAAAGCATACCAGGCATACCAAGCACACCAAGCATACCAACCATACCCAGCATACCAAGCATACCAAGCATACCAACCATACCAAGCATACCAAGCATACCAACCATACCAACCATGCCAACCATACCAACCTTACCAACCATACAAAGCATACCAAGCATACCAAGCATACCAACCATACCAATCATACCAAGCATACCAAGCATACCAACCATACCAACCATGCAAACCATACCAACCATGCCAACCATACCAACCATACCAACCATACCAACCATACCAACCATACCAAGCATACCAAGCATACCAACCATACAAAGCATACCAAGCATACCAAGCATACCAAGCATACCAACCATACCAACCATATAAACCATACCAACCATACCAAGCATACCAAGCATACCAAGCATACCAACCATGCCAACCATACCAAGCATACCAAGCATACCAACCATACCAACCATGCCAACCTTACCAACCATGTTAACCATACCAAGCTTACCAACCATGACAACCATACCAACCATGCCAACCATATCAACCATACCAAGCTTACCAACCATGCCAACCTTACCAACCATGTCAACCATACCAAAAATACCAACCATGTCAACCTTACCAACCACATAAACCATACCACCCATACCAACCATACCAACCATACCAAGCATACCAAGCATACCAACCATACCAACCTTACCAACCATGCCAACTTCACCAACCATGCCAACCATACCAAGCTTACCAAAAATGACAACCATACCAACCATGCCAACCGTATCAACCATATCAACCATATCAACCATACCAAGCTTACCAACCATGACAACCATACCAACCATGACAACCATATCAACCATACCAACCATACCAACTTCACCAACCATGCCAACCATACCAACCATACCAAGCTTACCAACCATGAAAACCATACCAACCATACCAACCATGTCAACCTTACCAACCACTTCAACCATACCAACCATAAAAACCACACCAACCATACCAACCATACCAACCATACCAACCATGTCAACCATGCAAACCATACCAACCATGACAACCATACCAACCAAACCAACCATGTCAACCATACCAACCACATCAACCATACCAACCACACCAACCATACCAACCATACCAAACATACCAACCATACCAATCATACCAACCATGCCAACCATGCAAACCATGTCAACCATACCAACCATACCAAGCTTACCAACCATGACAACCATACCAACCATGCCAACCATACCAACCATACCAACCATGTCAACCATACCAACCATACCAACCATACCGACCATACCGACCATACCAACCATACCAACCTTACCAGCCATGTCAACCATGCCAACCATACCAACTATATTAACCATACCAACCATGTCAACCATGCCAACCACACCAAGCTTACTAACCATGACAACCATACCAACCATGCCAACTATATCAACTACACCACCCATACCAAACATACAAACCACACCAACCTTACCAACGATGCCAACCATACTAAACATACCAACCATACCAACTATGCCAACCTGACCAACCATGTCAATCTTACCAACCACATCAACCATACCAACCATACCAACCACACCAACCATACCAACAATGCCAACCATGTCAACCATACCAACCACATCAACCATACCAACCATACCAAACATACCAACCATACCAACCTTACCAACCATGACAACCATACTAAACATACCAACCATACCAACCATGCCAACCTTACCAACCATGTCAACCTTACCAACCACATCAACCATACCAACCATACCAACCACACCAACCATGTCAACCATACCAACCAAACCAACCATGTCAACCATACCAACCATACCAACCATACCAAACTTACCAACCATGCCAACCATACCAGCCATACCAAACATACCAACCATACCAACCATGCCAACCATGCAAACCATGACAACCATACCAACCATATCAACCACATCAACCATACCAACCATACCAAACATACCAACCATACCAACCTTACCAACCATGACAACCATACCAACCATACCAAACATACCAGCCATACCAACCTTACCAACCATGCCAACCATACTAAACATACCAACCATACCAACCATACCAACCTTACCAACCATGCCAACCATACTAAACATACCAACCATACCAACCACACCAACCATACCAACCATGCCAACCATACCAACCATGCCAACCATGTCAACCATACCAACCACATCAACCATACCAACCATACCAAACATACCAACCATACCAACCTTACCAACATTACAACCATACCAACCATACCAAACATACCAGCCATACCAAACATACCAACCATACCAACCATGCCAACCATGCAAATTTTGTCAACCATACCAACCATACCAAGCTTACCAACCATGACAACCATACCAACCATGACAACCATGACAACCATACCAACCATACCAAACATACCAGCCATACCAAACATACCAACCATACCAACCATACCAACCATACCAACCATACCAACCACATCAACCATACCAACCATACCAAACATACCAAACATACCAGCCATACCAACCTTACCAACCATGACAATCATACCAACCATAATAAAACTTACCAGCCATACCAAACATACCAACCATACCAACCATGCCAACCATGCAAACCATGTCAACCATACCAACCATACCAAGCTTACCAACCATGACAACCATACCAACCATACCAACCATACCAACCATACCAAGCATACCAAGCAAACCAAGCAAACCAAGCATAATAAGCATACCAACCATACCAACCATGCCAACCATGTCAACCATACCAACCATGTCAACCTTACCAACCACATCAACCATACCACCCATACCAACCATACCAACCATACCAAGCATACCAAGCATACCAAGCATACCAAGCATACCAACCATACCAAGTATACCAAGCATACCAAGCATACCAAGCATACCAAGCATACCAACCATACCAACCATACCAAACATACCAAACGTACCAACCTTACCAACCATGACAACCATACCAACCATAATAAAACTTACCAGCCATACCAAACATACCAACCATACCAACCATGCCAACCATGCAAACCATGTCAACCATACCAACCATACCAAGCTTACCAACCATGACAACCATACCAACCATGCCAACCATATCAACTACACCACCCATACCAAACATACAAACCATACCAACCTTACCAACCATGCCAACCATACTAAACATACCAACCATACCAACCATGCTAACCATACCAACCATGCCAACCATGTCAACCATACCAACCACATCAACCATACCAACCATACCAAACATACCAAACATACAAACCTTACCAACCATGACAACCATACCAACCATAATAAAACTTACCAGCCATACCAAACATACCAACCATACCAACCATGCCAACCATGCAAACCATGTCAACCATACCAACCATACCAAGCTTACCAACCATGACAACCATACCAACCATGCCAACCATATCAACTACACCACCCATACCAAACATACAAACCATACCAACCTTACCAACCATGCCAACCATACTAAACATACCAACCATACCAACCATGCCAACCATATCAACTACACCACCCATACCAAACATACAAACCATACCAACCTTACCAACCATGCCAACCATACTAAACATACCAACCATACCAACCATGCTAACCATACCAACCATGCCAACCATGTCAACCATACCAACCACATCAACCATACCACCCATACCAAACATACAAACCATACCAACCTTACCAACCATGCCAACCATACTAAACATACCAACCATACCAACCATGCTAACCATACCAACCATGCCAACCATATCAACTACACCACCCATACCAAACATACAAACCATACCAACCATACTAAACATACCAACCATACCAACCATGCCAACCATACCAACCATGCCAACCATACCAACCATGCCAACCATACCAACCATGCCAACCATGTCAAGCTTACCAACCACATCAACCATACCAACCACACCAACCATACCAACTTAGCCAACCATGCCAACCATACCAACCACACCACGCTTACCAACCATGACAACCATACCAACCATGCCAACCTTAACAACCATGTCAACCATACCAACCATACCAACCATGTCAACCTTACCATCCACATCAAATATACCACCCATACCAACCATACCAACCATACCAAGCATACCAAGCATACCAAGCATACCAAGCATACCAACCATACCAAGCATACCAAGCATACCAAGCATACCAAGCATGTCAACCATACCAACCATGCCAACCATACCAACCATGCCAACCATACCAACCATACCAACCATACCAACCATACCAACCATACCAAGCATACCAAGCAAACCAAGCATAATAAGCATACCAACCATACCAACCATGCCAACCATGTCAACCATACCAACCATGTCAACCTTACCAACCACATCAACCATACCACCCATACCAACCATACCAACCATACCAAGCATACCAAGCATACCAAGTATACCAAGCATACCAAGCATACCAAGCATACCAAGCATACCAACCATACCAACCATGCCAACCATACCAACCTTACCAACCATGTCAACCATACCAACCATGCCAACCATACCAACCATACCAACCATGCCAAAGATACCTACCATACCAACCATACCAAGCATACCAAGCATACCAAGCATACCAAGCATACCAACCATACCAACCATACCAACCATACCAACCTTACCAACCATGTCAACCATACCAACCATGCCAACCATACCAACCATGCCAACCATACCAACCATACCAACCATGCCAACCATGCCAACCATACCAACCATACCAACCATACCAACCATGCCAACCATACCAACCATGCCAACCATACCAACCATACCAACCATTCCAACCATGCGAACCATACCAACCATACCAACCATACCAACCATACCAAGCATACCAACCATACAAAGCATACTAAGCATACCAAGCATACCAACCATACCAAGCATACCAAGCATACCAAGCATACCAACCATACCAAGCATACCAAGCATACCAACCATGCCAACCATACCAAGCTTACCAACCATGGCAACCATACCAACCATACCAACCTTACCAACCATGTCTACCATACCAACCATACCAACCATGTCAACCTTACCAACCACATCAACCATACCACCCATACCAAACATACCAACCATACCAACCTTACCAACCATGTCAACCATACCAACCATGTCAACCTTACCAACCACATCAACCATACCAACCATACCAACCACACCAACCATACCAACCATATCAACCAGGTCAACCATACCAACCATGTCAACCTTACCAACCACATCAACCATACAAACCATGCCAATCATATCAACCATGCCAACCATGTCAACCATACCAACCACATCAACCATACCAAACATACCAACCATACACACCGTACCAACCATGCCAACCATACCAGCCATACCAACCATACCAATCTTACCAACCATGCCAACTTCACCAACCGTGCCAACCATACCAAGCTTACCAACCATGACAACCATACCAACCATGCCAACCATATCAACCATATCAACCATACCAAGCTTACCAACCATGACAACCATACCAACCATGCCAACCATATCAACCATATCAACCATACCAACCATACCAACTTCACCAACCATGCCAACCATACCAACCATACCAAGCTTACCAACCATGAAAACCATACCAACCATACCAACCATGTCAACCTTACCAACCACATCAACCATACCAACCATACCAACCACACCAACCATACCAACCATACCAACCACACCAACCATACCAACCACACCACCCATACCAAACATACCAACCATACCAACCTTACCAACCATGCCAACCATACTAAACATACCAACCATACCAACCATGCTAACCATACCAACCATGCCAACCATGTCAACCATACCAACCACATCAACCATACCAAACATACCAACCATACACACCGTACCAACCATGCCAACCATACCAGCCATACCAACCATCCCAACCTTACCAACCATGCCAACTTCACCAACCATGCCAACCATACCAAGTTTACCAACCATGACAACCATACCAACCATGCCAACCATATAAACCATATGAACCATGTCAACCATGCCAACCATACCAACCACAACAACCATACCAATCATACCAACTTCACCAACCATGCCAACCATACCAAACATACCAAGCTTACCAACCATGACAACCATACCAACCATACCAACCTTACCAATCTTGTCAACCATACCAACCATACCAACCATACCAACCATGTCAACCTTACCAACCACACCAACCATACCAACCATACCAACCACACCAACCATACCAACCATACCAACCACACCAACCATACCTACCATATCAACCACACCACCCATACCAAACATACCAACCATACCAACCTTACCAACCATGCCAACCATACTAAACATACCAACCATACCAACCATGCTAACCATACCAACCATGCCAACCATGTCAACCATACCAAACACATCAACCATACCAACTATACCAAACATACCAGCCATACCCACCATACCAACCTTACCAACCATGCCAACCATACTAAACATACCAACCATACCAACCATGCCAACCATACCAACCATTCCAACCATACCAACCATGCCAACCATACCTACCATGCCAACCATTCCAACCATGCGAACCATACCACCCATACCAACCATACCAACCATACCAACCATACCAACCTTACCAACCATGTCTACCATACCAACCATGTCAACCTTACCAACCACATCAACCATACCACCCATACCAAACATACCAACCATACCAACCATGCCAACCATACCAACCGTACCAATCATACCAACCATATCAAGCATACCAAGCATACCAAGCATACCAACCATACCAACCATGCCAACCATACCAACCTTACCAACCATGTCAACCATACCAACCATGCCAACCATACCAACCATACCAACCATACCAACCATACCAAGCATACCAAGCATACCAAGCATACCAAGCATACCAACCATACCAACCATACCAACCATACCAACCTTACCAACCATGTCAACCATACCAACCATGCCAACCATACCAACCATGCCAACCATACCAACCATACCAACAATGCCAACCATGCCAACCATACCAACCATACCAACCATACCAACCATGCCAACCATACCAACCATGCCAACCATACCAACCATACCAACCATTCCAACCATGCGAACCATACCACCCATACCAACCATACCAACCATACCAACCATACCAACCTTACCAACCATGTCTACCATACCAACCATGTCAACTTTACCAACCACATCAACCATAGCACCCATACCAAACATACCAACCATACCAACCATACCAACCATGTCAACTATGCCAACCATACCAACCATACTAACCATGCCAACCTTAACAACCATGCTAACCATACCAATCTTACCAACCATGCCAACCATACCAACCATGTGAACCAGACCAACCATACCAACCTTACCAACCATGTCAACCATGTCAACCATACCAACCACACCAACCATACCAACAATACCAACCATACCAACCATACCAACCATGCCAACAATGCCAACCATACCAACCATACCAACCATACCAACCATACCAACCATGCCAACCATACCAACCGTACCAATCATACCAACCATATCAAGCATACCAAGCATACCAAGCATACCAACCATACCAACCATGCCAACCATACCAACCTTACCAACCATGTCAACCATACCAACCATGCCAACCATACCAACCATACCAACCATGCCAACCATACCAACCATACCAACCATACCATCCATGCTAACCATACCAACCATACCAACCATACCAACCATACCAACCATGCCAACCATACCAACCATACCAACCATACCAACCATACCAACCATACCAACCATACCAACCTTACCAATCATGTCAACCATACCAACCATACCAACCATACCAACCATGTCAACCTTACCAACCACATCAACCATACCAACCATACCAACCACACCAACCATACCAACCATACCAACCACACCAACCATACAAAGCATACCAGGCATACCAAGCACACCAAGCATACCAACCATACCCAGCATACCAAGCATACCAAGCATACCAACCATACCAAGCATACCAAGCATACCAACCATACCAACCATGCCAACCATACCAACCTTACCAACCATACAAAGCATACCAAGCATACCAAGCATACCAACCATACCAAGCATACCAAGCATACCAAGCATACCAAGCATACCAACCATACCAACCATGCAAACCATACCAACCATGTAAACCATACCAACCATACCACCCATACCAACCATACCAAGCATACCAAGCATACCAACCATACAAAGCATACCAAGCATACCAAGCATACCAAGCATACCAAGCATACCAACCATACCAACCATATAAACCATACCAACCATGCCAACCATGCCAACCATACCAACCATACCAACCATACCAAGCATACCAAGCATACCAAGCATACCAAGCATACCAAGCATACCAAGCATACCAAGCATACCAAGCATACCAACCATGCCAACCATACCAAGCATACCAAGCATACCAAGCATACCAACCATACCAACCATGCCAACCTTACTAACCATGTTAACCATACCAAGCTTACCAACCATGACAACCATACCAACCATGCCAACCATATCAACCATACCAAGCTTACCAACCATGCCAACCTTACCAACCATGTCAACCATATCAAAAATACCAACCATGTCAACCTTACCAACCACATAAACCATACCACCCATACCAACCATACCAACCATACCAAGCATACCAAGCATACCAACCATACCAACCTTACCAACCATGCCAACTTCACCAACCATGCCAACCATACCAATCTTACCAATAATGACAACCATACCAACCATGCCAACCATATCAACCATATCAACCATATCAACCATACCAAGCTTACCAACCATGACAACCATACCAACCATGACAACCATATCAACCATACCAACCATACCAACTTCACCAACCATGCCAACCATACCAACCATACCAAGCTTACCAACCATGAAAACCATACCAACCATACCAACCATGTCAACCTTACCAACCACTTCAACTATACCAACCATAAAAACCACACCAACCATACCAACCATACCAACCATACCAACCACACCAACCATACCAACCACACCACTCATACCAAACATACCAACCATACCAACCTTACCAACCATGCCAACCATACTAAACATACCAACCATACCAACCATGCTAACCATACCAACCATGCCAACCATGTCAACCATACCAACCACATCAACCATACCAAACATACCAACCATACACACCGTACCAACAATGCCAACCATACCAGCCATACCAACCATACCAACCTTACCAACCATGCCAACTTCACCAACCATGCCAACCATACCAAGCTTACCAACAATGACAACCATACCAAACATACCAAACATACCAAGTTTACCAACCATGACAACCATACCAACATTACCAACCATGTCAACCATACCAAGCATACCAACCATAGCAACCATACCAACCATGTCAACCTTACCAACCACATCAACCATACCAACCATACCAACCACACCAACCATACCTACCATGTCAACTTTACCAACCACATCAACCATACCACCCATAAAAACCATACCAAGCATACCAAGCGTACCAAGCATACCAAGCTTACCAAGCATACCAACCATACCAAGCATACCAAGCATACCAAGCATACCAAGCATACCAAGCATACCAACCATACCAACCATACCAACCATTCCAACCATACCAACCATACCAACCATACCAACCATACCAACCATACCAAGCATACCAAGCATACCAACCATACCAAGCATACCAACCATACCAAGCTTACCAACCACATCAACCATACCACCCATACCAACCATACCAATCATACCAAGCATACCAAGCATACCAAGCATACCAACCATACCAAGCATACCAAGCATACCAACCATACCAAGCATACCAACCATGTCAATCTTACCAACCACATCAACCATACCACCCATACCAACCATACCAAGCATACCAAGCATACCAAGCATACCAATCATACCAACCATACCAAGCATACCAAGCATACCAACCATACCAAGCATACCAAGCATACCAACCATACCAAGCATACCAACCATACCAAGCTTACCAACCATGACAACCATACCAACCATGCCAACCTTACCAACCATGTCAACCATACCAACCATGCCAACCATACCAACCATGTCAACCTTACCAACCACATCAACCATACCACCCATACCAACCATATAAAACCATACCAAGCATACCAAGCATACCAAGCATACCAAGCATACCAAGCATACCAACCATACCAAGCATACCAACCATGCCAACCATACCAACCTTACCAACCATGTCAACCATACCAACCATGCCAACCATACCAACCATGCCAACCATACCAACCATACCAACCATACCAACCATACCAACCATACCAAGCATACCAAGCATACCAAGCATACCAAGCATACCAAGCATACCAAGCACACCAAGCATACCAACCATACCAACCATGCCAACCATACTAACCTTACCAACCATGTCAACCATACCAACCATGCCAACCATACCAACCATGCCAACCATACCAACCATACCAACCATACCAACCATACCAACCATACCAACCATGCCAACCATGCCAACCATACCAACCATACCAACCATACCAACCATACCAACCATGCCAACCATACCAACCATACCAACCATACCAACCATGCCAACCATACCAACCATACCAACCATGCCAACCATACCAACCATACCAACCATACCAACCATACCAACCGTACCAAGCATACCAACCATACCAACCATACCAACCATTCCAACCATGCCAACCATACCAACCATACCAACCATACCAACCATACCAACCATACCAAGCATACCAACCATACAAAGCATACTAAGCATACCAAGCATACCAACCATACCAAGCATACCAAGCATACCAAGCATACCAACCATACCAAGCATACCAAGAATACCAACCATGCCAACCATGCCAACCATACCAAGCTTACCAACCATGACAACCATACCAACCATACCAACCTTACCAACCATGTCAACCATACCAACCATGCCAACCATACCAACCATGCCAACCATACCAACCATAATAACCATACCAACCTTACCAACCATGTCAACCATGCCAACCATACCAACCACACCAACCATACCAACAATACCAACCATACCAACCATACCAACCATGCCAACCATACCAACCATACCAACCATACCAACCATGCCAACCATACCAACCATACCAACCGTACCAATCATACCAACCATACCAACCATACCAACCATGCCAACCATACCAACCATACCAACCATACCAACCATACCAACCGTACCAAGCATACCAACCATACCAACAATACCAACCATTCCAACCATGCCAACCATACCAACCATACCAACCATACCAACCATACCAAGCATACCAACCATACAAAGCATACTAAGCATACCAAGCATACCAACCATACCAAGCATACCAAGCATACCAAGCATACCAACCATACCAAGCATACCAACCATGCCAACCATACCAAGCTTACCAACCAAGACAACCATACCAACCATACCAACCCTGCCAACCATATCAACCATACCAACCATACCAACCATGCCAACCATACCAACCATACCAACCATACCAACCATGCCAACCATATCAACCATACGAACCATGTCAACCATGCCAACCATACCAACCACACCAACCTTACCAACCATACCAACCATACCAACCACACCAACCATACCAACTGCACCAACCATACCAAGCTTACCAACCATGTCAACAATGTCAACCATACCAACCACACCAACCACACCAACCACACCAACCATACCAACCGTACCAAGCAAACCAACCATACCAACCATACCAACCATGCCAGCCATACCAACCATACCAACCATACCAACCATACCAACCATGCCAAGCATACCAACCATGCCAACCATACCAACCATACCAACCATGCCAACCATACCAACCATACCAACCATACCAACCATACCAAGCATACCAACCATGTCAACCTTACCAACCACATCAACCATACCACCCATACCAACCATACCAACCATACCAAGCATACCAAGCATACCAAGCATACCAATCATACCAACCATACCAAGCATACCAAGCATACCAACCATACCAAGTATACCAAGCATACCAAACATACCAAGCATACCAACCATGTCAACCTTACCAACCACATCAACCATACCACCCATACCAACCATACCAACCATACCAAGCATACCAAGCATACCAAGCATACCAATCATACCAACCATACCAAGCATACCAAGCATACCAACCATACCAAGCATACCAAGCATACCAACCCTACCAAGCATACCAACCATACCAAGCTTACCAACCATGACAACCATACCAACCATGCCAACCTTACCAACCATGTCAACCATACCAACCATGCCAACCATACCAACCATACCAACCATGCCAACCATATCAACCATACGAACCATGCCAACCATACCAACCATACCAACCATGCCAACCATACCAACCATACCAACCATACCAACCATACCAACCATACCAACCATACCAACCATGCCAACCATGCCAACCATACCAACCATGCCAACCATATCAACCTTACCAACCATGTCAACCATACCAACCATGCCAACCATACCAACCATGCCAACCATACCAACCATACCAACCATACCAACCATACCAACCATACCAACCATGCCAACCATGCCAACCATACCAACCATACCAACCATACCAACCATGCCAACCATACCAACAATACCAACCATACCAACCATACCAACCATACCAACCATACCAACCATGCCAACCATACCAACCATACCAACCATGCCAACCATACCAACCATACCAACCATGTCAACCATACCAACCATGCCAACCATACCAACCATGCCAACCATACCAACCATACCAACCATACCAACCATGCCAACCATGCCAACCATACCAACCATACCAACCATGCCAACCATACCAACCATACCAACCATACCAACCATACCAACCATACCAACCATACCAACCATGCCAACCATACCAACCATACCAACCATGCCAACCATACCAACCATGCCAACCATACCAACCATACCAACCATACAAAGCATACCAAGCATACCAAACACACCAAGCATACCAAGCATACCAACCATACCAAACATACCAAGCATACCAAGCATACCAACCATACCAAGCATACCAAGCATACCAAGCATACCAACCATACCAACCATGCCAACCATACCAACCTTACCAACCATACAAAGCATACCAAGCATACCAAGCATACCAACCATACCAAGCATACCAAGCATACCAAGCATACCAAGCATACCAAGCATACCAAGCATACCAAGCATACCAAGCTTACCAACCATGACAACCATACCAACCATGCCAACCTTACCAAACATGTCAACCATACCAACCATACCAACCATGTCAACCTTACCAACCACATCAACCATACCACCCATACCAACCATACCAACCATACCAAGCATACCAAGCATACCAAGCATACCAACCATGCCAACCATACCAACCTTACCAACCATGTCAACCATACCAACCATGCCAACCATACCAACCATGCCCACCATGCCCACCATACCAACCATGCCAACCATACCAACCATACCAACCATACCAACCATACCAACCATACCAACCATACCAACCATACCAACCATACCAAGCATACCAAGCATACCAAGCATACCAAGCATATCAACCATACCAACAATGCCAACCATACCAACCTTACCAACCATGTCAACCATACCAACCATGCCAACCATACCAACCATGCCAACCATACCAACCATACCAACCTTACCAACCATACCAACCATGCCAACCATGCCAACCATACCAACCATACCAACCATACCAACCATGCCAACCATACCAACCATACCAACCATACCAACCATACCAACCATACCAACCATACCAACCATGCCAACCATACCAACCATACCAACCATACCAACCATGCCAACCATACCAACCATACCAACCATACCAACCATACCAACCATGCCAACCATACCAACCATACCAACCATACCAACCATACCAACCATACCAACCATACCAACCATACCAAGCATACCAAGCATACCAACCATACAAAGCATACTAAGCATACCAAGCATACCAACCATACCAAGCATACCAAGCATACCAAGCATACCAAGCATACCAACCATACCAAGCATACCAAGCATACCAACCATGCCAACCATGCCAACCATGCCAACCATACCAAGCTTACCAACCATGACAACCATACCAACCATACCAAGCATACCAAGCATACCAACCATGCCAACCATGCCAACCATACCAAGCTTACCAACCATGACAACCATACCAACCATACCAAACATACCAACCATACCAACCTTACCAACCATGTCAACCATACCAACCATGTCAATCTTACCAACCACATCAACCATACCAACCATACCAACCACACCAACCATACCAACCATATCAACCATGTCAACCATACCAACCATACCAACCATGTCAACCTTACCAACCACATCAACCATACAAACCATGCCAATCATATCAACCATGCCAACCATGCCAACCATGTCAACCATACCAACCACCTCAACCATACCAAACATACCAACCATACACACCGTACCAGCCATGCCAACCATACCAGCCATACCAACCATACCAACCTTACCAACCATGCCAACTTCACCAACTATGCCAACCATACCAAGCTTACCAACCATGACAACCATACCAACCATGCCAACCATATCAACCATACCAAGCTTACCAACCATGACAACCATAAAAACCATGCCAACCATATCAACCATACCAACCATGTCAACCATGCCACCCATACCAACCACAACAACCATACAAACCATACCAACTTAGCCAACCATGCCAACCATACCAACCATACCAAGCTTACCAACCATGACAACCATACCAACCATGCCAACCTTACCAACCATGTCAACCATACCAACCATACCAACCATACCAACCATGTCAACCTTACCAACCACATCAACCATACCACCCATACCAACCATACCAACCATATCAACCATACCAACCATGTCAACCTTACCAACCACATCAACCATACCAACCATACCAACCACACCAACCATACCAACCATATCAACCATGTCAACCATACCAACCATACCAACCATGTCAACCTTACCAACCACATCAACCATACCAACCATGCCAACCATATCAACCATGCCAACCATGTCAATAATGCCAACCATACCAACCACACCAACCATACCAACCATACCAGCCATACCAACCATACCAACCTTACCAACCATGCCAACTTCACCAACTATGCCAACCATACCAAGCTTACCAACCATGACAACCATACCAACCATGCCAACCATATCAACCATACCAAGCTTACCAACCATGACAACCATACCAACCATGCCAACCATATCAACCATACCAACCATGTCAACCATGCCAACCATACCAACCACAACAACCATACCAACCATACCAACCATACCAACCATACCAACCATACCAACCATACCAACCATACCAACCATACCAACCATGTCAACCTTAACAACCACATCAACCATACCAACCATACCAACCACACCAACCATACCAACCATACCAACCACACCAAAAATACCAACTATACCAACCACACCACCCATACCAAACATACCAACCATAACAACCTTACCAACCATGCCAACCTTACTAAACATACCAACCATACCAACCATGCTAACCATACCAACCATGCCAACCATGTCAACCATACCAACCACATCAACCATACCAACCATACCAAACATACCAGCCATACCAACCATACCAACCATACCAACCTTACCAACCATGCCAACCATACTAAACATACCAACCATACCAACCATGCCAACCATACCAACCATGCCAACCATACCAACCATGCCAACCATACCAACCATACCAACCATACCAACCATACCAACCATACCAACCATGCCCACCATGCCAACCATAAAAACCATACCAACCATACCAACCATGCCAACCATACCAACCATACCAACCATGCCAACCATGTCAACCATACCAACCATGTCAACCTTACCAACCACATCAACCATACCACCCATACCAACTATACCAACCATACCAAGCATACCAAGCATACCAAGCATACCAACCATACCAAGTACACCAAGCATACCAAGCATACCAAGCATACCAAGCATACCAAGCATACCAAGCATACCAAGCATACCAAGCATACCAACCATACCAACCATGCCAACCATACCAACCTTACCAACCATGTCAACCATACCAACCATGCCAACCATACCAACCATGCCAACCATACCAACCATGCCAACCATACCAACCATACCAAGCATACCAAGCATACCAAGCATACCAAGCATACCAAGCATACCAACCATACCAACCATGCCAACCATACCAACCTTACCAACCATGTCAACCATACCAACCATGCCAACTATACCAACCATGCCAACCATACCAACCATACCAACCATACTAACCATACCAACCATACCAACCATACCAACCATACCAACCATACCAACCATACCCACCATGCCAACCATACCAACCATACCAACCATACCAACCATGCCAACCATACCAACCATACCAACCATACCAACCATGCCAACCATACCAACCATACCAACCATACCAACCATGCCACCCATACCAACCATGCCAACCATACCAACCATACCAACCATTCCAACCATGCCAACCATACCAAGCATACCAACCATACCAACCATACCAATCATACCAACCATACAAAGCATACTAAGCATACCAAGCATACCAACCATACCAAGCATACCAAGCATACCAAGCATACCAACCATACCAAGCATACCAAGCATACCAACCATGCCAACCATACCAAGCTTACCAACCATGGCAACCATACCAACCATACCAACCTTACCAACCATGTCTACCATACCAACCATACCAACCATGTCAACCTTACCAACCACATCAACCATACCACCCATACCAAACATACCAACCATACCAACCTTACCAACCATGTCAACCATACCAACCATGTCAACCTTACCAACCACATCAACCATACCAACCATACCAACCACACCAACCATACCAACCATATCAACCATGTCAACCATACCAACCATACCAACCATGTCAACCTTACCAACCACATCAACCATACAAACCATGCCAATCATATCAACCATGCCAACCATGCCAACCATGTCAACCATACCAACCACCTCAACCATACCAAACATACCAACCATACACACCGTACCAACCATGCCAACCATACCAGCCATACCAACCATAGCAACCTTACCAACCATACCAACTTCACCAACCATGCCAACCATACCAACCATACCAAGCTTACCAACCATGAAAACCATACCAACCATACCAACCATGTCAACCTTACCAACCACATCAACCATACCAACCATACCAACCACACCAACCATACCAACCATACCAACCACACCAACCATACCAAACACACCACCCATACCAAACATAAAAACCATACCAGCCTTACCAACCATGCCAACCATAATAAACATACCAACCATACCAACCATGCTAACCATACCAACCATGCCAACCATGTCAACCATACCAACCACATCAACCATACCAAACATACCAACCATACACACCGTACCAACCATGCCAACCATACCAGCCATACCAACCATACCAACCTTACCAACCATGCCAACTTCACCAACCATGCCAACCATACCAAGCTTACCAACCATGACAACCATACCAACCATGCCAACCATATCAACCATACCAAGCTTACCAACCATGACAACCATACCAACCATGCCAACCATATCAACCATACGAACCATACCAACCACACCAACCATACCTACCATATCAACCACACCACCCATACCAAACATACCAACCATACACACCTTACCAACCATGCCAACCATACTAAACATACCAACCATACCAACCATGCTAACCATACCAACCATGCCAACCATGTCAACCATACCAACCACATCAACCATACCAACTATACCAAACATACCAACCATACACACCGTACCAACCATGCCAACCATACCAGCCATACCAACCATACCAACCTTACCAACCATGCCAACTTCACCAACCATGCCAACCATACCAAGCTTACCAACCATGACAACCATACCAACCATGCCAACCATATCAACCATACCAAGCTTACCAACCATGACAACCATACCAACCATGCCAACCATATCAACCATACGAACCATACCAACCACACCAACCATACCTACCATATCAACCACACCACCCATACCAAACATACCAACCATACACACCTTACCAACCATGCCAACCATACTAAACATACCAACCATACCAACCATACGAACCATGTCAACCATGCCAACCATACCAACCACAACAACCATACCAACCATACCAACTTCACCAACCATGCCAACCATACCAAACATACCAAGCTTACCAACCATGACAACCATACCAACCATACCAACCTTACCAACCATGTCAACCATACCAACCATACCAACCATACCAACCATGTCAACCTTACCAACCACATCAACCATACCAACCATACCAACCACACCAACCATACCAACCATACCAACCACACCAACCATACCTACCATATCAACCACACCACCCATACCAAACATACCAACCATACACACCTTACCAACCATGCCAACCATAGTAAACATACCAACCATACCAACCATGCTAACCATACCAACCATGCCAACCATGTCAACCATACCAACCACATCAACCATACCAACTATACCAAACATACCAGCCATACCCACCATACCAACCTTACCAACCATGCCAACCATACTAAACATACCAACCATACCAACCATGCCAACCATACCAACCATTCCAACCATACCAACCATGCCAACCATACCTACCATGCCAACCATGTCAAGCTTACCAACCACATCAACCATACCAACCACACCAACCATACCAACTTCACCAACCATGCCAACCATACCAACCATACCAAGCTTACTAACCATGACAACCATACGAACCATGCCAACCATATCAAACATACCAACCATGTCAACCACGCCAACCATACCAACCACACCAACCTTACCAACCATACCAACCACACCAACCATACCAACTTCACCAACCATACCAAGCTTACCAACCATGACAACCATACCAACCATACCAACCTTACCAACCATGTCAACCTTACCAACCATGTCAACCATGTCAACCATACCAACCACACCAACCACACCTACCACACCAACCATACCAAAAATACCAACCATACCAACCATACCAAAAATGCCAACCATACCAACCATGTCAACTATGCCAACCATACCAACCATACTAACCATGCCAACCTTAACAACCATGCTAACCATACCAATCTTACCAACCATGCCAACCATGCCAACCATACCAACCATGTGAACCAGACCAACCATACCAACCTTACCAACTATGTCAACCATAAAAACCACACCAACCATACAAACAATACCAACCATACCAACCATACCAACCATGCCAACCATACCAACCATACCAACCATACCAACCATGCCAACCATACCAACCATACCAACCGTACCAATCATACCAACCATACCAAGCATACCAAGCATACCAAGCATACCAAGCATACCAACCATACCAACCATGCCAACCATACCAACCTTACCAACCATGTCAACCATACCAACCATGCCAACCATACCAACCATGCCAACCATACCAACCATACCAACCATACCAACCATACCAACCATGCCAACCATACCAACCATGCTAACCATACCAACCATACCAACCATACCAACCATACCAACCATACCAACCATGCCAACCATACCAACCATACCAACCATACCAACCATACCAACCATACAAAGCATACCAAGCATACCAAGCACACCAAGCATACCAAGCATACCAACCATACCAAGCATACCAAGCATACCAAGCATACCAACCATACCAAGCATACCAAGCATACCAAGCATACCAACCATACCAACCATGCCAACCATACCAACCTTACCAACCATACAAAGCATACCAAGCATACCAAGCATACCAACCATACCAAGCATACCAAGCATACTAAGCATACCAAGCATACCAACCATACCAACCATGCCAACCATACCAACCATGCCAACCATACCAACCATACCAACCATACCAACCATACCAAGCATACCAAGCATACCAAGCATACCAACCATACCAAGCATACCAAGCATACCAAGCATACCAAGCATACCAACCATACCAACCATACCAACCATATAAACCATACCAACCATACCAAGCATACCAAGCATACCAACCATACAAAGCATACCAAGCATACCAAGCATACCAACCATACCAACCATACCAAGCATACCAACCATGCCAACCATGCCAACCATACCAACCATACCAACCATACCAAGCATACCAAGCATACCAAGCATACCAAGCATACCAAGCATACCAAGCATACCAAGCATACCAAGCATACCAAGCATACCAAGCATACCAACCATGCCAACCATACCAAGCATACCAAGCATACCAACCATACCAACCATGCCAACCTTACCAACCATGTCAACCATACCAAGCTTACCAACCATGACAACCATACCAACCATGCCAACCATATCAACCATACCAAGCTTACCAACCATGACAACCATAAAAACCATGCCAACCATACCAACCATGTCAACCATACCAACCATACGAACCATGTCAACCTTACCAACCACATAAACCATACCACCCATACCAACCATACCAACCATACCAAGCATACCAAACATACCAAGCATACCAAGCATACCAACCATACCAACCTTACCAACCATGCCAACTTCACCAACCATGCCAACCATACCAAGCTTACCAACCATGACAACCATACCAACCATGCCAACCATATCAACCATATCAACCATACCAAGCTTGCCAACCATGACAACCATACCAACCATGCCAACCATATCAACCATACCAAATATACCAACTTCACCAACCATGCCAACCATACCAACCATACCAAGCTTACCAACCATGAAAACCATACCAACCATACCAACCATGTCAACCTTACCAACCACATCAACCATACCAACCATACCAACCACACCAACCATACCAACCATACCAACCATACCAACCACACCACCCATACCAAACATACCAACCATACCAACCTTACCAACCATGCCAACCATACTAAACATACCAACCATACCAACCATGCTAACCATACCAACCATGCCAACCATGTCAACCATACCAACCACATCAACCATACCAAACATACCAACCATACACACCGTACCAACCATGCCAACCATACCAGCCATACCAACCATACCAACCTTACCAACCATGCCAACTTCACCAACCATGCCAACGATACTAAGCTTACCAACCATGACAACCATATCAACCATACCAAGCTTACCAACCATGACAACCATACCAACCATGCCAACCATATCAACCATACGAACCATGTCAACCATGCCAACCATACCAACCACAACAACCATACCAACCATACCAACTTCACCAACCATACCAAACATACCAAGCTTACCAACCATGACAACCATACCAACCATACAAACCATACAAACCTTACCAACCATGTCAACCATACCAAGCATACCAACCATACCAACCATACCAACCATGTCAACCTTACCAACCACATCAACCATACCAACCATACCAACCACACCAACCATACCAACCATACCAACCATGTCAACCTTACCAACCACATCAACCATACCACCCATACCAACCATACCAAGCATACCAAGCATACCAAGCATACAAAGCATACCAACCATACCAAGCATACCAAGCATACCAAGCATACCAACCACACCAACCATACCAACCATTCCAACCATGCCAATCATACCAACCATACCAACCATACCAACCATACCAAGCATACCAAGCATACCAACCATACCAAGCATACCAACCATACCAAGCTTACCAACCACATCAACCATACCACCCATACCAACCATACCAAGCATACCAAGCATACCAAGCATACCAAGCATACCAACCATACCAAGCATACCAAGCATACCAAGCATACCAACCATACCAAGCATACCAACCATGTCAACCTTACCAACCACATCAACCATACTACCCATACCAACCATACCAAACATACCAAGCATACCAAGCATACCAAGCATACCAACCATACCAAGCATACCAAGCATACCAAGCATACCAAGCATACCAACCATACCAAGCATACCAAGCATACCAAGCATACCAACCATACCAACCATGCCAACCATACCAACCATACCAACCATACCAACCATGCCAACCATACCAACCATACCAACCATACCAACCATACCAACCATACCAACCATGCCAACCATGCAAACCATACCAACCATGCCAACCATACCAACCATACCAACCATACCAACCATACCAACCATGCCAACCATACCAACCATACCAACCATACCAACCATGCCAACCATACCAACCATACCAACCATGCCAACTATACCAACCATACCAACCATACCAACTTCACCAACCATGCCAACCATACCAACCATACCAAGCTTACCAACCATACCAAACATACCAACCATACCAACTTCACCAACCATGCCAACCATACCAACCTTACCAACCATGCCAACCATACCAAACATACCAACCATACCAACATTGCCAACCATACCAACCATGCCAACCTTACCAACCATACCAAGCTTACCAACCATACCAACCATGCCAACCATAACAAGCTTACCAACCATGACAACCATACTAACCATGCCAACCATGTCAACCATACCAACCACATCAACCATACCAACCATACCAAACATACCAACCATACCAAATATGCCAACCATACCAACCATACCAACCATGCCAACCATACCAATCTTACCAACCTTACCAACCATGCCCCCATACCAAACATACCAACCATACCAACATTGCCAACCATACCAACCATGCCAACCTTACCAACCATACCAAGCTTACCAACCATACCAACCATGCCAACCATACCAAGCTTACTAACCACACCAACCATACCAACCATACCAACTTCACCAACCATGCCAACCATACCAACCTTACCAACCATGCCAACCATACCAAACATACCAACCATACCAACATTGCCAACCATACCAACCATGCCAACCTTACCAACCATACCAAGCTTACCAACCATACCAACCATGCCAACCATAACAAGCTTACCAACCATGACAACCATACCAACCATGCCAACCTTACCAACCATGCCAACCATATCAACCATAGCAACCATGTCAACCATGCAAACCATACCAACCACACCAACCTTACCAACCATACCAAACATACCAACCATACCAACCATACCAACCATACCAAACATACCAAATATACCAACCATACCAACCATACGGACTATGCCAAATATGCCAACCTTACCAACCATGCCAACCATACCAACCTTACCAACCATGCCAACCATACCAAACATACCAACCATACCAACATTGCCAACCATACCAACCATGCCAACCTTACCAACCATACCAAGCTTACCAACCATACCAACCATGCCAACCATACCAACCATACTAAACATACCAACCATACCAACCATGCTAACCATACCAACCATGCCAACCATGTCAATCATACCAACCACATCAACCATACCAAACATACCAACCATACACACCGTACCAACCATGCCAACCATACCAGCCATACCAACCATACCAACCTTACCAACCATGCCAACTTCACCAACCATGCCAACGATACTAAGCTTACCAACCATGACAACCATACCAACCATGCCAACCATATCAACCATACCAAGCTTACCAACCATGACAACCATACCAACCATGCCAACCATATCAACCATACGAACCATGTCAACCATGCCAACCATACCAACCACAACAACCATACCAACCATACCAACTTCAAAAACCATACCAAACATACCAAGCTTACCAACCATGACAACCATACCAACCATACAAACCATACAAACCTTACCAACCATGTCAACCATACCAAGCATACCAACCATACCAACCATACCAACCATGTCAACCTTACCAACCACATCAACCATACCAACCATACCAAATACACCAACCATACCAACCATACCAACCATGTCAACCTTACCAACCACATCAACCATACCACCCATACCAACCATACCAAGCATACCAAGCATACCAAGCATACAAAGCATACCAACCATACCAAGCATACCAAGCATACCAAGCATACCAAGCATACCAAGCATACCAAGCATACCAAGCATACCAAGCATACCAACCACACCAACCATACCAACCATTCCAACCATGCCAATCATACCAACCATACCAACCATACCAACCGTACCAAGCATACCAAGCATACCAACCATACCAAGCATACCAACCATACCAAGCTTACCAACCACATCAACCATACCACCCATACCAACCATACCAAGCATAACAAGCATACCAACCATACCAAGCATACCAAGCATACCAACCATACCAAGCATACCTACCATGTCAACCTTACCAACCACATCAACCATACTACCCATACCAACCATACCAAACATACCAAGCATACCAAGCATACCAAGCATACCAAGCATACCAACCATACCAAGCATACCAAGCATACCAAGCATACCAAGCATACCAACCATACCAAGCATACCAAGCATACCAAGCATACCAACCATACCAACCATGCCAACCATACCAACCATACCAACCATACCAACCATGCCAACCATACCAACCATACCAACCATACCAACCATACCAACCATGCCAACCATGCCAACCATACCAACCATGCCAACCATACCAACCATACCAACCATACCAACCATACCAACCATGCCAACCATACCAACCATGCCAACCATACCAACCATACCAACCATGCCAACCATACCAACCATACCAACCATACCAACTTCACCAACCATGCCAACCATACCAACCATACCAAGCTTACCAACCATACCAAATATACCAACCATACCAACTTCACCAACCATGCCAACCATACCAACCTTACCAACCATGCCAACCATACCAAACATACCAACCATACCAACATTGCCAACCATACCAACCATGCAAACCTTACCAACCATACCAAGCTTACCAACCATACCAACCATGCCAACCATAACAAGCTTACCAACCATGACAACCATACCAACCATGCCAACCTTACCAACCATGCCAACCATATCAACCATAGCAACCATGTCAACCATGCCAACCATACCAACCACACCAACCTTACCAACCATACCAAACATACCAACCATACCAACCATACCAACCATACCAACCATACCAAACATACCAAATATACCAACCATACCAACCATACGGACTACGCCAACCATACTAACCATGCCAACCATGTCAACCATACCAACCACATCAACCATACCAACCATACCAAACATACCAACCATACCAAATATGCCAACCATACCAACCATACCAACCATGCCAACCATACCAATCTTACCAACCTTACCAACCATGCACCCATACCAAACATACCAACCATACCAACATTGCCAACCATACCAACCATGCCAACCTTACCAACCATACCAAGCTTACCAACCATACCAACCATGCCAACCATACCAAGCTTACTAACCACACCAACCATACCAACCATACCAACCATACCAACTTCACCAACCATGCCAACCATACCAACCATACCAAGCTTACCAACCATACCAAACATACCAACCATACCAACCATACTAACCTTACCAACCATGCCAACCATACCAAACATACCAACCATACCAACATTGCCAACCATACCAACCATGCCAACCTTACCAACCATACCAAGCTTACCAACCATACCAACCATGCCAACCATACCAAGCTGACAAACCACACCAACCATACCAACCATACCAACTTCACCAACCATGCCAACCATACCAACAATACCAAGCTTACCAACCATACCAAACATACCAACCATACCAACCATACCAAATATACCAACCATACCAACCATACGAACTATGCCAACCATACTAACCATTCCAACCATGTCAACCATACCAACCACATCAACCATACCAACCATACCAAACATACCAACCATACCAACCATGCCAACCATACCAACCATACCAACCATGCCAACCATACCAAACATACCAATCTTACCAACCATGCCAACCATACCAACCATGCCAACCATACCAACCATGCCAACCATGTCAAGCTTACCAACCACATCAACCATACACACCAACCATACCAACTTCACCAACCATAAAAACCTTACCAACCATACCAACCATACCAACTTCACCAACCATGCCAACCATACCAACCATACCAAGCTTACCAACCATGACAACCATACCAACCATACCAACCTTGCAAACCATATCAACCTTACCAACCATGTCAACCATGTCAACCATACCAACCACACCAACCATACCAAAAATACCAATCTTACCAACCATGGCAACCATGCCAACCATACCAACCATGTCAACCAGACCAACCATACCAAAAATACCAAACATACCAACCATACACACCGTACCAACCATGCCAACCATACCAGCCACACCAACCATACCAATCATACAAAGCACACCAAACTTACCAACCATACCAACCATACCAACCACACCAACCATACCAACCATACCAACCATACCAACCATGCCAACCATACCAACCATACCAAGCTTACGAACCATGACAACCATACTAACCATACCAACCTTACAAACCATGTCAACCATACCAACCACACCAACCATACCAACCATACCAACCATACCAACCATACCAACCTTACCAACCATGCCAACCATACTAAACATACCAACCATACCAACCATCCCAACCATACCACCCATGCCAACCTTACCAACCATGCCAACCATATCAACCATAGCAACCATGTCAACCATGCCAACCATACCAACCACACCAACCTTACCAACCATAAAAACCATACTAACCACACCAACCATACCAACTTCACCAACCATGCCAACCATACCAACCATACCAAGCTTACCAACCATACCAAACATACCAACCATACCAACCATACCAAACATACCAAATATACCAACCATACCAACCAAACGAACTATGCCAACCATACTAACCATGCCAACCATGTCAACCATACCAACCACATCAACCATACCAACCATACCAAACATACCAACCATACCAACCATGGCAACCATACCAACCATACCAACCATGCCAACCATACCAATCTTACCAACCATGCCAACCATACCAACCATGCCAACCATACCAACCATGCCAACCATATCAACCATAGCAACCATGTCAAAAATGCCAACCATACCAACCACACCAACCTTACCAACCATAAAAACCATACTAACCACACCAACCATACCAACCATACCAACTTCACCAACCATGCCAACCATACCAACCATACCAAGCTTACCAACCATACCAAACATACCAACCATACCAACCATACTAACCTTACCAACCATGCCAACCATACCAAACATACCAACCATACCAACATTGCCAACCATACCAACCATGCCAACCTTACCAACCATACCAAGCTTACCAACCATACCAACCATGCCAACCATACCAAGCTGACAAACCACACCAACCATACCAACCATACCAACTTCACCAACCATGCCAACCATACCAACCATACCAAGCTTACCAACCATACCAAACATACCAACCATACCAACCATACCAAATATACCAACCATACCAACCATACGAACTATGCCAACCATACTAACCATGCCAACCATGTCAACCATACCAACCACATCAACCATACCAACCATACCAAACATACCAACCATACCAACCATGCCAACCATACCAACCATACCAACCATGCCAACCATACCAAACATACCAATCTTACCAACCATGCCAACCATACCAACCATGCCAACCATACCAACCATGCCAACCATACCAACCATGCCAACCATGTCAAGCTTACCAACCACATCAACCATACACACCAACCATACCAACTTCACCAACCATAAAAACCTTACCAACCATACCAACCATACCAACTTCACCAACCATGCCAACCATACCAACCATACCAAGCTTACCAACCATGACAACCATACCAACCATACCAATCTTACAAACCATGTCAACCTTACCAACCATGTCAACCATGTCAACCATACCAACCACACCAACCATACCAAAAATACCAATCTTACCAACCATGCCAACCATGCCAACCATGCCAACCATACCAACCATGTCAACCAGACCAACCATACCAAAAATACCAAACATACCAACCATACACACCGTACCAACCATGCCAACCATACCAGCCACACCAACCATACCAATCATACCAAGCACACCAAACTTACCAACCATACCAACCATACCAACCACACCAACCATACCAACCATACCAACCATACCAACCATGCCAACCATACCAACCATACCAAGCTTACGAACCATGACAACCATACTAACCATACCAACCTTACAAACCATGTCAACCATACCAACCACACCAACCATACCAACCATACCAACCATACCAACCATACCAACCATACCAACCATACCAACCATACCAACCTTACCAACCATGCCAACCATACTAAACATACCAACCATCCCAACCATACCAACCATGCCAACCTTACCAACCATGCCAACCATATCAACCATAGCAACCATGTCAACCATGCCAACCATACCAACCACACCAACCTTACCAACCATAAAAACCATACTAACCACACCAACCATACCAACCATACCAACTTCACCAACCATGCCAACCATACCAACCATACCAAGCTTACCAACCATACCAAACATACCAACCATACCAACCATACCAAACATACCAAATATACCAACCATACCAACCATACGAACTATGCCAACCATACTAACCATGCCAACCATGTCAACCATACCAACCACATCAACCATACCAACCATACCAAACATACCAACCATACCAACCATGGCAACCATACCAACCATACCAACCATGCCAACCATACCAATCTTACCAACCATGCCAACCATACCAACCATGCCAACCATATCAACCATAGCAACCATGTCAAAAATGCCAACCATACCAACCACACCAACCTTACCAACCATAAAAACCATACTAACCACACCAACCATACCAACCATACCAACTTCACCAACCATGCCAACCATACCAACCATACCAAGCTTACCAACCATACCAAACATACCAACCATACCAACCATACCAAACATACCAACCATACCAACCATGCCAACCATACCAACCATACCAACCATGCCAACCATACCAAACATACCAATCTTACCAACCATGCCAACCATACCAACCATGCCAACCATACCAACCATGCCAACCATACCAACCATGCCAACCATGTCAAGCTTACCAACCACATCAACCATACACACCAACCATACCAACTTCACCAACCATAAAAACCTTACCAACCATACCAACCATACCAACTTCACCAACCATGCCAACCATACCAACCATACCAAGCTTACCAACCATGACAACCATAACAACCATACCAACCTTACAAACCATGTCAACCTTACCAACCATGTCAACCATGTCAACCATACCAACCACACCAACCATACCAAAAATACCAATCTTACCAACCATGCCAACCATGCCAACCATACCAACCATGTCAACCAGACCAACCATACCAAAAATACCAAACATACCAACCATACACACCGTACCAACCATGCCAACCATACCAGCCACACCAACCATACCAATCATACCAAGCACACCAAACTTACCAACCATACCAACCATACCAACCACACCAACCATACCAACCATACCAACCATACCAACCATGCCAACCATACCAACCATACCAAGCTTACGAACCATGACAACCATACTAACCATACCAACCTTACAAACCATGTCAACCATACCAACCACACCAACCATACCAACCATATCAACCATACCAACCATACCAACCATACCAACCTTACCAACCATGCCAACCATACTAAACATACCAACCATACCAACCATCCCAACCATACCACCCATGCCAACCTTACCAACCATGCCAACCATATCAACCATAGCAACCATGTCAACCATGCCAACCGTACCAACCACACCAACCTTACCAACCATAAAAACCATACTAACCACACCAACCATACCAACCATACCAACTTCACCAACCATGCCAACCATACCAACCATACCAAGCTTACCAACCATACCAAACATACCAACCATACCAACCATACCAAACATACCAAATATACCAACCATACCAACCATACGAACTATGCCAACCATACTAACCATGCCAACCATGTCAACCATACCAACCACATCAACCATACCAACCATACCAAACATACCAACCATGGCAACCATACCAACCATACCAACCATGCCAACCATACCAATCTTACCAACCATGCCAACCATACCAACCATGCCAACCATACCAACCATGCCAACCATATCAACCATAGCAACCATGTCAAAAATGCCAACCATACCAACCACACCAACCTTACCAACCATAAAAACCATACTAACCACACCAACCATACCAACCATACCAACTTCACCAACCATGCCAACCATACCAACCATACCAAGCTTACCAACCATACCAAACATACCAACCATACCAACCATACCAACCATACTAACCTTACCAACCATGCCAACCATACCAAACATACCAACCATACCAACATTGCCAACCATACCAACCATGCCAACCTTACCAACGATACCAAGCTTACCAACCATACCAACCATGCCAACCATACCAAGCTGACAAACCACACCAACCATACCAACCATACCAACTTCACCAACCATGCCAACCATGCCAACCACACCAACCATACCAAGCTTACCAACCATACCAAACATACCAACCATACCAACCATACCAAATATACCAACCATACCAACCATACGAACTATGCCAACCATACTAACCATGCCAACCATGTCAACCATACCAACCACATCAACCATACCAACCATACCAAACATACCAATCTTACCAACCATGCCAACCATACCAACCATGCCAACCATACCAACCATGCCAACCATACCAACCATGCCAACCATGTCAAGCTTACCAACCACATCAACCATACACACCAACCATACCAACTTCACCAACCATAAAAACCTTACCAACCATACCAACCATACCAACTTCACCAACCATGCCAACCATACCAACCATACCAAGCTTACCAACCATGACAACCATACCAACCATACCAACCTTACAAACCATGTCAACCTTACCAACCATGTCAACCATGTCAACCATACCAACCACACCAACCATACCAAAAATACCAATCTTACCAACCATGCCAACCATGCCAACCATACCAACCATGTCAACCAGACCAACCATACCAAAAATACCAAACATACCAACCATACACACCGTACCAACCATGCCAACCATACCAGCCACACCAACCATACCAATCATACCAAGCACACCAAACTTACCAACCACACCAACCATACCAACCATACCAACCATACCAACCATGCCAACCATACCAACCATACCAAGCTTACGAACCATGACAACCATACTAACCATACCAACCTTACAAACCATGTCAACCATACCAACCACACCAACCATACCAACCATACCAACCATACCAACCATACCAACCATACCAACCTTACCAACCATGCCAACCATACTAAACATACCAACCATACCAACCATCCCAACCATACCAACCATGCCAACCTTACCAACCATGCCAACCATATCAACCATAGCAACCATGTCAACCATGCCAACCATACCAACCACACCAACCTTACCAACCATAAAAACCATACTAACCACACCAACCATACCAACCATACCAACTTCACCAACCATGCCAACCATACCAACCATACCAAGCTTACCAACCATACCAAACATACCAACCATACCAAACATACCAAATATACCAACCATACCAACCATACGAACTATGCCAACCATACTAACCATGCCAACCATGTCAACCATACCAACCACATCAACCATACCAACCATACCAAACATACCAACCATACCAACCATGGCAACCATACCAACCATACCAACCATGCCAACCATACCAACCACACCAACCTTACCAACCATAAAAACCATACCAACCATACCAACCATGCCAACCATACCAACCACACCAACCTTACCAACCATAAAAACCATACTAACCACACCAACCATACCAACCATACCAACTTCACCAACCATGCCAACCATACCAACCATACCAAGCTTACCAACCATACCAAACATACCAACCATACCAACCATACCAAACATACCAACCATACACACCTTACCAACCATGCCAACCATACTAAACATACCAACCATACCAAGCTTACCAACCATACCAAACATACCAACCATACCAACCATACCAACCATACCAAACATACCAACCATACACACCATACCAGCCATACCAACCATGACAACCATACCAACCATGCCAACAATATCAACCATACCAAGCTTACCAACCATGACAACCGTACCAACCATGCCAACCATATCAACCATACCAACCATGTCAGCCATGCCAACCATACCAACCACACCAACCATACGAACTATGCCAACCATACTAACCATGCCAACCATACCAACCACATCAACCATACCAACCATACCAAACATACCAACCATACCAACCATGCCAACCATACCAACCATACCAACCATGCCAACCATACCAATCTTACCAACCATGCCAACCATACCAACCATGCCAACCATGTCAACCATGCCAACCATACCAACCACACCAACCTTACCAACCATAAAAACCATACTAACCACACCAAATATACCAACCATACCAACTTCACCAACCATGCCAACCATACCAACCATACCAAGCTTACCAACCATACCAAACATACCAACCATACCAACCATACCAAACATACCAAATATACCAACCATACCAACCATACGAACTATGCCAACCATACTAACCATGCCAACCATGTCAACCATACCAACCACATGAACCATACCAACCATACCAAACATGCCAACCATAACAACCATACCAACCATACCAACCTTACCAACCATGCCAACCATACTAAACATACCAACCATACCAACCATCCCAACCATACCAACCATGCCAACCTTACCAACCATGCCAACCATATCAACCATAGCAACCATGTCAACCATGCCAACCATACCAACCACACCAACCTTACCAACCATAAAAACCATACTAACCACACCAACCATACCAACCATACCAACTTCACCAACCATGCCAACCATACCAACCATACCAAGCTTACCAACCATACCAAACATACCAACCATATTAACCATACCAAACATACCAAATATACCAACCATACCAACCATACGAACTATGCCAACCATACTAACCATGCCAACCATGTCAACCATACCAACCACATCAACCATACCAACCATACCAAACATACCAACCATACCAACCATGCCAACCATACCAAACATACCAACCATGCCAACCATACCAAACATACCAATCTTACCAACCATGCCAACCATACCAACCATGCCAACCATACCAACCATGCCAACCATGTCAAGCTTACCAACCACATCAACCATACCAACCACACCAACCATACCAACTTCACCAACCATGCCAACCATACCAACCATGTCAACCATGCCAACCATACCAACCATGCCAACCATGTCAACCATACCAACCACATCAACCATACCAACCACGTCAACCATGCCAACCATACCAACCACACCAACCTTACCAACCATACCAACCATAAAAACCACACCAACCATACCAACCATACCAACTTCACCAACCATGCCAACCATACCAACCATACCAAGCTTACCAACCATGACAACCATACCAACCATACCAACCTTACAAACCATGTCAACCTTACCAACCATGTCAACCATGTCAACCATACCAACCACACCAACCATACCAAAAATACCAATCTTACCAACCATGCCAACCATACCAACCATGTCAACCAGACCAACCATACCAAAAATACCAAACATACCAACCATACACACCGTACCAACCATGCCAACCATACCAGCCACACCAACCATACCAATCATACCAAGCACACCAAACTTACCAACCATACCAACCATACCAACCATACCAACCATACCAACCACACCAACCATACCAACCATACCAACCATACCAACCATACCAACCATGCCAACCATACCAACCATACCAAGCTTACCAACCATGACAACCATACTAACCATACCAACCTTACAAACCATGTCAACCATACCAACCACACCAACCATACCAACCATACCAACCATACCAACCATGCCAACCATACCAACCATACCAACCATACCAACCATACCAACCACACCACCCATACCAAACATACCAACCATACCAACCTTACCAACCATGCCAACCATACCAACCATGTCCACTATGCCAACCATACCAACCATACTAACCATGCCAACCTTAACAACCATGCTAACCATACCAATCTTACCAACCATGCCAACCATAACAACCATGTCAACCAGACCAACCATACCAACAATACCAAACATACCAACCATATACACCGTACCAACCATGCCAACCATACCAGCCATACCAACCATGAAAACCATACCAACCATGCCAACCATACCAAGCTTACCAACCATGACAACCATACTAACCATACCAACCTTACAAACCATGTCAACCATACCAACCACACCAACCATACCAACCATACCAACCATACCAACCATGCCAACCATACCAACCATACCAACCATACTAACCATACCAACCTTACAAATCATGTCAACCTTACCAACCATGTCAACCATGTCAACCATACCAACCACACCAACCATACCAAAAATACCAACCATACCAACCATACCAATCATACCAACCATACCAACCATGCCAACCATACCAACCATGTCCACTATGCCAACCATACCAACCATACTAACCATGCCAACCTTAACAACCATGCTAACCATACCAATCTTACCAACCATGCCAACCATAACAACCATGTCAACCAGACCAACCATACCAACCATGCCAACAATACCAACCATACCAAGCTTACCAACCATGACAACCATACTAACCATACCAACCTTACAAACCATGTCAACCTTACCAACCATGTCAACCATGTCAACCATACCAACCACACCAACCATACCAAAAATACCAACCATACCAACCATACCAACCATGCCAACCATACCAACAATGTCCACTATGCCAACCATACCAACCATACTAACCATGCCAACCTTAACAACCATGCTAACCATACCAATCTTACCAACCATGCCAACCATAACAACCATGTCAACCAGACCAACCATACTAACAATACCAAACATACCAACCATATACACCGTACCAACCATGCCAACCATACCAGCCATACCAACCATGACAACCATACCAACCATGCCAACAATATCAACCATACCAAGCTTACCAACCATGACAACCGTACCAACCATGCCAACCATATCAACCATACCAACCATGTCAGCCATGCCAACCATACCAACCACACCAACCATACCAACCATACCAACCATACCAACTTCACCAACCATGCCAACCATATCAACCATACAAAGCTTACCAACCATGACAACCATACCAAAAATACCAACCTTACCAACCATGTCAACCATACCAACCATACCAACCATGTCAACCTTACCAACTACATTAACCATACCAACCATACCAACCACACCAACCATACCAACCACACCAACCATACCAACCATACCAACCATACGAACCACACCACCCATACCAAACATACCAACCATACCAACCACACCAACCATACCAACTTCACCAACCATGCCAACCATACCAACCATGTCAACCATGCCAACCATACCAACCATGCCAACCATGTCAACCATACCAACCACATCAACCATACCAACCACGTCAACCATGCCAACCATACCAACCACACCAACCTTACCAACCATACCAACCATAAAAACCACACCAACCATACCAACCATACCAACTTCACCAACCATGCCAACCATACCAACCATACCAAGCTTACCAACCATGACAACCATACCAACCATACCAACCTTACAAACCATGTCAACCTTACCAACCATGTCAACCATGTCAACCATACCAACCACACCAACCATACCAAAAATACCAATCTTACCAACCATGCCAACCATACCAACCATGTCAACCAGACCAACCATACCAAAAATACCAAACATACCAACCATGTCAACCATGTCAACCATACCAACCACACCAACCATACCAAAAATACCAATCTTACCAACCATGCCAACCATACCAACCATGTCAACCAGACCAACCATACCAAAAATACCAAACATACCAACCATACCAACCATACCAACCATACGAACCACACCACCCATACCAAACATACCAACCATACCAACCACACCAACCATACCAACTTCACCAACCATGCCAACCATACCAACCATGTCAACCATGCCAACCATACCAACCATGCCAACCATGTCAACCATACCAACCACATCAACCATACCAACCACGTCAACCATGCCAACCATACCAACCACACCAACCTTACCAACCATACCAACCATAAAAACCACACCAACCATACCAACCATACCAACTTCACCAACCATGCCAACCATACCAACCATACCAAGCTTACCAACCATGACAACCATACCAACCATACCAACCTTACAAACCATGTCAACCTTACCAACCATGTCAACCATGTCAACCATACCAACCACACCAACCATACCAAAAATACCAATCTTACCAACCATGTCAACCATGTCAACCATACCAACCACACCAACCATACCAAAAATACCAACCATACCAACCATACCAACCATACCAACCATGCCAACCATACCAACAATGTCCACTATGCCAACCATACCAACCATACTAACCATGCCAACCTTAACAACCATGCTAACCATACCAATCTTACCAACCATGCCAACCATAACAACCATGTCAACCAGACCAACCATACTAACAATACCAAACATACCAACCATATACACCGTACCAACCATGCCAACCATACCAGCCATACCAACCATGACAACCATACCAACCATGCCAACAATATCAACCATACCAAGCTTACCAACCATGCCAACCATACCAGCCACACCAACCATACCAATCATACCAAGCACACCAAACTTACCAACCATACCAACCATACCAACCATACCAACCACACCAACCATACCAACCATACCAACCATACCAACCATGCCAACCATACCAACCATACCAAGCTTACCAACCATGACAACCATACTAACCATACCAACCTTACAAACCATGTCAACTATACCAACCACACCAACCATACCAACCACACCAACCATACCAACCATGCCAACCATACCAACCATACCAACCATACCAACCATACCAACCATACCAACCACACCACCCATACCAAACATACCAACCTTACCAACCATGCCAACCATACCAACCATGTCCACTATGCCAACCATACCAACCATACTAACCATGCCAACCTTAACAACCATGCTAACCATACCAATCTTACCAACCATGCCAACCATAACAACCATGTCAACCAGACCAACCATACCAACAATACCAAACATACCAACCATATACACCGTACCAACCATGCCAACCATACCAGCCATACCAACCATGACAACCATACCAACCATGCCAACCATACCAAGCTTACCAACCATGACAACCATACTAACCATACCAACCTTACAAACCATGTCAACCATACCAACCACACCAACCATACCAACCATACCAACCATACCAACCATGCCAACCATACCAACCATACCAACCATACTAACCATACCAACCTTACAAATCATGTCAACCTTACCAACCATGTCAACCATGTCAACCATACCAACCACACCAACCATACCAAAAATACCAACCATACCAACCATACCAACCATACCAACCATGCCAACCATACCAACCATGTCCACTATGCCAACCATACCAACCATACTAACCATGCCAACCTTAACAACCATGCTAACCATACCAATCTTACCAACCATGCCAACCATAACAACCATGTCAACCAGACCAACCATACCAACCATGCCAACAATACCAACCATACCAAGCTTACCAACCATGACAACCATACTAACCATACCAACCTTACAAACCATGTCAACCTTACCAACCATGTCAACCATGTCAACCATACCAACCACACCAACCATACCAAAAATACCAACCATACCAACCATACCAACCATACCAACCATACCAACCATGCCAACCATACCAACAATGTCCACTATGCCAACCATACCAACCATACTAACCATGCCAACCTTAACAACCATGCTAACCATACCAATCTTACCAACCATGCCAACCATAACAACCATGTCAACCAGACCAACCATACCAACCATGCCAACAATACCAACCATACCAAGCTTACCAACCATGACAACCATACTAACCATACCAACCTTACAAACCATGTCAACCTTACCAACCATGTCAACCATGTCAACCATACCAACCACACCAACCATACCAAAAATACCAAACATACCAACCATACACACCGTACCAACCATGCCAACCATACCAGCCACACCAACCATACCAATCATACCAAGCACACCAAACTTACCACAACAACCATACCAACCATACCAACCATACCAACCATACCAACCACACCAACCATACCAACCATACCAACCATACCAACCATGCCAACCATACCAACCATACCAAGCTTACCAACCATGACAACCATACTAACCATACCAACCTTACAAACCATGTCAACCATACCAACCACACCAACCATACCAACCATACCAACCATACCAACCATGCCAACCATACCAACCATACCAACCATACCAACCATACCAACCATACCAACCACACCACCCATACCAAACATACCAACCATACCAACCTTACCAACCATGCCAACCATACCAACCATGTCCACTATGCCAACCATACCAACCATACTAACCATGCCAACCTTAACAACCATGCTAACCATACCAATCTTACCAACCATGCCAACCATAACAACCATGTCAACCAGACCAACCATACCAACAATACCAAACATACCAACCATATACACCGTACCAACCATGTCAACCATACCAACCACATCAACCATACCAACCATACCAAACATACCAGCCATACCAACCATACCAACCATGCCAACCATACCAGCCATACCAACCATGACAACCATACCAACCATGCCAACAATATCAACCATACCAAGCTTACCAACCATGACAACCGTACCAACCATGCCAACCATATCAACCATACCAACCATGTCAGCCATGCCAACCATACCAACCACACCAACCATACCAACCATACCAACCATACCAACTTCACCAACCATGCCAACCATATCAACCATACAAAGCTTACCAACCATGACTACCATACCAAAAATACCAACCTTACTAACCATGTCAACCATACCAACCATACCAACCATGTCAACCTTACCAACTACATCAACCATACCAACCATACCAACCTTACCAACCATGCCAACCATACTAAACATACCAACCATACCAAAAATGCCAACCATACCAATCATGCCAACCATACCAACCATGTCAAGCTTACCAACCACATCAACCATACCAACCACACCAACCATACCAACTTCACCAACCATGCCAACCATACCAACCATACCAAGCTTACCAACCATGACAACCATACCAACCATACCAACCATGCCAACCATATCAACCATACCAACCATGGCAACCATGCCAACCATACCAACCACACCAACCTTACCAACCATACCAACCATACCAACCACACCAACCATACCAACTTCACCAACCATGCCAACCATACCAACCATACCAAGCTTACCAACCATGACAACCATACCAACCATACCAACCTTACAATCCATGTCAACCATACCAACCATGCCAACCATGTCAAGCTTACCAACCACATCAACCATACCAACCACACCAACCATACCAACTTCACCAACCATGCCAACCATACCAACCATACCAAGCTTACCAACCATGACAACCATACCAACCATGCCAACCATATCAACCATACCAACCATGGCAACCATGCCAACCATACCAACCACACCAACCTTACCAACCATACCAACCATACCAACCACACCAACCATACCAACCATACCAACTTCACCAACCATGCCAACCATACCAACCATACCAAGCTTACCAACCATGACAACCATACCAACCATACCAACCTTACAATCCATGTCAACCATACCAACCATACCAACCATGTCAACCTTACCAACCACATCAACCATACCAACCATGACAACCATACCCACCATACCAACCCTGCCAACCATACCAGCCATGCCAACCATACCAACCTTACCAACCATGGCAACTTCACCAACCATGCCAACCATACCAACCATACCAAGCTTACCAACCATGCTAACCATACCAACCATACCAAACATACCAACCATACCAACCATACCAACCATGCCAACCATGTCAACCATGCCAACCATACCAACCACACCAACCATACCAACTTCACCAACCATGTCAACCATACCAACCACAACAACCATACCAACAATACCAACCATACCAACCATGCCAACTATACCAACCATACACCCCATGCCAACCATACCAAACATACCAATCTTACCAACCATGCCAACCATACCAACCATGTCAACCATGCCAACCATACCAACCATGCCAACCATGTCAACCATACCAACCACATCAACCATACCAACCATACCAAACATACCAACCATACCAAACATACCAACCTTACCAACCTTACCAACCATGCCAAACATACCAACCATACCAACCATACCAACCATACCAACCATGTCAACCATACGAACCACATGAACCATACCAACCATACCACACATACCAACCATACCAACCATACCAACCTTACCAACCATGCCAACCATACTAAACATACCAACCATACCAACTATGCCAACCATACCAACCATGCCAACCATGTCAACCTTACCAACCACATCAATAATACCAACCATACCAACCACACCAACCATACCAACCATACCAACCATACCAACCATACCAACCATACCAAACATACCAACCATACCAACCTTACCAACCATGCCAACCATACTAAACATACCAACCATACCAACCATGCCAACCATACCAACCATGCCAACCAAGTCAACCATACCAACCACATCAACTATACCAACCATACCAACCATACCAACTTCGCCAACCATGAAAACCATACCAACCATACCAAGCTTACCAACCATGACAACCATACCAACCATGCCAACCATATCAACCATTCAACCTTACCAACCATGTCAACCATGTCAACAATACTAACCACACCAACCATACCAACCATACACACCGTACGAACCATGCCAACCATACCAGCCATACCAACCATACCAACCTTACCAACCATGCCAACTTCACCAACCATGCCAACCATACCAACCATACCAAGCTTACCAACCATGACAACCATAGCAACCATGCCAACCATGCCAACCGTATCAACCATACCAAGCTTACCAACCATGACAACCATGCCAACCATATCAACCATACCAACCATGTCAACCATGCCAACCATACCAACCACACCAACCATACCAACCATACCAACCATACCAACTTCACCAACCATGCCAACCATACCAACCATACCAACCATAACAAGCTTACCAACCATGACAACCATATCAAACATACCAACCTTACCAACCATGTCAACCATACCAACCATGTCAACCTTACCAACCACATCAACCATACCAACCATACCAACCACACCAACCATACCAACCATACTAACCACACCAACCATACCAACCACACCACCCATACCAAACATACCAACCATACCAACCTTACCAACCATGCCAACTTCACCAACAATGCCAACCATACCAACCATACCAAGCTTACCAACCATGACAACCATAGCAACCATACTAACCACATCAACCATACCAACCATACCAACCACACCAACCATACCAACCATACTAACCACACCAACCATACCAACCACACCACCCATACCAAACATACCAACCATGTCAACCTTACCAACCACATCAACCATACCAACCATACCAACCACAACAACCATACCAACCATACCAACCACACCAACCATACCAACCACACCACCCATACCAAACATACCAACCATACCAACCTTACCAACCATGCCAACTTCACCAACCATGCCAACCATACCAACCATACCAAGCTTACCAACCATGCCAACCATGCCAACCATGCCAACCATATCAACCATGTCAACCTTACCAACCATGTCAACAATACTAACCACACCAACCATACCAACCATACACACCGTACCAACCATGCCAACCATACCAGCCATACCAACCATACCAACCTTACCAACCATGCACACTTCACCAACCATGCCAACCATACCAACCATACCAACCATACCAACCATGCCAACCATACCAACCATGCCAACCAAGTCAACCATACCAACCACATCAACTATAGAAACCATACCAAACATACCAACCACACCAACCATACCAACTTCACCAACCATGAAAACCATACCAACCATACCAAGCTTACCAACCATGACAACCATACCAACCATGCCAACCATATCAACCATGTCAACCTTACCAACCATGTCAACCATGTCAACGATACTAACCACACCAACCATACCAACAATACCAACCATACACACCGTACCAACCATGCCAACCATACCAGCCATACCAACCATACCAACCTTAAAAACCATGCCAACTTCACCAACCATGCCAACCATACCAACCATACCAAGCTTACCAACCATGACAACAATAGCAACCATGCCAACCATGCCAACCATATCAACCATACCAAGCTTACCAACCATGACAACCATGCCAACCATATCAACCATACCAACCATGTCAACCATGCCAACCATACCAACCACACCAACCATACCAACCTTCACCAACCATGCCAACCATACCAACCATACCAAGCTTACCAACCATGACAACCATACCAAACATACCAACCTTACCAACCATGTCAACCATACCAACCATGTCAACCTTACCAACCACACCAACCATACCAAAAATACCAACTTCACCAACCATGCCAACCATACCAACCATACCAAGCTTACCAACCATGACAACCATACCAAACATACCAACCATACTAACCACACCAACCATACCAACCACACCACCCATACCAAACATACCAACCATACCAACCTTACCAACCATGCCAACCATAATAAACATACCAAAGATACCAACCATGCTAACCATACCAACCATGCCAACCATACCAACCACATGAACCATACCAAACATACCAGCCATACCAACCATACCAACCTTACCAACCATGCCAACCATACTAAACATACCAACCATACCAACCATGCTAACCATACCAACCATGCCAACCATGTCAACCATACCAACCACATCAACCATACCAACCATACCAAACATACCAACCATACCAACCATACCAACCTTACCAACCATGCCAACCATACCAAACATACCAACCATACCAACCATACCAAGCTTACCAACCATGACAACCATACCAACAATGCCAACCATATCAACCATACCAAGCTTACCAACCATGACAACCATACCAACCATGCCAACCATGCCAACCATATCAACCATACCAACCATGTCAACCATGCCAACCATACCAACCACACCAACCATACCAACTTCACAAACCATGCCAACCATACCAACCATACCAAGCTTACCAACCATGACAACCATACCAACCATACCAACCTTACCAACCATGACAACCATGCCAACCATATCAACCATACCAACCATGTCAACCATGCCAACCATACCAACCACACCAACCATACCAACTTCACCAACCATGCCAACCATACCAACCATACCAACCATACCAAGCTTACCAACCATGACAACCATACCAAACATACCAACCTTACCAACCATGTCAACCATACCAACCATGTCAACCTTACCAACCACATCAACCATACCAACCATACCAACCACACCAACCATACCAACCATACTAACCACACCAACCATACCAACCACACCACCCATACCAAACATACCAACCATACCAACCTTACCAACCATGCCAACTTCACCAACAATGCCAACCATACCAACCATACCAAGCTTACCAACCATGACAACCATAGCAACCATACTAACCACATCAACCATACCAACCATACCAACCACACCAACCATACCAACCATACTAACCACACCAACCATACCAACCACACCACCCATACCAAACATACCAACCATGTCAACCTTACCAACCACATCAACCATACCAACCATACCAACCACAACAACCATACCAACCATACCAACCATACCAACCTTACCAACCATGCCAACCATACCAAACATACCAACCATACCAACATTGCCAACAATACCAACCATGCCAACCTTACCAACCATGCCAACCATATCAACCATAGCAACCATGCCAACCATACCAACCATACCAAGCTTACCAACCATACCAATAATACCAACCATACCAACCATACCAACCATACCAAACATACCAAATATACCAACCATAACAACCATACGAACTATGCCAACCATACTAACCATGCCAACCATGTCAACCATACCAAACACATCAACCATACCAACCATACCAAACATACCAACCATACCAACCATGCCAACCATACCAACCATACCAACCATGATAACCATACCAAACATACCAATCTTACCAACCATGCCAACCATACCAACCATGTCAACCATGCCAACCATACCAACCATGCCAACCATGTCAACCACACCAACCCCATCAACCATACCAACCATACCAAACATACCAACCATACCAACCATACCAACCAAACCAACCATACCAACCTTACCAACCATGCCAACCATACTAAACATACCAAAAATACCAACATTGCCAACCATACCAACCATGCCAACCTTACCAACCATACCAACCATGTCAACCATAACAACCACATGAACCATACCAACCATACCAAACATGCCAACCATACCAACCATACCAACCATACCAACCATACCAACCTTACCAACCATGCCAACCATGCCAACCATACTAAACATACCAACCATACCAACCATGCCAACCATACCAACCAAGCCAACCATGTCAACCTTACCAACCACATCAACCATACCAACCATACCAAAAACACCAACCATACCAACCATACCAACCATACCAACCATACCAAACATACCAACCATACCAACCTTACCCACCATGCCAACCACAAAAAGCTTACCAACCATGACAACCATACCAACCATGCCAATTATATCAAATATGTCAACCTTACCAACCATGACAACCATACCAACCATGCCAATTATATCAACCATGTCAACCTTACCAACCATGTCAACCATGTCAACCATACCAACCACACCAACCATACCAACAATACCAAACATACCAACCATACACACCGTACCAACCATGCCAACCATACCAGCCATATCAACCATACCAACCTTACCAACCATGCCAACTTCACCAACCATGCCAACCATACCAACCATACCAAGCTTACCAACCATGACAACCATACAAACCATGCCAACCATATCAACGATACCAAGCTTACCAACCATGACAACCATACCAACCATGCCAACCATATCAACCATACCAACCATGTCAACCATGCCGACCATACCAACCACACCAACCATACCAACCTCACCAACTTCACCAACCATGCCAACCATACCAACCATACCAAGCTTACCAACCATGACAACCATACCAACCATACCAACCTTACCAACAATGTCAACCATACCAACCATACCAACCATGTCAACCTTACCAACCACATCAACCATACCAAACATACCAACCACACCAACCATACCAACCATACCAACCACACCAACCATACCAACCATACCAACCACACCACCCATACCAAACATACCAACCATACCAACCTTACCAACCATGCCAACCATACTAAACATACCAACCATACCAACCATGCTAACTATACCAACCATGCCAACCATGTCAACCATACTAACCACATCAACCATACCAACCATACCAAACATACCAGCCATACCAACCATACCAACCATACCAACCTTACCAACCATGCCAACCATACTAAACATACCAACCATACCAACCATGCCAACCATACCAACCATGCCAACCATACCAACCATGCTAACCATACCAACCATGCCAACCATGTCAAGCTTACCAACCACATCAACTATACCAACCACACCAACCATACCAACTTCACCAACCATGCCAACCATACCAACCATACCAAGCTTACCAACCATGACAACCATACCAGCCATGCCAACCATATCAACCATACCAACCATGTCAACCATGCCATCCATACCAACCACACCAACCTTACCAACCATACCAACCATACCAACCACACCAACCATACCAACCACACCACCCATACCAAACATACCAACCATACCAACCTTACCAACCATGCCAACCATACTAAACATACCAACCATACCAACCGTGCTAACTATACCAACCATGCCAACCATGTCAACCATACCAACCACATCAACCATACCAACCATACCAAACATACCAGCCATACCAACCATACCAACCATACCAACCTTACCAACCATGCCAACCATACTAAACATGCCAACCATACCAACCATGCCAACCATACCAACCATGCCAACCATACCAACCATGCCAACCATGTCAAGCTTACCAACCACATCAACCATACCAACCACACCAACCATACCAACTTCACCAACCATGCCAACCATACCAACCATACCAAGCTTACCAACCATGACAACCATACCAACCATACCAACCTTACAAACCATGTCAACCTTACCAACCATGTCAACCATACCAACCACACCAACCATACCAAAGATACCAACCATACCAACAATACCAAACATACCAACCATACCAACCATACCAACCATGCCAACCATACCAACCATACCAACCATGATAACCATACCAAACATACCAATCTTACCAACCATGCCAACCATACCAACCATGTCAACCATGCCAACCATACCAACCATGCCAACCTTACCAACCATACCAACCATGTCAACCATAACAACCACATGAACCATACCAACCATACCAAACATGCCAACCAAACCAACCATACCAACCTTACCAACCATGCCAACCATACTAAACATACCAAAAATACCAACATTGCCAACCATACCAACCATGCCAACCTTACCAACCATACCAACCATGTCAACCATAACAACCACATGAACCATACCAACCATACCAAACATGCCAACCATACCAACCATACCAACCATACCAACCATACCAACCTTACCAACCATGCCAACCATGCCAACCATACTAAACATACCAACCATACCAACCATGCCAACCATACCAACCAAGCCAACCATGTCAACCTTACCAACCACATCAACCATACCAACCATACCAAAAACACCAACCATACCAACCATACCAACCATACCAACCATACCAACCATACCAAACATACCAACCATACCAACCTTACCCACCATGCCAACCACAAAAAGCTTACCAACCATGACAACCATACCAACCATGCCAATTATATCAAATATGTCAACCTTACCAACCATGACAACCATACCAACCATGCCAATTATATCAACCATGTCAACCTTACCAACCATGTCAACCATGTCAACCATACCAACCACACCAACCATACCAACAATACCAAACATACCAACCATACACACCGTACTAACCATGCCAACCATACCAGCCATATCAACCATACCAACCTTACCAACCATGCCAACTTCACCAACCATGTCAACCACACCAACCCCATCAACCATACCAACCATACCAAACATACCAACCATACCAACCATACCAACCAAACCAACCATACCAACCTTACCAACCATGCCAACCATACTAAACATACCAAAAATACCAACATTGCCAACCATACCAACCATGCCAACCTTACCAACCATACCAACCATGTCAACCATAACAACCACATGAACCATACCAACCATACCAAACATGCCAACCATACCAACAATACCAACCATACCAACCATACCAACCTTAACAACCATGCCAACCATGCCAACCATACTAAACATACCAAACATACCAACCATGCCAACCATACCAACCAAGCCAACCATGTCAACCTTACCAACCACATCAACCATACCAACCATACCAAAAACACCAACCATACCAACCATACCAACCATACCAACCATACCAAACATACCAACCATACCAACCTTACCCACCATGCCAACCACAAAAAGCTTACCAACCATGACAACCATACCAACCATGCCAATTATATCAAATATGTCAACCTTACCAACCATGACAACCATACCAACCATGCCAATTATATCAACCATGTCAACCTTACCAACCATGTCAACCATGTCAACCATACCAACCACACCAACCATACCAACAATACCAAACATACCAACCATACACACCGTACTAACCATGCCAACCATACCAGCCATATCAACCATACCAACCTTACCAACCATGCCAACTTCACCAACCATGCCAACCATACCAACCATACCAAGCTTACCAACCATGACAACCATACAAACCATGCCAACCATATCAACGATACCAAGCTTACCAACCATGACAACCATACCAACCATGCCAACCATATCAACCATACCAACCATGTCAACCATGCCGACCATACCAACCACACCAACCATACCAACCTCACCAACTTCACCAACCATGCCAACCATACCAACCATACCAAGCTTACCAACCATGACAACCATACCAACCATACCAACCTTACCAACAATGTCAACCATACCAACCATACCAACCATGTCAACCTTACCAACCACATCAACCATACCAAACATACCAACCACACCAACCATACCAACCATACCAACCACACCAACCATACCAACCATACCAACCACACCACCCATACCAAACATACCAACCATACCAACCTTACCAACCATGCCAACCATACTAAACATACCAACCATACCAACCATGCTAACTATACCAACCATGCCAACCATGTCAACCATACTAACCACATCAACCATACCAACCATACCAAACATACCAGCCATACCAACCATACCAACCATACCAACCTTACCAACCATGCCAACCATACTAAACATACCAACCATACCAACCATGCCAACCATACCAACCATGCCAACCATACCAACCATGCTAACCATACCAACCATGCCAACCATGTCAAGCTTACCAACCACATCAACTATACCAACCACACCAACCATACCAACTTCACCAACCATGCCAACCATACCAACCATACCAAGCTTACCAACCATGACAACCATACCAGCCATGCCAACCATATCAACCATACCAACCATGTCAACCATGCCATCCATACCAACCACACCAACCTTACCAACCATACCAACCATACCAACCACACCAACCATACCAACCACACCACCCACACCAAACATACCAACCATACCAACCTTACCAACCATGCCAACCATACTAAACATACCAACCATACCAACCGTGCTAAGTATACCAACCATGCCAACCATGTCAACCATACCAACCACATCAACCATACCAACCATACCAAACATACCAGCCATACCAACCATACCAACCATACCAACCTTACCAACCATGCCAACCATACTAAACATGCCAACCATACCAACCATGCCAACCATACCAACCATGCCAACCATACCAACCATGCCAACCATGTCAAGCTTACCAACCACATCAACCATACCAACCACACCAACCATACCAACTTCACCAACCATGCCAACCATACCAACCATACCAAGCTTACCAACCATGACAACCATACCAACCATACCAACCTTACAAACCATGTCAACCTTACCAACCATGTCAACCATACCAACCACACCAACCATACCAACCATGCCAACCACACCAACCATACCAACCATACTAACCACACCAACCATACCAACCATACCAACCACACCACCCATACCAAACATACCAACCATACCAACCTTACCAACCATGCCAACCATACTAAACATACCAACCATACCAACCATGCTAACTATACCAACCATGCCAACCATGTCAACCATACTAACCACATCAACCATACCAACCATACCAAACATACCAGCCATACCAACCATACCAACCATACCAACCTTACCAACCATGCCAACCATACTAAACATACCAACCATACCAACCATGCCAACCATACCAACCATGCCAACCATACCAACCATGCCAACCATACCAACCATGCCAACCATGTCAAGCTTACCAACCACATCAACTATACCAACCACACCAACCATACCAACTTCACCAACCATGCCAACCATACCAACCATACCAAGCTTACCAACCATGACAACCATACCAGCCATGCCAACCATATCAACCATACCAACCATGTCAACCATGCCATCCATACCAACCACACCAACCTTACCAACCATACCAACCATACCAACCACACCAACCATACCAACCACACCACCCATACCAAACATACCAACCATACCAACCTTACCAACCATGCCAACCATACTAAACATACCAACCATACCAACCGTGCTAACTATACCAACCATGCCAACCATGTCAACCATACCAACCACATCAACCATACCAACCATACCAAACATACCAGCCATACCAACCATACCAACCATACCAACCTTACCAACCATGCCAACCATACTAAACATGCCAACCATACCAACCATGCCAACCATACCAACCATACCAACCACACCACCCATACCAAACATACCAACCATACCAACCATACCAACCATACCAACCTTACCAACCATGCCAACCATACTAAACATGCCAACCATACCAAACATACCAACCATACCAACATTGCCAACAATACCAACCATGCCAACTTACCAACCATGCCAACCATATCAACCATAGCAACCATGTCAACCATGCCAACCATACCAACCAAACCAACCTTACCAACCATATAAACCATACTAACCACACCAAGCATACCAACCATACTAACTTCACCAACCATGCCAACCATACCAAGCTTACCAACCATACCAATAATACCAACCATACCAACCATACCAACCATACCAAACATACCAAATATACCAACCATAACAACCATACGAACTATGCCAACCATACTAACCATGCCAACCATGTCAACCATACCAAACACATCAACCATACCAACCATACCAAACATACCAACCATACCAACCATGCCAACCATACCAACCATACCAACCATGATAACCATAACAAACATACCAATCTTACCAACCATGCCAAACATACCAACCATGTCAACCATGCCAACCATACCAACCATGCCAACCATGTCAACCATACCAACCCCATCAACCATACCAACCATACCAAACATACCAACCATACCAACCATACCAACCAAACCAACCATACCAACCTTACCAACCATGCCAACCATACTAAACATACCAAAAATACCAACATTGCCAACCATACCAACCATGCCAACCTTACCAACCATGCCAACCATGTCAACCATAACAACCACATGAACCATACCAACCATACCAAACATGCCAACCATACCAACCATACCAACCATACCAACCATACCAACCTTACCAACCATGCCAACCATGCCAACCATACTAAACATACCAACCATACCAACCATGCCAACCATACCAACCATGCCAACCATGTCAACCTTACCAACCACATCAACCATACCAACCATACCAAAAACACCAACCATACCAACCATACCAACCATACCAAACATACCAACCATACCAACCTTACCCACCATGCCAACCACAAAAAGCTTACCAACCATGACAACCATACCAACCATGCCAATTATATCAAATATGTCAACCTTACCAACCATGACAACCATACCAACCATGCCAATTATATCAACCATGTCAACCTTACCAACCATGTCAACCATACCAACCACACCAACCATACCAACAATACCAAACATACCAACCATACACACCGTACCAACCATGCCAACCATACCAGCCATATCAACCATACAAACCTTACCAACCATGCCAACTTCACCAACCATGCCAACCATACCAACCATACCAAGCTTACCAACCATGACAACCATACAAACCATGCCAACCATATCAACGATACCAAGCTTACCAACCATGACAACCATACCAACCATGCCAACCATATCAACCATACCAACCATGTCAACCATGCCGACCATACCAACCACACCAACCATACCAACCTCACCAACTTCACCAACCATGCCAACCATACCAACCATACCAAGCTTACCAACCATGACAACCATACCAACCTTACCAACAATGTCAACCATACCAACCATACCAACCATGTCAACCTTACCAACCACATCAACCATACCAACCATACCAACCACACCAACCATACCAACCATACCAACCACACCAACCATACCAACCACACCACCCATACCAAACATACCAACCATACCAACCTTACCAACCATGCCAACCATACTAAACATACCAACCATACCAACCATGCTAACTATACCAACCATGCCAACCATGTCAACCATACTAACCACATCAACCATACCAACCATACCAAACATACCAGCCATACCAACCATACCAACCTTACCAACCATGCCAACCATACTAAACATACCAACCATACCAACCATGCCAACCATACCAACCATGCCAACCATACCAACCATGCTAACCATACCAACCATGCCAACCATGTCAAGCTTACCAACCACATCAACTATACCAACCACACCAACCATACCAACTTCACCAACCATGCCAACAATACCAACCATACCAAGCTTACCAACCATGACAACCATACCAGCCATGCCAACCATATCAACCATACCAACCATGTCAACCATGCCATCCATACCAACCACACCAACCTTACCAACCATACCAACCATACCAACCACACCAACCATACCAACCATACCAACCATACCAAGCTTACCAACCATGACAACCATACCAGCCATGCCAACCATATCAACCATACCAACCATGTCAACCATGCCATCCATACCAACCACACCAACCTTACCAACCATACCAACCACATCAACCATACCAACCACACCAACCATACCAACTTCACCAACCATGCCAACCATACCAACCATACCAAGCTTACCAACCATGACAACCATACCAACCATACCAACCTTACAAACCATGTCAACCTTACCAACCATGTCAACCATACCAACCACACCAACCATACCAAAAATACCAACCATACCAACAATACCAAACATACCAACCATGCCAACCACACCAACCATACCAACCATACTAACCACACCAACCATACCAACCATACCAACCACACCACCCATACCAAACATACCAACCATACCAACCATACCAACCATACCAACCATACCAACCTTACCAACCATGCCAACCATACTAAACATGCCAACCATACCAACCATGCCAACCATGCCAACCATAAAAACCATGCCAACCATACCAACCATGCCAACCATGTCAACCTTACCAACCACATCAACCATACCAACCACACCAACCATACCAACTTCACCAACCATGCCAACCATGTCAACCATGTCAACCATACCAACCACATCAACCATACCAACCATACCAAACATACCAGCCATACCAACCATACCAACCATACCAACCTTACCAACCATGCCAACCATACTAAACATGCCAACCATACCAACCATGCCAACCATACCAACCATGCCAACCATACCAACCATGCCAACCATGTCAAGCTTACCAACCACATCAACCATACCAACCACACCAACCATACCAACTTCACCAACCGTGCCAACCATACCAACCATACCAAGCTTACCAACCATGACAACCATACCAACCATACCAACCTTACAAACCATGTCAACCTTACCAACCATGTCAACCATACCAACCACACAAACCATACCAAAAATACCAACCATACCAACAATACCAACCATACCAACCATGCCAACCACACCAACCATACCAACCATACTAACCACACCAACCATACCAACCATACCAACCACACCACCCATACCAAACATACCAACCATACCAACCATACCAACCACACCACCCATAACAAACATACCAACCATACCAACCATACCAACCATACCAACCTTACCAACCATGCCAACCATACTAAACATGCCAACCATACCAACCATGCCAACCATACCAACCATGCCAACCATACCAACCATGCCAACCATGTCAAGCTTACCAACCACATCAACCATACCAACCACACCAACCATACCAACTTCACCAACCATGCCAACCATACCAACCATGCCAACCATACCAACCATGCCAACCATGTCAAGCTTACCAACCACATCAACCATACCAACCACACCAACCATACCAACTTCACCAACCATGCCAACCATACCAACCATACCAACCTTACAAACCATATCAACCTTACCAACCATGTCAACCATACCAACCACACCAACCATACCAAAAATACCAACCACACCAACAATACCAACCATACCAACCATGTCAAGCTTACCAACCACATCAACCATACCAACCACACCAACCATACCAACTTCACCAACCATGCCAAGCATACCAACCATACCAACCTTACAAACCATATCAACCTTACCAACCATGTCAACCATACCAACCACACCAACCATACCAAAAATACCAACCACACCAACAATACCAACCATACCAACCATGCCAACCATGTCAAGCTTACCAACCACATCAACCATACCAACTTCACCAACCATGCCAACCATACCAACCATACCAACCACACCACCCATACCAAACATACCAACCATACCAACCATACCAACCATACCAACCTTACCAACCATGCCAACCATACTAAACATGCCAACCATACCAACCATGCCAACCATACCAACCATGCCAACCATGTCAAGCTTACCAACCACATCAACCATACCAACCACACCAACCATGCCAACTTCACCAACCATGCCAACCATACCAACCATGCCAACCATACCAACCATGCCAACCATGTCAAGCTTACCAACCACATCAACCATACCAACCACACCAACCATACCAACTTCACCAACCATGCCAACCATACCAACCATACCAAGCTTACCAACCATACCAACCATGCCAACCATACTAAACATGCCAACCATACCAACCATGCCAACCATACCAACCATGCCAACCATACCAACCATGCCAACCATGTCAAGCTTACCAACCACATCAACCATACCAACCACAAAAACCATACCAACTTCACCTACCATGCCAACCATACCAACCATACCAACCTTACAAACCATATCAACCTTACCAACCATGTCAACCATACCAACCACACCAACCATACCAAAAATACCAACCACACCAACAATACCAACCATACCAACCATGCCAACCATGTCAAGCTTACCAACCACATCAACCATACCAACCACACCAACCATACCAACCATGACAACCATACCAACCATGCCAACCATATCAACCATGTCAACCTTACCAACCATGTCAACCATGTCAACAATAATAACCACACCAACCATACCAACAATACCAACCATACACACCGTACCAACCATGCCAACCATACCAGCCATACCAACCATACCAACCTTACCAACCATGCCAACTTCACCAACCATGCCAACCATACCAAGCTTATTAACCATGACAACCATAGCAACCATGCCAACCATGCCAACCATATCAACCATACCAAGCTTACCAACCATGACAACCATGCCAACCATATCAACCATACCAACCATGTCAACCATGCCAACCATACCAACCATGTCAACCATACCAACCACATCAACCATACCAACCACGTCAACCATGCCAACCATACCAACCACACCAACCTTACCAACCATACCAACCATAAAAACCACACCAACCATACCAACCATACCAACATTGCCAACAATACCAACCATGCCAACCATACCAACCATGTCAAGCTTACCAACCACATCAACCATACCAACCACACCAACCATACCAACTTCACCAACCATGCCAACCATACCAACCATACCAAGCTTACCAACCATGACAACCATACCAACCATGCCAACCATATCAACCATACCAACCATGTCAACCATGCCAACCATACCAACCACACCAACTTTACCAACCATACCAACCATACCAACCACACCAACCATACCAACCATACCAACTTCACCAACCATGCCAACCATACCAACCATACCAAGCTTACCAACCATGACAACCATACCAACCATACCAACCTTACAAACCATGTCAACCATACAAACCATGTCAAGCTTACCAACCACATCAACCATACCAACTTCACCAACCATACCAACATTGCCAACAATACCAACCATGCCAACCATACCAACCATGTCAAGCTTACCAACCACATCAACCATACCAACCACACCAACCATACCAACTTCACCAACCATGCCAACCATACCAACCATACCAAGCTTACCAACCATGACAACCATACCAACCATGCCAACCATATCAACCATACCAACCATGTCAACCATGCCAACCATACCAACCACACCAACTTTACCAACCATACCAACCATACCAACCACACCAACCATACCAACCATACCAACTTCACCAACCATGCCAACCATACCAACCATGTCAACCATGCAAACCATACCAACCATGCCAACCATGTCAACCATACCAACCACATCAACCATACCAACCACGTCAACCATGCCAACCATACCAACTACACCAACCTTACCAACCATACCAACCATAAAAACCACACCAACCATACCAACCATACCAACTTCACCAACCATGCCAACCATACCAACCATACCAAGCTTACCAACCATGACAACCATACCAACCATACCAACCTTACAAACCATGTCAACCTTACCAACCACATCAACCATACCAACCACATCAACCATACCAACCACAAAAACCATACCAACTTCACCTACCATGCCAACCATACCAACCATAATAAGCTTACCAACCATGCCAACCATACCAACCATGTCAACCATGCAAACCATACCAACCATGCCAACCATGTCAACCATACCAACCACATCAACCATTCCAACCACGTCAACCATGCCAACCATACCAACTACACCAACCTTACCAACCATACCAACCATAAAAACCACACCAACCATACCACCCATACCAACTTCACCAACCATGCCAACCATACCAACCATACCAAGCTTACCAACCATGACAACCATACCAACCATACCAACCTTACAAACCATGTCAACCATACCAACCACACCAACCATACCAAAAATACCAATCTTACCAACCATGCCAACCATACCAACCATGTCAACCAGACCAACCATACCAAAAATACCAAACATACCAACCATACACACCGTACCAACCATGCCAACCATACCAGCCACACCAACCATACCAATCATACCAAGCACACCAAACTTACCAACCATACCAACCATACCAACCACACCAACCATACCAACCATACCAACCATGCCAACCATACCAACCATACCAAGCTTACCAACCATGACAACCATACTAACCATACCAACCTTACAAATCATGTCAACCTTACCAACCATGTCAACCATGTCAACCATACCAACCACACCAACCATACCAAAAATACCAACCATACCAACCATACCAACCATAATAACCATGCCAACCATACCAACCATGTCCCCTATGCCAACCATACCAACCATACTAACCATGCCAACCTTAACAACCATGCTAACCATACCAATCTTACCAACCATGCCAACCATAACAACCATGTCAACCAGACCCACCATACCAACCATGCCAACCATACCAACCATACCAAGCTTACCAACCATGACAACCATACTAACCATACCAACCTTACAAACCATGTCAACCTTACCAACCATGTCAACCATATCAACCATGTCAACCATACCAACCACACCAACCATACCAAAAATACCAACCATACCAACCATACCAACCATGCCAACCATACCAACCATGTCCGCTATGCCAACCATACCAACCATACTAACCATGCCAACCTTAACAACCATGCTAACCATACCAATCTTACCAACCATGCCAACCATAACAACCATGTCAACCAGACCAACCATACCAACAATACCAAACATACCAACCATATACACCGTACCAACCATGCCAACCATACCAGCCATACCAACCATGACAACCATACCAACCATGCCAACAATATCAACCATACCAAGCTTACCAACCATGACAACCGTACCAACCATGCCAACCATATCAACCATACCAACCATGTCAGCCATGCCAACCATACCAACCACACCAACCATACCAACCATACCAACCATACCAACCATACCAACCATACCAACCATACCAACCATACCAACCATACCAACCATACCAACTTCACCAACCATGCCAACCATACCAACCATACAAAGCTTACCAACCATGACAACCATACCAAAAATACCAACCTTACCAACCATGTCAACCATACCAACCATACCAACCATGTCAACTTTACCAACCACATCAACCATACCAACCATACCAACCACACCAACCATACCAACCACACCAACCATACCAACCATACCAACCATACCAACCACACCACCCATACCAAACATACAAACCATACCAACCTTACCAACCATGAAAAACATACTAAACATACCAACCATACAAACCATGCTAACTATACCAACCATGCCAACCATGTCAACCATACCAACCTCATCAACCATACCAACCATACCAAACATACCAGCCATACCAACCATACCAACCATACCAACCTTACCAACCATGCCAACCATACTAAACATACCAACCATACCAACCATGCCAACCATACCAACCATGCCAACCATACCAACCATGCCAACCATGTCAAGCTTACCAACCACATCAACCATACCAACCACACCAACCATACCAACTTCACCAACCATGCCAACCATACCAACCATACCAAGCTTACCAACCATGACAACCATACCAACCTTACAAACCATGTCAACCATACCAACCATGTCAACCATGCCAACCATACCAACCACACCAACCTTACCAACCATACCAACCATACCAACCACACCAACCATACCAACTTCACCAACCATGCCAACCATACCAACCATACCAAGCTTACCAACATGACAACCATACCAACCATACCAACCTTACAAACCATGTCAACCATACCAACCATGCCAACCATGTCAAGCTTACCAACCACATCAACCATACCAACCACACCAACCATACCAACTTCACCAACCATGCCAACCATACCAACCATACCAAGCTTACCAACCATGACAACCATACCAACCATACCAACCTTACAAACCATGTCAACCATATCAACCATGCCAACCATGTCAAGCTTACCAACCACATCAATTATACCAACCACACCAACCATACCAACTTCACCAAACATGCCAACCATACCAAGCTTACCAACCATGACAAACATACCAACCATGCCAACCATATCAACCATGTCAACCTTACCAACCATGTCAACCATGTCAACCATACCAACCACACCAACCATACCAACCATATCAACCATACACACCGTACCAACCATGCTAACCATAACAGCCATACCAACCATACCAACCTTACCAACCATGCCAACTTCACCAACCATGCCAACCATACCAACCATACCAAGCTTACCAACCATGACAACCATACCAACAATGCCAACCATATCAACCATACCAAGCTTACCAACCATGACAACCATACCAACCATGCCAACCATATCAACCATACCAACCATGTCAACCATGCCAACCATACCAACCACACCAACCATACCAACCATACCAACTTCACCAACCATGCCAACCATACCAACCATACCAAGCTTACCAACCATGACAACCATACCAACCATACCAACCTTACAAACCATGTCAACCTTACCAACCATGTCAACCATACCAACCACACCAACCATACCAAAAATACCAACCATACCAACAATACCAACCATACCAACCATGCCAACCAAGTCAACCATATTAACCACATCAACTATACCAACCATACCAAACATACCAACCATACCAACCATGCCAACCATACCAACCATGCCAACCATGTCAAGCTTACCAACCACATCAACCATACCAACCACACCAACCATACCAACTTCACTAACCATGCCAACCATACCAACCATACCAAGCTTACCAACCATGACAACCATACCAACCATACCAACCTTACAAACCATGTCAACCTTACCAACCATGTCAACCATACCATCCACACCAACCATACCAAAATACCAACCATACCAACAATACCAACCATACCAACCATGCCAACCACACCAACCATACCAACCAGACTAACCACACCAACCATACCAACCATACCAACCACACCACCCATACCAAACATACCAACCATACCAACCATACCAACCATACCAACCTTACCAACCTTACCAACCATGCCAACCATACTAAACATGCCAACCATACCAACCATGCCAACCACACCAACCATGCCAACCATACCAACCATGCCAACCATGTCAAGCTTACCAACCACATCAACCATACCAACCACACCAACCATACCAAACTTCACCAACCATGCCAACCATACCAACCATACCAAGCTTACCAACCATGACAACCATACCAACCATACCAACCTTACAAACCATGTCAACCTTACCAACCATGTCAACCATACCAACCACACCAACCATACCAAAAATACCAACCATACCAACAATACCAACCATACCAACCATGCCAACCCACACCAACCATACCAACCATACTAACCACACCAACCATACCAACCATACCAACCACACCACCCATACCAAACATACCAACCATACCAACCATGCCAACCATACCAACCATGCCAACCATACCAACCATGGCAACCATGTCAAGCTTACCAACCACATCAACCATACCAACTTCACCAACCATGCCAACCATACCAACCATACCAAGCTTACCAACCATGACAACCATACCAACCATACCAACCTTACAAACCATGTCAACCTTACCAACCATGTCAACCATACCAACCACACCAACCATACCAAAAATACCAACCATACCAACAATACCAACCATACCAACCATGCCAACCACACCAACCATACCAACCATACTAACCACACCAACCATAATTAACCATACCAACCATACCAACCTTACAAACCATGTCAACCTTACCAACCATGTCAACCATACTAAAATTGCCAACCATACCAACCATGCCAACCATACCAACCATGCCAACCATACCAACCATGCCAACCATGTCAAGCTTACCAACCACACCAACCATACCAACTTCACCAACCATGCCAACCATACCAACCATACCAAGCTTACCAACCATGACAACCATACCAACCATGCCAACCATATCAACCATGTCAACTTTACCAACCATGTCAACCATGTCAACCATGTCAACAATAATAACCACACCAACCATACCAACAATACCAACCATACACACCGTACCAACCATGCCAACCATACCAGCCATACCAACCATACCAACCTTACCAACCATGCCAACTTCACCAACCATGCCAACCATACCAACCATACCAAGCTTATTAACCATGACAACCATAGCAACCATGCCAACCATATCAACCATACCAAGCTTACCAACCATGACAACCATGCCAACCATATCAACCATACCAACCATGTCAACCATGCCAACCATACCAACCACACCAACCATACCAACCATACCAACTTCACCAACCATGCCAACCATACCAACCATACCAACCATACCAACCATACAACCATACCAAGCTTACCAACCATGACAACCATACCAAACATACCAACCTTACCAACCATGTCAACCATACCAACCATGTCAACCTTACCAACCACATCAACCATACCAACCATACCAACCACACCAACCATACAACCATACTAACCACACCAACCATACCAACCATACCAACCACACCACCCATACCAAACATACCAACCATACCAACCTTACCAACCATGCCAACCATACTAAACATACCAAAGATACCAACCATGCTAACCATAACAACCATGCCAACTATACCAACCACATGAACCATACCAACCATACCAAACATACCAGCCATACCAACCATACCAACCTTACCAACCATGCCAACCATACTAAACATACCAACCATACCAACCATGCTAACCATACCAACCATGCCAACCATGTCAACCCATACCAACCACATCAACCATACCAACAATACCAAAAATACCAAACATACCAACCATACCAACCATACCAACCTTACCAACCATGTCAAGCTTACCAACCACATCACAACCATACCAACCACACCAACCATACCAACTTCACCAACCATGCCAACCATACCAACCATACCAAGCTTACCAACCATGACAACCATACCAACCATGCCAACCATATCAACCATACCAACCATGTCAACCATGCCAACCATACCAACCACACCAACCTTACCAACCATAATAACCATACCAACCATACCAACCATACCAACCATGCCAACCATATCAACCATACCAACCATGTCAACCATGCCAACCATACCAAGCTTACCAACCATGACAACCATACCAACCATACCAACCTTACAAACCATGTCAACCATACCAACCATGTCAAGCTTACCAACCACATCAACCATACCAACCACACCAACCATACCAACTTCACCAACCATGCCAACCATACCAACCATGTCAACCATGCCAACCATACCAACCATGCCAACCATGTCAACCATTACCAACCACATCAACCATAC